>CM053769.1:659418635-659582645 GCA_028658325.1 Potorous gilbertii | reverse complement strand
AAGAATGTAACCTTCTATGGTCTTATTTTTTTCCCTTTTCTGGGCATTTTCCCAGCCAGTTACTTTACTTCTGAGAGTCCTCTCCACCCCCACCTAGGTCCGCCCAGCTAGTGCTTAGAGTCTGAGATTCAAATGCTGCTCCCCAGCCTCAGGGCTTTTGGCAGCAGGCCTGGCTGCTATTCAATGGGAGCTTAAGTTCTGGTGCTCAGGTGGGGGCAGGGCTGCCTCCCAGGTTCAGTTCCCTCAGGGGGTTTATGCAGAGACCTTTTGTAATGGAGCTCCTGCCTGCTCTGGGAGCCTCTGGCCGCCTGCTGCCTCTGCTGCTGCCTCCCGAGGGGGCCTGAGTTATGGAGACACCCCGCTCCCCTCTCAGCCTGTCCATACGTCTCTCTCACTGACCTGTCCATCTGTGGGTGGAGGGACCTTCGTGGCTGCTGGAGATTCCATCCCTGAAGCCTGCTCGGATCTGCTTGCTCGTCTCTGTGCTGCATGGCCAGGGCAAGGCTGGTCTCCAATCCCGTCCCGTGCACGATGAACCTTTGTGATTGGTTTTTCAGGGCTCTCTGGAACGGAAATCTCCTTCACCCTGTTGCTGTGTGGCTCCACTGTTCCAGAATTTGTTGGGAGTTCTTTTTATAGATAATTATGGGCTGTGGGTTCGGAGCTAGCATATGTGAGTCTTTCTACTCCGCCATCTTGGCTCCGCCCCCCCTTCCTGGACTTTAAAAGAAGGATTTGGTTTGCTGTCATTTGAAAAACTGTTTCCTCTGTAGCTAAAATTTCTATAGTTTTTTAAGGTTGTTTTCCATACAGTCTCTAATATTAGCTTTCAAATATGATTAACCATGGAATTCCATAAATGGAAGTTGGAGATTTCTGAGGGAGACCAATGGCAAACCTCCCCAATATCTTTGCCAAGAAACCCCAAATGGGGCCACAAAGAGTTGGACATGACTGAAATGAGTAAACAACAACAAGAAATAAATAAGGACAGAAAATCAAGAGATTGAAAAGATGTGCAGCCTTCGAAATCCTAACATGGCTCTGGTTATAGATGGAACTCTTTGTTCTTTACTAGATCTTGGTTCTTTGTGTTTCACTTCTCTATGTTCGTTATAGCTTAAGGATGTTAATGAAATATAGTAAATTAATAGTAAAGGAAAGAAACCAAGAAGTGAGAACCTTCAACCAATAGTACACTTGTCAGAGTGGTGCCCTTTTTTTCAGGCTTTCAGTGGCTTAGAGTCACACTTTGTGCTTATCTTAAAAATTTCCTTTCAGCCTTAAGCACTCTGAGGATACAGTGGGGTAAGAGATGGGTCAAATAATGCCAACTGGAAACCTCAGTCTGTAGACTCATTCTCGGCTTCTACATGAGGCATCAGAAAATGTTCATTTCTCATGCACTTTTTTTGGGAAATGATGAGAAAAGCATGTAGAAAGGCCAATTAAGCAATAGTTCTGATTTCTTTCTCTGGACCTTTGGTCTCCTCTTTCCTTTTAAGCTAGGTCAGCCAAACCAAATGCTTGTGATTTACAGGAAGGCTCCTATCTTTCCCTATGGGATTAAAGGGCAGAGTGAAGGATTGCAAAATAACATGAAAGCAGAGCTCTCTGGGACTGTGCTGAACTTGTAACTTGTCTGAGCACACAGAGCACAGCAAGTCCAATCTCGACATTATTTATGAACTGATTAAAGCACTAAATAAAACAAGCAATAATAGAGACTGAAAATCACATGACTGCTCTTCAGGAGTAAGCCAACATGGTAGCCTCTGTTTATATATTTCAGCAAAATTCCTATAGAATTCTTACTTACATTGTGGCCCTGGGGGACAAAAAAAATCTAATTTTTTTTGACATCAGTGGCACTCAAGTCTCAGTATTTTCTTGAGGGGAAGTGTCATTTTTTTAATATTGTCCTTATAACCTTGGGAAATTTTTTTCCCACAGGGCAGCTTAGTAGGTTGGTTCCAGTTCCTACTTGCAATCAGACTGACTATAAGATTTCAAAAGAACATTTCATTAAAAGGAAAGAGAAAGCACTTTCTATTCAAGAGTCACCTCTATTCAAGAGAACTGGAGTTAGAAGTATGAGAAATTGGGTTTGAGTTCTCATTCTGACTTTTGCTAGCTATGTGACCATAATCAAGTTATTGAGTCTCTCTGAATATTACTTTTGTCATCGTAAAATGGAGAGAATAATATTTGCATCACCTGCTTCCTATAAGGAAAATATGTGAAAATCTTAAAAACACTACTTGAAGATGCTATTATTTTAATTCTGAAAGAAATGTAGTCTTACCTGAACTTATAGTCAATATTTTCAGTATTCGATGCAGTGTTTATATTACTGTTCTGAAATTCATTTCTCTGTGCCTATTCTATGGGGTCTGCTGTCATCAACTGTCAAATACTCATTTGCTTCCTTTACTACCTGCTGTCAGGTATTGGCATCCTCTCTCAAGCACAGGCATCTGGGCACCCCAGGTACTAGTAGAGGAAGTCTGAGTTTCTCTCCCAGTTTTGCTTGGAATTAAAGTTACTCCCTACAGAGACCACAGAGCTCACTATATGGTGCCTAAAGAAGCTTTTATCTGTACCTTTTGGATCTCTACTCACTTATCTTCAGGATTGCTTCCAAAACTACCCATGAAACACATACTAAACCTACAACAATGGTTCTGAGTGTCACATCTAATTTGCTTTCCAGGTAGATGTGAAGGGCTGTGGGAAATACTGAAGAAATGCCCTCATGGAAAGAAAGACATCTTGGTGAACTGGGAAAATAATGGTATCATTAAAAGAAATAGAAAAGTCAGGAAAGAGATGGTTTCAAGGGGAAGATGTTATATATAGTTTTAGGCATATTGAACTGGAGGTGATGGTAGAAAGAAGGAAATAAACATTTATTAAGTGCCCGTCAGGTGTCAAGTTGGGCAGCTAGGTGGCACAGTGGATAGAGAGAAGTTGAAATTTTAGAGGAAAAGAATCAAGACAGAGAAGAGGAGAGGATTTAGGACTTCAGTTGCATCTGTGGCCAACACAACTCTTGCTCTTGGGTTCATGTCAGTTGGCAAGAAAAATTTCAAGGGGAGTCCATGCAGCATGCTTTTGTATATCCCTGATGTGCAACACAACAGCAGTTGCTTCTGTAATTGAGACTGCCAGGTGCTGCAATGGAGAAACCTCTGGGCCAGGAATCAGGAAGACCTTCAAATCTGACCTCAGACCCATACTAGCTGTGAAACTCTGGGCAAGGCAGTTAGCTTCTGTTTGCCTCAGTTTCCTCATCTTTAAAATGAGCTATAGAAGGAAATGGCAAACTATTCCAGTATCTTTACCAAGAAAACTCCAAATGAAGTCACCAAGAGTTGGACATGACTGAACAATAAACCAGGCACTTAATAAATATTTGTTCTTTTCTCTCTTTGCACTTATGGCGTCAGCTTGCGTCACTCACCTCCCTCTATCATCTCACATACCCAGAGTTTCCTTCCCCATGTCATAAAGTTTGTTTTCAGCTTCCTCTCACTTTCCACTTTGATGGTTCCCTTAGCATAGCTTGGGTTCAAGTGCCCTCTCTCTCAGGGTCATTGACGCAATGACCCAACAGCATCACAAATGGTCTTCCCTATTATTTAGTTCCTCTTTTTCTCAGGAAGGTAACTTTGCTTTCTGAGCCTCAGTTTCATTAGGTAGAAACGGAGATATATTAATCTCTAAGATTCTTTCAAGTCCTAAATCAATTATCTTATGATCTAAGTGTTTGATCTAAAGGTGGGGGCCATAGCCTGACTCACATGTATCATCAGTCAACTGAATGATTGAATGGGTTTTATTTTGCCATCCATACAGAGGCTAATCATGGACTTATTTTTAATACAACTACATTTTCTTATATCGCCAACTCTCCTTTCCCTTAACCCCCACTTCCTCTGTATAAGCTCCCAGCCTCCACCTTCCTAATACCACAGCAAATGCCTCCTGACTTTTAACAGGCCAACACATAACCCCCAATTACCTTGTGATTTTAGCAGGTGCCCCTCAGTGGGAGGTGTTGTGTTTTGCAGACAGTTTCTGATTCATAGACTGAGCAGGTTGCAATCTGAATGGCTGATCTCATGATACGACTTTCCCTATTTCTTTTGAGGAAACTAGTTTTCAAATCATTCAGATTCAGAATCTCAGTGTTATCTTCTACCCCTCAGTTTCCTTCACCACATACGTCGAATCAGCTGTCACATCTTTCTGTCTGTATCTCCATAACATCTTTCACATTGATCTCCCTTGCCCTACTCACACAGATACTGTCCTAGTTCAGGTCATCTTCTACCTGGTCTCCCATCCTTGAGAACCTCTCCATTCTAATCTGTCCATCCTCCAGACAGCTATCAAAGCAATTTTCCTAAATTACTGGTCTGACTCTGTTTCTTCCTTACCCATTCTTGTCTGAAAGTCACATTGTAAACATAGGCTATGCTCGTTGTTGATTCCCTGGGTGACCTTGACATATTGAGACTGCTGGATATGAGAACATGATAAGTGACAACAGGTAAGATCTATCTCCTTATTATTATAGTGTCTCCCACTAAGTAAATGGGCAGGTCGGATTCACTATGGTGTGCAAAGATATTTGCTGCTTGTAAGGAACTTAACTGTAGCAAGTTATATCTATGTGAGTAGTCCTTTGGGTAGCCTTTTTGGTGGTGCCTTAAGACTGGCATGGACCAGAATCAAGGCCACCTCCTCTAACTTTTTGCTTCTATTAAATCTTGTCTGTCTGGTGCCCTGTTCCCAGGGAACTTTGTGTCCAAGATTTTAACTTGCTACTTTGGTGTGGGAACATCTAAGGTTTGTTTATTCTTTAACTTTGATTTTATTTTACTTTCTGTCAAATTAAAAAAAATTAATTTCAATCATATTTAGCATTTTTAATTAAAAAGCATTAATCTCTTCTCTGTTAAGGAAATAAAAATGAAAAACAAAACTTTTATAAATATGTGCATAGACAAGCAAAACAAATTATCACATTGTCAATGCCTAAAAATATGTGTCTTATTTTACATCTTGAGTCTATCACCTTTGCATTTATCAGGATTCTTAGGTCAGCTGAATTCTAATTAATTTTGTGTCAGCCCCTCATTGTAACTTTGTGGGAATCTTTATGTTTCAAGAGTATTTTTTTGTAATCAACATGTTGAATTATGCTTTTTAATCTGGTCTGCTATCTTATTCTGTTCAATGGTGAATTCATCCCTTTCACATTTATAGTCATGATTATTGTATATTTCCTTCCATCCTATTCTCTTATATTTTTTCCTTCTCATTTGTCCCTATCCCCTCTTTATAAATAAGGAGAAGATGGTAAGAGGGAAGGAGTGTGCTTAGTATCAGTCTTCTAGGTTTGGTATAATCTGCTTCTTTTTTCCTTTCCTTCTTTTTTCTCTTACCTAAATCCCAATCACAGGCTCCTAAACTTTCTTTCTTTCCTTTCAAATCATTCTTCAAGATCTATTCTGCTTAGAGTTAGTTTTGCTTAGGACTAATCTCTCCCTTTTATTTTCCCCTCTCCCTTTCCCTATCTCCCTCCTTTTCATTTCCCTCCCCGCTCCCCGTTTCCCCATTTGATGAAACATATTTTTGTATTCTGTGTTCTGGGTGTGTATGTATATGTTTGTATGTGTTTGTTACCCTCCTTCCTTTGGCCACTTTTGATGACAGTGCAGTTTGAATGCCATCTACTTTTTTTTCTCTTTGAACTGGAAACTCAGTATTTTACCTATAATGTTCCTAGGAGTTCTTATTTTGAGATTTCTTTTAGGAGATAACTGGAAGATTCATTCTATTCTACTTGGCCCTCTGATTCTAAGAGATGAGATGGTTTAAAAAAAGTTTTGAATTATTATATGTTTTTTTGTGGCGGGGGAGGGATTTCAGGTAGTCCAGTGGTTTTTAAACTATTTCTCTGGATCTATTTTCCAGGTTAGTTGTTTTAGATATGTGGATATACATACACATACATACATATGTATGTATAGACACACAAATATAAATATATACACACATATACACATATATGCACACACATATATACATATATACATATGTAGTGTGTATATATACACACATACATACACATACTTATAGATAATATATATAAACATGTATGTATGCACATATATAAATATCTATAAATTTTTTTCAGTCTTTTGATATATTTCTTGATGTCTTTTTGAAGCATTAGTTTCTATTTGATGCATTCTGATTTTCAGGGAGTATGTTCCTTGGGTAAACTTTTGTACCTCTTGTGTCAAGCTGCTAATTTTATTTCTAGCTATTATTATTTTTTTGAAGTTTAGCTTGTAGGTATTTTGGAGTCATTCTATTTTTCTCTTGACCATCTCTGTCACCATGATGGTTCTTTATGGTTGTGTCCTTTGCTTGTTTACTCTTCCAGACTACTTCCTGGGTTGGAATTTTGTTCAAGCTGATCCATGTATACTTTTTTGATGGGGGGCTGAACTTGTGTTCTCTTGGGTTTTGCTCCTGCTTTCTTGGAATATTAAATGCTGTGGTATTTTAGGATCTCAGAGACAGTTCAGGCTCAGTGCTTCTGAATGATCTGATCACTGCCTTCTTGGTCTGAGCTCTGCAAGTTCCTGGCTTGGGTTTGGTTTTAAGTAATCCATTCATGGGCTTGCTTCTTTTAGGAGTTCTGGTAGACTGCTGCTGGATCCAGTCACTGTTAGCCAGCTGCAAAGCTCTATTAGTTCTGAATGATAGAACTAAAGACTTCATTTTGGTTTGGTTTCTTTCACTGCTTATTCTGTTGCAGGTTTCAGACCAGACTAGACACTGGAAATGAAAACCTTGGTCTGATTGCTGCCAGGATTAGAGCCACATGGGTGCTGCTTGCTTCTGAATGTGCTCCTTTCTCAGTACATAGTTTAAGGTCCACCATTGTACCTCACCCTGCAATGTCACTTCTAGGTAGAAGTCCCCTCCTCAATCTGTCCTGTATCTGTGTCCCTAAACTGAGTAGTGAGTGACAGAGTTCCAAGTTGGCGCCAGTTCTTGCTTCTTGCATAAGGTCAAGCTCCTCTATGTGGGTCTGGAACCTCTTCTTGTCCCCTTGCAAAGCTTAAACTCTCTTTTGGTTCTTGTGCTAGTGGTCCTGAATGGTCCTGACTAGATCCCACATCAAGTGTCTAAAGACTTCTTGTTCCATCATCATGTGCAAATCTATTGTAGAAAAATCATTCACTATGACTTTTATTGATTTCTTAGTCTGGTGGGTTTTCTGGGTCTTAGTGGAAGAGTAGTGAAGGAAAGACTGGCTATAATTCTTCCTGCTACTCTACCATAAGGTTTAAAGGGTGAGCATGAGTTGTTATCCATTGCAGGTTTAAGACTCTGGATATATAATGAAATTATATCTATGTTCATCTTTTCCCTTTCTGAACCTGGCCAGCTCATAAAGACCAGTGTAGAGAAAAAAGGCAAATGAGTTGAAGGGAGACAGAAATGGTGAGAGATGTTGGCCAACCCAACATCCGAAGACTGTGTGACTTGAAGTTGGGAGGGATGCATAACAGCCAAAGGAGTTTCTGATTGGGTTTGACCTTCTGTCAATATCACTTATAATGAACACTCTTGGAGACCTTGGAGTCCTGTACAGGCTGGTCCAGGAAGCGGTCAAGACAGTAGGACCTTCAGAATTCTGGTAGAATGACAGTTCCCGGAGAAGTCATTTTTTTTGTTTTGTTTTTGTACCCCCTAATGCATCACATAGTCTGGGATAGAGTAGGCAATTAATATTTATTGAATGATGGATAAATTGATTAGAAGTTACTGGCAAAGCTAGGCTACTGAGGGGGAAAGGAGAGACATCAGGAGTTGCTTCTTGAATTCCCAACAAGCTTGACTATAATTCCTTTGGAGTCCATGAATAAGAAAACTTTGAGAATATTTGCTAAGTTCAACACTGGGGACCTGATCAAGGAGTGTGAATTATGCCTAGGAACTTCTGGATTTAGGGCATCTGTAGACTGGCTGATTATGAGGAGCCAACCTGTGTTTGAGAGAAGGGAGAATGTACATAGCCTATAGGACAGCTGTTTGAGTAGCTTTAGATTATATGCCTTTTGCTTTCTTGGTTGTGAATAAAGACTATACACAATTTAAAAATATTTTATTGATACTTTTTGTCACTCCTCCCTGAAAGGCCCAGCAAGTGGCAAGGAACGTCTGGGGTTGAGTGGAATGTACAAGTATTAGGGGGAAGGAGGAGACTGAGGAAATATTGTCAGCACCTGGTCCCTTTTCACTACAAAGGGCAGAAAACTAGGCAGGATACTCTAGGGTCACCTAAACATATAAAAGGCATCTTCTGACACCTCAGAGGCTTAACTCAAATGCTCCCATAAAGCAGTGATACAGGCAAGTTGTTAGAAAATCAGGAGCAATACCTTAAAGTTAGTAATCTTGCTTCTGAATGGAAGGATATACTGTGTTCCCACCCATTCTAAAAGCCTTGTTTGCTTGTGAGAGTAGTTGTATATATTTTTCTGTGCTCAAGTTTGTGAGCTGAGGCAAGTGATGGTTATGATGGGTCTGACCAAGGATCTCAGTTCTTGCACTGGGTCTGTCACAAACTAGTTATGTGACTTTGGAGGAAAGGTTTGTAATGTCTTTGGGTCTCAATCATGTTTTTGTTTGTAAGAGGAAAGGTTTGGACCAGATGGATCTCTAAGATCTTTTCCAACATTCAGTGATTCCAGTAGTAGATACTTTGGGCACTGTGTCAGGCAGGGGTTATTGTGGCTAAGGGTTAATTTTCTACATTGTGTTTGGTGGCCTACTCCATTGATTTATGAGGTCCTGTAGTCTAGAGAGGTAGTATGAAACAAATGGATAGGGCCACTAATCTATCCATAAGGATCTGTGGCTACACATTAACTTAGTTTTAAAATATGTTATCTATGTTTTGTTTTATTTTTATTTATTTTGCTAAATATTTCCCAACTGCGTTTTAGTCTGGTTCAGACCATATCAGGAGTGCTGTGGGCAGCCCCCACATCTTGTGTTTGACACCTTTGGTTGAGTGTACTTTATCTACAAGAATGGTATCATCATAGTTCAAGGTACCAAAATCACGTACAATGGCTGTGCAAAATAAAGCAAGCAGTTATTTGGCTCAAGTTCATTTTAATTCTACCATATCCCAAAGGTCCTAAAGTCAAGTAAGTAGATATGCGGCACAGTACTTTCTAATGCTCAATAAATACTAAATGGAATTGAACTCTGTAGGGAGAGTATTACTAGATCATAGAATTCTGGAACAGTTTTTGACTTAAGTGGATGAGGAAATCAACTAACCAGTCAGGCAATAATTAATAGTTCTTTTGTGCATAAGACTATGCTACATCATGGTAGAGCTTACAGAAGAAATCTAAGTCATGGGGTTTTTCTGTTGTGCTGAAGTGGTTGAACATAACCACTTAAATAGCTTTCACAATGTATCTTCTTATTCCTAAGGGTCATCTAACTGAAACCAACCTGTGAGGCAGGTCAGCCAAACGCATTGCCTTGCCTCTAGGGCTCAGATGGGTCCCCCTGATGGAGTCTCACTTGGTGCACTGAAGGTTCTGAGAGACCAAACATATGCCCAGAGCTGGATAATTAGGTGGGGTTCAATCTAGTAATAGAGTCTAGGAAGGAAATTAGGACAAAACAGGAAAGCAGTCATCAATGATGTTTGATGAGGAGTGGAAGACAGATTATAGAAAAGGTAAAAACAGAAAAATAAAAAATATCCCTTACCAAGCTAGACGTTTTGGGATGCAAATTCAAAGGAGGTCTATTAGAATGTGAGGTCCTTGAGAACAAGGGACTTTTCCCCCTTGTTTTATACCCATAGTACTAAATACAGAGCCTGGCACATAGCAGACATTCAATAAATACTTACTGAATGGATTTCAGAGAAAAAAATTTCTTTCACACACATGGACACAAAAACCAAGGGATATATCTTAGCTTTTACACCTGCCTTTAATATTACAGGATTTTCTGTAATTTTCTGGAATTTGAGCTTCCTGGGAGCAATGCCAAATCTGACAAAAGCTTGTGGGAGAGGAGGCACTATCAGATTGTGTCAAAGAAGTGCCCTGGAAATGAAAGGCGGGGGGTACTAATCATGCCAGAAGTCAGACTGTCATGGTGGTGCTCATATCTAAAGAGGATTAAACTACCACTGTGACAAGATCCCCAGGTCTCACATGCTAGCCCTTTCCAAGTTATGAGGGATTCGGATGAAGACTAGGTTCAGTCATATAAAAAGTCCAGCACTTTATTTCCTGACAGTTACGAACTGTTGCCTATCTCTCTACATCTTTTCAAGAAGGTCTGCATGGCAGCTTCAGCAGCTCTCTGGACACTGACACAGGGGTCTTCCCTAAGTGCCTGGAGACCTGAAATAGGAGGAAAAGTAAAGGTCAACAAAGGAGGAGGCATTTAGAGATCACAGCTGGAGGGACAGCACAAAACCTGATCCAGCCAGGGCTGCCTTGCAGGGCCAACTCTATAACTCAGCTCTCAGGAACTGATGACAGCAATTCATATTTATATAACACTTTTAAGTTTTGCAAAACACTTTCCTCACGACAACCTTAGAGATAGGTATAGAAAGAATGATCTTTCATTTATGGATGAGGAAACTGAAGTGCAAGGTCATTCAACTAAGGATTCAAACTTAAATCTTGCCTGATTCTAAGTGCAGCTCCCTCCCTCCTTCCCTTCCTTCTCTACTTTGTCTTCTTCCCTTTCTCCCTTCTTCCTTTCCTTCCTACTTCGCTCCCTCCCTCCTCTCCTTCTTCTTCCCTTTCTTTCTTCCCCTTCCTCTCCTCTTCACTTCTCCTCTTTCTCTTTCCTTTTCTTCTTCTCTTTCCTTTCTTCGCTTCCTCCTCTCCCTTCCTCCCTTCATTCCTTCTTTTCTTCCCTTCTCTCTCTCCCTCCCTCCTTTCCTTCTTTCTTTCTTACAGTATTTTTGTAGAAACCTATGTTATTTGCCAATGAGCCCTCTCTCCACCAAATAGAACCTTCCTTTAGAATAAAGAAGGTACAGAGTAGCGAAAACAAACCCAAACCACTAAGAATACTCAGCTCTAGGTGCATCATTCTGTGTCTATAGTCTTCCACCACCTTTGTGGGACAGGCACATTGACTGCATCATCACTCTTGGGGAATCAAGATTAAGTATTATATTGCTTTGAGTCCAGATGTTTTAGTATTGCTATGGTCACTGTATCTTTCACATTCCCATTTGCCCCCTTAGTAGTCACTACAGCTCACTTGGACACACTACTTTAAGGTCTGCAAAGCAGCCATTTAGTTTTCCCTCACATCCCTGTGAGATACATGGTATTACTATCTCCATACTACAGATGAGGAAACTGAGAATCAGGGAGCTTAAGTGAATTGTCCTGAATCACAAAACTACTAAATGTCCCACCTTTGTTCATTAGCTCACTTCACCTGTTAGCAGGTGGGTGAAAGGATCCTCTACTATGAGGAACAGAAGAGCCTGACCTTAGAGATTGGAAAGTAGAAGCATGTTGGCAGTGACTCCTGGGAGTAGGGCTCAGTAAATGGTCTTGAACTCTAATCTGAGTTTGGAGTTCTTGAGAAATTTCATTCTCTAGGAATTTTTTAACTTTGATTCAAGTGCCTCAAGCAGTGCCAACTTTTCACAGCTCCTAGGTTCATCTAGAACTCAAGGAAGCACAATATTGGTTCCTTTTTGGATACAGGCCTGAGCTACGTGAAAGTTCCATTTGGTACTTACATGAGTCCAGTTGTTCTCGGTCCAGCATCTCCAAGAATTGAGGTGTCACATTCTGAATGATGGCATCTATGTGCAAGACGAGGAGGGAACATTTACTTTATTACTAGAGATAACAAGTATTAAAATGGGGTGGTGGGAAGGGAAGAGGAGGAAGAAATGGGACCTGATGAAAAACTGAGCTATCATTTTGGTTATATACATGGAAGGCAAATTTTCATTTTGTTTTTTTCTTCTCAAGGAGATGTGAAGATGAATGCTTTGGCTGGAATCACTCAACAAATATCGAATGGCTTTTATATGTCCACTACTATGCAAAGTGCCAGGGTGAGAGGGCGTGTGAAATCAAAAAAGGTATTGCAAGATCTCTGTCCTCAAAATAATGCCATTTGAGTGAGGCAAGATTAGATTAATAACTATGAACAATCAAATATTAACTAGAGATGCTGTGGGAATTCTGATAAGGGAGAGATCAGTGTGGATGGGGGGTTAACTGGGGCAGGATGAGTGGAAAAAAGTGTAACTTGAACCCTAGAATTTTAGAACAAGCAGAGACTTTAAAGAAATCATTCCCTATATTTCATAGAGAACTAAGCTGAGATCAAAGTCATTTAAGTGATTTGTTCAAGATCTCGTAACAAATGCTAAGTGATTCTTGGAGAACCCAGGCCTCCAGTTAGTTGACCAGTCCATGAGCATTTATTTGTCTGCTATATGACAGGCATTGTGCTAAATGCTAGGGATGCAAAGAAAGACAAAAGATAGTCCCTGCTCTCAAGGAACTCACAGTCTAATGGGATGAAAACATAGAAATGACTATGTACCCACAAACTGTATACAGGATAAATTAGAGATGATCAACAAAAGGAAGGCATGAGCATTTAGAGGAATCAGGAAAGCTTCTTATAGAAGCTGAGACTTGAAGGAGACAGGGAAGTCTAAAAGCAGAGATGAGAAGAGATATTTCAGGCTTGGGTGATAGCCAATGAAAATACTCAGAACTGGGAGATGAATGGTCTTGTTTGAGGAACATTAAGGAGGCCAGTGTTGCTGGACCATGGAACTCCCATAGAGCTGTGGAGTAAAATCTAGGAAGACTAGGAAGGTTGGAAAGGGGCCAAGTTATGATGAAGGCCAAACAGAGGATTTTATATTGGATCCTGGAGATGATAGGCAGTGACCATTGTTTATTGAGTATGGGGGTGACATGGTCAGGCTTGTGTTTTGGGAAGATCAGTCTGACAGTTGAGTGAAGGATGGGCGGGAGTGGGGCAAGACTTGTGGCATAGAGAATAACCAGCAGACTATTGCAATAGTTCAGGCATAAAGTGATGAGGGCCTGTGCTAGGACAGTGGCAATGTCAGTGGAGAGAAAGGCCTCCATAGGAAAGATGTACCTTGTAACTAATGGTAGGAATCAATAATACTTGGCAACAGATTAGATATGGGGGGTATGCATGAGGAGTTAATGATACTTAGGTACTTTTCAGATTCCCACTATAGTGCTCTTTCCATAGTCGAGAAGAGAAGTCTTAAGAAGGGAGGCATTTCTCAGCAATGCAAGGACCTTAAAACAATCCCAAAGGACTCAAATGGAAAATGCCATCCACATTCAGAGAAAGAACTATGGAGTTGGAATGCAGAGTGAAACAGACTATTTATCTTTTTTGTTTTTTCCTTTCTCATTCTTTCTCCCATTTTTTATAATTCTTCTATGCAACATGATTAATGTGAAAATATGTTTAAAAAGGCATGTATGTGTAGAGCCCATATCAGATTGCATGCTATCTTGGGGAGGGAGGGGGAGAAAATTTAAAACTTATGGAAGTAAATATTGAAAACTAAAAATAAATAAATGAATTTTTTTTTAAAAGAAGGAAGGCATTTTGTCTTGTAGGAGGGTTTGAGTGTATGTGGGCAACATGAGAGATTGGAATAAGCCTAGTATACCAGAAGGGCAGTGAAGAGAAAGTTCTAAATTGTACTTGGGAGTTCATGGTATGGAGTAAGAACAAATATGCAAATTTAAGTTATAATCTAAGAAACGAGTCCCTTTGAGGAAAGGCATTTCAAATGATGGGTGGAAGGTACATAAGCGAAATCTTACTTTTGATGTGGGAAAACTTTCCTAATCATTGGAGCCAGGCAAAGAAGAATGTGCTGCCTCCAGGGGTTGCCCATCATTGGTAATTTTCAAGCAGAAGACTATCAGTCACTTTCAGGTACACTGGGATACAGAAGTGATTCTTGTTCCATGTTATAGTAAGCTGCCTTCAGGGTCTCTTCCAGCCCTAAGCTTCTGGGATTCTCTGACTTGGGGACACACAAAAGGAACCCACAAAGGGAGGCAGCCAAGATTCTCTTTGTGGGGAAGGGAGATCTTGTCTGTTTTTCTTGATCACACTCTTGTTTTCACTGAGAAAGACAGTGGGAAAGGAAGGATCTAGAAGAAAGGGAGGAGAGGCACGTGGGACATGTGAAGGACACAGGAGACTTGGCCTGACCTGTCAGCTTGGCTGCACCACTCCGGATCCCTTCCCAGGAACTGCTGAAGTAGGCAAACGTGTGCGTGTGGAGGATCCACAGCAGGTCCTGGTTCTTCTTTGCCTGGAAGAAATGAATATTAAGCCAATTGTATCTGGAAGAGGGTCTGATTGGCTTGTTTCCTCTCTCAAACCTGACAAATAAAGATTTAAAAGGGAGTGAGTAAATAATAGAGCCCTTAGATAACCTCTACCTGGCACATAAAGATCTTCACTACCTTTCCTCTCCCTGTCTTTCTTGTCTTCTTGCACTTTACTCCCCCCTCCACACATTCTGGTATGAGCTGCACTCAAATATCTCCTTGATTTTGGAGAATCCTCTAAGACTTTAAGTTGCAGAAAAGATAGCATCCTTCACTGATAGATTTTTGCCTCACCTGGTGGTCTCCTAGACCAGTGAATGATTTTACAGGTATGGGCCCTATCCCTACAGTGTCCTAATTTCAGTAGTGACAAACTGGGCTTGGGGAGGTAAAGAGCACTAACTTCAGTTAAGGTGTTACAGTGGAAGGGTACTGATGGCAAGAAAGTACTACTATCCTTCATGACATTCTCATTGTGGTCAGTGTTCATCTGCTCCACTTGCCTAGCTGCAATTTTCCCTCAATCATTCTGGAGAAGTATGTGACTTATCAGCTCAATGCACCCTCTCCCTTTTCTTAGAACCCGAGGCATTCATTGACATCCCTGTCCCTTACTTACCAGCTTCATGCATAGATCTCTATAGAATTCCTTGTTCTTTGGCATTTCCTGGTAGTCAACAAAACGATCCAGTAGTGCATGTAAATCTTGGACCCCAAGAAATGGGATACAGGCAGCCAAGGCATCACGGCAGGCCTGGAAAAGAAAGTTTCCTGCTCTGCTCTCTGACTCTCGACAATTAGGGTGTCTCCATCCCAGCTGAGAGAGAATCCTAGGGAGCAAAAGGCATCAGAAACAGGGAGTGCCAATGGTACTAGGAACCTTATTACCATTTTTTGGTGCTGGTTGTAAAGATGGCAGAGGAAACCCTGAAGGAGATTTGAAGAGACCATAGATATTACAGAAAGGACTTTCAGATTCTGTCACCTGAATGGCATTACCAGAGATGGTTCCTCAGTCTAGCAGCGGAGGAGGTGCTCAGGCTCTCTCTTCTCTCTCAGGGGTGAGGAAGAGAGCAAAGAGGGGTGGGTTTCTGTGCTATTTCACTTACCGTACCTATCTTTGGGTTGGGATCCCAGAGGTGGAGAACGAATGAAATCATGCTCTTTTTAATTTCTTCAGTAAAAAACATTTTCCACCTTTTTCCTGTTAGAGATGCCAGATCTTCAAATAAGAAGAATGCAGTCAGCCTCACATCATCCTGCTCCTGTAGCCACAAACATATCCTCTAGGTGAGTGACACTCCCAGCTGCTAGCCCCTCCTCCCACCCATCCCTACAATCTGCAAAGGAGGTACTGCTCCAGGGATCTTGACCCTTGTATGTGACACGGACCCCTCTGGAAGTCTAGTGAAGCCTATGAACCCCTTCTCAGAATGTTTTCAAAAGCAAAAAATACAATACATAAGATTACATAGGAACTATATTGAAATTTACCTCTATCTTATTTTATATCTATTGATAGCAAATTGATAGGCCACAGGTTAAGAACCCTTGGAGTGGACAGGAACTGTTTCCTCCCCACATCAGTAATCTAGTTCCATGTGGATTTAAAAGAAGTAGGTATGGTTATTAGGAGCTGGGGGAATGGTAGAAATGGGGGGAAGTAAGGTGGAAAAGTATGATACAAGAGAAGCAGGAAGCACAGCTTTTGCCTTTGAGGAGTTAAGGAAGATCTTGGCGATTAATGGTAATCCATTGCCATAGTTGAAGCAAAACCCTGGGTCTGAATTCTTGACCTCTCTGGGGACTTTCTGGTGTTGTACTCAGTCATGATTTATCTCCTTTTACCATTAGACTAGGGTCTATGGGAAAAAGTGTTTGAAGCTGAACAACAGGCATGATCCTAAATAATCTTTAGTAGATGTCCAGGAAACTCAGAGATGGGGACTCAGAGGGATAGAATGCAGCCAGTTAGACATCTACATTTTTCTGGAATGTGATTCTATGAATCTTCCTAAATTATAAATAGTTCTTTGGTCTTCTGTAAAACATCTCAGTCTATAATTAGAATAAGCTTTAATGGCATGAGGAAGGGAAAGGTGGGAGAAGTACTGGTGTAATTCAAGTTGGGATTTTTGGTTCGTCAGAAGAATGTTTTGTAGCCAGAACTTATGAGTCCTAACAAGAGGAAAAAGTCAGAAAAATACATTTGAAAAATTTCTTCAGATTTTGAGAAATCTTTCAGATGACCCATTGGAAGAAAGAGACAAAAAAGGTCAGAGAGCATTGGGCATTTTTAAAGGAAAATATTAAAAAAGTACAATAAAAATCATGGTGGTCTGGTTTTATTTTTGTTTTATTTATTTATTTTTTTGGATCTAGTTTTCTTGAAATAGGTTGTCTTGGTTATAGATATAACCTACTCCTTCCTGATGCCCCTTCATTTTTGAAATCTTTTATGCCTGTATCTCCAGTGCATTCACTATAATCAGCACTTTCCTGCTTGTGGCATATGAATAAGGAGGCCAGTCAGATATACCTGCTAAAGAAGCTGCCCCTACCTATAAGACCCATGGCTCTCTTCAGTATCTCTGAATTGCTCTGATGCATATAGTGATGGACTGAAGACTCCTAGACACTGAACCTGGGAAAACTAACAACTTGTAGTGCAACAATGCACTGAGTATAAACAGTGGCATCTGTAAGGTGTTGGCTGCTGCCCTTGTTTGAGGGTGGATACCGCCCCGATTTCTTTCCCTTGTTGCTCTGGAAAGGCATTTGATGTCCAGGTGTGGTCCTTGTCTAAGCCCCCATGCTCTCACTTTTGGGTATCTCAGGTTAAACTATTTCACGTCTTCGACTATGTGCCAAATAAAAGTCTATTGCTTTGCGTTGAATGACGGGGGTCTAATTCTTCTGTAAGTACTCTTCTGTCACGCTGGTCTGAGATAATACAAATACTACCTCATAAACATTCATAAGAATGATTATTTGTCAACATAATGGAAGCTGTGTCTGATCATCCAAAAGGCATAAGAAGGACTAAGAAGTAGTTGGGACTAAAGGAGGTATTGGGGATTATAAAATTACGTAGAGTAAAGGGAAATAAGGTGAAAAAAAACCTGTTTCTCTTTCTCACAAGAGGAGAGCAAACTGAGATAATGATACAATAAAAAGCAGTCATTTAATCCAGCAATTTCTATAGCTTTAAAAAGAACAAAATTGTCTAGATCAATCTACTGCACAGAACTCTTCCCATTGTCTCCTGCTTCTCCAATATGCTGCTCTGCCTTCCTATGCATAACAAGACCAATTTCTGACTCAAGGTGATTTGCATAAATACCATTTTTGAGAAATCCTAGACTACTGTATGGGAATTGAGGCAGGGACAGAGGGCATCATGTCTGGAAATTAGAGAAGAGTAATACAATATCTATATTTTAAAAAGATGATGATTAAAAATTACAGATCTATTCCAGAAACTTAAGCAAGACAGTGAAAAATACAAGCTGAAATAAACCACAAAATAAATTTGTAAATTCTTTGAAGAAAACAGGCTGCATGCACAACAGACAAAACGGCTCTGTGAAAGCCCAAGGCCTATCAAACTAATCTGATTTCCTTCTGTGACAAACTGACAGCCTAGGTAGATCTAGGTGAAATGATAAGATATAATCTAACTTGAGATTCTGTCTTTTACAATGATACTGAGAACATCTCCATTCTACAGCATACAACTGTTATGTAAATGCAAGACTGACAGGAGATTCAGACCCAGAGAATTATTATAATGGATCATGCCAAATCAGGGGAGAAGAGTATAACGTGGTTCTCTGTAGGGGTCATTCCTGGGCCCTGGATAAAATCTAATCATCCCTTATCTGTATGAAGGAACAGAAGGAGCATGCTGATTTATTGTATAGAACGCATTGAACTGAGTGGATATGGGCTATCCATCCTGGAGGACAGGATTCTAATCCAAAATGACCTTGGTAAATTGTAGAGATAGTTAAAAGCAAGCAAAATAAGGAAATTTGTTGAGCTTAAATGCTGGACAGTACACATAGGTTGGGAAAAAAAAAACAGCTTCATGAATATTGACTGGATGGTGGATTATGGGCAAGTGCAGAAAACAACAATGGAAAGGTCACTGAGGTTAACAACTGACCATAAGTCAGAATTATAAAGCAACACAAAATCAGGAGGAGAAAGTAACCTTTCATTCTTCATACATGTAAATCCACTGCTTAGCAGAGTACCTGAAACATGGAGGCGCTTAACAGAGACTTATTGATCAATGAACAGGAGATTGGAATTGTGAAAGAATTTTACCTTACATGTTACATTCAGTTCTATTTCAACCTTATCTAGATTATTTTGTTCAATTTTGGGCTACAGAGCTAAAGGCAGACTTGGAGAATTCAGAGAGGGCTCAGGGGAGAACCACAAAGGACCAGGCAACTGGTGCTGGGGGAAAATGGAAAGAATATGAGACGTTTTAGTCTGGAAAGAAGGCTGATGATTGAATTATACTATTCAAATGTTTCAACTCTTATACAGAGACTGGTGACTAGCTGTTTTCCATCTTCACTGATACCAGAACAAGAGGAAGAAACAGAATTTGGGTTAGACAAATATATGATTTCCTGGTATTGGGAGAGGATAAACATTGGAAGGGATGCTGAGAGAAGTTATTGAATCTTTTCCTCCGGCAGCCGTTAAATATAGAATGATTCTCGCCTGCCTGGGATGTTTTAGTGATACTTCCTGAAGTCAGCGACATGGAAGAGATGAACATTTGCCCGGTTTTAGGATCTGATGAAAACTTAGGAGGAGGAAAAGCTAGGATAAATAATAGGGATGCTGTCCAACAGGCCCTTGCCCCTGCCCCTTCTGGGGTCTGTGTTAGGTCTCCACATGTCATCTCACTCTTCCTGGGGGAAGATTCCTGGATTTGAATCACTTACGTCTTCAAAGAAGGTTCTTGTTTGCAGTACGATTTCTTTGAAGTAGAAGCTCACGTCTCTGTCTGTGAGCAGTTCTAGGATTTTTTTCAGTGCCTTCAGGCTTTCACAGATGACTTCTGTGCGGGTCAAGTGGTAGAGACCCCTGATGACTGTTTCTAACAGCATCTGCTTATTCTTCTTCACCTGTTGAGAAAAGAAGCCTCTTAGTGCTAACTGCTGCACTAGGGGCTGGGGCTATAGGAATTGGGGAGCAAGAAACCCCAGCTTCTGTTGGGTCTCACATGGATTTATGACTTCCTTTTCAGCATTTCACTCGGCAGTGTATTAAACTTTTGGCAGCCAGTGGATCCATTTGAGAAAAATGATAAAAATCTCAGCTTAAAAAGTGACAAGACAATGTGAATTCTCTTTCCATCTCACAACCTCTCTTACCTTTTGTGGTGATCCAACGGCCACATTCCCAAGCCCCCTGATCGCCATTTGTCTCAACGTGGTGTTGGCATCCCAGGCACTCTGGTCTATTACAAACAGAACTTCTCTTAGATTCCCCTGTTTCCAAAGGAGCGGCTCTTTCATGAGCTGGAATGAACGTACCAAGCATTAGTCTTGGAATTAAGAGCTTTTCTTTCTTTTTTTTAGAAGACAAGGAATCAATTAGCCCATAACTTAGAAAGAGGTTACGATTACTTTAGGGGACAGGGAAGAGAAAAACTGGATCTAGGTGTGTTGATCAGCAACTTGGTGGTTGTTGGCAGAGGCCAGGTTTCTGGATATGAACAGCTCTGAGGGTGAGGGTCCATCCACAATTCTTTCCAGAAATTTTGTGACATGATAATATTTGCCAGGGTTTTTGCAATCAGGAAGACATGGAAGTAGATTTGTGGAACAGGAAGGTAACAGTTACTGTCAAGACCTCCAATGAGGACATCAATTTCTCTCTCCCTCTGAGGGTGCCTGATATATGGAATTGATAAAACAGAAAGCCTGGACTTCTGGGGTGGCATGAAGATGGTTCACTATAGTTCAGCTTTGTGTTTTGAAAGGTGGAAAATCCAGAGAGGCAGGTTAGGCCTCTTTGGAGAGGAGGGGCCAACTTTGTAGAGTGTCAGTATGTGTGCGTGTGTGTGTGTGCGCGTGTGTGTGTGTGTGTGTGTGTGTCTGTGTGTGTGTGTGGAGGGGGTGTGTGTGTCTGTCAGAGAGAGAGAGAGAGAGAGAGAGAGAGAGAGAGAGAAAGAGAGTTTTCCTTTGGAGAATGGTTGTTTCCACTGAAAATCTTGTGCATTGCCACATGCTCTAAGTGTTCTGGGATTTTAGTCTATTCACCAAAAGGCTGGGCAGTGATGTGTCTGTGCTACAAGGTCAATGACACTTTTAGACTCAACAGTAAATTCAGAGTATTTCTAGCTTTTGTGCCACTGTCAAAATTCATAGAATCCTGAAAGTCAGTCTAACTGGGAAGACAAGGTTGGGGAAACAGTAATCAATGACATTGTTTTTGCCTCTGACTTGGCCACAAAGGTCTGAATCTCAGTGGCTGAAGAAGTTTTACAGTCTGAAAAATAACTCAAAGTGGAAAAGTAGCACGCTGTGAGCTGTGCTGGGCCTTGCCTCAGAGAAGAATGCTGTGCCCGTTATTCGGAGGGTCTCTGAGTCTGAAGAAAGCGATGGGAACATGTGCTCCATGATGCCTATCATGATCTCTTGTTGCCAGACGACTAAACTCCTAGAAAAGGCAAGGCCCAGATATTGACACAGAGAATGCATTTCTAAATGGGGCAGAGCTTCTTAACCTAGGGTCCATGGACCCCTGAGAGGTTTGTGGATAGGTTTCAGGAGATGGAAAAAATTATGTCTTTATTTTTCCTAACCTCTAACAGACATTTCTTATTTCCTTCAGTTATTTAAAAACATTTTTGTGAGAAGGGGTCAATAGGTGTCACCAAAATATCGGAGGGATCAATGATGCATAAAAGGCTGAGAACTTCTGATTTAAGGGAAGCATCAGATACTTTGGAGCAGACAAACTTGCCATAAGAGTACCTTATAGGGAAGGGATGTAAAGTGTGGAAATTTTGACAACTGATCCCCCCAAAATTGCCCTTAACTAACAACTTTTATTTTTCCTGTGTGGGTGGATAAGTTTTTGACCGCTGATTCTTACACTTTTTTGCTTTTTCCCACTCCTTCCTTTCTGCTCTCTTAGTTTTTCTTTCTTGATCCTGAGTGAGGCAACCAATATAAATAAAGCTAATTAAGAGCCCTAATTGAGACCTTTGGCTTTTCCTCCCTTTTTTATTCATTCATATGCACCACATCTATTCAACATCTAGTGTGTATAAAGCAGTGTGGAAGCAATAGGAAATTTATACTTGCTTCTTGTTTTCTAATTGTTTCTAATTGTTTTCTCCCCAGCACCAACCCTGGAGTATCTATCTAACCCTTACCTGGCCAGCACACACACTCCTATGTGGTGTGAATGGGGGCTACTCAGGAGATTCCATAAATTGTCTCCCTCTTCAGACTCTTTAGCCAGGCCCTCTTTTATGGCTTGGTTCTGCACACATCTCAGGGTGTTAGTTGAAAGCCTGAAGAAGACAGCCAAATTAGAGAAATGAGCTGGCTTAGACTCAGCTCTTTTCATAAATATAGTTTCTCATCTAGGATTAGTAAGTGATATGTGGTAGAAAATACAACCAGACTGATCCAGATGAACCTGCTGAGATGCATGGAGGCAGTAAACAACATCACAATTTCTCACCAATCTTAGAAGTCACCAAAGCTCCAAGGATGGAATGAACAAAATATTGTTTTTCCTTTCCTTGGAATTCTTGGTTAGCAGTAAAATTGAGCTGATCTGGAAAGCGGAAGCAAAAGGAAATGCCAAGTGCTATTTTATGAAGAGAACTTTTTGTTGGAATATTCTGAGTCCAAGTAAAAGAGGGGGTGGGAATGGGTAAGGGGGAAAGAAGAGAGAGGAGCTGAAAGCTAGCTATGAGATTTAATGATACTAAAGGGAAGAAGATGAACTAAGTTTATCAAAACAAAAAGGGAGGCTGAGGAGGGAAACCCGATGGATTTGCACTAAACTGCAAGGTTGCATCAGTCCTGGGGGAGAGAAAGGAGACATTGTTCCATGGGTTGGGTTGAGGAAAAGTCCAGAGAGTATTTGGGGTCTCTGACCAGGCAATTAAAATGCCATGAATTTATAATTCATATAATTACATATGTAAAAATATAATTATATAATTTATCATATATGATGTCATGTATTTGAAGGCAACTAGATAGTACAGTGGTTAGAACATAGGTCACAGAGTCAGGAATACCAGAGTTCAAATCTTGTCTCAGCTTAACTGTGCGACTCTAGGCAAATCACTTAATTTCTGTTGGCCTCAGTTTTCTTATCTGCAAAGTGGGGCTAATAACAGCATCTACCTCCTTGAGCTGTTGTAAGGATCAAATGAAATAACATATGTAGAGTGCTTAGCATAGTGCCTGGCACATAGACGTTATAGAAATGTTTGCTGTTATTGTGTGTGTAGAATATTGTAACTCCTGTTAATAAAGAGCAAAGATAAAAAATTACTAGGTTTTATTCAATTAGAAGCATAAGGTAAAGAATGATCCAATATTTTTTATACATACATATATATATACATAAACACATTTTATATACATACATACCTATATACAGATGTATATATTTATATATACATGATACACATATGCATGTATGTGTGCATATATGTGTGTATGTGTATATACATGTGTGTATATATCTATATCTATACATCTATCTGTATCTATAAAACACAAGATAGCACTGCAATGTGGATAGGATGCTCATTAGGACTTAAGAGTGGAATGCAAGCCTTGCTTGGGGATCATTCTTTCTTCTTGGGACACAATGAAACACCAAAGTAAACTCTCTCAAAGGGAATCTGATTAACATCAAGGAATAGCAGCTTCTGCAGGCATGAAACAAATTCACTGGGTGATAGGATTGTAGTATCATGGATTTGGAGGTGCAAAGGACCTCAGAATTCATGTAGTCTAATCCCCTCATTTTACAGATGAGAAAAATAAAGGCCAGGGAAGTTAAATGATTCGCCTGAGGACACACAGTAGTAAGTGGCCAAGATAGGATTTGAACTCAAGTGTTTTGACTCTATAACCAGTGTTGTTTCCACTCCTGGGCATAGAAGAAGGAGCGTATCGCTGCTCAGAGCTAGAATCCAATTCTCTCAGAGTCAGAGAGCATTTAGTCTAGAGATAACTGTCCCCAGAGCACTCTTGGAGCAAGGGATGAGGGAGAATGGAAAGGAGCAATAATAGCCACTACCAAGGTTTCATTTTATTGTGGGACCATAAGCCTCATAGTCCTGGAGGAGAGATGGGGGTCCCTGGAGGAACATCTACTGTATCAGTGCATATGAAAAGGGATAGTCAGAGACCATACACTCTGTTCTCTTTCTCTCTAAAAATCCAGCATTTTAAGTCATTTCTTCTCTGTAACAGTTTTATGTGGCCAACCAGGCACATGAAGACACATTATAGCCCAAGATGGTAAAGTCTTAGCCAATTTCACACAACTTTATTAAGTGCCTAGGCACTGTGCTGGGAAATGGGGAGACAAAGACAGGATTAGAGCAGTCTCTGGAGCTCCTGTACTACTGAAGGTGGAGGCTAGAATGTAGAACATACAGACCAGAAGAAGGAAAAACAAGTAAAAGGTGATTATGGCAGTTCAGGCAAGAGACAATGAGGTCCTGAATCATGCTTGTGACTGTGTGGGAGGCTAGAGAGAGATGAATGGGAGAGATGATGTGGATATAGAATGTGTTGATAGAGAATCTGGTCCCTCATGGTGAACCACAGAGGCCAAGGGCCAAATGGACAGGCTCTTATATTTCTTCTCTTCCATGACAGAGACAAAGTCATGACCTAGTACCCTGGAAAGAGCAACAAGTTTGTCATCAGAAGACTTGTGTTTGAATGTGAGTTTTGCTATTTACTGCCCACATGACTTTGGGCCAATAGAGCTAGTAAGCTACTATTTCCTCATTCACAAAATGAAAGGACTGAATGAACTAGGTAATTCATCTCTAAAATACCTTCCAGTTCTTAATTTCATGATCCTGTGATGTGATGAAAGCCGTTATAGGAGACCCTCTCGTATTTGTGAATTACCTGCAGGGATCCCCGTCCTGATGTCTCTGTCCCTGCTGCAAGACCCTCCTTCTCTCATTCAAGGTTGGAGTTGGCATCTTCTGACCCAATGTGTAGCTAATGAGCTTCAAGAGCAGATAGAAGAGCTCAGCATATGACTCCTTGATATGGATGCCTGTTGACACCACCTCGTACATAGCACAGGCAACCTATGGGGAGAGAAAGAACCCCCTTGTCAAGAGATGGGTGAGTTCTCCTGGGAAATTCTGAGGAAAAGGACAACAGATATTGTTGGGGTTCTTACTACCAAGGGCTTTGGACACTTTCTGACTTGATCTTCAGACCTCCCTATATCCTTCATGGTCATCTTGTGCTAAAAACACTTACTACCCTAGGCTTTCGATACTTTTTTTTTCTTCTGAAAATGGTCTAATCAATACCAGGGGTTCTTCCCATTCCTTGAAATTTTGAAAAGGGAAGGATTTTTATGTTGCTACTGTTGTCATCTTTGTTTGTTTGTTTTTTACAGGGTTGTACACGAAGCAGAAAACACAGACTTTCTTTGGTATGATGGAGAAATTGACTTCTCAATTTGAATTGTGAAGGGCCTTTATCCAAGTGAATCATCCACAGACAAAATTGTTGCCGCACTTGCTCCATAGACATTGGTGCTGAAATTGGATAGGCACTTGGGAAAGGGTATGAATAATAAGGAGCTTCAAGTAGACAAGACTGGGAAGATGATTGAGCTTGGATACTCATTGAACTTAGTGATGAGTAGTTTAACTTACTGCAATTGTCTCTGAGTCTACTGTGTCATTCTCCAGCCCATTCTCCAGTTTATCCATTAAGGCTCTTAAGACTTGGGTGTTGGAGGAACTATCCTCAGCCAGTGCCTTCCACAGTGCTTTTATGTCCCTAGAATTGTGAGGAAGTGGAAAATCCATGAGGTAGTTCCTGAGTACCATAAAATCTATCATTAAGTTACTAATTACATTTTTTACATTACCAAGTTTTTTTAAAAATTAAAAAAAAAACTTTTTATTCCTTCCCACTTTCCCCTGGAGAAAGGGAAAGAAAAACCAGACTCTTGTAATATATAAGCAGTCAAACAAAATTAATTCCTATATTGGACAATTTGTGCTTATCATTTCATGTATTAGTTTATTTCTTCTCTGTTAGGAGGTAGGTAATATTCAACATTGGCTCCCTGGAATCATGATTAATTATTGCATTAGTTAGAATTCATAAGCTTTTAATTTTTTTGATGTTTTAGTATATAGCTAGTTCTCCTGGTTCTGCTGACTTCACTCTGAATCAATCCATATAAGACTTTTCAGGTTCCTCTTTTATTTCTTATGGTAAAATAGTATTCTGCTACATGAATACATATAGTTAATCTTCCACTTTCTCAGGAGTAACGTTCCTACAAAATAGCATTAAGATCAAAAGTGCAAATGTTGATACATTGAACCTATGGGAAATGGGGGTTAGGTTCCTATGACCACCAAAAATGATCTTTCACTAGATATTGCCAAAAATACACTTTTCTGTGTATGCATCTTTATAATAAGACATTAATTCTGATAATATGCGCTTTTCTTAACACAGTAATCATGAGATGTAGTATACAAAATAAAATTGGCAACATGCAAAACGTTTTTCTGAACAGTAATTCCCTAAAATTCTGTCACCTTTTTGTGCTAACATCTTAATAAAAACAACAACATTGATTTCAGATGCTATTTACCTTTCACTACACATGAAATCTACAGTATCATAAATATTGTACAGAAAATAAAATTCATAAAGCATCTTTTTAAGCTGACTCTTACTCTTCATTGTGTCAGATGGTGGTGCGAGGGCATTATACTGATTTACTGTAAACCTCTCTACCTTGGCCACCCTCTGAAGAACAAGGAATAGACTTGTTCTTCTGGGACTTTAATTTCTGCTTTTGGAAGACGCTGAGACTGGTGAGGTCTCGACATTATCTTAGAAACCAAAGGATCGCTCTGTGATTTGGGAACACCATTTCAACATAAAATTTGAGTTTTAAAGGCAAACAGTGAAAATATTCCACAAATGCATGGGGACCTTTTTACTCTGGAACACTAAGACGAACTAGAGCACTGAAGTATGTAGTGGTATAACTACCACTTCATAAACTTGCACACATTACACCTCTCATTTTTTTCCTGAATTGGCACAAATGTACATAATTGTCAATGTGAAAATGAGGTTACTAATAAAATCACACAAATGCTTGAAGTCACAAAAGTTAAATGTGCAAACGATGAAGACTGACTGGACCATAATTTGTTCAACCATTCCCCAATCGATGGGCACCTCCTTATTTTCCAGTTCTTTGCCACTACAAAAAGAGCTGCTATAAATGTTTTTGCGAATATAGGATCTTTTCTTCTTTGATCTCTTTGGTGTGAAAGCCCAGTCACAGTATCACCCAGTCAAAGGATATTTATAATTTATTAAGGACATTTTGAAGAGGACACAGACACTGCTCTTCATGTGGGAGATATTAGGAATTTTTATTTGACCAGTCAGAGCGCTCCCAAGGACCATTATTTATTACTAAGACATGAGATGGTTACTAGGTCTATCCATCTACCCTTAGTCTCCCTTCTGAGGTACAATTATGAATCACCAACAGTTTGTTGTAGGTCTTGAACTGGATTTCCCATAGGCATCTTAAACTCAACGTGTTCAAAATAGAATGCCCTATTTTTCTCCTCAGACCTTCTTCTCTTCCTGACTTTCCTCTCAGCCTCTGGGCCATCTTTGACTTCACCTCTTACTCAACCCATAGATTCAATGTTTCCACATTTTTTCATTTTTATTTTTGCAGTATCTCATCTATTCCCCTTATTTTCATTCATATAACTACCACCACAATTAAGGCCCTCATTACCCTTCTAGATTATTGCAATCGCCTTCTAATTTCTAATTACTGAGCTAATGGTTATAAGATGGTCTTTTCCCATTCTGAATCTATTTTCCACAAAATTAGCAAGATGATTTTTAAAAGGTATTATTCTGGCCATGTCATCTCCCTATTCAATGAGTTTCAGTGACTAACTGTTTCTTGGTGACTCCAGGATCAAATACAAACTCCTCTGTTTGACATTTAAAGCTCTTTATAATCTGGTTCCTTCCTATTTTTCCAGAACTCTTACTTCTCCTTAGGCACTCTGATCCAGTTATACCGACCTCCTGCTTTTCCTTAAATGTAACTCTTCATTTCCCATCTCATGCTTTTGTATTAGCTATCTAAATTTCTTATAATGCTTAGCCCCATCATCTCTGCTTCTTGGTTTCCTGACTTGTCAGATTCCATTGAAATCTCACTGTCTTCAGGAAGTCTTTTCTAGTCCCCCCAGGCTCCCTTTTATTTAATCTCTCTATATCTTGTATATAACTATCTATTTACAAGTTCTCTACTCCATTAGAATATAAAATCCTGGAGGGTAGGGACCATTTCTTTTTTGCCTTCATTTATATATCAAGCACCTGGCAATAGTAAACGCTTAATAGATCGTTGATTGCATTTTTGGGGTGGCAAAAATGACACCCACAGTTCAAGGTATAGACAAATTTCAGCTCAAAACAAGAACTTCCTAACAACTAAAAAACAATTCAGTTCCCCACTGTTCAAAAGTGGTGTGGTCTGCCTTAGAAGGCAGTCAGTTCTCCATCTTTGGAAGTCTTCAAGAGGAGGCAAGAAGGTCACCTGTTTGACAATGTTGTGGAAGCCTTCAGGAAGGAGATGGACTAGATGAATCATGAAGTCACTCCTAACCTTAAGATTTTATAACAAAAGTTTTTATCAAGCTTGGCACTAAGAAAGAGGAGGAATACAAACTGCTAAAGATAAATCTCAGAATTTTTTTAATTGAATTATATCTCATCTAATAAGTATGTATATGAATAATTCAGATGAGATACTTTTCTTCTAATGACTGAAAAGTTTTCCCATATTTTGTATCTATTGTTATTTGTATTTTCTCAAATAATTTACTCAATTTTTTTTTATCCTGGGGAGGACAGAAGGACAAATGTCAACTAATACCTACCTATCAAAGGGTAGAGGTTTATTCAGGAGATTGCAAACAACTGCCTCAAGGTGGAAATTTGCGATCTCAGTGATAGCCTGTAGAACAAAATTGAAGTTTTGCTCCTTAAGCCTGAGGACAGGCATGTGATGATAAATTAAACTCAAGATATCCAACAACTGCAAGGAAAAAAAAGATAAAAATTATCACCACTTTTTATGAATGTAATTTTTGCATATAAATAGTGAAAAATTGCTGGACTTCGGAAGGTCCCATCCATTTCATGGGTCCAATAAACTACAGTTGGTTAATGAATAATAATTATCCATCCATATAGTAGATGTATTCCTCAGTCATGAGTCTTCTTCTTGAGCCAACAGTTTGCACAAAGACATCTGAAATAACAGTAACTGAGATCATGACCCACCAAAAACCCCACTATTCTTTGTCAGGTTCTTGAATGCAAGTTCACTTTACGGTAACATCCTTGTCAAATCATCTATGATGATTTGTTGTCTGTAGCTAACTTTGGAAGATAGCTGTAACGTCATGCTGGCCTTTTTTGGTCATTCCCATCTCAAATCTCATTTTTCTGGTGGTAGGATGGTATTTGGGCACAGTGATGGGATTGTCTGCCCTCAAATACCTTCCCATTTCACTTAGTATTTCTTCTTTTTAGTCCCAAGCAAAGGAAACATCTTTAGGAATCTTAAAGCTCAAGACAGATTTACAGATTATGCCTCATTTCTGAATGATAATTTCTGTTTATTTATGCATGTATATAGCTGGGAATTGGAGATAGTTTCTACTGTCGGGAAAAAGTCCTCAGTGTCTGGTTATGTGAATCTCTGGGAGACGCTGAAATGACATCTTAAAGGAACAGTGTTACTTTCGCCTTCCCTTGGAGGATAGGATGTCATGAGAGGCAGGCTATGCACATTGGTATGAGGGTGAGAAGAGATGTTGGGTTCAAGTAAATGACTGAGATTGATGGAGGGGGTGTCTGGAAGCCAGCTGCTTCTGCGATCACCAGAATCACCAGAAGAAGGTGATGGCTTTCAGGTTTGCCAGTTCTTAGGATTCTCTGTGTCCTGTTACAGACACATCCTCCAGATGGTTTCTATTAGGTCAACAAGGAGCTGCCCGTTTATCCCTGAATAGGCAGTCTGCAATCTCTCCTACTCTTCTTCCTCTGCCAATTACTGGATGACTTTTCATTTGGTGACAGGACACAAGAAACTGCTGCTTCCAAAAAGGTCCTGGAAGGAACACAGTAGCCGCCCCAACCCTTTCTGTATCTACATTTTTTCTCTTCTTTATTTCCCTCTTGAAGCCCCAGGAAAGCTCACAACTCCCTGAGTGGGAAGTTGAGTCATTCTGCCAGTAAAAGATCAGCAGTAATGACCCAAAGTCTTTGAATCTCAGTTAAGTCTCAGATTCCCTTGGGGAGGGGGAAGGGCTGCTTTCTCTTTTTATCACTTCTATGAATTAATGCCAGTCCTTCGGTCCAGGTTCCTTGCTCCCTTCTCCCAGTGCCTGGTGCTGCTAGACTCAAGTTAACAACCCCATAAAAATCTATGAGACTAGTGATCTGGAAGAGGTTGCTCGGTCCTTCCAGGGATCTACCAGGGTACCTAATTCCAGCCAGGACTCCACTGGACCTAACTGGTTTCCATCTTTAACCATGACTGCCCTTCTCTTGTCAATGAAGTCAGCTTTCCTTGCTGTCTTGTGAATTCCATATATACTTATACAGGAAGCTGGTATTCTGAAGTTTTATAAATCTGCATTAAGACATTCTTCCTGAAAATAGTCTGGCAGAAACTAGGCATACCTCAACATCTCACACAGCATACAAAGATAAGCTCAAAATGGTTTAGATTGGACAAAATGGTTTAGATAGACATTTCAGACATAAAACGTTGTATTATAAGCAAATTAGTGGAGCAACGGAAGAAATTTCATGTCAGAACTATAGATAGGGAAGTTTTATGACTAGAGATAAGGAGGTTCACAGGAAGTAAAATGGCTAATTTTTGATTACATCAAAAATGGTTTTCCACAAACAAAACCAATGCAGATGAAATTAGAAACAAAGCAGAAAAATGGGGATAAATTGTGGCAATTTTCTGTGATAAAGGTCTCATTTCTCAAACATATAGGAAACTGAGTCAAATTTGCAAGAATAAGAATCATTTCCCAATTAAGAAATAGTCAATGGATACAGATAGGTAGATTTTAGAGAAAGAAATAAAACTATCAATAGTCATATAAAAATGATCTAAATGATCAATAATCAGAGAAATGCAAGTAAACCCCCTGAGCTACTACTATATACTTATCAGATTAGCTAAGATGACAAAAAAGAAAAATGACAAGTGCTGGTATGGATGTTGGAAAACAGGTACACTGTTGTATTATTGGAGGCTGGAGAGGGGCGCTCTGAACTAATCCAATCATTCTGGAGAGCAATTTGGAACAATGCCCCAAAAGGTGCGAAACTATATGCATTCTTTGACCTGATTTGTACAAAAATACTTACAGCAGCTCTTTTTGTGGTGATAAACAGTTGGTAACTGAGGGGATGCCCATTGATTAGTGAAATGGTTGAACAAGTTACGGAATGTGAATGTGAGGAAATACTATTGTGCTATAAGAAATGATGAAGGTGATGGTTTCAAAAGAACCCAGTAAGACCTATATGAACTGATGCAAAGTGAAGTAAGCAGAATCTAGAGAACAAGTTATGTAGTAACAATATTGTGCCCAGGCAAAGATTATAGGATCATAAGTTGATTGCTGGACAAGATCATGGAGGAAAGCTCAAACCTCTCATTTTACAGATGAGGAAACTGAGGCACAGAGAGGTGAAGCAATTTCCTCAGGGTTGCATGCTTCTTCCCACCTCCCTGTTCTCCTCACCCTATTTCTATTGCTCCTTAGGTCCACTCTCTCCTGCCCTTTTCCTGTAACAGCTTTCAGGCTTACCTCTTTTTCCAAGGCAGCTCCTTGTTCCCTTAAGATAGTGATTACCCACACACCACATGCCTTTGCACATTCAGAGTTGAGGTTCTCCATACTGTCTAGGGATTCTTCTAGGAATGCTTGGATTTCTTCTTTAGGGATGAGTTGGCTAACAATCTAGGATTTCAGTCAGAGATATTGATTGATGTTACTATTCATGCTTTCTCCCTAGATTCAATTTGACGTTGCTTGTTTTAGTGCCCTAACATTCATGTGATTTTTCTAAGCCTCTTACATATGTATAGTACTTGGAAGCTTAGAAAGTATTTTGCACATAGTATACCCTTTGGTTCTCATTAAAGGGCTGAAAAAAACCAGGGTATTACTATGTTCATTTTGTAGATGATGAAATAGATTCAGGGGAGTAGATTTCTGGCTCAGGGTCAGTAGCAATGAAAAGAATGACAGACAGCCTTCAATTACAAGTGATTTTTCTAAGTATGTGTGTGTTCGTCTTCTTCAGCAATGAAAGATTTCATTGCTGAAGAAGACCATGACATCAGAGAAATGATGACATCAGAGGAATGATGACATGACTTGCACTTGACTTTGTTTTGAGTGAGGGAGGGCTGTACAGGCACCAGCCTCCAGAACCATTTGAATCCAGTGACCAGATATTCATCAGGATGACTGGAGATGACCCAGGATGAGGCAGTTGGGGTTAAGTGACTTGCCCAAGGTCACACAGCTAGTGAATGTCAAGTGTCTGAGGTGAGATTTGAACTCAGGTCCTCCTGACCCCTGCATTAGTGCTCTATCCACTACACCATCTAGTTGCCCATTTTTTCTAAGCAACTTTTCATAGAGTCAGAGAGTTATGGGTTGAAGGGAACTTATAGATCATTTAAATCAATCCCCTTATTTTATATATGGGGAAAGTGAGATCCAGAGACATAAAATAATACATATAAAGAGACAAAGTAGTATATGGCAGAGATTGGCTTCAAGGCAGAGGTCTTCTGCCTCCAAATCTAGCACTCTATCTACCACATCATGATCTAAGATCAGATTTATTGAAAGCCAACAAGGCTGAGGAGGGTGTTTTTTTTTCTTTTACACTTTTAGCTACTGTATATTCCATAAAGAGAGAAATATTCTATAGTAGGAGGGGAGGATGGGGTTCTTAACAATGGGCACAATCTGGAGGGATTTGGTGTTTAAAAAGAGACCCCTGCCTCTAAGAGAATGTTATATTTCCATGGATGACACCCTTTCTTGGAAAGGGAATCAGAGTACCTGGAGGTAACTGATAGACAGAGGGGTTGGCACTTGGGCACAGAGATATTTCATGGCAAATGGAAAAAAATGATCATGGGGAGGGCAGCGGGGAGTGATGAGCTGAATAATCAAGGACACAGGAACATTTCTGCCATAGGAAATTCTTTTAACCTCTCTGTCTCCTCTTAAAAGGAGAAAGGCAAAAACATATAAACTGCTTAGAAGAAGGAACTCAAATACTTTGGTAGCTTTAATTTTAAGCAGAATTCAGAGACTAAAGAAGGAATAAATAAGTATAATGACTAGGAATCAAAGAATAAAAATAGAATAGACAGAAAAGGAAGAGAAATAATTATGAAAATGAGGGAAATAAATTCCTTTTTAGAAGAAAAGCACAGAAATTTAAGAAAAAATCGCAATAACTGAAATAAGTTAAAAGGGAAGAGAAGAATTTTACTTGACAACTTACCTGATAGGAAAAAAAGGGAAATAAATAATTAGATTAGAAGAAAAAATAAGTGGAATTATTAAATTATATACTCCAAAATAGGGAAACAGGAGATAAATAAGAAGAGGTGGGACTTGACTAGTGGGAATAGGTTTGGTCTAAAGTAGATTAAGCACAAATAGAGTTGAAGTATTGTCTTTACAAAGGAGGAGGAACAAAAACAAATCTAATTTAAAAGAATAGACACAAATGGAAGAAAATAAAAACCTTACTCTCATAACTTTAAATATGAATGGATTGAATAATCCAATAAAATGGAAAAGTGACAGATTGGATAATATGTATGGAATTGAGGAATATGTTTATGGGTTCTTTATTCTAAGATCTTGCCTTTGGCAGATGAAAGCAGAATCCTGTGAAGCTTTCAGGAGCCATTTCCCACTAGGCAATGCTAGAGATGAGACAAAAATTTCTTTAGGAGAACTGAGGACATCTATTAAAATATGAGGTTTGATTACTTAAGTTTGGTAACTTTAACTTTACCCTGTCTAATAATAAAAAAATTGAAGCTAGTATTAGGGGTAGTTTTCACCCCACCTTTGTGTTAGCATTTGCACAGATCTTTATGGTTTGAAAAGCAACTAACGTATCTCATTTGATACTCACAACTCTTGGAGTTAGGGATTATTATTTTTATTTTCATTTTACAGATAAGAAACCTGAGTCTGAGAAAGGCTAAGTGGCTCAGCCAGAATCACACACCTAGTAAGCATGTGAGAAAAATTTGAACTAAGATTTTCCTAACTCTAGCATTCTATCCACTATGCCACCTAGAGCTCTGCTTTAGTGTTTGTGACAATCACTAACCAGTCAAGACCAAAGCAGTTACAATGGTTAAATTGTGTGTACAGAGGACATTAAAGAATTCTTGTTATCCAAGTCATTTGCATGAATGTAGTGTATTTCTTAGCAAGTTTTATAGATGAGGAAACATTTTCCAAGCAGCTGGCCTCTAATGCTGGGTCAGGAGTAGGGGCAAAGAGATATCGTCAGTATAACCCCAAGCAGCTTTCCAGAGAATCTGGGAATTGTAGATTTAGAATTGGAAGAGACCTTAATGGTCATCAGGTCTGATTCTTGAATTTTACAGATGGAAGAAATATGAAATTAAGAGGGTGATGAAATCCACAACTAGCTATTTTAATGATAAAAAAAAGTTCTTTTCAAGTCTGACTGCCTCCAGGCAAGGGAGGTTGTTAGCTTATAAATATCCAGATTAGGAGTGGGAAACCTGTACCCCCAGGGCCACATGTGACTCTCTAGGTCCTCAAATGTGGCCCTTTGACTAAATCCAAACCTCAAGACTACAGATTCCCCACTTCAGATGATCTTTTATAGACTTAATCAGGAATAGTATTCCAGGATTTAAGAGCCATTCCTTAATTAATAAATGGTAAAAGGATATGAATAGACAGTTTTCAGAGGAAGAAACCAAATCTATCAATAGTCATTTGAAAAATGCTCTTAATCACTACTAATTTAAGAAATGCAAATTAAAACAACTCTGGGGTACCACTTCATATTCATCAGATTGGTTAAGATGACATAAAAGGAAAATGACAATTGTTGGAGGGGATGTGGGAAAAAAAACTCTACTCTATTGGTAGAGTTGTGGATTAGTCTAACCATTCTGGAAAGTAATTTGAAAGTATGCTCCCCAAAATATGAATGGTATTGCTAATACCCTGAAGAAGTCAAGCAAAGAGGGAAAAGGACCCACATGCACAAAAACATTTACAGCAGCTCTTTCTGCGGTGGTAAAGAATTGGAAACTAAGAGGATGCCCATCCATCGGGGGGTGACTGAGTAAGTTATGGCATATGAATTTAGTGAAATGCTATTGTCCTGTAAGAAATGATGAAAGGGATGGTTTCAGAAAAATATGAGTGGTATAAACTGATACAAAGTGAATTGAGCAAAATCGGGCAAACAATTTATACCAAAATAGCAAAATTGTAAAGAGAATCAACTCTGAAAGGCTTAGTGACGCTGATCAACACAATGAGCCACAGTAATTCAAAAGGGCTTATGATGAACCCAGCTATCTATGTCGGGAGAGAGTGCAGATTGAAGTATATTTTCTTTCTTTTTTTTCTTCCCTTTTATGGAAACATGGAATATTATTTTGCAGGACAATACATATTTATAATGAGTTTTGTTTTTCTTGCCTTCTCAATGGGTGGAGGATAAGGGGGAGGGAAGAGATTTGGAACTGAAAATCAGATAAAATTGAATTTTAAACAAGTGTTCCATTGTATCCAACAGTTAGGAAGTATTACACCTCCCATACTTTTTCATTTTTTTATGTTTATCATGATATTTGTATCAATTTTGTATAGCATTTAACCCTTGGGTACCATCTAATCTTCATATTTACCTTTTTTGTGGTCTTCTGTTTGTTCCCTATACATGACATCTCAGCCTCTCCATTTATGCATATTGCACATATGATCCCCACTACAGGGGCTCCTGTGCCTCTTGGAATTTGTAGCTTTATTCAAAGCACAGATCATAATCTATACTATATATACAGCCTTTCTTTGTGCCTCTAGTTATTAGGATTCTTTCCTCCTTAAAATTACTTTATCTCTATTATTTTGTCTTTATTTAGTTTTGTGTGAACTACATCCTCTCTACTGATCCCCTGAGTAGAATGCAGGCTTTTTGAGGACAGACACTATTTTCTTTTTTGTCTTTATATCATAACCTTTAGCATTTTGTCTTATATACAATAAAATATAATAAATATTCTTAGAATCAATGAATTTTGCTTCCATGGGTTGGTGGGCAGCCCAGTGACCCCTTTTAATGCAGTGGATCATCTAGAGTTGTGGAATGAGTACTAATAAAGTTGTGTTCCAGATCACTAAGAGGCACAATTTAAAAGTGACTATGGGTGAAAGAAATATCTTGAGCTAAGAAAGAGTTCCCTTTGCTCCCTAGCTCCATTCTTCCCCCAAAGTTACCTTAGCCATATTAGATGCAATCCAAAGTTGGATGTGTTTATCAGGAGAGTGCAGCCCTTCCTGCAGATGCCTTAGTTTCTCTGTTTCCTGGGGCTTATCTAAAATCACCAGAGGAAAACTGGATCAGAATTCAGAATCTGTTCAGTTAAAGCAAGAGTTCTTAACGTGTGAGTATGTATGTGTGTATGTATGTGTATGTATATGTGTTTTGTTCCCCTTTGGAAGTCTCATGAAACTTACTGACCCCTTCCCAGAATCATGTTTTTAAATGAATAAAATACCTTGAATTGCAAGGGAAATCAATTATATTGTAATACAATTATTAGAATATTAAAAAAAAACCAACATGTTCAAGGACCCCAGGTTAAGAACCCACAGTGCTAGAGGGACTATTCATAATGTGATTTCCCAACATATCAGCTGTAGCAAGACTTTGGCTTATAGTCTTTATTGAGTTTCATGCGGTAGACAAGACCTGTTTCAAAAAACATTAGATAAGCAGGCAAAGGTCATTCTGACACTGGTTTCCAAGAAAAAATGCATGCATATATGTATATGTATGCATGTATATATGTACATATATGTATACATACATACATATGCCACAAAGCAAGTTACTATCTTGCCAACTTATCTGAAATATGAATTGACTAAAATATTCTACTCTAGTCAAGACCAACTGAGACTTCAGCTTTCTTCCTGATGCATCCCTCAAATATCCTTCTCTGCTATGTCATTCACTCAGTTTGTTTTTCTTCTTTCTTTCATGAATCAGAAAAAATATTTCTTCAATAAATAATAGACCCATTTTCCAAGGGAATTTTGAATCTTATCCAGTCATCCCCAACATCTCTCATCTTATATAAGCTGAAGTTTCCAATTAGAACATCAATACGTCTGAGTGATCACCCCCACTTAAAAAAAAGTTATGAGATCATTGATGCTTGTCATTTCTATTTGCATATCATAAATCTGCTCTCTCTCTCTCTCTTTTTCTCTTTCTCTCTCCCTACCGCTCTCTCCCTACATGCACATATATGCACATAAATACATATTCATATATAATACATCTAAATTGAAATATATACTAATTGAAATCTTATCCCACGTGTATATATATATATATTTATACATATAATACCCATCTAATGACACACAAATATGTGTTCGTGTATGTATGTGTGTTTGTGTACATATGTAAATATATGTGTAATGCATATATATATATATATATATATATATGTATAAACACATACATAGTATGAGATTTAAATTAAATGGAGAAAGTGGTGTTTTCCCCCCAATTCCTCACCTCTTGATATAAAAACATAGTTTAATATGCACATTCCAATGTATATTGAGAAACTGTAAGCAAGAGACTTTTCTCTTTAGTATGGCCAGACTCAGTAGAAAGCTTTACTTGGCTGTTGGATTCTGTATCTGACCTCTGTCCAGGGATGTACTATGAATGGTCATTTTAGACAGAGTTTCTTTGCCTACACTCACAGATGTTCATGTAGGGTCATGCTATTCAAGTAAAAAGAACTCACAAAGACTTTTTCTTCATACTCTACTTTCTATTAAAGAAAAAGATGTAGCAGAGGAATTTATGATAATATGAACAGCTTCACTGTGCTTTAATTTGAAACTCATAGGATTTAATATATACTAATAGAAATTTACAATGCTTGGTTAGGAAGAGAAGGAAGGAGATGGGAAGGGAGAAGGAATGTTTGACAGAAGAAAGGAGATAGTCTTCTTTTTATTAAGTGGTTCCCTCATGTCTTTCCTCTCACCTTTGAGAAAAAACAGACCAATAACAGCATCAGTAGCCCATAGACGGATGGTAGGTAGGGTATCACAGCAGTGAGGTGCAAAAATTCCAAGAAGAGGGCCAATTTTAAATCTTTCTGGTGACTACAGAAAAAGAACAAAGATGACTTAAAAATTTCTCACACAGGATAAACGACATTCCATCGTATCCCAGCTATCACATTTAATTCCACTCATTTCTTTCCCACAAACCCCAAGGACTAAAAATGAGATTAAATTTTCCCTTAAAGAGAGTTTAGTTTTTTGCTATCATAGCAAAAATGATTTAAGGTCCATATTGAGAGTCATCTCATTCTATGTTTGTCATTCTTGGGCTTGTGAGTTTGGGGAAATCCTCTTTTCAGTAAAAATTTATTTCCTTTGGGGATAGAGATTTAAAAAATTAATAAACTAGACAAGTATTTTATTTTTTCCTAAAGACTTTTGTTTAAGATTTCTTCAGATTCATTCATCTAACACAGACTAGGATACTTACTTCATCACTATTGGTTAACACCTTTGAACAGATCTGCAAGGCTCTTTCTCTTTCCCATTCTTTTGTTGAGATAAGCCAGATTCGCAGAAGCTATTGGTAATAAAGAAAAAGAAGTACATTCTTTACAGTTTTAGCTTTCTTTATCACAGAACTCTCTTTTTCTCTACTGCAGCCAAGGGGAAAAAGCTCAGCATTTCTAAGTTCTGAGTATCCTTATTTTTTTTTTTACATGTGGAAAGGATCATCCGTCTCTCTATCACTGGAGGGAGAAGGTTGAGGCTGATCCTGAGTGTTCTTTGTATGAATATATTATCTCCTCTTCTAGGTTTTGGAGAATTGAGGACAAGGATTGTGTTGTTTATTTCCTCTTTATTATCCATTATATGCAACATCATGCTGAGCACAGAAGAGGGATTTATTAAATGATTGCTGGACAGATGAGTGAGTGGCAGGAGCGGTGACATATTAATTTCTCCCTTTTCCTACAAGTCAGAAAAGCCTGTAAAATGGGTGTCATGGAACAGGAAGAGATAAAAGAGAGTTAGACAGAGAGGGATGAGAAGGGGAATAGAATAGGTTTGGGGTAATGGGTGGAGTCTCAGGAAGGAAATGAAAGAGAATAGACATCAATTCCAATGGGGTCAACTCACATTAAACATCTCTTGACATTCTTCTGGTTCATGATTACTCCACACCAGAGTTCTCATAAGTTGTCCAAGGGCTTCCATGGATCTTCCATAGATAAACTGAAACCAGAAATGCATCTGTGAGGCTCAGTTTGAACCAAGGAAGCTGATTTATCATTATTTTTGAGAGAATGCTCAAGAAGAATATAAAAGCTGGATTTATAGTTGGAAGACTTGGACTCAAATCCCAGTTCTTTAGTTTACTATCTATATGATTTGGGACAAGTCACCTCATCTCTCTTTGTCTCAGTTTCCTCTTTTGTAAGAGAATGGGGCAGAATTAGAAATCAGAAATTCTTAAGGCGGAGTCCATGAAATCTTTTTTAAAATTTTGATAAATATATTTTAATAATTATTTTTTCTGTAATCCTATATATTTTATGAATTTAAAAACATTATTCTGAGCAGAGGTTCATAATCTTCCCCAAATTGACAAAGAAGTGAATGACACAATAAAAGGCAAAGAACCCTTGAATTAGAAGATTTCTAAGGTTCCTTCCAGGATCAATCCAGTGATAATGTTGTCCTGAATTGAGAATCCAGACCTCCCTCCTTCATACTTGGATGTGTGCTTTATCCTCGGCAGTTTGTCCATCTTCTATGATTTCAGTTAAATGAGGAAGGGGAATGAGACTCCGAAGACTCTCTTCGAGGATATTTAGGTTGTCATTTATAGGTAACAGAGGTTTCAGTTTGCTGAAATGATAAAGATGTAGGGGGATGCATGTTAGACTAGGAATTACTGATAGTAGGAAGATGAAATCAATGGTTTGTTTGCAAGAGTCATTGCTCTGATTCTTAGAAGTATATGTGTTCTTACAGATGGGGATGGAGAAAGAAGTAATAAGGACAGGAGTAAATACATGCATCTATTGTTGTGTTTGTCCTCTGTTGCTGAAGAAGACCATGCCATCTGAGAAATGATGACATAACTTGCACTTGACTTTGTTTTGAGGGAGGGAGGGCTGTGCTAGGTCACCAGCCTCACTTCTCCTTCAGAGTCATCTGAATATATATATACATATATATATATATATATATATATATATATATATACACACACACACACACACACACACACACATATATATGAATATGAATTGGGCGATATTTGTGGAGAGAGACCTCAGATGATATCGAAGACAGGACTACACTGAATCCTTTTTGTATTACTCAACACATTTTTGTTATACTTATATTTCTTTAACTGCTAATTTACTCTTGTCTTTGTACATTTTTTTCTTGTATAAAATGCTAGATTGTATAATCTTGGGAACAAGGATTCCTATTTGTTTTCTATCACCGGCTATGTTTACACTAGTGTTATGCATGCTGTCAGTAATTAATGATTGATACAATTTAGACTAGTTTTCTTTTTTTAGGTAAACAGAAGGTTGTTGGAGCTAATCCAAAGGAATGAGAACAAAGTGAACATCTTTTAACCCAGAAGATGAACATTTGCTCCCAGGCAAATCCTATAAAGAATGTATATTTGTATCCTGTATTTCATAAAATTTGTCTCTTCTGACTGACTATTTGCTTCTTGATGGTTATCCCATACGTTTAGTTTGTTACCTTTTGGAAAGAGAAAAGGTTTCCAATCCAAATCACATTTATGGGATTGTGTTTTTTTTTCCTAGGGCTAACAAGCAACCAACTGATCTGAGATGAGGCAGGATGAAAACAGCAATGAGAGTAAGTTCTATACCTTAGGCATCGAATAGCAATTAATGCTTTCCATCGGATAGGACTGGCTAAGGAATCTAGAGGTTCTTCTCTGATTAAATCCTGAAACACAAGCAAAGAGGCAAAATGGATGATAAAGAATATTTTGGGGGGGGGGAGGGAACTCATTCCTTTGATTTCCTACTTCACCATCTTGGAGCTGCTGCCTCCTGGAAGTGTCCGGGAGGTCATATTAATGGAAATTGAGACACTGGCACCCTCATCAAATGAGATAATATTTATAAGGTTCTTAGCACAGTGCTTGGAACATGTTGAGTACTTAAAAAATTCTTATTCCCTTCCCCCTTTCCTTCCTTGGGGCTGACCAAATTCAGTATTTCTTATTTGTCCATTTTTAGAAGGAAAACCTTAACTCTTGATAACACAAAAAACAAAAATCTAAGAGATTTTCCAGGGCTCTTTTGTACACTCACCAGCATGTACCCAAGGAGTATTTCCTTACTGGTAAAATTAAAATTCAGTAGTTCTTCGGTGTCCCGAATAGCGATACAAATTTCAGTGATACTTTTTGTGAAGCTCATTTGCAGATCCATGTTCTAAAGGGAAATGAAGCATCATGTATGATAAATGAGATACTAGCAATGTGTACTGAATAGAAAAGATATCTTTGATGTCTATCTCAAGAAAATCTAACCCACCCCTTTCATGTATTGGGTTTGTTGCCTTGTTTCTAGATAGAAGTATCCAACTTTCAAACTCTACTGAATGAAAAGTTGTGAAGCCCCTTGAATTGTTTTAGAGTGGGGTTAGGTTCCATGACTTCAGAATAGGAGAAATCCCTAATTGCTGAATCTATTGTTGGGAATCAAATCAAGATGACATAGAATTTTGAGTGATTTTTATAATAGACTCTAAAATAGATAGAAAATAGAAGCATTGAATTATAACTCACCTTGTTTAAAACAGTCATTCCCAATATCTAAAAGTCAAAGATAAAAGCAAAAACTCAATGAGTGGTCATAGAATAATTGTCTTTTTGAGACTAGCTCCTGATAATTCCTGATAGGGAACACTGAAGCATGATTCTACATTCCATCATGGCTTTTCTTAATTCTCTCAAATTTGGAATCCTCAGAGCCAAAGTCTCAAGGGCTAACTATATTTCTCAGGGTAATCCTTGACTAACTAACCAGTGAAATACAAGTTAGAGAACTGTTCTAAGAATGTCAGAGTTCAGAACCAAATTGTAAGTGTGAGCTTTTGGGTTTTAGTGCCATATGATCAGTCTAAAAAACTATCTCTGATAATGGGAGGAAAAAATGCTATGTGAGTGGAAAAATGGAGCAGGAAGTTTATAAAATTTAATGCAATTGAGCAAATGAACCCAAGAGAAACAAACAAAACCAAAGCTATAAAATTCCAATGACCTCACATTATCCCAAAGAAGAGATATGAGAATGGACTTCCCTGACTTCTTTGCAGAACATGTGTAAAGTTAGACGTGGTTGTTGAGTTGATTCTGCTCAAATTTTTTTTTATCATAAAAGATCACTTTCTAACAGGTATTTTGTTTTTTTAAGCTATAGGACTATAGACAAAGAGGGAGGGATGACTCCAGAATTTTTTTTTTCCTTTGGAGGCAATTGAGATTAAATGACTTTCCCAGGGTCACATAACTAATAAGCATCAAATGACTGAGGCTGAATTTGAATTTAGGTCCTCCTAGCTTCAGGGCCAGTGCTCTATTCACTGTACCATCTAGATAGCCTGACTCCAGTATTATTGATGGCTATAAAATTTAAGGTGAAATTTTTCAGTGTGTGTGTGTGTGTTTTCAGGGCTAAATTTCATGCAACACAACAATGTTTTTCCTCCATACTTTTCAAGTAATATTTACTATTTCCATATTTTCACTTTCTCATCATATACCAAAAAAAATCGGTACACAAATAGGGATTAATCCATTGTGCTTATGCTGCAAGGAATAAGATACAGTATTTATTCTCAAGGACCTTACGATGGAGTTGGGTGGACAAGACACAGCTAACTGTAATGCTAAGTAACCCCACCTTCCCATATAAGACATATCAGTAAAAGACTCATTGCTGAAGGAATTACATGCACACATTAAATGTTGAGTGTAAGTCAAATTCCTTTAGGACAGCATCATAGAAAAACCTGGGTTTTGAAGGACTTGTATAAGCCTTCAATCTTTCTTAGAGAGAATTTTCTTATTTTTTCCCTATTCCCTTAGGTTCTTCATCCCAGTTATCTTGAGGCTGAGCCATCAGGACTCACAGTCCAAGCAATCCTCCTTTGACTCTAAGGAATGCCTGTGAACTGAAGATCCGCATGGTTCCTTGGACCGCACTTGACAAAAACCCTGCGTTAGACCCCCACCAGCCTCCTGATGTTGCTGATTGTTACCTGACAGCTGGAAATATAGAGATTTAGCACTGGAGTAACAATGTCTTTTTCCACAATAGGGAGAAGTTGTCTTTTAGGAGACTGGAGAGCCACACATCCATAAATTGCTATGAAGTCAATCTTGGTCAATGCCTTCTTTCCATACAAGAAAGCCTAACATTAGAAAGGGGAAATATGAAAAAGATGACTGAGTCAATTTCTTTTTTTTTCTCAGGTTATTTGCTAATCTAGAAATCCCAATTTCCTGCTAATCATAAAGGGGTTCCGCATAAAAGAATTGAGGTGAGAAAACATTATTCACCTGTTTATAGTGCCTATTTAGGGTTAGGTGGTTTGTATACACTCAGTACCTGGTAATTAATAATGAGAATTATACTAATTAGGACACTTGAAACCTTTTTTCACCAGGGAAGTCCTGAAAGTTGTATGCATATTTAAATGGGCTTCTTGGTTCCTGAGAAGCTCAGAAAAAGACAGACACATCATAATCTCATTTAGGTTTTCTTTACTAGTATCAGTAATAGAGATTATATTTCTCATATAATTCCACATAACATCAATAGGAGAATATTTGGAACATTATTCCAAAAATTAGAAGACATGTTAAGAGGTTATCCATTATCTGATTCAGCCCTCCTCTCTTACATTTGTCAGTTGGTGGTCTTCTATTCCCTATCTGAATACATTTTATTGCGGAGAACATAGTACTACTCTCTGAGGCCTTCCATTTCATAGTGACAGCACTTGTATTAGGAAGTTCTTCCTTGTAGTAAACCCAGAGCTTCCTCTTTTGTATTTTCAGACCATTGATCCTTGTTAATAACAGCATCTCATCCCCAATCTACTACAGTAGAGACTTTGGGGCATTTCCCTGTGGGTAAGATATGGGACTCCTGGTTGAGCTGAGATATTCCACTCTCAATGGGAGAGCTCATTCACTCTGTGTTACTGTTGGGTATATTATCATTTGCATATGTTCTCTGACTTCTAATTGTTATTGATTTGGACAATTTTTTTTTACTATTTGCTCTATGTTTTCTTTGTGGAACTGGCATTTAGTATCAAGAAAGTCAAGCCTTGAATATACAGGCTTATATATTTATAGTAGTATATATTTTCAACTGAAAAAAAGAAAACTTTTGGAGAACCCTTGGAGCAAATATGCTTAGTTAAACAAAACAGAGCATTGGCAATGTCAGAAAATGTGTCCTGTTCTTTTAAATGAGTTTATCCCCTCCCTATCAGGAGTTAGATGGCATGCTCCCTCACTGGTCCTCTGGAATTGTGGTTGGTTATTGCATTGATCAAAGTTTTTAAACTTTTCAAAGTTGTTTTCTTTATAAAAATGTGACTGTATAAAATGTTTTAGTTACATCAAGACATGTGAGAGTACATAGATGATTATTTTATGAGAGGAGACTCTTGCAGTGGAGGAGTCTGGAAAAATACTACAGAAGGTGGCATTTGAGTGGTACCTTGAAGAAAGTCAAGGCTTCTAAGTGGTGGGATAAAGGAGGGAGAGTATTTTTGACATGCAGTGTCATGTGCAAGAAATAGCACCAGTGTAACCAGATTATAGAGTTTGTGGAGAGGCGTAAAATCTAAGACTGGTTATGAAGGAAGGTCGCAGACATTGAAAGGCTTTAAAAACTACAAAAAAGGAGCTTTTATGTGATCCTTGGTATAATATCTCCCTCCAGGTGCACCACTCTTCTAGGATATACTAGCACTTGTTTTTGATGGGAGGATTGGATGGTAGAGAAAAACAAAATAAAACTCCTCCCCAAACTTTCTTTAAAAGGAGACCCAGAAGCTCAACCAACTCTTTATTTGCCTCCAACTGCACTGCTTGATTTTGACTCCACTACTGTCATGCTCCTGCACCCCATCCCCATACCCCATCCCCTTTTCAGCTGCCTTCTGCATGTTATCATCCTCCATTTGATCACAAATTCCTTGTCTTTCTTCTTCTTTTGTATCCCCAACACTTGACACATAGCAGGCATTTAATAAATGTTGATTGTATTGTATTATGGATTGAATAAGGGATGACATGATCAGGCCTACATTTTAGGAAAATCCCTATGGCAGATGAACAGAAGAGGGATTGAAGTGGGGAAAGACAGAGGGCCAATTAGGAGGCTACCTCAGTCATCCAGGGGAGAAGTGATGAGAGCTAGACCTAGACTTGTGGCTGTGTGAGTACAGAAAAAGTGCTGGAGACCAGAGCATCAGTGAAGTTAGAGTGACTCTGGCTAATTATCCATACCACCAACAGGGACTATTGTTTGCCCAGAAACTATAGAACAGACCTGGTATAGTTTGAATTGTTTGTCCCTAGTTGGATTGATTTAGACCAAGCTGTGAATTTTTTGGATAAGGGGACTATAAAAGTGGTTTTTAGGACTTCAGTGGAAGAAATCTGGGTGACTGGGAGGATGGTGAAGACCTTGACATAATAGGGACATTCAGAAAAGGGGAGGGTGTGTGTGTGCATGTGTGTGTGTATGTGTGTAGACAATGGGTTGTGTTTCAGACTAATTATTTGCTGGTAACTTCCACATGGATATTTTGTAGGTATCTTAAACTCAACAGCCAAAATAAAACTCATTTTTCCGCCAATTCCCCATAAGCACACTCATATTTCTACTTCTTTTTTTCTGTCAGAATACAGTCATCTTTCCAGTCACCCAGATTTGCAGTCTTGGAGATATTTTCTTCTCTTTTCTTTCTCTTACTTTCCAACTACTCAAATAGAAACAATTAAGTGCCAAGTTTTGTGCACAACATCTTTCACATATACCCTCTTCTCTCTGCTCATATATCTACTTCTTAATCCAGGCCCTAATTACCTCTAGTCTGGACTATTTGCTGTGTTTGTCCTTCATTCTTGAAGAGGACTATGATATCAGAGAGATGATGGTATGTCTTGCAGTTGGCATTGATTTAAGTGAGGGAGGGCTACCTCCTAAACAGTATCATTACATCAAGGTTTCCCTTTCTACAATCAATCACACAACTACCACAGTGATATTCCTTAAAGATTGGATGGTATTATATCATCCTCCTGATCAGGAAGTTTCACAAGCTTCCTCTCACGTCTAGGGAAGAAAATAGCATCTAATATGTAGGGCATTTAGAGACTTCCACAGCTAGATTTCAACAGTCTTTCTAGATTGATTTGACATTGCCTTTCGGAGACTCTGGGTCCTAGCAACACTATTACTTGCCTCTGTAACATGTTGTTTCCTTTCTTTCCAGCCTCTATGCCTTTGTCCAAGCTTTCTCCCACATCTGGATCCCCCTCCCTCCTCACCTCTGGCTTGAAGAATCCTTAGCGCTCTTTCAGGCTCAGCTTAAATGCTTCTGCCCAAAAGAGAGTTTTCCTGATCCTGTCTCCTCCTTCATGGTTAGTGTTTTCCCCACTCCCACATAATCTTACATTTACTTTTCAGATAATTTATATCTATCTGTGTACCTGTTGTATCCCTCTCTTCCACTCCTGACCAAGTAAAATTTAATAAGTTCCTCAAGGATGGGAACAGTTTCATTTCCCCAGTGCCCAGTATGAAGCCCTGTACAAAGTAAGTACTTATTAAATGCTTGTGAAATGGAATCTTCAAAAGAAATCTGTGAGGTAACAGGGACTATTATGCTCATATTAATGATGAGGAAACTGAAGGTTAGAAAGTTAAAGTAACTATTGTCAGAAGTGAGATTTAAATCCAGATCTTTTCCTGATTCTCAGTAAAAGTTAGCTCTAAGGAAGAGTTAACTCAAACTATAGTAGGTCTACTCTATAGCTCCCTGGCTCACAATATCCCTTGTTGGTGATATGGAAATTAACCAGAGCCACCTCAATTTCACTGATGTCTGTGGCCTCCAACACCTTTTCTCTCACACAGTCATAGGCTCTTCTCACTTCTCCCCTGGAATACCGAGGTATCCTCCTAATTGGTCTCTCCTCATTTCAATCTTTATGCTCACCTGCCATAGGAATTTTTTTTATTATATCATCTATTTTTCTACTTTACAGTTCTTTTTCATAATAGCCATCCTTCAAGAATTTGAAGACAGATCTAGTTTCTCATTTAAGTCTTCTCTTATAAATGATAAACTTCTTTTCTTAGAAAATCATAGTGTTTCATGCATAGACCTGGAAATCACTACAATTCACATTTAGTTCAATTGTTTCCTTTTGTAAGAGAGGAAATTTAAAGTCCAGGGATCTTTAGTGTCATGGCCAAAACAAGGAGCAAGTCTGATACAATATCATCCTTGACTACTGAAATATAGTGCCCAAAAATAAATGCAATATTAAAGAGATACATACTGGCCAATATAGGATACAGTGACAATATTTTCTTCCTTAAATATGTAGCACCAATGTACTACCCATAGCAACCACTATGGATAGGCAGGCATATTTCCAAGGTAAATTCACAAAATATAAACTCTCTTGTTCAAAGATGAAACCAAGATATTTATTCAGATACCAGAAAGCCAATTCTACTATGGTAACAAGGAAGTTTGTACATATTACCAGTAGAGGGAGGATCACCATCCCCCAGCCTTCCCTCTGTCAGGCCTCCCCACAAACAAGCTCCCTTAGTTAAAATCACTCCATCTCTCACTCATGCTAGCTTCTCTGCTCTGCTCTGCCTCCTCTCTCTCAACTCCACCTCACTCTCTCTTCCTGCTCCATCCATTCAGCACAGTCCTCTCACCATTGGTGCCATGTGGGCCAAAGCTCAAAGCAGTTCACATGGACCTATTAAGGGACAGGGAAGATCTTCAAATTCCCTTGCCATTACAATGTTAAGATTTTCATTTATGTAGCCTAAAATTGTGTTAATTTCATAATACTAATTCCCATTAGTTTGTAGTCAACTCAAATCCAAAGTCTTTATAGGAACTCTCATCTAGGCATATCTCTGCTATTCTGTACTCCATTTTGGTTTTTTGAAGTGTAGTATTTAATATTTTTACATCAGCTTTGGCCTATTTTTCCAATTTACTGAGGTATTTTGAGATATCTATTCTGTCATTCAATGAATTAATAAGCCTGTTTCTCAGCCTATTTCCCAGCTTCACATTATCCACAAGTCTCAAATGTGTGTTACCTATGCCTTCTTGCAAAGTATAGGCAAACAAACAATCAAACCAAAAGGTTAAATGCCATAGGATGAAAGCCAGAGCCTTATAATAAGCCCCTTGGTGCTTCTGTCTAGCTCAGATATTCTTAGCTTTCTTTGGCATCATGGACTCCATCAGCAGTCAGGTGAAGCCTAGGGACTCTTTCTCAGAATGATTTTTAAATACATGAAAATAAAATACATAGAATTAGCATGGAAATCAATTTTATTGAAATATAAGTATCAGAATATATTTTTTTAAAAAGCTACAAGTTCACAGGTCCCAGGCTGACAACTCCTGCTCTAGTTAATAGCGATTCAATAGTCAACACACTTTGACTTACATCATTTACTTGACTGCACCATTTTACATTCCCCTATCTTGACCACAAGTGTATAATGTGAGAGACTAATAAAAACATGCGTGGCTTCTCACTTCTCATTCTCATTTCCAAAAGACTTTGTTTTTGGCTATGTCTTTGAAATGGTTATAAGGACTTAGGTGTTAGCCTAAGGAAATGGTTGTGGTATATGCCTGACATTACGAAGTAGTTTAAGGGAAAATTGTATTTTTTACCTTACAACGACTTGCAAAGGACTTCTGATCTGCTTGGAACTCTTTAAGAACCTTTAAAACAATATCCATATGATTCTTGGCACAATATCCCAGAATAGAAACAGTCCCCTAGGAATTGAGAATGATAGAATATTTATTTTAACCTAATGCACATCAGATTTTACACTTGGGGGGCTGGTAGTTTTCTTCTTAGACTTGATAAGTCTTTCTGTACTCACCTCTGAATTCCTCTGGGACCCTGCTGACTCATCCTCATCCTGCCCATTTTCTACCCTGCTACTTCCGTTCCACCCTCTAAACTGGACTTCTAAGAATCATACCATAGGACCTAATGCACTCAGCTCTGAACTCCCTGGAGCTATGCAGCCTCCTATTCACTCTGACCATTTTCTTTCCTAGTTTCCTCCAAAAATACAATCAGGTCAACATTGCTGTGGCCTCTGGAGAGGCCATATCAATGGATCGTCCTATCATTCCATTCACGTTTTCCTGGCCACTGCTTGCCTATCTATGTTTTCTCTATTAGAAAATACATTCTTTCAACCATAATTCCAGAGGACTGGTGATAAAGCATGCTAACCAGCTCTTTATGGAGAGGTAATGGCCCAAGGGGTAGAATAAGACAGAGATGTTCAGACACAGTTGATATGAGAATATGCTTTGTTTGCCTATCTATGTTTCATTTGAGTGTTTTCTTGTTTTTGTTTTTTTGTTCTGTTTTTCACTGGGGGCTGGAGTAGATAGGAGGGCAAGGAAGCATAGGAATAGTTCTGCAAAAAAGGGGAAAGGAAAGAAAAGAAATAAAGAAAGAAAACAAGGTCATGGAGGCATAGATACATATTTAAAGCAGAGATAAGAAAGAAGGCCAGAAAGAAACAGACAAGCAGGGCAGCTTTGAGAGGTTTTATATACTTATACAGAAAAGCAAATGGTACATACTAGAAATCTGCATCTTCATGTACAACTCTCAAACAATTCTATGTTTATGCAAATTCTCATTTTATTTGATATTTAAGGTCAGAGTAAAAAAAAGTAAAAATGAGTGCAAGTCCTGGAGAGCAGAGACCATTTTACTTTACAATTTTAATAAGCTTAGTTATCTGACTTCCAACTCAGCAGATTAGCAGTAGCATATTAGGTAAGGATCTGCTCTATACAGGTACACGGACAAAAGCAAAAGAAAGAACTGAAAGTTTATTCGCAAAAGAGGAAGCAGGAAAAGAATATGAAAAAGCACACACAACTCAAAAAGCATAACATGTGAGGGGGTGGAGTGGGGTGCATTTCTTGGAGAAGAAAAGAGTTCTCCAAACTTCACCAGTCCGTGAAGGCATCCCCATATTACAATAAAGGAAAATTATTCTTTTCATAATGATGGAATGATCAAGATACTACTGACCATCATTCCCTATGAAGGCAGAAAGACAGGTCACTACTCTCCAAGTGTGTCCTCTCCCCCATTAAAGCAATAACTTTTTGGAATGTTTTCCATGAGAAATGCTGTACAAAATGGTAGGCTTTCGTTTTCTGGAAAATTCCCTAATGCACAATAGCTGGAGTCATGAGACTTTATTGTCATTTTAGTGGGACGTTTGGAGGTTTGGGTTTGACTCAAACCCCAAAAATGAGGTGTCTGTGTGGCAAGGTGGGGGGAAGGTTCCCTTACCTCTCTCTGGTCCCCTAGCTGGCTGGCATTCACTAAGGTGTCCTTCAGCTGGGCAGTTACAAAGTTTACATCCTGGCAGCATGATAAAGTGGTTCCTAGAGCCTTCCAAAGGAATTTCTGGGGGAAAAAAAGGAAAGACAAGCATCAGGAAGAGAAATGTTTCTGCTCCTTTTAACCGTTGTTCCATTTGCCTTATACCTTTCCCTGCTTTGTTTTAACTCTGTAAACCACCTCTAAGGTATTTTTGGAAGAAGGTGGGGGATATTCAATAATAGTCACTTTTGACAGTAAAAGAAGTTGCCTGAAGAAAAGCAAAGAGTTGGAATTATTGTTTGAAGAGAAGGCAGTAGTTTAACTTAATAAATGTTCAATGTTAGGATTGTTTTAAGCAGAATTTTTACCAACTGTTCTCCATCTTCACTGAGAACAAGTAAAAATAGAAATATAAGCCTAATTTGGGACAGGAGAGATTTTGGTTATTTTAGCCTCGCTGATCACATCCGACTATAGACAGCTCTATATCCATCTCTATCTACTCCAGGAAGGGGGATAAGGCATCTGGAAAGGTCAGGAAAGGTGTGACCAGAAACTAGCCACATGGCAACCACCTCTGCTTTCCAAACCACCTCCCTCTTTGTAATGACAGACATTGAGGAGCTGAGTACTGAGGTTTATACTGAGGGAAAAGTACATAGTAGAGGGGTAATTGAGGATGAGGAAATGGTATGAAATATTCCTGTTAATTCTCCCTCCTGACTTCAGGTTTGAAGATAATGGTTTCAATCTACCCCATCTGCATTAGCCCCTTCCTATCTGTTACACCTGTTTCTAGAATTTTTAGAGGGAGAGAAGCCAAGGTTTCTTTTCCTCTTCTACCAGAAGCCATGAAGAATTCAGAGCTAAGACATAAGAAATCAAAGGAACACTTGTCCTTTGTTAATAAGGCCTTGTCATAGGCTAAAAAGTTATTTCCTTGATGAGGTTAGAGATACAGGAGAACTTCATAGGATCATAGATTTAGAACTGAAGGGGAATTTAGAGATCAACCTCCTCATTTTACAGGTAAGGAAACTGAGGCACAGACAAGTCAAGTGACTTGCTCAGTGTTAAATAGCTAGTAAGTGTCAAAAGCAAGGCCTGATCTCCAGGTCTCCTTGATTTTAAGTCCAGGTTCCTATCTATTACTCCATGTTGCCTTTCAGAAACCTGAGAGAAGGATGGTTCTTCACAAGAATATTTATGCAGTTTAAGATATATTCTTCAAGGGAATTTTTTGGGAATAAATGGATACAGAACCCTAGATAGTTTAGGTGGTTGCACTGGAACTTTTCTTGAAAACTAGCTTGCTAACATCAGGAGCTAATTTGAGAATTTTAGTTGAGAACTGACCTTCTCAAGTGAGGTGTTGTAATAGGCCCCCATCTGCTGGATGAATTCATGGGTCAGTTGGATACTCCAATTTTTGTCATTGATCTTCCACAAAGATTCCCTTAGAATCTATTAAAGGGAGCCAGAGTTGGAAATAAGGCAAAGTTTATTTCCATGGGCTATTTTCATTTTTCTGGTACCTTTGGTTTTAAAAATTACAAATATGAGAAATGAGAGATATAAATAATTCTAGTGGAATAAACTGTCACTTTGGAACTCTTTTTTTGCTCATTTCCCAGACTTTTCCCTAAGTTTTGGTTTCACATACAGAGGATGAAAATGAAAAGACCTCATCTTGAATGTGCTTCTTTTGGAACAGGTTGACAAATAGATTAGAAACAATACCTAACATTTTCAAAATCAAGCTGAATTTTTTCAAAGTTGGAAATATGTTTGGGAAAATGCATTTCCTTGGATTAGTTTTTTTAAACACATAAAAAGAAGAAAAAGTTTTGACTCATAATAGTAAGAGCAAGTATTTATTTAATGTTCCAATATTACCTAAGTACTTTATATAAATAACTTTACTCACCAATCAGAGACCTCATTACTCATCTTTTAAAAAGTATATATATATATATATATGTGCATATACACTTTTGTTAAATATTTCCAAATTACGTGTAAATTTTTTTCATTCCTTTTTAAATTTTTTGAGTTCCAAATATTCTCCCTCCTGCTCCTACCCCATCCCTTGAGAAGGCAGCCAATATGATATTGATTATACATGTGAAGTCATGTAGAACCTATTTTCATATTAGCCATGTTGCAAAAGAAAACACACGCAAAAATTCTGAAGAGAAATAAAGTGGAAAAAGGTCCTCATTTCTCATCTAACAACTGTCCTGTTCTATTAACCATCTTTGTGACTTTCCAGACCATTCCAGTTTTCCCTGGCCACTACTTTCCAAATCTGTCCTCTCCCCCATTAATGTGCAACATCTAATGTCCTAGTTTTGTGTTTTTATTTCCAGTTCTTAGCACAGTACTTGACACATAGTAATTAACAAATGCCATCCATTCATTCACAGCACAATTCAGTTCAATGATCCATACGTTTGCCTGTGAACTATATATATTAGGTGATGGGCATAAAAAGGCAAAAACAAAGTAATCCTTCTCCTCAAAGGAGCTTACCTCTTGTCACATTTAGGGACAAGAAAAACTCATTTGTATTTTCCGAAATCTAGGATTCTTCTTTTTAAAAGAACTCAATCTAAACTCAGAAAAAAAGGAATCCGTTTAAAATGAAAGGTAGTGGGGCTATTTCCAGATTAAAATCCTCCACTCTATGGATCTTCCAAGTGGGGAAAAGGAAGGATAGTCTATAGAGATTGTTCATGAATAGTTTAGGATGATAACTTGTCAAGGAAGCTATCTGTAGACAGGTAAGGACAAGGAATGTTATTTACTATAAAGATTAAAAAAAGAAATGCCTGGCAAAGATAGTGCCTTTATGGTAGAATATCTATATCTAGAGAAAGCAAGGCAGGAATTTTGCATAAAGGAAGAAATGGGATGGCAATGAAGGACACTTTAACTGACTAGGTCTTGGAGTCATTTTCAGATGCCACAGGCCAAGGAGAAGAAGGTTAGAGGCAAGAATACTCTCTTGACCCGCCAGTGAGTCATCAAATCTGTTTCAGACACAACATCCTCCTGCTGTCAGCAATCAAGCATACTGTCATGATATGGATGTCATTCTTGGTTTATTATATTTCTCCAAAATACCATTTTGAGGACTGTGAGGAAGATCCTACTGAGGAGTTTGGATTTGTGATTCTCTCTGTGATTCTTGGTTTTTGGTTATAGTTGAGAATTGGTTAAAAGTAAGAGTTTAAGCTCCTTTAGGAAAAGAATTGCCTCATTTTTGTATTTGTATTCTGTACTTTAAACACACACACACACACAGAGTTGTTTTTGCTGTTCAGTTGTTTTCAGTTGTGGCCAACTCTTTGGTCCAAGGTCACACAGTTAATAAGCATCCAAGACCACATTTGAAATCAGAACGATAAGATTGTCCCAACTGCAGGCCTGGCATCCTATCCATTGTACCACTTAGCTGCTGTACATAGGTACATACACACATGTGTATGAAATATGTATGTATATGTGCATACATATATATATATATATATTTGTATATCATAAAGTATTTGAATCTATTTCCTTTCTTTGTGTGAATGGATGAAGAATGTGTACATAAGGAGGTGAAACCTAGAAAACAAAGAGAGGGAATACATAACAAAAGTATAGAATGAATTGACATTTAGCTTCAAAGTTCACACTCACTTTATCAAATGAAGATTTTATAGGTTGATGTACAAGTTGTAGAAATCTGTGTCAACTGAGAGAATCCTTAATCAAGCAATAAGACCCCAAAGTCAATATGAACTAACATTGCGATAGGACCTCCAAACAAGCTAGCATGATGTGATGTTGCATTTAGAAAGTCAATGTCCAGGAGCAGCAAATCTCTAGTGCTCTGTCTAGGTTGGACTGTATGTGGAATAAATACTTTGTTCATTTTTAAGTGTCACATTTTAGGAAGGACGTGAAAAAGTAGGAGATTATCCAGAAGAAAGCAACTAGTGCTGTAAGTGGCTCTGCGATCATGCCGTGCAAGGCCAAAAGGTCTGGATATGGTTAAGCTAAATTAGAAATTCCTTATGTAGGCATGAGAATTCTTTTCTGGTATTCCAGAGATTAGACTTGTTCTGTTTGGATGTCTTGTGTGTAGTGAAGATTCTTGATTCATCAGAGTAGATAATCTTTTGGGGTCCATTCAAATATAAAATTCTGTGAAAGACTTGTAAATCCTATGGAATTGCATTTTTTTAGACAAGAGTTTATCTACTTTTTGCCCTTTGGATTCAAATTCCCCTGTGTAAATATTAATCTCTACCTGATTTCATCTGAAAATCTCTGGCATTATAACTAAAAGCCCCACTCACCTCCAGCAGCATTTCCTCCCACAGTGTGACTTTATAACAGTTCCCTAGAAAAAGAAGTTGATTCAATTACTGGCAAGGCAATCATAATTAGGGCAGATTCACAATCTCACAGTTGGTTCATTTCTATCTAAGAGAACTTAGATGTCGGTGTTAAAACAAATGATAAAAGCACATGGATTTTGGCATGGTTTGTGACTTAACCTACCACAGTACCCAGGATGCCCAATCATGATTTGTCCAGCTTTGTCAGGATTCCATCCTGACTTGGGTCAATTTTGAATGTTGTCATAATTGGGGGGATGAAAAATTCACTTGTATTTTGCAGTATTTATGATTCTTTCTTTTTTAAAAATTCAACCTACACTCAGGACAGGAAAAAACCTATTAAGAAAGTCAGTGAAAGGGAATGCAGTTATTTCTAGATGAAAATTCAGCCCCTGAAGGGGGGATTCTTTGACAGAGATCCTTTTTTTTCTAGGACAAATGTATCTGGAACCTTTGTAAATGCACTATTCTATAGTAATTCATCTTGGAATACATCTATCATGAATAAGTTTGTTTTGGATGCAAACAGAGAGTGGAAAAATTCTGGTACTCAAGCTCTACATTTATGGAATTATCAGTCATTTTGTCTGTTTCTGTCCATGTGTTTTTGCTTTTCACTTTGGTGGAAGGTACCTTGACTAGCCAGGCAGCTTCACCCACTGAATACTGCAATTCATTCTAAACCTTTCTCCTTGCTTAAAAACAACTTCTCAAATAATATCAACATGGCAAAATTTGAAATGCTAGCTAGGTAGAAAGGGAACCCCAATTCATATCATAACTCACAGTTTATTTCCTTTCTTATTTTCTCTATGGACCATAAAAATGATCCTGTTATCTGTATCATGAGAAGAGTGCTTTATTAAAACCATGGCTTCTACCTGTTTCCTTCAATTACCACTTCCTGGAATGCTGAAATCAAGAGTCCCTCAAACCCATAAGAAAATAGTAAAAATATGGTCCATTTCCTTCCTGTGTGTGGGCAACTTGTCCCCAGAGAAAGAGATATGTGGAACCACCAGGAGAAATAATTGGACATCATTGTCTAAAAGTAATGGTTTAGGGTTCAGCACATGATGCTGAATCCATTTAGGTTCTTCTTTATGTTTTTTATATAAACCTGACCCCACTTCCTTTGTACCTTCCAAAGGGAGAAGCAGCTGAGGGATGAGTTCTTTCCACAGTTCTACCAGGTTTGGGTGGATTATACTGGACAGGTTCTTTAGGAGACCTAGTGCTCCAGTCCCAGATGGTAGTCCCTTGCTGGCCAGGACAGCAATCACCTACAGATGGGAAAAGAAAAGGCTCATAATGCATCTCTTGTAGCACATCCATCTCCCCTTCATCATAAATTCTATTTTGGATTCTCCTAAATCCTAATGTCTGATCTTTACTCTTGCCAAGGAATTAATTGAAGGAGAAAGATCAACCAACTCACAATCTATTTTCACCTTCCCTTCTTTTCTCCTCCCACGAGGACTAGGAAAGTTTCTAGTAGGATACAGGTAATTTGAAGGCAGGGATTGTTTTTATTTCTTTTTATTTCTAGGGTCCAGATTAGAGTTTTCCTTTAAAAATACTTTTGAATTGATTTGAATTACTAGGATCTAAAAAGGAAAAAATGCAGATGTGGATGGCTCCGGGAGTCATCATCACGTAGCTAGTTTTATAGTTGAAAAAGGGTCCCTGAGAAATTGATGCTAGATATATAAAAGAAAACACATCCTTCAGGGGGAAAGCTGACCAACTGCAGTGGAAAGCCAGTCAACAGCTTGTGCGGATACTGATTTACTTTATTTTGAGAATTTTTATTTTATTTTTTCAATAAATAATAATGTATATTCTCTCTTTTTCATTCTTCACCCCTTTGCTGCCACACTGGACTTGGAGTTAGGACCACTTGAGTTCAAATGCACTCTCAGGAATTTTTCAGCTATGTGACGCTGGGCACTTTACCTCAGTCTGCCTCAGTGTCCTCCACTGTAAATGGGAATATTAGTAACACATTAGGCTATGATGAGGACAAAATGGAATATTTGTAAAGCACTTAGTACTGTGCCTGGGAAACAGTAGATGCTTAATAAATGCTTATTCTCACTTCCTTCTCACAATCACATTGAAAAACAAACTTGCAATAAATATGGATATAATTTGTTTGGCAAAGCAAATTCCCACACTGGCTGTGTCCCAAAATATGTCTCATTCTGCATCTTGTACTTGTCACTTGTCAGTAGGTGGGTCTCATTTTTCACCATCAATCCTCTGGAGATATGATTAGCTACTGCGTGATTAGAGTGCTTAGCTGACTTATTTTAATAGTCATCCTCCAACTATTCATTAATACTTCATCACTTCCAAGGATTTGTGATTTCATTGGTGTGGATCCTCTTTCCATGGATTCACATCTATGCCTTAGGAGAAAGTACTCACGAGCTATCAAAATGGCACCTATTCCCCTCTTGATGGCCCATCCTCTGGTGATTCGTCTAGTTTATCTAGGTTCAGCTAGCTGGATACAAGGATGCCAAGCTTATACTTTTATCACAAAGCTCTGAATAAAATCCTTTCAAGTTTGGTGGTACCTCTTGGAGTTTTCACCTTACTGGCCTTAGCCTTTGTAATCCCAGCACCTCCATGATGAAGCTCTGAAGTTTCTCCCTTATGTAAAGAAACTTCATTATAAGTGAAACTAAGTAGATGAGAGAAAGATCCCATCACTCTTGACTAGCCTATAGATACAACAATTCTTAATCAGTGTTATTGGTACAAATGACAATTCAATTTATATAACACCAAACAGAAATAATTTGGTACAGAGTTGCCTATATCTGTGTAGGATCATGAAGTCATGGATTTAAAACTGAAAGAGCTATTAGAGATCACCTAATTTTATTCCTTTCTTTTTCAGGGGAGAAATTTAACCAGAAAGGTTAAATGATTTCCCCAAGGTCCCCTACAAAGTATAAGCAACAGACCTTGATTTCCTCTAACTGCATCCCAGTATTTTTGCTCACACATTCCTCCCCTGTTTTGTTAAATTGCACTTACCAGAAGTCTGGCCAGCAGCTGTTGGGCTGAAGGAAGTTTCACTAGAAAGAGAAGTTAAATAGTAGTCTTAGTGGGACTGGAATGATTCTGATTAGATTTAGAGCATGCTTTCTCTTGCATTTAGTTGGATAAAATAAAAGACCCATGCTTGTTCCAGCAATGTGTATATAAAGAGAGAAACAGGAGGTATTTTATTTTGTTAAGTACAAACCTGGTCCAGCAGAGATGACAAGAGCTGTTGACTCATCAGTATACTGCTTCTTCTCCTCTGCCATCAGCAGGATCCTAAGGATATTAAACAGATAGGGCAGAATTCCAGTGTACTCCATTGGCACCACAAAAGTCAGGAGTTTTGGCCATAGGATCTGTAGAAAAGAGAGTGCAAGAGATCAAACCTAAGCTATACCTTTCCATTTGTCTGTGTTTATGGTTTGCTTCCTTTCCTCTTAGAAAGCTTCATTAGCATTCACTTTTCCTTCTCTCTCTATCTCTGTCTTGATGACCCCAGTGCGATCTCTCAGCTCTACAGGTGAGGAACATTGACTGTCAGCTTAGCCTAAGTCTCTGGAAAAAACAAAACAAAACTATAGAACTATAAAAGTCCAAATTCCAAGTGGTTCTATCCAGACTTTCAACTTTGTATTCATTTGAAATTTCTCTGTTTCTTGTTTTCCCTATCTGATAAATCACTGACCAGATAATTCTTTCTTCTAATGTATCTCCATGAGTTCTTTCCTTTCTCACTTCCCTATGGTGCTACCATTGTAATCCAGTGTTTCACAACTTTACATTGAACCTTGAATCTGGATTATTGCAATAGTCTTTACCTAGGCTCTCTGCTTCTAGACTCTTTGTCTCTCTCTATCCCTTCCACTTAACAAAATAATCCTTCTAAACTACAGATTTGGAAGGAGCGAGGTAAAACTTAAGACTTGTTGAAATTTGCATTTTCTTACCATTTATAGTTTTCAAATATTTGGAGATGTACAGCTTAGTCACTTTTATTTGCATTTCTCCAAAATTGAAGTCTAGAACAGTTAAGCTACTTCACAGCTCTACCATTAGAGCAGCAGCATACTTATCTTTCTACAACCCACCCAACATAGACTGTCCCAATCTCTGTCTTTTTAAAATCTCTGACAGCAAAGATAGAATCAGAAAAGAAATGTGAGAGTGGAAAAATCACCAATAAAAGTCAGCTATCAAAATATATAGGGAATCAACACAAATATGTAACCTTAACAGATATCCTCAATAAGTGATTGCTGATTGAATTCACCATTTGAGCACAGACTGTTCACTCATTTTTCTAACTCTTTCACTGCCAAGAGCCATACTTTGCATATTAGGCCCATATTAAATTATTGTTTCAAGCACAAAATATAAAAGGCACACTCTTTGTTCCCACAGAATTAGATACCAAAAAGGAGAGTCCTTAAGAAATGTTTCAAAGCAAAGAGTGGAGTCAGGATGGTGGAGTAAGGCAAGAACTCATGTGAATTCTCCCAAATTCACCTCCAAACAAACATGAAATGACACCTTAAAATGAATCCTGGAGCTGGAGAACCAACAAAAGGACGGGATAAAAAAATTTCCTTGCCCACAACAACTCAACATGAAAGATTTGTCTTGAGTGAAAGGGAAGTACAATCCAGCCCAGGTGGTCTTTGGGCAAGCTTTGGGCAAGCCAGCAGCACAAGTCAACTGTGAGGACTCAAGCCCTGGCACGGGTCAGGACAATGCTCTGTGCACAGCAGAGATAAGGGTCAGAATTCTGACAATACCACCCCACATATTGAAAGCCAAATGAGGGTCATATATAAGTGCAACAGGAGTTCAGAGGAAGGAGATATATTTGTAGCTTGAGTAACTTGAGAAGGCTTCACAGAAAAGCAGGGACTTAGGTCTTGAAGCTTGGAAACTTGCAGTTATCCTTTGTTCCTACCCTTCCCCTTTCCCTATTATCCAGTTAATAGTACAAATCCTATTGATTTTCCTCCTGAAATATTTCAGCTTGTCCCCCTTTTCTAGTCTGTTTTGTTTTGCTTTACTGGGCTTACTTTTTTATTTTTTTGTGTTATTTTTTTGAGTGGGGGAAAGGAGGAGTATATGTATATGAGAGAGGTACCAACAATACTAGTGCTAAAAAGCGGGGATTATGGAAGATTTTCTTTTTTCTTTTCCTTTTCTTTTTTGCACACAGACAAGAACAGGATGAAACAAACACAGACTAACATCTTTGAAACTAGCATGTTGAAGTTGTTAAAGAATTTTCAAATTCAACCTTTATTAACAGAGATTCATGATTTCATATGTGTTCTTTGCTATTCTTTTTGCAGGAAAAGTTTATGTTTATCAAGGTCAGGAAAATAAAAAAACAAATATTATTGTAAAAAAGAGAGACAAATACGATAGACTGGAAAAGTGCAAATGCCCAAACCGAAAAACAAAAGAAAGGAAGAAAATGAAATTTGTAAACTTTATACCAATAGGTATTACTTGGATTCCTGGTAAATTTCTAGAATGTATTATTAAACAGATGGTTAGTGAACATCTAGAAAAGGGAGCTATGAACGAAAGGGACTGATATGGATTCACCAAGAACAAGTGAAGACTGGCTTCATTTTCTTTTTTAAATAGACTTATTAAACTTGTAGAAAAGTAGAATGCTATAGTTACAATTTTGGCTAGGAATTTTAAAAAGTCTCTCATTATATTTTTGAGGACAAGATGGAAACATGTAGGCTATCTGATAGTACACTTAGGTAGATTCAGACCTCATTGAATAATTGGACTGAAAGATTAATTATTAATGACCTGAAGTTCACAGGGAAGCAACATCTTGAGGGAAATAATCCAAAGATTAATTCTTTCCTTATTTAATACACTTCAATAAATATTTGAATAACGAATGGCATACTAATCAAGTTTGTAAATTACATGAGCTATGAGGAACAGTTTGGATGCCAGAATAAGATTCTAAAAATATTTTGATTAGACCAGGGGTGGGGAACCTGTGGCCTCATGGCCACATATGACCTTCTAGGTCCTTGGGTGTGGCCTTTTGACTGAGGCCAAATTTTACAGAACAAAGCCTTTTATTAGGGGGATTTGTTCTGTGAAGTTTGGATCAATCAAAGAGACACACATGAGGACCTAGAGAGGCCACATGTGGCCTTGAGGCTGCAGGTTCCCACCCCAGACGAGAACGTTGAGCCAAGTCTAATAATATTAAATTTAATAGGGGTGAATATAGTTCTACTTTGGGGTTCAGAATGTCAACTTCCTGAGTACCTATAAACAAGGAGGGTCTAGACAAGTCTTCACTTGAGAAAAAAGTACTTGCATTATTAGTGGACACAAGATCATAATGTCTTCACAGTCTGACACGGCAGTGAGAAATTTTAATACTCTCTTAGGCTTTGTTAAAAGAGACACTGTGTCCAGAATGAAGGAATTGGTAAGCATCAAGGAGTCGATTTTTTAAAGAAAGAAGAAACCACATAAAGTGAAGATGGGAAGGGGAAACCTGTAGTACACATACAGGAACATGAGGGCTGAGAAATGAGGAGGAGGCCTGGCTTCAGGGAAGATAAGGTGACAGCTCACCAATTAGAGCCTGAGCTGGTTCCAAGAGCTGAGTTCATGGTCCCAGGTGGGAGGAAGAGGAGATTATGTGGTCTAAGTAGAGGAGGCATGGTCCAACGATGACTGGGAAGTGCTATTAGAGAGAACAACCTTAATAGAGGGTGAAGAGGGAAAGGAGATTACAATAAGCTAAAAAATGGTAAGAGAGTGAAGACATTAAGTTTTGACCTCCTTTTATCAAAAAGTTTGGGAAAGAGAGAAGAAATTCAAAGAACCATGAAGAGTGTGGTACACATAAAAAGAAATGCTGAAATATTAAATAGATAAGTTATCTATTGCCAATTAATATCTATTTTGACTAAATGCGTAACCTCAGTTTGTCAAATTATTACATCAGTTATCTGTAGGCAACAAGAAGAAGGGTTTACATGAGGTAAGTAAGGGAAGGAGAAAGACTGGAAGTGGGTAGGACTCAGAGAAGGCTAACAAGGGCTTTGGGACTTAGGTAAATTGAGTAAGCTGCTTTTATTCACTTTAAAATCAAATCCAAGATCCCAACATCAATGTGACCACTTGCTTCATGGGAGAGACTCAGATTATGACTCACCAAATAGTTTATGAAAGTCTTTCTATATTTCCAGCTGAGCTGAATTCTATATAACAGTTCAGCCTGCATGAAAGGGGTATACCCACCAAAAAAAAGGTTAATCTCTAGCCCAAGGACAGCAATATGAGATTACTTACTTGAGGCATGCCATTAATTAGTGGGTCCAATCCCCGTAGGACTTCGAGGGCTGTTTCTAGGACAGAAGTTTCTGCCTTTAAGTTCTCCTGGATGGTGGGCTTTATTGGATCCACCTTTAGGAAAGATAAAACTGGTTACTTGCTAAGAACAAGATCTTTTAAGTGTGTTTCACTTTAGCAAATCTTTGGTGGTGGGTATACTTTGTCAAGAATTTGTATTTGTCCTTCATGTTCATCCTTTTTTGCTGAAGAAGGCCATGCCATCAGAGAAATGATGACATGACTTGCACTTGACTTTGTTTGGAGTGATGGAGGGCTGTGCAGGTCACCATCCTCACTTCTCCTCCAGAGACATCTGAATCCAGTGACCAGATAGTCATCAGGATGATTGGAGATGATCCAGGATGCACTGGGAGATCTTAGGCCCTTTAGGCCAAGGTCTTTGCAGGTACTAACTTAGGGTGAGCTAATGCCCATTCATTGAATAGGATTGTTTAAGCTGTAGCCAGGGCATGGCTCCCTTAATGAGGCCAAGAAAAAGAAAGACATCAGGCTGGGAGGAAAACAGTAACAGTTACTATTGATAATCACTCTAAAGCTAGGGAGATCCAGAAGAGCCCTTAGGAAGGGGTCCATTGCATCCTAGCTTCACAGTGCAGTAGGTTTAAGGTTTTGGGAAAGGAAAAGACAGGACAGGAAAGGAAAGAAAAGGAAGGGAAAGGAAAGAAAAAGAAACTAGCCAGTAAAACCCAAGTCAACTGGGCATCTTTTGGCCATCCATATTTACCTTCCTTTGGAGAAGAGAAGGAAGGGGAAGGGGAGGCAGATGGGAGAGGAGGAGCTGGGTAACCCAGCTAGCTGAGTCCCCATTCAGCCAACTGTGTCTACTCATAGGATTGTGTTCGTCCTTCATTGCCAAAGAAGACCTTGCCATCAGAGAAATGATGACATGACTTGCATTTGACTTTGTTTTGGGTGAGGGAGGGCAGTGCAATTCACCAGCTTCACTTCTTCTCCAGAGTCATCTGAATCCAGTGACCAGATATTCATCAGGATGACTGGAGATGACTCAGGATGCACTGGGAGACCTTGGGCCCTTAAATTTTGTGGCATTTCTCCATAGAATCCAAGAATTATTGAATCACAGAATTGAAAGGGACTTTGGAGGTCATCTAGTTCAACCTGAAGAATGAATTCCACTTACAACATCCCTGACAAATCATTAGCCTTAGGAGATTGACCACATGATAAAAAATTGGGCATAGAGAAGTAGTTAAAATTATATATACATCATTCTCTGTGATGCTTAAAACTGAACAGAATTTTCAGATAGCTTAATGAGGACAGAGGAAGTGGGTGTTGTTCATTCAGCAAATTTAGCTATGATGGCCTAGAAGACTATGTCAATCTGTCCACTCAAAGACAAGAAGGATTTCTTGATTTTTTTGGTTTGTGTGGTGAAAAGATGCTAGAGAATAAAAGAAAACTTTTTATTGAAACAGAAAAACCTGAATTTAAGCTATTTTGTCTCTGTTCTTTCTTACATAGCACTAGACCAGGGAATCATCAGTCAGCCAGGGTCCAGGGGTAATCTCAAGAGCTTATAGCAAGCTTCAGTTATTTTATTGACATGTTTTTGGGAGGTGGAGGAGATTCAGTTGTAAATAATGAATCAGTTACTGGAATAAGCTCTGGCCCATTCATAGACTGAAAATGCAGCACTAAGAATCCTACCAAATTCCTTCTGGAAAATGCAAACTGGCAGAAGATGTATTCAATCAGTTGCCACCCTTCACTTGCTTCCAGGTAGCCCTTGTCACACATGCTCTGGATGAGGAGGAGGGTAGAAAGCCTCACCTAGAGTAATGAAAACATGTACACAACTTAAGATGTTGGAGGAACAAGACTTAATGTCTTTTACTTTACTGAGTCACTCAAATAAAGTGTTCTTCAAAAGTAATGTAGGTGAGAAAGAGCGGCTAGCTATTCCTTGAACATGACCCTCTATATCTCATCTCAGTCCCTTTTTGCTTGTTCTTCATACCCAGAGTGCTCTTTCTCCTCACCTTTACCTCCTAGCTTCTCTGAATTCCAATAAGCTCTAACTCAAAGTCCCTGGTGCTTCTGGTTACTTACATCTGCTCTGTGTATTATGTGCTTCCTCCCCATTAGAATGCTGTTTGAGAACAGGGTCTCTTTGTATCCCTCAGTGTCAATTCCCCCTTGCCATGGCATTTCAAATTCTATGAAAAGAAAAATACCTTCTTTGATGATAAAATGTTACCTCTTCTTTTCAAATGCTCAGAGTAGTAGTAGTATGCTCAAATCTTATCAGTCATTTATTACAAAATAGTGAATTAGTTTATCTGGTTGCTTTCTCCTCAACCAGTTGAAATCTACACACTTCATTGATGTACAGCAGGAGAATATTTGAGCATAGGACACTGACAAGGTAGGGCAAGGCCAGGCAGGAGAAGGCAGCTTAAGAATACTGAGCACAGAAAGAGGAGCTGAGATAGGATCTTGTACCTTACAATTTTTCCTTGGATCAATTTTGCCTTTAAGGATTCGGTGATTTTTTTTCTTTGGGCTCAAATACTCCGCAGAAACTCTCTTTGATCTTTACTTCATGAAACATCACCTGACTACTCACTATGACTGACTGTGTAGAGTCAATGGAGCAATAATTATTTATGGATCATCTATTTTAAGAGCCATCACCGTATACGAGGAAGAAGCTAGCTACTAAAGGCTCTCAGGAGAATTTTGGTGCATAGATAATCTGGGGGTTTGACATAAAGCCTATATTTTCTGTAGTTGAGGCCTTCATCCATCAAAGTACCTCTTATCCATAAGACACTTTATTCTATTTATGATAAAAACAAAAAATAAAAGTTTCTTTACTAGGTATTAAGGAGAAAACTTTAATATCTCACTCTTAGAGATTTCTTTAGTACTTATTCTATGCCAAATTCTGAAGCTATGTTAGGAAAAGTAGTAGGCAATTTATTAACAATTGAAATGACTCAGTGACACAATCCAGATGTATCCCACCATGTTTCTTTCTGAAATCTGTTTCCTCTATAGAATTTTCGTTTCGTGGAGTGGATTTTTTTTTTTGAGAAAAAGGTGAATTAAATTTTGGGCACTGTGTTTCTGACACTGTTCTTTTTGTCATTTTCATTTACAGTTTAAAGTCTCATGACCATTTCATACATTCCTCTTCTGACAAGCAAATGAAAGATCCTATCCAACCTCTTACTTTTATACTGTAATCATCCATGACGAGTTTGACTGTCCTTTCAATTATAGTAATATAATCCCTCAATTTGGGCTCTGAAAAACACAAATACAGAGAGGCACTAGTAAGTAGAAGTCTAAACTATTCTGAGACTCAAGAGAACTCCTCAAGAGATGTGAAGATAATCACAGTTTTCTTTTCTAAAATCAAAAGTAATATTTATTACTACTGTCTTTTGTAGTTTTAGTACCTCAACTTTTCACGTGTTTTGGTTATTCTCTTTTGAACCTATTCTCAATTTTTCTTAATCCCTCTAGAGTGTGATGTCATTGAGGCATATTAGTAGGTGTTGCTGGGCAAGGTGACTGCTTTTATGTCTTTGGGTTCCTCTTAGTGATTAATTCTTTTTATGAAATTCTCATAACTGTATGCTACAGGGAATTCAAATATATGATTTGTGCCTAATTTGACAGCAATAAATATGCTGCAAATGGAAGAATGTTTAGCTCCTTGTCTTTTCAATGACTCAAGTCTAACCCCAAATCAAACACATCCCTTAATGCCATCTCGTTGAGCTGAGTTTTTTTTTCGAGGGATAGGAAGGGGGTTACTTTATAGTCTGTACAGATCTGTTCATTTGAATATTATCTGCCTCATTTAATTTTTAAAACAATAATACTACTATCTCTAACTTTGCTTGGTATTTACACTCTCCATTATTAAATGCTTAAAGTTTTTTTCCCCTCCTATATATGATTGCATCCTTTTCTGTTCTACCTATTTCTCCAATGAATTCTGTCCTTCTGCATTTTTGTCCTATACTCCAGTACATGATCAGATTGGTAGGAGACCTGACTCCCAATTATGGACCCAAGTTCAAATGTAAAGTACTTTGTGTGATATTTAGCATTCTTCATCACCTGAGTCCTTCCTAAGTTTCCAGATCTCACTGGATGTGGGCTGTTGGGAAAGTCTCTCTGAGTCTATCATCATCTGTGAAATAGACATAACAATACTTGCAGGACCTTCCTCCAAGGGCCATTATAAAGATCTAAGAAGACACTATATGTAAAAGTGCTTTGAAAACAGTTATATAAAAGTTATTTAATTACTTGTAATCAGCAGTAGCTGTAGCAGCAGCAACTTTTTTTTCAGCTGGTGTATGCCAGTAGGAATGCCAGCAAACAACTGATGCTCCGACTTGTGAAAATCCCACATCGGCTTTGAAAACTATTCTACACAAATGTAAATGCTTCATAGGGATATGCAGAGAATGGGGTTGGAAAGAGGTGGGGTGGGGTGGTCAGCAGGTGGTGGGTTGCATTTGCTTGGAGGGGGAACAGGATGGGGCAGGAGCCGGGCTCTGCAATCAAATCTTGACCTAGGGATGGGGGATTAGGCGTCAGAATGGGGAGAACTGTAGGCTGGACTGAGGGAAGTCGGTGGGAGAAAGGGATAGTTTCTAAAAAAAAAAAAAGGTCTTTATGGAGGAAAAGTAAAGCTCTCCCCAGCTATCCAAACCAACAATTTTCTATGAATACGATAGAAAAATAAGCGAAATGAAAATGTATGTTTTGAAGAACCCAAGAGTCAGAAGTTCAATAACACTAGAGTCATGAAATGATAAAATAAGTCCTCGTCTTAATGGAGCAGAATATAAGGGAATACGTTAGACTGTGGTTTTGTAAGCCTCTCAGATTTCAGTATCCTCGTGCTTACCCTCAGCGTAGATGGCAGATCTTAGAAAAGAGAACGTTCCCACCCGGATGTGCTCGCTGCTGTTTCTCACTTGTTCCTCAAAAAATTCCAGCAGGTCTGCTGTGTTGGAATGCACTGCAGGAGGAGAGGGATCTGGGGTCAGTGAGGACTTAACCTCGTATCAGATTATCCATATGAAGAAAACAGCCACTATCAAAGCAAAATCACCGATTGTGGCATGATAGTGAGCAAAATTTACAGAATCAGAATTGGAAGTGACCTATGAAATAAACCAATTTGTACCTGGAAAGGACCTGACAGGTTACTTAGTACATAGGATCATAGATTTAGAGGTCGAAGGACCCTTAGGACTAGTGACACATAGCTGTTAAGTGTCCAAAGCAGAATTTGCTTGCAGGACTTGGACTTCTTCATTTTTCAGGAGGAGGTGGAAACAAGAAGAGGGAGGTGTAGTGATAAGATTACAAAGGTAGTAAATGACAGCATTGGGTTCCAGTAGAGCCCACCTGATTCCAAAGTCAGTGTTCTTTGTCCTATAACAGGACCCAAGGCAGAAATTCTGCCTACAACATCTTCAATCACTGTCAATCCAGCCTCTGCTAGAAAATTGCCAGAATCCGCTAGCCAGCCTATTATTCCCCTTCAGGACAATCTAGTTGTTAGGAGGCTTTGCCTTATGTTCAGTCCACATTTTCCTCCAATCTAGTTCTTCCATTTAAAGCCACACAGAGTAAGTGTTGTTTCTTTCTCAATAATTTTGTCACATTGGATCACAGTTTCTTCAAGGTCATGGAGTCATGGAGACCATGTTTTGTTTCTATTTCCACCTCCAACCTCTACTTAGTGGTATTCTGGTGCTTACAAAGAACACAAATCAAAACAATCCTTTGCTCCCAGTAAGTGCACTTTCATCCTTTTACGGACTGGTAAAAGAGCCAGAGATGAAGGAATTTATTATGTGCTTCTTTCTTTGGACCAATACTCTCCAGGTATGGCCCTTAGCCCCAGACTGTATTGAAGCAGTCATCATGACTCCTTCATCATACCTGTCGGTATCATTGGGCAAAGATTTAAAGGCAGAAATTAAAAGTCATCAAGGTATCTATGAAAAACAACAATGCACAATTCACTGAATTATGATGGAGCCACTGGAGTGTCTTTAAGGTCACGAATGAGCATGTATGTTTTAAAGAAAGATGTGGGAGCTTGTGGTAAAAAGTTGGATGTGTAGAGAGACAGTATTTAACTCAATTCAATTTGAAAAGTATATTTAATGCACATATAGGCCCAGTCCTAACTAGTTATGTCACTAGGGCTATCTCTCTATCATAGTACACTCTAAACATTATGTTATCTTTTCCATGAAACATAGAAAAAAAAAGATGTAACATTTTATTGAGGCGATACCACACTATTTAATCAAATTTTTCTTGAGGGAGGTGCCTTGCTTGAGTTAGTCATTTCATTACCCACCTGTCACTTTTTCATCCCACAACTCTGCACTGGTTGCCTTGGTCCTATATGGGTGCTCTGTTGCCACCCTCCCCTTTTAATTATAGACCAGGTGCCTGATTAGGGACAACTCTGCTCTGAGACTAACTTAATAATTAGTCTGATTGGAGCCTCTATATCATGAGAATGTCCAGCCTCACTGCTCATTCTGCACTATCACCCTACCCTACCTCCATAGGTACCGCTTTAAGAATGATAATAACCTTTCAGAATTCATTCTTCAGTAGTTAACATACTCCCATCCCCTCATATCCTATCATCCAATCTATCATTGTACAAATATCATTCTATGCCCCACTCTCACTTCTTTACTTCTAACCTTCTCAATACAACTATCCCTCGCCACCCCCAAACTCCATTCCAAATCTGCCTACCCCTTCCCCTGTGTTTTCTGCAATGCCTGCTTTATAGGTAAAAACTTGTTTCTATCTTAAATCTATTACTTTCTTACCCCTTTCCTCTTCTTGTACTCACTGAGCCCTAATTCTCTTTGAATAACACAACTTCTCTGCCCACTCTCAGCACTGACTGCACGCATACTCTTTCATGTGCACAAGCAATCCCATTCCACCCTGCCTTTCCTAGGAGATTGCTTAGAATCAAGCAAATATCCTCAGATTTTAGGAAAAGAAATGTCAAAAAGTTCAGAGAAATAAGAGGCATGATTTCATGGCTTCAGAGTCTAAAAAGGAAACTGGATGAAGAGGGATGAGCGGCCCTCTAAAACAAAATTCTCCTAATGTAATTGCTACCTACTGCAATGAGGAAGAAAAGGAAGGGAAAAAACTACAAGATACGTGTTTTCAAAGGGAGGTCACCACTGAGCTCACATTTAAACCAAGGACAAATTCAAAATCCTGGGATGGGCTTGTAAGAAGGGTTTCCAGGAGACTAGTGACTAGAATAAGTTGAGGCCTGAAAAAATGCCAAAAGATGCAAAGGAACTTTTATGTTTCTTTGCAGAGCAAGAATAAGGAAAGGAGAGCCCCATCACTTGAGGCAGGAGGTGTAATGTTTGTCATAGACGAAGTACAACTCTTCAATTTCTACTTTGTTTCTGTTTTCTCTATTGAGAACAACCTTCAGTTTGAAAAGGCTGAAAACAAACATGGTTAAGAGGAAATTAAAGTCTGAGAGACATGTTCAGTGATGGCAATGATTATGTTTGTGCTTACCTTAGTATTTCATTGATGTAGGGAACTCCCAAGAAGGATACTCATTCTACCAATACAGATTTAAAAGGTCTCCTTGAGGTATAATCTTAGAGAGCATCCTGCGATGTTGAAAAGCTAAGTGTCTTGTCTGGAGTTACAGTCACTATGTGTCAGAGGTGGGTCTTAAGCTGAGGACTTGTCAACATCGAGGATGGCATCCAAGTCATTATATCACACTGCTTTACCGAGGAATGATAGCCCAATCTAAGAAGATAATTTCCAGATATAATCGCTAAATTGTTCTTGACAGTCACTGAGGAATTTTGAAAACTATAAGAGGTGTTAGAGATGAACAAATATCTTCTCACTTACTTAGAAGTAGGAAAAAATAGAATAGACCATTGAGTTTGACATAAATACCTAGCAATATTCCATAATATATCATAATGGATTGTCTGCAAGGACTCAGAAGGGGGAAAAGTAAACACTAAGAACTAAATGGGGTCACAAAAAAGTCATAGCAAATTAGTCTCAATCTCCTTTTATTCATTCATTCGTTTGTTTATTTGTTTTTGTATAGAGGTAGCAGACTGGAATATGAAAGAATTATCACCAGTAAAACATACCTGGATTTCAGCAAGTCATTTGACAAATTACGTTCTGCTATTCTTGTGTACAAGATGAAGAAATGTAGACTAGATGATAGTACAACTGAGTGTACTTGTACCTTGCTGAATAACCATCCAACTGTACTCAGACTGTAGCTTTAATGGGTTGATGCCAACCTGGAAGGACATCTCCAGTGGCACACTTCAGGCTCTGTCCTTTATTCTGTACTGCTCATCATTTTTATCAATGATTTAAAGGAAGATATGACATGCTAATCAAATTTGCATATGACACAAAGCTGGGAGAGATAGCTAATTAAGTGGAATTCAGAATCAGGATCCCAAAAGACTTCAACAGGCTGAAACAATGTGTCAAATCTAATAAGATGAAATTTAATAGAGAAGACATAAAATCCTACACATCGTTTTAGAAGATACTGCATAGGATGGAATGACCTGGTTTAAAGCTAGTTCATGTGTGCAAAGTCTTAGAGACTTGAGCTGATTGAAAACTCAATATCAGTCAAAAATGTAATGCAGCTGTGAAAAATGCTAATGCAACCCTAGGCTATGTTGATAGAATTATAATGTCAAGAACAGAGGAGGCAATGGTTTTGTAGTACTAATCAGATCACATGTGTAATATTGTGTTCGTTCAGTTCTGAGTGCCATGTTTTAAAGTAGATGTTAACTAACTGGAACATATTCGGAGGAAGTCAACTACAATGATAAAGGGATGCAAAACAATGTTGAAAGAAGAAAGGTTGACAAAACTGGGAAATATTTATTGTGGAGAAGGACAAATATAGAACATAATTGCTTCCCTTTAATGTTTAAAAGACCATCTAAGGGAAGAAGTACTGACTTTTTCCTGTATGGTTTCAGGTGAAAGGACAAGGATCAGTGAATGGAGGAATAGGGAGGAAGATCTATGGTACACATGAGGAAACACTTCCCAACATCTAAAGATCTCAAAAAAAAAAAAAGAACGAAGAGTTTCATAAAGTAGTGAGTGTTGTTTGTCTTTCATTTTTGAAGAGGGTTGTGACATCAGGGAGGTGCTGCCATGCCATGACTTGCAGGTGAACTGGATTTAAGTGATGTAGGGCTGTGCAAAATCACCAGTCTTACTTTCTCCTCCAGAGCCATCTGGGTCCAATGTGAAGATATAGATCAGGATGACTGGAGATGGCCCTGGATGTAGTGGGAGACTTTGGCCATTTTAAGCTTAACAGGTTTCAGTTTGACTGAAGCAATGCCAATCCAGTGATTAAGGCTAGGTAAGAAATGAGATAGGGAATGACCTTTTTTACCCAGTAAAATAGTATCAATCAGGGAGGGAAAGACCCTCAGGGTCAGTGATTGCCATGTTACAGAAAGGGTTTAAATAAATGGTGGATAAGATTATTTTGTGACCTCTAATGTTCTTTCCTTTTGAGTCTACAATGGCCCCTACAGAGAATAAGAAACATGATATGAGAGATGTTTCCAGCTCTTCAAGGATGTTACATTATTAATTCATTGGGGAGATAGGCAATATCTAAGTCAAAAAGATAAGGAGATAATTATGTCATTCAATGGTAAAACATAGGATAGGATCCTACTGGAATTCAAAGAAAGAGTAGTGTGCATACCAATGTAAGTGAAGTCTTGCTTTGAGCAAGAGGAAGGATTTCAACTTTGATTTGAAGGAACAGAATTTTGAAAAGTGGAGAAGAGAGGACAGGACATTTACTTGGGCTTTTGAGATGGGACAGTATGACAAAAGTGAAGAAATAGAAGGAATGGACCACGTTCAAGGAAGAGTGAAGTGATTGATTTATCTGAAGTGAAATTTTCATCTTCATGATAATAGGAATTAGGATTGAATGGAAAAGGATGGGCAGTTTGGACAAAGAGGCAAACTTGAATTTTCAGTATCAGATTAGTTGAGTAAGATTTACAACTTAAATAGAGCTACAGATGTATAGTATTGCTTTTGGGAGCTATGACCAGGAACTATCCATCCCCTGCAACTCACCACTCACAGCTTTTCATGTTGGATCCCCCTGAGGGTTGACTGTGGTTTCAGAGGTACTTTTGGTTCATAGGTTCTCCCTGAATCTGAACTCCTGAAACTCTATATCACAAGCACTGACCAGGGTGCTGACCTTTATTAGTCAGTCAGTAGATCCAATTAGTTTGAAATAAAGACTTTTCCTAAGACGCTCTCACATATGCATATGGATTCACTGGGAAAAGTGGGAATATAAACTGCCCTGGTAGTTAGGCATAAAGGTAGGGAATACATATGGTCAAAGCAAGTTGCCCCTATCACTCAGCACCCCAAATTATCTTTATTTTTTATGTTTTCCATAGTCAGTTCTCTTTTTTGCCGCCAGGAATCAACACTCTTTGGAGCTTTCTTCACTCTCTGTCCCTTTCTGGATTCAGTGACTCCTATTAGCTGAGTATTTCTTTTGTGAGGCATCACAACTTTTGGGGATTGGGGGAAGGGAAGAAAGGAGTGCTCTCCTCCTGATGTTGCCTTCTAATAGACACACAAGGATTGAACTTCATAAAGCTGCTTCCTGCTTCAACTACCTTGACCTCCTCTAAGGATGGCAAGTTTGATAGTTTTCAGGCAAAGAATATGAGCCAAGAGCTTTTCTAGGAAGAAATAGAAGCTATTTCATACCTATCACATTAACAAAGTTGACAAAAAGGGAAAACAATAAAGATTAGGAGGACGGAAACATTAATTCACTGTAGGTGAAGCTGTGCATCTGGTTCAGACATTCATTCTGGAAAGCAATTTTGAACTATGTTTAAGAAGTTAAAAAATGGTGTATACCTTTTGATTCAGAGATGCTACTTTTAGACTTGTTCCCCAAAGTAAAGGAAAAAGAAAAGGAACTATATTTATACAAAAATATTATTACAGCTCTTTTTGTGAGGATGAAGAACTGGAAACTGAATGAGTCCATGTTAACTGGGGAATGGCTGAACAAATTATGGTATGTGACTATAATGGAACATAAACTAGTCAGATTTGTGTTTTGCAGAGTGAAGTAAACAGAACCAGGAAAACAATTTCTATCATAATTATATTGTGAAGACAAACAACTTTGAAATATTTAAGATCTACCATGATTCCAGGTGAGCTGTGATGAAACATGCTACTCAAGTTCTGACAGAGAGATGATGGACTCAGAGAACACAACGAGACATTTTTTTTGGACATGGCCAATGCAGAATTTGTTTCACTTAACTATCCATATTTGTTATAAGTTTCTTTCTCTCCTTTCCCTTCCCCCCAGTGTGGGGCAAGTAGAGGGAGAGAAATTAGATTTAATTGAAAAAGAAATAAAGGCTATTAGGGGAACAGACATGCTTTTGTAAGCCAATGGAAAGTTATGTTTTCAATTCATTAGAGAATGCTTTTATACTTTACACAGAACTAATAGGGCACTGAGAGATTTTTTCAAAGACTTGAATGATAACATAGATGGTGTGCTTACCAAGTATGCATATTACCATAAACTAAAATGAATTATTAGCATGTACAACAGAATTGGGATCCAAAAAAATTCTTAATTAAGCTGATTCTGATAATATGAAATGTAATTTGAGATGAATATAAGTTCCTACACTTTAATTCAAAAAGTCATCTGTGGAAGAACAGGATGTGGGAAGGATGACTAGACAATAGTTACCGTGAAAAAGATTTTATGGTTTTAGTTGATTGAAAACTTAGTATTGATCGACAATGTAAACTAATAGTGTCAAAAATTCAAATGAAATCTTAGATTACATTATAGAAACAAGGAATTCATAAAAAGAGAAGTGATATTTCTGTACTCTGCCCTAGACACAATGTACTTAGTGTTCAGCTTAGTACTACATTTTAGGAAAAACTAATGAATGTGAGAGTATCCAGTAAGGGCATCTGAGATAATGAGATGATTGCTATCCATATTAAATGAATTCTATTTAGAGAAACTGTTTGTTTAACCTGACAAATAGAAGACTTAGGGAGATTGTATTATTACTAAATATTTGAAGGGCTTCCATGTGGAAGAAACCTGGATTTGTTTTATGTGTCTCTAAGAACAATAGGTGGAAGTCACTGAGAAGCTGATTTCATATTAATGTAAATAAAAATTTCATAACCTTTAGGGCTGTTTAAATGTAGGATAGGCTGACTTGACAGGTAGTGAGCTCCCCATAAAAGAAAATCTTCAAGCAGAGGATGGATGAATACTTTTTCAGGGACATTATAGAAGACCGTGTTCAAGTTGGATGCGTTTACCTCTCGAGAGGTTTGGGTTGGTTATGAAGGTCTGAAGCAAACACTGGATAAATGAGGAGAGAACTGTCAGCATCATGGAAGAGTATAAGAAGGAATCCAAAGAAAAAAGGACAGTATTAAGCGAAAAGAAGTTAGTCATGTGCCTGTCAGTCTTTTCTTCGTCACTGTCATTACTGAGGATGCGCTGAGCCCCATCTGTACTGAGTACTTGCCACTCTGCTAGGTTTTCTGCTTCCTAATAGATATTCTTCTTACCCAAAATGAGGAAACATTGCACGGCTTCACTTTCGTTTTCCTTAACTTTAGACTCTGAGGTGCCACAGACCTGTAGAATGGAGAGGAAGCATCATGAAATGGAAGCGAGGGGGTTGGGAAAAGCAATTCTGTTAGAGAAATAAAGTCATAAGTCTCCTTCTTACCTGTTTGTGTAAGACAGTAAAGATGGCCCTTTGTGTATTCTTGGGAATGTAGACTTCGTAAAGGTTGGCTGCAGCCAATAATTGTTTTAGACTCTGAAATAACAACGACTCACATTTGCCTTGAACTTCTAAGTTTAAGGTGGAAGCTGCTCAAGCAGGTTACCTGGCAAATGTATGTGGAACAGGAGCGTAATGCGTGACAGGGGATTAACATCATTTGGGGAGGCACAGTGACACAGAACTGTCTTGGGCTGCAGAGCTTATTCATTTCTGGAATGTTTCTCCACCTTAGCTCTGTGTGTGTTTGTCCTTTGTTACTGAAGAAGACGATGCCATCAGAGAAATGATGACATGACTTGCACTTGACTTTGTTTTGAGTGAGGGATGGCTGTGCAGGTCACCAGCCTCACTTCTCCTTCAGAGTCATCTAATTCCAGTGACTAGATATTCATCAGGATGACTGGAGATGACCCAGGATGAGGCATTTGGGGTTGAGTGACTTGCCCAAGATCACACAGCTAGTGAGTGTCAAGTGTGTGAGGTGAGATTTGAACTCAGGTCCTCTCAACTCCTACACGGGTGCTCTATCCACTGCATCACCAGCTGCCCCTACACCTTAGAAGTCACAGATGGAGATCCCATAAGGGAATTGAGCATCTTTATTACCTCGCTTCCCTCTTAAGAACAACTGCCTAAACTCTTTGAATCTCTAGAACACAAGACTATTTTTTAAGCGAGAAGGGGCCTTAGAGAAATGTAGTCCAATGTCCTGATTTTACAGGTAAGGAAATTGAAAGCCTAGAGAGAGTAAATAACTGCCAAGGTCACACAGTAAGTGGCAGAGCCAGAATTGAGGGGCAGGCTATTTGCCTTCAAATGCAGTGCAACTTCTCCAAAACTCTACCACCTCAAGAATGTCACCCCTTGTTTTTCTCATGGTTTCTATCATTCATTTTAATTCTTCTATGCAACATGACTAATGTGAAAATGTGTTTAATAAGAATGTATGTGTAGAATCCATATAAGATTGCACGCCATCTAAGGGAGGGAGTGGGGAGGGAAGGGGAGAAAATTTAAAACTTATGGAAGTAATTGTTGAAAACTGAAAACAAATAGATTAAGAAGAAGAAAAAAGAATGACATCCCTTACTCCTCAGTATGATCTGTGAGTGGGTCTTAGAACTTGTTTCTCCAGTGACTGACTCTTGACCTACCTGAGTGATATAGAAATCTGTTTCAATATCCTTATATTGGTTTAAGAGCCAAGGAACATGGCGCAAAGCAAACTCCTGGAGATCTTCCCGGTGAAGTAAGAGGGCCACTGCTGGGCCATGGGCCTTGATGATTGCTTGGTTGATCTGCAAAAACAGGCATAAGAAAAGTCTCTAATGCTTAGCTATTCTGTTTCTCTAAATGGACACAACTTTCCTTAGAGCCCCCATAAGATTCCATGGGCTCCAAAATTCAACTTCCATCATCTTTCCTATCTGTGGCCAGGTGAAATCAGAGGTCATTCTCTTGACCCAATCAGAGAAGAGTATACAACTTTTAAAAAAATTGCTTAGGCTAGGTCCTTTATAAAGCTGGGAATAGGGTTAAGGAAGAAAATATTGTCATAAATAAAATATAAGTACTACTTGGTCATTATCTTTGGCATTGTACAAAATCAGAATTGAAACTTTACCAGACATTCCATTTTTATAGTTACATTTTTAAAAGGTTTTTTTCTTCTTCTTATCCTGTAAAAGGAAGGACCCTGACATACACAGGGGGGCCTGATGTATAGGTGCTTTTCTAAAAGAAAAGGTAAGTTTTGAGGGGTCAACAATCACTTTAGTCAAGCACATGTATCATTCACGTAGTTCAAGGGAAAAAGTCAGCACCCTGAACTTCAGAGACAATACAAACAGAGAAACAAAGATCAACCAACAGACAGGCCTTCCAACTGTCTGATTGTAAGCAACACACACATCACAGATCAATAGACAGATAACTATCTGACCATACATGCATAGTTACTAGAGAGAGAAGCAACAACATCTGGGTTTTCAAAGCTGGGGAGAGAGGGGGGTTTCTTGGTGTCTGCCCAGTCTCATCTGGCCAAACAAATACTTCCAATGAGTAAGCTCCAAAGTAAAACTTCACCTTGGAGTATTTATATACTGTGCAGAGCCAGAGGGCATCACAACTCTTGAGAACCAGGGCCTCATTAGAAAATTAACAAAAGATATGAGCCTCCCCTAATCAAATTTCCCTTAATGAGCAGGCCCATTAATGGGTGGGAAAGATCTTTAACTCTCTGATTAACATTGCATGTCCCAAGGGAAAACAAAACCTTAAGGAATGTTTCTGTTCATGTACGAAAAGAGTCCAAGATGTCCTAATGAATTTATTTGAGGACTTAGTGTAAAAAATAGTTGAACAGACAACACTCCCATACAGATTTCCATTCTTTCTAATACAAAAGGAGAAAAAGTGTAGATGCTACCGTAACTAGATGACTTCATAGGATATAATTAAGCATTCTTGGAAGATATTATAGCAACTAAACAAAATTAAGCACATGTAGGCAGAACAGTACATCCTCTCAAACCTGAGTGTAAATCATTTGAGTTTCCTTAACTGATGTATTAATACCATTCACATTATTTGTTTGGATTTTTATTCAGACCAAATTATAGCAAATACAACAGAAGGAAAAATGAAGAAACCCTATAGATTCTGAATGGAACTGAATGTTGGTAGATAGCATCATAGAAGGACAAGAAAGCTGGCTCACACTGCAGAAAAGCAGGGATAAAAGCACTTGCAGCATCTTTTTACCTCATAGGTCATATTCATTGTCCACTTGTCCATTACGAACCGAAACAGCATGTAGATTTTATCAGAGAGCCGGTTGGCATTCATTTTAGGATAAGGAAATTCTTCCCAGTGATTGATATATTTGAAAATGGCCTTACTGAAGTTCTCAAGGGCTATATTTCAAAGACAGAATTGGAGACAAATCAGTAAGGGATGAAAAAAGGTGGATGAAGGGAGGAAGAGAACTGATCATAAATAAATCAATGTAACATGGCTTTAAAAAGCTCATGGCTGAAAAAGTAATATTAGGACCACCAAATTTGCATTTAGCACCATCCTTATTTACTGATAACAGTTCTCTCCAGCTATCAGCAGTCATAAAAGACAAGTGATAGCTAACACATGTAAGTTCATTCTCAAACATGGAGCTTCATGGAATACTTGGGAAAAGAAAGGCAAGGTAGAGAATTATAGTTTTTTCATTCAGCCTGAAGCCTAATTTCTTCAAGGCTTGTTTTCTTTGGGTTTTTAGTCACCTAAGCCAATGGTTATTTTCATAGCTCAATAATAATGTTCTAGCAGTAGCTATTCAGTGCAAAGTCACTTGCTTCCACCAAAGTTGAATCTATCCTGGCCTTCATGAGCTCCAGAAACTCATTCCATCTGTAAGATGACACTCTATAATTCACACCTCCTCAGATCATTTCCTACCCCAGCTGTAGGACTTCATCAAGTCCCAGCTCCAGGTGTCTTCCTGCCCCCTTCTCCTCTCATGTGCTGTCTTTTCTCATCTGATTGTAAGTTCCCTGAGGACAGGGGCTGACTCATGCTTTTTTTTTTTTAATATCTCCAGTTTTTAACGCAATGGCTGCCACACAGAAAGTGCTTAAAAAATGTTTATTGATTGGCTGTAAGTATAACTCATGTTAAGATCAGAATCTACCCTGGAAAATTCCCTGTATGAAAATCAGAAAATATTTTTGAATCCTTCTCTTGTAACACCTTAACTATTATAATGGCAATCAAATCCGTCCATTTGGCAAAGATAATTAAGGTACACAGACAAGATACGAGGATATTCAAGCCAAAATTTTACTCCTTTCTTTAGCTGTGGTCAAAAGCGGCATTTCTGGATGTCTGAGTAGTATAAGCAAATGTGTATAAGGAGAATCCTAACTATGTTTAAGATTCGGAAAGGAAATTAACCATTCTCCAACTTTACTGGGAATAAGACAGGTAATGGGTCCAAGTTTAGAAGAGTAGATGTGTTTTATTGAGAGGGAGATATTTCATGGCAGTATAGTGGTTTCTTAAGCATTAGTATTGATTCTGGAAAAAAAAAGTCTAGTGATTCTCTTTTCCTCTAGAACTTTAATCATAAAACACACATCTAAATGGATGTGTGAAAAAGGGTAACAAATGATATGATTTCTGGACATTCCGGCTCTATTTTTCTCCATGACCTTATGATGCTTTTTCCTTAGGTGAAACTGTTCGCTAATGACTAGTAAAACATTGCATTTTGAGGTAGATATGGAATTTAGTCTAAATTTTGAAACCCACTTGACTCCAGTAACTATGAGAATAGAATTTTTTTGTGGTCAAACTAAGGAATGAGGGATGGTAGAGGGTGTAAAAAGTGAATAGTAGAAGAATATATTTTCACTAAAAATGAATATAAACTCTTCCATTCCTGCTACTCAGAGGAAGAAAAAGCTGTGTACTTTCTGGAATTTTATTAAATGAGAAGGAAGCTGAGGAAATACTCACCAATACAGAATGCTTTCTTCATCTTTTCTTCTTTAGCTAACCTTACCATGGTTTGCATAGTGAGTAAGGTCATAGCCATGAAGGGTATGCTCTCGGATACTGCAGAGAAGAGATCAAAGATATTACCTTCTTCCACTGGACGGTTCTTCACATTATTCTCCCTGGACTTGAGTATCCTATTAATATCAGGAAGGTGTTAGCAACATAGCTTCTGGTACAGAAGGGTCTAGTTGAGAATGGATTAGGAGAGGTCAGAAGAGTTTAACTGCTGGACTCCCTTGATTCTCTACTTGAACCTGTTTATGCCATGCTATAATTAGAGAATGAATTGAACCTTAGCTATATCTGATACACCAGGTACACCATATACACACTTTGCACACATTCAAAGAAGAAATACTAAGTTAAGGAACTAGACTTTACAGACATACATGAAAGCTATTTCTCTGCTTCTCCTTAGGTAGCCTTCTCTTGATTCAATTTTGTTAGTTCATGGCTAATTCACTCCATTGGTGAATGAGCCATGTTAATAAGGGTTAGTATGTTAGCTTGATCATGGTGTAAGGTACTTAGCTTTCTTTGGTTCTATGGCAGTAATGATAATTGATAAAGCACTTTGAAGTTCATAAAGTGTCTGAGCCTCTCAACAACTCTATGAGGAAGTGCTATAGGTATCTTTATCCCTATCTTGCAGATGAGGAAACTGAGGCTTGGGGAGTCTAAATGATTTGATCAATGTCCATAGCTTGGATGTTTCAGAGGGAGCATCTGAACTCAGACCTTCCAGACTTCATTGAGCACTATCCACTATGACATGAAGTTCTCCCAACCCTGACCAGCTACTTTGCAAATATGTGCCACCAGAACTTAGAGAGAATCAATGAGTCATGTCACAAAATATATCCCCAATATCTGTGCAATGAAAATCTGCATACCTTATTAATGATGCATTAGTACTGTCATCTCTATAGATAAAGGACATCACAGAACATCTCTATTATAGCATCTTATTCTATAAGATGGAAGCAGATTTTTCTTTCGCCTTTTACATATAGCTTGCTATCCCTGCTAGAGTATATGGAAAGGTACCTGAACCACTGGCAATTAGTTTAGTTTGGGTCATTTCCTACAGAAAGTATCATTTCCTCATATTTTGCCAACAACCACATAGCAAGACTGGCAGAAGGACTATACCATGGCTGGTTGCCAGTTCAGCCAGGGCAAGGATGGTGAATTCATCGGGGAGCTCCAGGATCTTGAAGTGTCTTTGTACTTCCTCCATCACAGAGTTGAAATCATGTTCAGCAAGACACACTAAAACCTCTCCGGCTAACATTTTAAGTTCTCTTGAGGCCTGTGAATTAACCATAACAATGACTGTGATGAAAGAGCTCGTATCTTATAGCTCCACATTAACATGTGGTTACAGAGACTTTACATATTTTATCTGAGTAGATCCTTCCAACAGCCTTAGGAAGCATAGGAACCACACGAACAAAAGCTTTACTCACGCAATTGCTCCTCATGTCCTTTGAGGCATGAAAAATCATTCTTTGAATAGCTGAGTTATTCAAGTTGTCATTATTTTGGATAATGGTAGCAAGACTACCGTAAATGTCTTCCTGTGAACACACAAGTATGAAAACAGAAACCAGCGTTGCAAAATCAAATAGTAATCAGGTGACACTCAGAAGTAAAAGGCCGACAACAGTGCTTATTGATTTCTACCAGAAAGAATACTCTCCGGTTTCTACATGGCTTCCTGGCATACTCTTAGGAACGAATAGTTTATATTTGTAGATTGAATCTAAAGATGAGTTTAGTATTTGCTGTTGTTTAGTCATTTTCTAGTCACATATGACTCTCTGTGATCCCATTTGGGGTTTACTTGCAAAGATACTGGACTGATTTGCCAGTTCCTTCTCCAGCTTATTTTACAGATGAGGAAACTGAGACAAATAGGCTTAAGTGACTTATACGGTTACACAACTAGAAGCTGTTTGAATCCAGATTTGAATTCAGGGAGATAAGTCTTCCTGCCTTCAGGAAGGTGCCACCTAACTGTCCCCTGAGTTTAAAATAGATAATTTTGAAAAAACAGCATATTTTTCATCCTGTAGGAATGGTGTAGCCCTGAGAAGGAGTTAGATCAGTTCTCAAACTCCTTAAAATTTTAAAGGGTTTACTTGTTGTAATTCATCTTTTATTTTGAAGAATATCAGTCACATCACAGGGGATGTCTTGACTCCAGACTATGAATTAGATTGAAGTGAAGCAGAGTTGTTCAAAGTAGTCTGACTCATTCTTTCAGAGTCATAGAAATCCAAAGACAAAAATCAGGACAAGGGATGATGTCCAGAACGCAGTGGATGATCTTGGAGTCTCTGGCATCTGATCAAGCTCTAAGCTTCTTTATCTATCAGCTTCAATGACCTTCATGAACATTGGGACAAATGGTCATCATCATGATTCCCATTCCACTGGGGAAAGTCTTCTTGGAGTAGGAACCCGCTCCATAACTTTCTAAGGAGTTTGGGCCTATTGGCTTCACTAGACCAGGTTGTGTGTAACCCTATTCCTTACAGCTTTGCAGAAACATGGTAAGAACATTCAATTCTTTAAACCTCATGTCTATTTCTGAGCAAGGATGGAAGCACTGTGGCATATTCGTTTTAAATCTAGAGTCAGAGGCTCTGGGTTCAAATTCTGATTCTGCTACTTAAACAACTGTGTGACCTTACACAAGTTATAAGAAGGAAAAGATTCTCAGGAGCAAATGACCTTTGAACTCTCAACTCTTAGATTCTATAATCCTCTCTTGGACTTGGTTTCCTCATCTGTAAACTATAGGGTTGGACTAGAAGGGAAACTCCTTGAGCTTAAGGATTGTTATATTATTTTCATTTGTATCCCTAGGGATATATAGTCTCTCTCTCTCTCTCTCTGTATATATATATACAGAGAGAGACTATATACTATATATATACATACTATATATGGTATACTATATATACATATTATATATAGTATATATAGTATACTATATATACTATATATATAGACTATATATCCCTAGAGATATATACTCTATCCCTATATATCTCATATATATATATGTATAGAAGATATAAATATATGTATAGTAGATATATGTATATCTATATCTATATCTATATCTATATCTATATAGCAGCGCCTAGCCTACTGTTGTTCAGTCATGTCTGAGTCTTCATGACTGCATTGTGGGTTTTCTTGCCAAAGATACTGGAATGTTTTGCCATTTCCTTCCCCAGCTCATTCTATAGATGAGAAACGGAGGCCAACAGGGTTAAGTGACTTGCCCAGGATCACACAGTTATTAAGTGTCTGAAACCCTATTTGAACTTGAAGCCTTCTGATTCCAGGCCCAGCACTCTGTCCACTACACTATCTAGCTGTGCACCTAGCCACTAAGTATTTAATAAATATTTATGGATTGACTGATGGTTCTGTAGATAATTCCTAAATTGCTTTATAGTTCTAAATTCTATGAACTTACATGGCTTCTCAGTGGCTTGGTAGTGATCATGTTCCCTCTCTTCCAAACCCAAGACCCAACAGAGAACTTCAGATAACAAATGCTTAATAAATGTATTCTAGAGCTCAGTTCATGTCACCGAAGGAAACTAGCTTATTTTCAGAATGTGACTCAGGCACTAGTCAGGATTAGAAGTACTGAAAACATAAAAATGGAAAACTTTAGATTTCCTATAAAATAGAAACTAAATGAAAATCTTTGTGATTTTTCACCATTTTTCACAATAAATTCAGTTTCATATTCAATCAATAGATATGTCAGCAATACAAAAATAGAAAAGTCTCTTTGAAAGAGAAATGCTGATAAATTTAAATCAAGACTGCAACCAGTCAGAAAAGTTCCTATAATGAGGACTATTGGTTCCAAAGAGAGATTTGAAGGAACAGAAGTTTGGGGAATTATACCATGTGGTCAAAGAAATTTTTCCACTTTTATTAAATAGGAGTGGGACTGATAAACTTTTATGTTCTTAAGGGAACTCTTTTTAATTGACCTGAGGTCTGAATAAGCCTACTAGTTTAGGTATCAATTCAGTTCAATTCAGCTGAATTACATTCAACGAACATTTATTAAGTGTCCTTTAGAAAGAAGTTACCATGTTGGATACTGGAGATATGAGAGCAAAAACAAAACTGAATGTTCCCTTTAGGTACTTATATTCTACTAGGGAGAAGAGCAAACTTTTTCAATTAAGAATTTTAATTAGTTTTCAATTAAGAATTGATGAATTGATTTTCAATTTTTCAACTGAAATTTTTCCATTAAGAAAGAACACTAGTTAATGAGATTATAACATGTGAATGAACATGAACGTGAATAACCATAGACAGCTGACACGTGCTCTTTGCACTAATGTTAATTCTAAGTTTCTCTTTATTAAGCTTTCTTTGGAAGGTAAGTTTGGTTGAAAAGGTTCCAACAAGTTTACTAGGGGTTGTATTTCTCAGACATCTTTGGGGCTAGGGTGTCCTGGGATGGTTTGCAGATGTGGTTACTGCTTTGAAGCAGTTCTCTTGGTTTTATTCCCATCTTCAAGTTGCTCAGTGTTCCTGGAGGTGTAAAGAAGATGAGGTGAAGTAACAACGAACAGACACTGTTGATTGTACTTTCAGTGCAAGGGCTGCTGGGAAAAGACCACAGAGGTCTGGTACCTTTCACTATACCCATTCCTACAAGGAGAATCACTTTTCTTATTGCTCTGCTCCTTCATTCCCATCTCTCAGCTTATTTATTCAAGGCAAATGTGGGAAATAAGCAAAGTCCATCTTTGCCAAAAGTCTAATTTTTTCCCATTCATAGATAGTTAACATTTTAATAGGGAGGCTTCCTCCATAAAATCCTACTCTGATGCCTAATAATGTGGAGGTGAGTTGAAATCGATGAAGACTGTGCTAGTGATGTTAAACTTCTGGCTGGGTTCAGCACATTAGAAAGATTTCTAATACAATCCTAATGCCAAAACATCGAGCCTGAAGTCTGAGACCAACCTGGCTAAAGGCAAAGAGGATCATCACCAACAGGTTGGCCACTGGGTGATGAATTTTTCAACCATGGCAAACCATAGAACAAAAGAGGTAGAGAATATCTTAGTCTCATGTGCCTCCTCCCGTATGCTTCTGTAATAAAAATGGAGTGGTGAAAAGAGAGTAGAAGGGGCTAAGAATGACACATGTAAAAAAATCTTTTTATTTACTTCGGATTTTATTTTCCCCCAATTACATGTAAAAACAATTTTAATATTCATTTTTTTAAAACTTTGAGTTCCAAATTCTCTTCCTTCCTCCCTCTCCTTCTACTTCTCCACATAGAAAAGGCAAGCAATTTTGTTATATATGTGTAGTCACGCAAAACATTTCTGTAAATCATATTGTGAAAGAAAACACAGACCAAAATAAAAACCTCAAGAAAAAACAAAGTTAAAAAAATGTATGCTGCAATCTATATTCAGACTCCATGAGTTCTTTCTCTGGCCATGGAGAAATGGATAGCGTTTTTCCTCGTAAGTCTTTCAGAGTCGGAATGTCACACTTTGCAAGTGCAGCTAGGTAGTACAGTGGATCTGAAGTGAGGAAAATTCTTCTCCCTGAGTTCAAATCGGACTTCAGACCCTTATTAGTTGCATGACCCTAAGCAAGTCATTGAACTCTGCCTCAGTTTTCTCATCTGCAAAATGAACTGGAGAAGGAAATAGCAAGACACTTGGCAGTATTTTGCCAAGAAAACCCTAACCGGGATAACGAAGAGTCAGACATGACGAAAACAACTCAACAACAATAAATAAATATTATTAACTTCATTGTTGATATCCGAAATTTCATTGTTGGTACTCAAAATTTGAGATCTTTCTCCAATGACCAACCAACTAACATGTTATTTGGAGAATTAACTGACTCACTATTAATATTATTCTGATAAACAAAATCATAAGACAAAATGTGCAGCCAAATTGGAAATATGACCGACAGCTTCTCCTTATATAGGTAAAAACAAAGGAATTGATGAACTTGCTCTTAATATCCAGTCAAAGACATTAAGAAATATAATTTAATTGTACACTGGATCACCTTGTCTTACAGTGCTCACGGTAAGCGCAAGCAAGAAATCCATCTTGAAGAGAATTAAAAAAAAATTGTGCTAACATCTTTGTTAGAGGTAGAAAATTCTATCAATCATGTGATAAGATCCTTTAAACCAAGTCAAAATATAGTGATACTCAGAGTGAAAGCAGGAACAAGAAAGGCTAGAATATTTTTGACACTTTTCATATAAGAAGCAGCTGAAACTTGGGATTTCAGTGATGCAGGTTCTGTTCTCCGATTTAGAATCTTGGTTTCTTGGAGGGCTGAAATGTTATATGACATTTACAGGATCTCCTAGCCAGGAGGTATCAGAGGGTAGATGTGAACCTGGCTCACCCTGACTCTACCCACTATGCAGTGGTTTAAGAGATAATATCCAAGGCATGGAAGAGAAGTGGGCCTGCTAAAGCCAAGGAAAGCATAGGGACAGTGTGGGGGATACACTAGTATCCATGAAATATAGAAAGAACTAGTAGAGCCAATATGTTGCTTAAGTACTTTTCAGAGGACCTATGGCAGAACATGGTCCAGAATCACCCAGGACAAAAGAGCACAAATGAGCTGTAATCTGTACTAATGGAGGGAGGGAATGTTGACATCAATGAATGAGATCATGAATTCATTGAAGGGTTGAAGAAGGGTTTCTTGGAGCCTGGACTGACTTGGAGACACAAAGGAACGAATGTCTAATGAAGAAATTTACAACAAACCCATGCAGGAAGATGTTCTGGCACCTTCCTAGTAACTTTTTAAATTACAGAATTTAAGAGGCTTCCTATTTGACTTATTTGTAAGGTTGGCTTATTCTTCCCTTTCCTGCCATTAACACCTTCAGTGGAAATCTTAATTTTATTACATGATTACATTTAATTATATTTTCATCATCATAGAACATAGCTCTCACCTACTTTAGTGCCTCAAAAGAGCTGTGATTTCTTCAATGTGGGTACCTTTTCTTTGTAAGAAGACAAAACCTTCTCTATTAATAGTGTCATGAGTTGCTGTTAAAAATAAATAAAAACCACCATCTGATGGGCAGTTTTTTTGCTGGTGAGCCTGTATCTAAACTTAACCATTGCTAGCTGAATATTCAATCTTTTCCACCTTGGATAAGACATGCTAGAGCTTATGTTTCATTGGTTTTGCTTTTGACAACCCAAGAACACCTCCACACTGTGATGAGAAACCAATCAGAGAATGAATTTAGTGATTTGAAATAGTTCACCAAATAATGGCAATGATTCTGAAGAGAACTAGATTTGTAATTGTTAAAATATTGCTAAATGCAATCATTTAAATATAATTGAGATTCATATTAAAGCTGTTATTTCAAGGAAAAGATAGTACTATGTGAAATATGACTAATCTGGAGATAAATGGAAGTTGAAAAGACATTACAGTGAGTGGGCAAAAAAGGAATGGTGTGAAATTCTACAACAGATCTGAAAACTGTCAATAAGGATGTATTTCTCTGTAAATTTCTATTCCTTTACCTGTAAAAGAAGGTTTCCTTTTTCTTTTTTTTTTTTAACCAAATAATCTTTAAGGTCTCTTCCAGTTCTAAATATATGATTTTACAACTATGTGATTTTGTCCATTTATCGTACCTTGCCTTCATTGTCCTCTTTGTCCAGCATACCAAGAGTGATGTGAATATCTCTGGAAATTTCTGCAATGCAAACAAAAGGAGATACTGAACTCTCTGCTGAAAATTTGTAAGGCCAAGCAAAGTAGAATGTTTTGCTGTTCTTGTTTTACTAAAAGTGCCTCTGATTGAATAACATTTAATCGATTAAAGAAGATCTTCCCCACACATTGATGGGTCTGCCCATTGAGGGAAGCTTGATTAGGGGAGTTGTTTTGTAGGAGAGTTCCAAGTACCTTCTGTTTTTTCTATTGAGGCACTGGGTCAGAGGGTCATGCCCTCTGGTGCTGAAAAGTATATAAATATTTAGAGGTGAGGTTTAATTTTGGATCTTACTGACTGAAAGTGTTTATTTGGTCAGAGCAGGACTCTGGGAAGCCCCTAAGGAGTCCCCTGCCTTAGAAAACCCAAATGTTAAGTGCTTCCCTCTTTGGTAATTGTGGTTAGACAGTTGGACTTGTCTGTTGATCTTTGATTTCTCTGTATTTTCTGTGAGTTCAGGGTGCTGAACTTTTCCCTGAACTAACTGAATGATATATGAAGGAATGATACATGTGCTTGATTAAAGTGATTGTTAAGTCCTCAAAAGTTGGCTTTCCTTTTAGAGAAGGAGATCAAAGAACCTGTGGTAGCAGGCCACCCCTGTGTATGTTGGGGTACTTACTGTTACCATTGTCCCAGGGATAGTCATTGTGAAGTTTTTATTTAACTTTGGTAAACATTTTGACCAGTAATTATTAAGTTTATGATTTTTGTGATGGGTATACCAGGAAAAATAGTTATGACATAGGCCTTGCCTTCAAAGAGCTCACAAGATGATAAAATACATGTGTGTCACTATAGACCTGTAATTTCATGAGTGCAGGGGAGTCTTGCTTCTGAAGCTCCCTTCAACAATTCAGATCAGAAGCACATCTCCCAGGGTGGTCTGGGGCCATAATCTGGGGAACTGAGAGCTTAAATGACTCGTTCATGGTCACACAGCTAGGTGTGTGCCAGAGACAAGACTCAAACCAAGACTTGTGATGTCTAGAACTGTTCCTGATCTACTATGTCACAGTTCATAAGTCAAGGTTCGTGTTTGGCCTTCGTTACTGAAGAAGACCATGCCATCAGAGAAATGATGACTTGCACTTGCACTTTGTTTTGAGTGAGGGAGGGCTATGCAGGTCACCAGCCTCACTTCTCCTCCAGAGCCATCTGGATCCAGTGACCAGATACTCATCAGGATGACTGGAGATGGCCTAGGAAGCACTGGGAGACCTTGGGGCCTTAAGGCTAAGGTCTCTGCAGGTACTCATTTGGGTGAGGCAATGCCCATTCATTGAATAGGCGTGTTTAAGAAGTAGCCAAGGCATGGCCCCTTTAAATGAGATCAAGAAAACAAAGATATCAGGCTGGGTGGGAAACAGTAACAGTTACTCTTGATAATCACTGTATAGCCAGGGGAGTCCAGAAGCCCTTGGCAGGCATCCAGGAAGAGAACAGAAAAGGTACAAATAGCTATGTGGCACAGGAAATAGAGCATCAGCCCTGGATGAAGGAGGAATCTGAGTTCAAAATCAGCCTCAGACACTCACTTGCTGAGTGACACTGAGCAAGTCACTTAACCCTGATTGCCTCCAAAAATAAAAAAGAGTGGACAAGGTATTCAATTTCTACCCATTGGTCAGAGAAGTGACTACTCATTTCTCCTTATCCCTGCATTCAAAAGGCACTAAATCTGACATCTTGTGGGAGCTTTCCTTCATTATACCTCACTGATTAATTCTTTGTCATGGTTATCTTTAGGAAAAATGAGTAAAATTATCCCTGGCAATCTCCCACTTCCTCCTTTTAATACCATTCTTTCATCATCTCTTCCCCACCCTCACCTTCTTCCCACACACTTCTTCTGTCTTGTTCACACAATATCTTACTCTCTCAACTGGCTATGAACCAAACATTATTGATGTTAGTGTGTTGTGTGTTCATCCTTCATTGCCAAAGAAGACCATGCCATCAAAGAAATGATGACATGACTTGCACATGACTTTGTTTTGAGTGAGGGAGGACTGTGCAAGGTCACCAGTCTCACTTCTCCTCCAGAGCCATCTGAATTCAGTGACCAGATATTCATCAGAATGACTGGAGATGACCCAGGGTGAGGAGAGATTTGAACTCAGGTCCTCTTAACTCCTGCACTGGTGCCCTATCCACTATACCACCTAGCTGCCCATTGATGTTAGTAGATAATAGCTTAAGGTATAAACTTTTTCTGGATATTACTAACTTAGTAAGATGTTCTGGAAGATTATGTAACCTCCAATAAACAAAGGAATAAATCTCTTGTGTTGGAATTTCAGGCACTGAGATGTCAATTGGGAGCAGTATTTGGGGGCAAAGAGACCCCTCAGAGAAACCATCAACATCAGACCACAGAGGACTATTTCTAGCTACCTTTGGGGCTAGCCCTTGTTGGTCCCAAAGAAGGTAGATTAATCAATGCAGACAATAAAATGTCCAATATGTTTTTTAACACAAACTTGAGATATAAAATTCATGACTGCTGTTGCACAACAGTGTTGCTGGACCTCCTTGTATCCTATAGATATGTCCCTTTAGGTTATGGATTAATCAAATCACGGATTGTTTTATGAGAGTTCACTTTTTAAAGGAATCTATTAATTTGCTTTCTGGAAAGCAAATGATCATTCCCTAATTTACTTGTTTTCTGAATCTGTAATCTTCTATGCAGTATCAGACTTCTTAAAGAGATATACACTTAGGCTTAGCAATTATGTAAATAATATAAAAGTAATTTTGTCAGTAGGAAGTCATGAGGAGTTGCAGAGGCTAATTTATGTATTATAAAACAGAAATATTTTCCATACCACTTCCGCTTAAATATTAAGAAGTGGGGTGCCTGGTGATGATGAAGGACTACAGTTACACTGAATGTCTATCCAGGTCATTCTTAGATGGAATTTTTAAAGAAAAGAGGCATTGATTAAGTCTAGAGTTAGGCACTGTTTAATGAATTAAGGAAGGAGTAGAGAACAAATAGATCTTTATTCCCCCCATGAAGCCTGGAGGACTGAAGTTAGGAAGGGTGTTTTTGCTTAAAATCCAATTTAAATAGTTTATTTTGTAAATCCACTGTCCTACACACATCTCATTAAGAAGGACCCTTTCCGTAGGCAGAAGAAGTGCTGCTTTTTGGATAGGAAGATAGGTTTCTAGTTTTCATTTAGAATTAATTTCCATAGCTACTTAAAGCAGGTGCACACTTCTTCATGGTGGATCAGTGTTTTTTTTTTTTTCCAGATTCTCTTCTAACAATGTACTAGCTGAAAGGTCGTTTTCTCTTTCTGCATGCCATATACTTCAGGGAGAAGCAGGGTAGAAACCGACACACTGTTTGGAACATTAGTAATTATATTGACTATATAATTTCTTCTTTCAAAACCTGCTCTACTTGCTCCTTGAAAAACTTCCTGAATACACTCTCCTTTCTGCAGTTATCTCCAGGGTAGTCTTGAATAGTTAAACAAATCAGAAAATTTCCTTTAAAAAAATTAGCCCCCTGATACTCTGGGGGATGCAGACCTTTAAAGAGGTAGAAAGTCCCAAACAATGCATGAAATATTTAAGGCTGTATACAAATCAACATTACTCTAGCTATGCTGGAGCAAAAGGAGAAAAGCTGTATACCCAACCTCCCTTTAGCACACAATCGATTAAAACATTTAAGGCTTAGAAAGTTCCTTCCTCTTCCCTCTCCTGCCTCTGTCTCTCTCTTACACACACACACACACACACACACACACACACACACACACACACACACATGAGATATATCTCAGAAGATGAGGTTCCTCACCACCAGTTTCCTCCATGATGCAGGCCATATCTGGTTGTTCACTGTCCCTTTTTTACTTGAATCCAGAGGCAGCTTTTTAAAACACAAATGATTAGGTTAAAGAATAAAAAAAAAAACAAAAACAAAAACAGGTTCACAAGTTTCTCACAAATTGCTGGCGATATTTTCTAACAGTAAACCCTGTTTCCACTCGGTTGACACTAAGGTCTGAAAGCCATCTGGGATGTGGTTGCTGGCAAAGAGAGTATTACTGGATGGTGCCGCTAAGACATCTTGCTTCTGAGCTGCTGCTGACCAAAAAACTGGCTGCATTTCACCTTGTGTTGTTCCTTTAGTGGAGACCACATCCAGAGAAGATGATGGTAGTATGGAGAATGGGGCTCAGACCCAGGGCACAGGACAAAGGAGCACTTCTTCTTGAGCCTGGGTCCATTTATCAAGTGAAAACAGGGAGAGATTAGACACAGTTTGGTTTGGGAATCATTTTCCGTGATTGTTTTTCCTGGCTTGAGTGTTAGGGAAGCCTCTTGGGTGGTCTTGTAAGTTGTTCTACTTGGTGACTGTCCCACAATCTGCTCACGCTCAGTGGAAATAGAATTTCTAGGGTGGGCAGTTGAGAGGAATGTGTAACTGACGGCATAGTGGAAAGTCCACTCCCCAGACCTCTTGGGGACTGTCCCTTGGCCTTGTTTCTAATCTTACTATGATAACACCTTAATCCCTCAGCCCTTTAACCTTAACTTTACTCAGTCTTTGTTTCCACTCAACCTCTTGGTTTCATTCTATCAAAGTCTTTTGGTCTTTGTCTCTTTCATTTTTTTGGCATGAGAGGTGGTTATAGCCCCACTTCCGTTCCGTTCCGTAACACTTGCCCATTCATAATTTCCTCCAGTGCTTGAGTTGTATGCCTTAGTGATAGGGTTTGGAAGGGAGTAGTAGTAGAGGGCCATTCTCAGGACTGGATATGAAAGAAGACTTGAGTTAAGTTTATGGGGGCCACTCTCATTTGCTACTATCTCCTCAGGCCTCAATTGTCTCCAGAAGTTTTTCTGATGGACAAAGGGGTAGCGTACATCTGCTTAACTATTGGACACTGGTATTATGGGAGTCAATTATATGGTAACATCTAGTCTAGATGATGATCAATGACAATAGGTCAGATTCTCTCTCATGGTCCTTGGGTCTAGTTCCTTATCTAGGGAAGGACTGACCACTTTAACTAAAGGATTACTGGAAAGTGACTTCTTGTTGTCTTCTCTACCCACCATACTTCTTTTCTATAGGTAGGGAGCCAATTGTGAAATTTATGTCAGGGAATATCTGGAAACAAATTTAGAGGACTCTACAGCTTACCTTCCTAAGGAGGTAATAGAGTCTATCTGTAATATCTAAAATTTTAGAGTTTCTCAATTAATGCCATGTATGTCATAGAAATCTATAAAAAGAAAACTACCAATTTATGTACTTGCTATGATGTATTTCATAGTAACTTTGGGTAGGTTGACAAATGGTTATTTTTGCCTGACTGTACATAAAAGGTTCATTTACTTTAGAGAGTACAAAGGCAACTAACTATTGGGTTTAGAACATGCTTACTTACACTGGCTACTTCAGTGCAGAAATGGATTAATTTCATCATTGTGAGTACTTCTACTGTTGCAGGTTGTGATCTATCCCCATCTTCTCATTCAGTTTGATTCTTGCCCATGTCCTTCTGTAAATCCTCCATTGGATATTCACCCAAAGTGCTAGCAGCCTTCCTCAAGGTACCTCAGAATTCCTGTCAATGTAACCACCAGGTTTCTTCATCCCTTGCTTTCACTATGACTGGTCTATCTCTTTTCTGTGGTCCAAAATGTCTACCTGGATGATAGATTTTGGTGTCACTTTTTTTGTGTACAATTCATTATTTGTAATATTACCACATCTCAGTTCTGTCTATCAAATGGCTTTTTATTGACTATATTTAGAAAAAAATGTGTTTAGTTGTCCCAAAAAATTATACACAAATTTAGATATATTTACAGCAAAATAGAACACATTACAATATAATATGAAATGAACATATGTAACATTAATTTTGTTGTCATTGCTGTGGTTACTATTAATCTTTCCTTCCTTCCTTCCTTTCTTTCTTTTCTTTCTCTTTTCTCAAAGACCTAACTGTAAACCCATTTCCCTCTGGAGCTCATACATTGGATCACAATAGGTTCCTGCCCAAGCATCATTTAAAGACTATAGTTTGGGCTCTCTTGGCTCAGAGTAAATGTCAATAGCAACTCTCTCTTTTGACCAGCAACTCTGAGGGTCTTTCCTTTCCGTTGTTTTTAGTTAAAGGGGAATATCCCTTGACTCACTTCTTTATGAGGCCTATACATTGAATGGATGTTACCTCACTCAAAATGAGAACCTGAAAAAGGCCTTGGCCTTAAAAGACCACAGTCTCCCATTACATCCAGGGCCATGTCTAGTCATTCTGATAAATATCTGGCCACTGAACCCAGATGACTCTGGAGGATAAAGTGAAGCTGGTGAACCTTGTGCAATCCTCTCTCACTCAAATCAAAGTCAACTACAAATCATGTCATTGTCCTCTTTGTCCTGATGTCATTGTCTTCTTTGAAAATGAAGGACAAACACATCAATTAATTTATTAGAATAGAGCCAGGACTTGTAATTTCACTGGTTACGGAAGTCTTGCTCAGGAAATTTCTCTATCAATGTAGGTTGAAATTTACTGTACAACTTAGTCTCAGAGAGTTATCTAAGACATAAAATAACTTGCCAGGGGCAAAATAGTCAATAGATACAGAAGCAGAATTTGAACACAGGTCTTCCTGGCTTTTGCCAGTACTCTATCCACTATACCACAATGCCTCCCCTACATTATATACATAAATGTATATTGTATGTAATTTATCAAGTCAATTAAATTATATATATATATATATATATATATATATATATATATATATATATATATATATATACATATATACTTTCAAAATGTATTCATTCATTCATTTCTCTTTTCAAAATTTAACTTTACACATGGGTTCCCCCCTTCCCTCATTTTTGGAATTGTACCCTACCAAAGTTGCTTTTGGATTTCTTGCCATATTCATTTCCTAGTGTTTATAATGTTACCAGACTAGAAGAATAAAGACTTTTTTTCTTTGTTTTAGTATATGACTAGTATAAAATTCTAAGACTTAACAAAATGGAATTTATCTTATTGATGAAGGATTAGTTCTCGAAAGTTTTTAGTGAGGGAGACAACCTTCAAGTTGCCTGAGAGAGAATACAGAAGGAATATTCCTATTTCAGTACACAGTGCTAACTAATGATGGTAATTACCTATTTATATGATTAATAGACATCAGAACATTAAAAGACAAAGCAAAAAATAAAAAAAAATCTATAAACCAGTAAAGGTAGAAATTGAGTGGGAAAAATTTTGAAAATACTAGATATCCCCCAAAGTTTTCATAGTATATTTCACACATAACTTTAAAACTAGAGAATTGATCTGATAGATTCATAAAAAGGAAATTTTTCTACAAATATGCTCATGAACCTATTAGATAAAAAACAGAGATGGAAAAATATTAAAGAAACTTACAATTCAGTAAAACTTTAACATGAATTCTCAAGTAGAAGGGATTCTTTTCCCCTCGTACCTAACTTTGAAGAAAAAAGAGGCATTTCACCCAGAGTTACGTTGGCAACACTTTTTTCACTCTTTTCAGTTCGACGATACGACATGAGTACAGGAGGTCCATACCTGCTTTAGTCACAGCTCAGTGTGAGCTACTTACAGGGAAGAACAACAAACACTGCTATCTTGTGTGGTCAGTTCACTCCACTTTCCAAGACAGGAAAGTGGACTGATGCACTGGTGCATATTACGAATGATATTTTGGGGAAGTTGAAAGAATAAGGGCTTTTTTCAGAAGTCACAGCTTGCTCCAAAACCAAAAATTAAACAAATATATGTATGTATATATATATATATATACATATATATATGTATATATATGTATATATATATATATATATATATATATATACATATATATATATATATTAACACAGTATGTGCACCTTTATACCTGCACATAACATCTATATACAGGTATAACTATGCACTTATAGGTTACTATTAATTACGTTATATGTGTGTTATAATTAATTTTTATTTATGAATTTAAATGCATTTGGAGCTATTAAGTTTAATATTGATATTGGTTTGTTGTCTGTGATTTCTTTTAGTATAATGAAGTTTTCTTTTTTATCCAATTTTTTTTGTCCTTTTAGAAAACGAAGAAAAAAAACTTTAACAAAAGAAGTTGGAGAGAAGAGGATGATTGGATTTTGAAAGTGAGGGGAAGGATTAGACAACTAGATAAAACAAAAGAAATTGATGTTCGGTAAAAGTCCCAGGCTGGGGGGAGAGATAAGAATGTGGAGAGGACTTGAATTTTTGTTTTTGCTTTGTCTGATTGCAACTTCTGTTTTTTTGGAATCACTTGAAGCACAATAATTTTGTTCCACTTCCTCATTTTTATTGTGTGTGTGTGTCTTTGCTTTTTTATGCACTTTCTTGTAAGCAACAGATTGTTGGATTTTGTTTTTATATCCAATTTGTAATTTTTTGTTATTGTTTCATTGGATTGTTTAATTCACATTTAAAGGTATGAGTTAAGTTTATTTATTCCTTCATATGTCATTTCTTTTTCTGAATTTATTTTCTTTTTTGTTTCCTTTTCTGCAAAGATAGTACTTTTTGTCTTTTTAGTTATTTTGTCTTAACTACTTTAAGGCAACCCTATACCTTCCTTTAACTCTCAAGTCCTCCCTACTTTGTTACATTTCCCCCAGTTTTAAAGTGTTGCCTAATATTAATTTTTTTTCTTTTTTTTTATCTAATTATCTAATTCTTCCCTTCTCCTCCCCCTTCTCTTCCAAAGCTAAATCCCCCTTCTTATTTTCTCTCTGCATCTTTTTCTAAAAAAGGAGGGGAGGAAGCAAACATTTTAAAGCACCTACGATCAGCCAGGCACTCATGGTGGGTAGAGAGTCTCCCAAAGCACAGAACCCTGGACTGAGAAGCCTGACTTGGTGTACACCAAGTGACTCTGCCGAAACTGTATGCCTACTGCCAAGATTCTGTTCCTGCCTTTGGATTACTTATTACTCATTATTTCCTCTCCAGAAAAGTATTGCCACCTGTCTTCTCCTCAATAATACTATTTCTCCTAAGACAATACTTTTAAGTCCAGAAAATGTAGACACAGTCTATGTCTGTGGGATAGGTAACATCTACTTAGAGATGCATGGGACCTGCACCTGTAAGTGTGAGCATGGATTTTAGTTTCTTAGAGCCTTTGCATAGTCTTATCACTAGAATATGGTCTCTTCTCATCTCTCTCTCTTTGAATCTCTAGCTTCCTTCAAGACTCATCTCAGGTGCTGTCTCCTATGGGAAACCTTTCCTGATTATCTGCTATAATTTAGTGCTTTCTCCTTTTTCAAATTTTAGAGTATTTATGTATTTGTTTAAATATCCTATATCTCCCTAGTAGCATGGAAGATTCTTGAGGGAAATGACTGCTTTTTCTTTTGCTTTTCTTTTTTTGAGTGTCTAGTACAGTATCTCATTGGTGTTTAATAACTACTTGTTAAATTAAATGGGTGTGAAGCCAGCTGTGCTCATTGCTTTGGTCAAGGGACTTTTCTAGCTATCATTGGCTTTGGATCATCCATATGTATATCTTGATAGACTGAAGACAAGAATGTAAAAACAGGGTTTTAAGCAGGGATGGGCTGGTAAATATTCAACAACCAGCTGGGGGGTGGAGAGAAAAATGTATATATGACACACTTTAAATTTCAATTTGAATTATTAACATTTTCTCCATATTTTTTTAAGGTCTAAGTAATTGACAAAATACTACATCAAGCCCTGATTTGTAGCATTTGCCAATTTTCATTGTGCAAATGCTCACAATGAAAAATTTAACAATAGACTTTCAGAGTCAATTTGAGCTTCTTGTTTTAAGTCTGAGTGGTTCAAGTTTCGTTCTTGACCGTATCTCTTCCCATTAATTCATGTACACTATCACAAGCCTGAAATGCATTTCTTTTATGTCTCTCCTCATTGAGATCCTTCTCTTAATGTGAAGTCCAACTCAGTCGCCACTTTGTCCATGAAGCTTTTCCTTTAGTTTAAAATCATCCTTTTTTTCCTCCAGATTTTGTTATACCATTTTGTACCACCCCTTTTTTTTCCTTTTTTGCACTCTTATTTGGTCTCATTCTCTCTTTTTTTTGTACACATCATTACCCATCCCCCTTCTTAGTGTAATCTCTTAAAGAACAAGGGCAAAATGCATGCAAAATGTGGTGAAAATAAAAGGAAAAAGCTCAATAATGTAATTTCCCCAAAGTCTTTCCCCTTGCTTCTCCCATGTAAGTCTCTCAGGGCTGCTGAAATAATAATGAACTTCATTAAGAATATCCCAACAGCAAGTACCCAGCAGGAACTGAGGAGGATGCCATCATTAAGGAGGAGAATTCACTCAGAATGAGAGGAGGGCAATGATGACCATGTTGACATGACCTCACTTAGACTAAGATTTCAAAACATATACCAACTAGTCCTAGTTTACTCAGATGAGGAAACTAAGGCCCTGAGAAGAAGTGACCTCTCCATGCTAGGGATGACACTCAGGGAAACTAATTACAAACCCACTGCTCTTTCATTTCCTTAGACTGGGCAGAAAACCAGATTTGGACGTCTGCGATTCTTTAAGTCATTGGCAATCCATGTTGACATTTATGGGAAACTTCACCACACGTCATAGAAATACCAATCTAGGGAAAGATATTGACTAAGGAGGAAAAATAATGGGCCAATAATACTACAGCATTCAGTTGGAAACACGGGTTCTTCTCCCCAATATACTACCATGTATAACTTAGGTTTCCAGTCTTTGAGAGAGCCATCATTTCCTTGGCATGTATACTCCCTTCACTCTGTAAATCTCATTGTGAAGTCCATTTCATTCTGACTATCGCCAATGCTGTTGGTCTTAGTATTAAAGATTTGACTGTGGCCGCAGTTTGTCAGGAAGTCAGTAAATCAGATAGCCATTTATTAAGTGCTTTACTGTGTGTTAAGCGCTGTGCTAATGAAGAGACTTAATCAACTAATAAATCAATAAACACTTGTTAATTCCTGCTACCTACAAGGCATTGATCTGGGCACTAGTAATACTTCAAAGACAAAAAGTGAAGTGGCCCTTGCCCTCATGATACTTACATTCCATCCTTAGTATTGGTGTAGATTTGCACATAATATAGTTAATATTTGTATAGACTTTTACAGCTTTAAGAAGTTTTCACATATATATTTTACATTGGGCTACTCACCCCCTCTCCACAAAGTGTTACCACATGTCCTTATCACTGATTATAATATTTCTCCTAAAACAATGACATTTAAACCCAGAAAACATAGATACAGTCTATCTCTATGGGGTAGATATTCCCATATCTCATATTTATCTTAGCAATATCCCTTCAGCAAGCAAGGCAGGCAGTATTACCCCATTTTACAGATAGAGAATAACAATAGCTAGTATATATATATGCATATATATATACGTATATATGCATATATATATATATATATATATATATATATATATATATATATATATATATAGCACCTTAAGACTTGTGAAGCACTTTTTATATGTTATCTCACTAGATCCTCACAACAACCCAGGGAGGTAGCTTCTGTTACTATTTCTATTTTACAGATGGGAAAACAGACTGAGAGCAGCTAAATGACTTGATGAGAGTGATATAGCTATTCAATGACTGAGTCAGAATTTGACTTCAGATCTTCCTGATTCTAAGTCCAGCATGTCCATCCATTATGTTTAGATGTGGCAAGATTAAGAAGCAGAATCTCAAAGAAACGAAATGACTTGCCCAAAGTTACACAATTAGTACTAAAGTTAACAACTACAACCCACCTTTCCCCTAGTGATCTATCCACCACATCTGGTTAATGACAGCAGGGAACCAACAACTATGAGACAAGGTGCTTCTAATTCTTGATTTTGGGTTTAAAGTTTTCAAATAGGGAGACTCTTTTCAATAGTTTGACTTGTAGAGGAGAGATGCTTCTAAGAATGAATAACAAGTGATAAAGGGGAAACAAAGGCAGGTTTATTTAGGTGGCAAAGGAAAAGGAAAAGCAACAGCACACAATAAAGGGGTAATTTGCTGTGGAAGATTACTTGCATGAGTAACAATAATAGAAATTTGAACAAATTGATATTTATGAAATTTTAACCCTCCCAGACAACATAAGCACACAACCTAATTCCCAGAGGTCTGTCTAATTTTGAGTTAAAAGGGGCAATATTATATTTAGCCTTGCACCCCTCCCAGGAAAATACTGATCCTTTTCATGTATGTCTTGTCTTTTGGCAAGTGATGGCCCTATCCCAGCATCCTCCTCAGTTCCTGCTGGACAATGGCTGCTGGGAAACTCTTAATGAAGTTCATTATTATTTCAGCAACCCAGTGAGACTTTTATGGGAGAAGCAGGAAGCAAAATTTTTGGAAAATCATAGCCCTTTTCATCATATACACACACACTACTTAGCTAGTTTCATGGAGAACCCAGTTAGAGCAAAATTAATTGTTATATCACTTTGTTTTCCTAAGAGACTGAACTCAAGTACTTGAAAACTGCTTGGCTGACTGCCTAGCTGGGAATTCTTCAGGGAATGTTCTAATTGCACACCCAGACAGAAGATTGAAATCAAACCTGGAGAGTTTGGAAATTACTTGAGAAAATGACAGAACAAGGTTAACAGAGTCTTTCTGACACTACCTGAGCAACATATAAGAGGCTGGCTATTCTCCTTTGAGACTAGAATGTGTCCTACTCTAAGACTGAGGTAATTAAGATACCCTCCAAGTAGAGTGTTGGAGAGAGGGCAAGGAGCATCGTCCTAAAACAATGACACAGATTCAATTCAATACAAACAAGTCATTAAGTGCCTTCTGTGTACAATGAGCTTGACTAAGCCCTGTGGAGAATTAAAAAATGAATAAGACATGGTCCTTGTACACAGAGTACCCTCAGAATGTTTGTGTGACTTAGACTTTTATTGCCAGAAGACTTTTTGGACAAGAAACTCTCTCCATCCATACAGATGGACAACTGCTATGTAACTTAACAGTTTAAAGAGTTGTCTGAGCCACTGAGAAGTTATGTGATTTGTCTGTGGTCATATAACTAGTATGTGTCAGAGGTAATACTCGAACTCAGGTCTTCCTCACTCCAAGGTTGTTTATGACCACACACACACACACACACACACACACACACACACACACTTTCCCCACAAATAGTTCCCTTCTACTTCCAATGAACACTCCCTACTGCTCTCCCACCATATATACATACTCAAATACACACTTACAGAGCAGAATTCCATTAGTGCTATGCCTGCATGAAGAGACCATTTTTTTTTTATTGATAGGAGCAGGGAGCAGAAGGAAGTAAGAATTAGAAAAATCTTTCTAGAGGAGAAGACATATTAGTTAGGTCTTGAAGGAAATATCATAAGAAGATACAATGATCTCCTTTAAGTCTCTCCTCACCCTAGTACATCTTCCATTCAGTTCCCTATCACCTCTAGGATCAAATATAACATGCTGTGTTTGGCGTTCATCAAAGTCATTCGCCACCCTGATCCCCCTTCCTTTTCCACTCTGTGATTCCGTAACATCAGCCTCCCTGATGTGACTTATAAAAGAAGCTCCATCTGTCAACTCTGGGCATTTTCACAGGCTGTCCCTCATGCCTGGTGCACCTTCTCTTCTCATCCTTGCCTCCTGTCTTCCCTAGTTTCCTTCAAGTGTCAGATAAAACTCCACTTTCTACAAGAAGTCTATCCCAGTTCCCTTAAATTCTAAGGCTTACTCTTTGTTGAAAATATCCAATTTTTCCTTTATATAATTTGTTTGTACATAGTTGTTTATGTGGTGTCTTCCCCTATTAAGTGGTGAACTCTTTGAGAGCAAGGACCTTTTTTTGCCTTTCTTTGTATCTTTGTATATTCTTAATATAGTGCCTGGAATATAACAGATGCTCATTAATGCTTATTGTTTTTTTCTTTTTTCATTTTTATCATAGTTCATATCACATAAAACAATTCCAACTTTTGGTCAGGTGATGTTTCTTTTAAAGCATCTACAATATAGAGCACAAAAAGATTTTTTTTTAACATTAACCAACTGAGACACAAATAATAGCTATGTATGCTAACTTTATAAGCCCTTGACCTAATTTTCTCCACGCTATTACTAAGAATTAAAGGACCCTAACTTATTGTTGTTGGTGTAAAGTCCTAAACCTAATAACTTAATTTTAGACTTGACCTCAGATGTTCACAGTCACTTAATAGTCCCAACAGCATCTTAAAATAACAAGTTCCAATAACCAGGTTTCAGATATGACTATAATTTCACATTGGCTAAGGAACATCTTTTGAGGCAAGTCTTAAGTGGCTTACATGCCTTTCTATACCTGTTCTAGTTACTGCTTAAACAACAATCATAAAATCAAATTTACCATTAAAACCTTAACTTTTCCATCAATGCCAAATTTTACCCGGTTACTTGCCTCTAGGAGACTTACACTAAAATTCATTTCCCCAAACTAAAGATGTCTCTGATTTAGTCTCAGTAATTAGTTCAGTCAATTGCTTTAATATTAATTGCTTTTACATCACTTTGTAACATGTCCAATTTTTCTCCTCATCTCTCCCCTCCCCTCACTCCCTAATACTTTGCATTCTGATGACCCCTTCCCTCAATGTACCCTCCCTTCTATCACACCCCACCTTTCCCTTATCCCCATCTTCTCTCTTTTCTTGTAGGGCAAGATAAGTTTCTATACCGCATTACCTGTGTTTTCTTATTTCCCAGTTATATACAATAATAATTCTCAACATTTGTTTCTAATGCTTTGAATTCCATCTTCTTTCCCTCCCTCCCTCCCTTTCTCCTTTCCTCCCCATCCCTACTGAGAAGGCAAGTAATTCAATATAGGCTATATATGTGTCATTTTACAAAACACTTCCATAATAATCACTTTGCGTAATACTAATATGTTGCCCTCTATCCAACTTTATCCCCCTTATTTTTTTATTCCCTCATTTGATCTTGTCCCTTCCCAAAAGTGTTTATGTCTAGTTACTCCCTTCTCTCATTTGCCCCTTCTATTCCCCTTACCCCATTTGTCACTTCCTCCCCTTCTTTCCTGTAGTATAAGATAGATTTTCATACCAAATTGAGTGAGCATGTTATTCTCTCCTTAAACCATACATGGAGAGAGTAGCTTCACTTTTCCCCCCTCTCCTCCCTTTTATCCTCCATTGAACAAGATTTTTCTTTATCTCTTTTATGAATTATAGCCTGCCCCATTTCAGTTCTCCCTTTCCCCTCTCTGTAGTTTCCTCCTTCACCCCTTAATTTTTATTTTCATATCTTTTTTTGTGAATATCATCTCTTCTGATTCAACACAGCCTGTACTCTCTGTCTATGTGTGTGTATATGTGTGTATGTGTATGCATAATACCTCCATCTACACAAATACTGAGAAAAAGTCTCAAGAGTTATAAATATTTTCTTTCTAAGTAGGAACGTAAACAGTTCGGCTTTAGAAAGTCTTTTATGATTTTTCTTTCCTGTTTACTTTTTCAAGCTTCTCTTGATTCTTGTGTTTGAAAGTCAAATTTTCTATACAGTTCTGGTCTTTCCAACATGAATGCTTGAAAGTCCTCTATATCTTTGAATGACCATTTATTCCCTTGAAATACTCAGTTTTGCTGAGTAGGTGATTCTTGGTTTTAATCCCAGTTCCTTTGACTTCTGGAATATCCTATTCCAAGCCCTTTGATCCCTTAATGTTGAAGCTGACGGATCCTGTGTTATCCTGATTGTATTTCCACAATACTAGAATTGTTTCTTTCTAACTGCTTGCAGTATTTTCTCCTTGATCTTTGAACTCTGAAATTTGACCATAATAGTCCTAGGAATTTCTCTTTTTGAGTCTCATTTAGGAGGTGATTGGTGGATTCTTTCAACATTTATTTTGCCCTCTAGTTCTAGAATATCAGGACAGTTTTCCTCAATAATTTTCATGGAAGATAATGACTAGGCTCTTTTTTTGATCATAGCTTTCAGGTAGTTCCATAATTTTTAAATTGTCTCTCCTGGATCTATTTTCCAGGTCAGTTGTTTTTCCAATGAGATGTTTCACATCTTCTATTTTTTCAAACGTTTCTAACTGCTTGGTTTATCTCATAGTCATTCATTTCCCTGAACTCAATTCTTTCAGAGAACTATTTTGTTCAGTGAGCTTTTGAACCTTCTCCTCCATTTGGCTAATTCTGCTTTTTAATTCCTCCTCCTCATTGGCTTTTTGGACCTCTTTTTCCAATTGAATTAGCCTATTTTTAAAGGTGTTATTTTCCTCAGCATTTTTTGGTTCTCCTTTAACAAGCTGCTAACTTACTTTTCAAGTTCTTCTATTGCCTGAGCTTATTTTAAATTCACTTTGGAGGCCCTGGAGACAGGGGTCTTAACTTCCTGTGACAGTAAGCCTTGTTCTTCCTCAACTGAAGGGATGGGAGGAGACACTTGTTCACCAAGAAAGTAACCTTCTATGGTCTTATATGTTTTCCTTTTTTTGGACATTTTTCCAGTCAGTTAATTTCCTTCTGAATCCTTTGTCAAGAGATTAGACTTAGCTGCTCAGTTCTCCTGGGCCTTGGGTGGGGGTGGGGCCATCACTTGGGGCTGGGGTTTAGATCAACTGCTCCCTACCTCCAGAGGCTTTAAGCTGAGCTGCCTGAATAATTGATCCAGGTTGCTTCCTGGCCTCCTTAGCTGCTTACAGTCTGCTGTGGAGACATCTACCATGCCTGGGGCTATTGCTGGAGAAACCCTGTTCCCTCTCACCCAGCTGGGAAAGTCCTCCCCCACTGACCTTTGGAGCTTTCTTTGTCGCTTGAGTTGATGTATCTGGGACATTTCCTGCTAGAAACTCTGCCTCAGAGGTCTGTTCAGGTCCTGTTCCTCCCAGAGCCTCGAGGCCAGGGCTGTTTTCTTCTCTGCTCAGTGTCCAGTGAGATAGATCTTTCCTGTCAGCCTTCCAGGTTACCCTTCGTTGAAACCTCTCTTGCTCTGTTGTTCTGCGGCTTCTGCTGCTCTAGACTTTGTTGAGAGTCATTTTTACAGATATTTTGTGGGCTGTGGGGGAAGCACTAGAGTATACGCATCTTTATACTCTGCCATCTTGGCTCTGCTCCCATTAATGCTTATTGTGTATCTGAGAAGCCTATGTTGTGATATATATGTATATATGTGTATATGTCTGCATGTACATATGTACATACACATACGCACATATGTAGCCTACTTCATTATTCAGAGAAGCTTCAAGCTTTCTCAAAGACAGAAAGCTGGATACTTACCAATCATGAGATATTTGAATACTTGCATCCCATAAAGGGACTAAATATCAAGGAAATTTTGGAATTTGGAGTGATTTCTATTTCTATTAATATTAGAATGATTATGGGAGATGTCTAGCTGACTGGAGATACTGTGTAAATGGCCCATTAATGTTAAACAGGGATTGTTAGGTGGTGCCTTGGACCTGGAGTAGGGGAAGAACTGAGTTCAAATTTGGTCATAGCCTCTTACCAGCTGTGTGACCCTGGGCAAATCACTTTACCTCATTTTACCTCAGTTTCCTTCACCTGTGAAATAGGAATGATAACAGCACCTATCTCCCAAGGTTGTTGTGAGACCAAACAAGAGAATAATTGTAAATGCTTAGCCCAACACCTGACCTATATTAAGTGTTTACATAAATGTTAGTTATTATTAGAACATAGGATCACATAATTAGGTCTAGGAAAAATCTTAAAGATCAACTGGTCTAAATCTTCTCATTTTCAAATGAAGCCCAGAGAAATTAAAATACTTAGTGAGGTCAGACTTAGTGAAGTGTAAGTAGCTGAGCTGGGATTTGAAACCAGATTTTACGGGTCCCAAACAAGTACTCTTTCCATTGTTACACACTTCCCATTCTCTTCCTCCATAACATATGTAACAACCTATTTCTTCTTCAAAGTTATTTATGTCAGATAAATATATACCCATGTTAAGAATGAAGGAAGGAAACAAGTATTTATTAAGTACCTCCTATATACTATATACTATAGTACCACATACTACATATATGCATGTGCTCAGCGATTTTTACAAATATTATTTCATTTGATCCTCAGAACAACTCTTCAAGGTAGAGGCTAATATTATTCCTCATTTTACAGTTTAGGATCCTCAGGCACATGGAAGTTCAGTGACTTGTCCAGGATACACAGCTCATAAAGGTCTAAGACCAGATTTGAACTCAAGCTCAGCACTCTAGTTATTGTATGACTTCCCTGGTTCTCTAAGATGTGTGTGTGTGTGTGTGTGTGTGTGTGTGTGTGTGTGTGTGTGTGTGTAAGATGTGTGTATATAAATATCTATGTGAACTGTCTAAATATAGATCATGGGATACATGGATAGATATGTCTGGAATTCAGTCCATCCTTTGCCAAGGGAGACTTTGATTTGTGCTTGGAAATGAGTAGGAGAAGGAAGAGAAAGGCTGTGACTGGCTGCTTATTCCTTTTCTCACCTTTCTCACAGAAGGGTAGGGGACTAAATTTACATGTATTACCGGTATAGGAGATATGAGTCTAGTATAGAAAAGATACTTCTCCTCTGGACGTTGGCTCTTAGAATACTCTGGCAAATTAAATTCTTCCCACTTGATACTGGATGTGCAAAAGACCATCACATACAGAGGATAGTGAATAAAAAAAAAACATTTCCAAGCAAATAGCCAACAAAATCAGAGATTGTAGTTCAGTCATGTCCAGTACCCTGTGACCTGATTTGAGTGTTTTTTTTTTTTGAGAAAATACTAGTTTGCCATTTCTCAATTTATAGATGAGGAACCTGAGGCAAACAGAATTAAACAACTTGCCCACAATAAGTGTCTGAGGTCGGGTTCAAACTCATGAAAATGAGTCTTTCTAGTTCCAGGCCCAGAGTTTTAGCCACTGTGCCATCAGCCACCCTCTCTGGTTATATAGAGTCAAGAATAATGGGTAAGATTTAGTATCCATGCTGGAGTAAAGGTTGAAAAAGTTAAAACAACCTATAAAGATAAGTTGGAATTATTTATAAGATGCAAATTTAAGGACAGAAACTGTTTATAGGAGTATGAAAATTGCTCAAAACATCTGTAATGGGAATTTTAATGTTCAAATAAATCCCAAAATCATACCACGGGGAAGAGGGATTACACTTATTCTGCCTCTCTCCTGAGGGGAGATCAGTTAGGGAAGGTTACAGGGAGGTAGATTTTTACTTAATATAAGGAGAAATTTTCAACTAATTGGAGCTGTCCACCAAAGTAAAGAACTTCCTCATCACAAAAGGCATTTAAGTGGAATATGGACAACAGAGTTGGAAGGGACCTCAGAACTGATCTAATTCAGTTTCCTTCCCTCTTTTTCACAGATGAGAAAATTAAATTCAGTGAGGTTAAGAGATTTGATTAAGGTCACTCAGAAAGGAACAGATATAGGGTTGAACCCATTGACCCCAAAGCCAATGTCCTTTCCACTGTTCCATTCTGTCTCTTTTGGAGGATCCTTTGAGCTCTAGGTGTCAATGATTCTAGGGATTAGCTTTAACTGATCACAGCTGAGAGAAGTTAATGTATTTTATTATTTTTATTGATGTTGTGCTCCATAAACAAAACATTTAGTCTATTTATTTAGATACTACAAACAGGTTGGGTCTTCTTCTTCCCACCCTATTTTTTTTTCCCTTCCCCTAACCTACTTCTAGATGAAAGCCTCTGACGTGTTATTATGTTGTGAAATCCTTTTATCTCTTTCTTTTTGAAGTAGCCTGGCTGGCTTATTTGCTTCTGTTTTGTTTGTGTTAGGTTTTTTTTTGAAGTCTTTTAGAGGTGGAATTAGTAGTGACTTTCAGAAAATCCTTTTTCCCTAAAAGCCCTGCCCTAGACAAAATCATGATGGTCTTTAATGAATGTTTCCTTCTCCTTTAAGAGTTCTCTTCTTTCCTTCTTTCCCCATTTTCTCCCACCCCCAGGTCCAATCCAATTCAATCAACATTTATTAATTAGGTTAATTCATTAATTAATCTAACATGTACCAGGTACTGTGCTAAGCATTGGGGATATAATTAACAAAAAGAATGACAGTTTCTATTCTCAAGGAGCTTACTTCTGATGGGAGTGGTGGTGGAGATAACATATGATGGGAGGCTTTGTTTTTGCTCTGGATCTATGATTTTATTATTAGAGGGAATTCCTGGTGAAGAAATTCATTCTTCTAATGCCAGTTGGCAACTAGTCTGCAATTTAGAGGCTTAGGGAGTTCACTGGACCTCTGACAGATTAAATGACTTTTTCAGGGTGGTGCAGCCAGTATGTATCAGAGGTAGAATTTCAACTCAGGTATTCTTGATCCTGAAGGTCAGTTAGATACTAGAGTAGACAGAGCATGGGGTTTGGAGTCAGGAAGACTCATATACCTGAGTTCAAATCTGGTCTCAGACACTTACCTGTGTGACCCTGAGAAAGTCACTTAACCCTGTTTGCCTCAGTTTCCTCATCTATAAGATAAGCTGGAGAAAGAAATGACAAACCACTCCAGTATTTTTGGCCAAGAAAACCCCAAATGGGGTATGAAGAATTGAATGCCACTGAATAAAGCTAACCAACAACAAAAATTTTCTTGAAGTTGAGACCAACTCTGTATAAAATTACCCCAATCTATCTCTCCAGAATCATCTGTCCTGTTTACAAACAGGCAAGGTAATAGAAACACTTTCTAATGAGGGCTTCCTGAACACAATTACTTTGACATTATCACCTAAACATTAATGCCTCTAATCATAGGAATTTCAGATGACAGGTATATGGGCATTTAGGGGCGAGGAAACCAATAGTTATGTACCCATATATAGAACTGGCCCTGGATATATTTAATGAGTTTGTGTTTTGCTGACCGTGAACTTTTTCAGGCCCAAAAGAGTTAATACCTACACTCCTAGTTAATAGCTAGGCATAGTTTATTCAGGAAAGAGTGTGACTCCCTGTGCTTCTCTGACTTTTAATAATATGATCATTTTTTTCATTGTGCTATGATCATTGCAAAGTGAAGAATTTTCCCCTCTCCATATTTTGGTATATGAAATGAATGCTATGAATTCTTTCCTCGCTTCAGTAAGTTGTTTCTAGCACTTTATCAGACTGATCCTTGCTTCTTTTAAAGAATGTATAAATTTGGCACTGGAGGAATTACATGGGGACAAAGTTCTGTACATACATGCCATGTCATGTGATTATGCATTATATGTTATACATCATAATATAGTGATAATTACATTTACATATTACTTTTATACTTTTTTCAAAACTCTCATCCATCCTCTCCTTTGATCTTCATGACAGCTCTTCCAAGTCAATGGAACACATTTTTATGTTGACATTTTACAGATAAGGAAACTGAGGTACCAGGAGGTTAAAGGAATTAAAATCTTACAGCAAGTTAACAGCAGAGAAGAGTCAATAATTAATGTCTGCTAATTCTTGTGCAGGTAGGAGACATAATAGACAAAGCCCCTGACCCAGAATCAGGAAGACTTACTTTTGTGAGTTCAAATCTGGCCTCATATATTTTCGAGCTATGTGACCCTGTGCAAGTCACTTAACCCTGTTTGCCTCCATTTCCTCATTTAGAAAAGGAAATGACAAAGCACTGGAGTGTCTTTGCCGAGAAAACCCAAATGGGGTCACCAAGAGTCAGACACAACTGGACAACAACAAAACTCTCATGCACTAGGAATGTGTGTCTTAATTTTTTCATGTTAAAATAACACTTTTAGCGTCAAACAATTCTGCAGATTGCCAGATGATCTCTTGTCATCATTTTTTGATTAAGAAAATGCACAATGACTAAATGACAGTGCTTGGTGGGCATGTGCATTTGCAACCTCCTTATAACTTCAAGTCAGGATGACTATCCTAGACAACCCTGATGAATTTGTCTTTCATGATCATATACGATGGAATTTACAATGCTTTTTAAATGAGATGTTTTCTTCTGTTGTGTTGTTTTGAAATAACAATTATTGAGTAAGGCGTATAAATGAACATTTATCACATATTTGTTATGTTTGAAATGAAAGCAAAAGAGTAAGATGAATCTAGTAGCAGTGTTAGCATTGAGACCAGTGTTGGAAGCAATGAAAGGATGGCATAGTGAATTCAGTTGAAACATACTTATCAAGAGCCTGTTCTGTACTAGGCCTTCCTGAGGATGGCGGATACAAAGATTAAAACAAGATGATCTCTGCCCGCATGAAACTTTCATCTTTGTTTCTACAGAATTGCATGCAAACACACGGAACACACTAAAGGACTTATTCTTCCTTTTCCTCCGCTTCTTGCTTTCTGGTCTTTGGTAAAATTTTCTTATATTGATCTTTATCCCATGGAGTATTGATTTGTTTGTTTTATATTATACACTCCTTCTCTTTTAATATCATGAGTCTTTTGTTATTATTTATTTTACTTACATCTAAGTATGTGCCAGGAAGATGGGCCATTTTTTGTGCGAAATGATGATGTGTAGTGTAGCCTCATTGGCTATGTGTAAGGAGGCCCAGTTCACTTAAGAGCTTTGATCCTACAGTAGGTACCTGTGGTAACTACTTTATAGGGTCATTTATGAGGATAAAATAATTTCATTTATGTAAAAAAAAATCTTTGCACATTAGAATTATCCACTACAACTGTATTTCTTTTTTTATGTCATATTCTACTCCTCTCTCATCACCACATGGTCTTTCTTCCATGCTTTTTCTTTAGACTGACGTCTATGTACATGACCATGGAATATGGTGGCTGTTGTGGTTCCTAGTATGGGTTGTCTTGTGTATCACTATAGGTTGGAGATGATTTCTTTTGATAGTGAAGATGGTGGGGCTAATGAACTTTTCCATCATGCTCCTGTTGGTTTTGTGGGTTGTATTCTTTGCAGACTTGGCTTCAAACCCCCAGTTTTCAAAAAATGAATGAGAGCCACTAGCTTCATCTTTAGGCATTAAAAAGTTCCTTTAGTAGGGAGAGACATTTGGGAGGTAGTAGAAGGCTTGGTAATTATCCTTAACCTAATCATTGCCATGTTTTAGGTCCTTCCCTTAAGTATTAATGAGAATGAATTTACTCCCTGGAAAGTAGCATGCAGAAATACAACTGCAGTAATAAAAAATTAAAAAATAGATCAGGATCATATCAGCTATTAAAAAATATGTTTCCCCTGGGTTTTTTATTTTTTATTTTGAATTTCACTTTTATTAGACCCCATAAAAGTTTTCCAATTTTAAGTTTCACAACTGGAACTGTCTGATGTCTTTTAAAATATATGTACTTTGAGTCCCTGAAGCACAACTGAACTCTGCATAGTAGATTACTGAGTTGGGCAACTTGGGCTTTTACTCCTGTGAAACAGGGTAGTATGTATGACTTCCATTAATTCAGACGTAAAAGAACTCCTGGGGAAAATAGCTTGATATTGGTCTTGAGGGCCCCCCTCACCCTGTTTTCAGGCCTTGGGGTCTACAGAACCCTTTGGAGGATCTCCACCTTGCCTCTGTTCACAGTTTCCAGTGTCACATCATGGCAGGGTATGGCAGTGATGAAACAGAGCCACACTGCAGCAGGTTTCCAAAAGGACTATATTTCCATGTTTGTTTGTTTTGTAAGCAGATAGTGAGGAGATTTTATGGAATCATTCAGGTGCAGAACTCGTGACCTCTAATGTCTTTCAAACAAAAATCATGTCATTTAAAGTGGTCTTAGTATAGTCCGGAAAGACTTGATTTTTCTGGCTTAGTCTTTATCTCTTTCAGGTGTTATTAACCTTTTTTGGGGGAAGACAAGAGCCCCTCTGACAGCCTAATGAAGATTTTGGACCATTTCTCAGAATACTTCTGTCAAATGCATGAAATTAAACATATAGCATTACAAAGAATGTTTTGAAATAACTATAGAAATACATTATAAATCAAGTTAACAGAATCCAGGTTAAGAATCCCTGGGCTATATTCTAATCGTGTTCCTCCTATTGCTTTGTAACTCTGTAACACTTTGTCCTACGCTGTCCCATTATATGACTTCCCTTCTCCTGAATTCTCCATATCAGGATCAAGCCTCTAGGCTAGATATTTTTTGTTTCCTGGCTGATTTGCACCTCCACAGTTATACCCTCAGAAGTGGAAAACCAATTAAACTCATTAAACAATTGAATAGCCTGACTTCGAATTGTCCTGATGCATGGAATAAATATGGACCTTAAAGAGTCCCAAAGAGAGTTTGGTGTAATGAAACATCACGTCCTAGAAGCAGACATTTACCTGAAAGACTGTTGTGCATTCCCTGCTCCATCATGGCTTGAAGACCTTCATGCTGAAGCTCTTTGATAACATCTCTAAGTTTGTCCCTTTCCCTGCCCTTCCTACCTAGCCTCTACATTGAAGATGATAGTTATGACTATGTATGTGTATGTATGTATATATATGTATGTGTGTGCATATATATGTGTTTATACACATATATGTATGAATATATGTGTTTATATATGTTTACACATATATGTGTACATGTGTTTGTGTGTGTGTGTATGATGTTGCATGTTGGAGATGGGCTTCCTTAGTACTTGTTCCTTGTTGCTTCAGCCTCCTTCTCTGTGCTCCCTCAGGTACCTCCAATTAAACCACATGACCTTCCTTTAAATATGCCAAATTAAAGGGTATATTCCCTTAAGCATTGATTGGCCAATCTAACTTGAAGCCCATTAGTCACAGTAACAGACACCAGCAAGCCCTCTGGTTTGGAGTCATGTAATGCAGTAGTCAATCAGTAATCAGTGAATCACAAGCCCAGAAGCTATCTCTTGTAGCCCTTCATGATGAACCAGCAAAAAAGTCTATTAACTTCACGTCCCTCCAGAAAAACTTCAATTATTACCCCAAATTTACTTACTGGTAACCTTTTAATTTGTAATTTTTTTTATCATAAAATACAAGACTCTGAAAAGAACTATGATTTCTAATGAAAGCCATACATCTTTAAAAATAAATATGTATGCCAGGCAAACTATTCCCATTTCTCTGAGCTTCCAGCAGACTGAAATCTAAAATAAAAAGAAACATTGCAACCTGGGGTCATATTAGGTAATATTTGCAACTAAACTGACATAGCAGACCTGGATATGAAAGCTGGAGGAACAAACGTGTTGTCTTTGCCAAGTTGTCAAGAGCTATGTCAGATTTCCATCCACACATAAAATCTGTATTTAGAGGGAATGTTTCAGAAGCTGACAAAGGTCATTTTTAGCTATGAAGGGATGCCAGACAAGACCCTATAGGAGGGAAGGAGGCAAATGAAAACCTAATTCTTTTATACAAAGTGGAGAAAATGAGTCTGGTGGGGACACATCTGTCTGTAGTGCTATCATCAGTGCTGTTTAGCACCTTTCCATTTCCTGGACCTCTGTGTTTTGTAGGTTTTCTCTCACCTTACCTAAGGGATAGAAAAGAGGGGCCTTAAATAACTACTTGAATCAATTACAGATGAGAAATCTGACAGCATTTTGCCTGGAATATTATCAACTGAGGAAAATTGGTGAGTAGAGAATGGAGGTCTCTTGAGTTCCAGTCTGGTCTGGTCACACATTTTTGTTGTAGGCCATAGTCAGTTATAGCCAGCCTATTGCCATTATAAAGGAGGGAAATAGGTCAGATGGAGGACCTAGGATTTCAAGGAGTCATTCCTAGGCTGATATGCAAATAAAATGTCACAGGGTAAGTCCCTAACTTACAGAACAGATAGGACTACAAACCATTAAGAGTTAGGAAACACTGATGGACAGCAGCCTTAGTCCCATATAGTCAAGCAGAGCAAGGATGCTGCTTCATTTCATGCATAACTGAAGGCTTTTCACTGATGATATATCCATTAGCCCTCAGGACACATAAAACTGTGGGCCCAGTGCCTCGTTAGACCTTATGGTTTCCCTACTCTGACACCAGCTATCAGCCAATCTCTCAAGCATCATTTCAGGGGGAGGAAACAGAGACAGAAGGAGACCTTGGCATTCAACTGAACCAGTATCAGAGTGACGACCAGAATTTAGATTATCTATTGACATTTATTTGTGCTCTATATTCAATGCCTGAATTTTAATAAGCCAAGTAAACCTGATTTCTTATCACCTCTTTGCTTACTTGGAGTCATTCATTTGTACCACCCAGATGACTAGGCTTTGGAGCTGCCTTGCAGAGGGAGAAAAACAGGCCTTGTGCAGTAGTTTCAGCAGTGTCAAATAACACATAAAGAAAAAAAATCATTCTGGGTCCCTGGGACTTTCAGTACTATTCTTATGAAGCAACAGAAGGCTCTTCACCTTCCCTTTGGGTGTCTTTAAATGGAGAGAAATGATTTCTTTACTTGTCATCTATATTTTCTTTATTTGCTATCTAGATGCCTTATTCCATACTGAAAAATACTTTCCTAAGTATTTGACCACAACCAGAATTGAAAAGTGTGTGTGTGTGTGTGTGAGTGTGTGTGGCCAAGTTAGAAAAGTTCAGCCTTCAAGTTCTTTTTTCTTCAAGTAGAAGAAGATGAGGGATAGTCTGAATGACAACTGTGTACCCATCTTGCACAAGGTTCCAGGAGTAGGGATCAGATATTGAATGAGACACTAGATTAAAAACTAATATTTGTATAGCTGGTGCTTTAAAAATATTGGCTAATATAATTCTCACAATAATCCTGTAAATCAGGGGCTATCTTACCCTCATTTGATAGTTGAGGAAACTGAAGCTGAGACATTAAGTGACTTGATATGGGTGAGGCAGTATCTGAAGCAGAATTTGAACTCAGGTTTTCCTAACTCCAAGGTCAACATTTTGTCCACTGAGCCACTTAGCTGCTTACATACATCAACCACAAGATAAAGGTCACAACTGCCCTCAAGGCACTGAAAGCTCTCCTCCTGCCCTCAGTTTTCTCCCTCACCAACCACCCCAAGGACCTGAAATTCTACTGTATCACTCCTTAAGGGTCTTTTAGGTTTTGTGTGTGTGGTTGTATCTGTTACTACTTATTGCCACCTTCCTTGGCATAAGCTCCTGAGAGAATAGGACATACAGTGAGTTAGTTCTGATGGAAGAGGAGGTATTGAAAGCCTCAGAGTATTCAGCACTGATCCCAAATGATGGAATGCCAAAGCAGTAAGCTTGTGGTCTTAGGACACTTGGAGCACGGGGTACTCAAAGAAGGTATTGGCATTGGTGAATATGGCATGGCAGTAGAGTACAAAAACATCTCCTAACAATCTTCCTAGGGTTGGTTCTATGTCATGTGGCACTGTATCAGAAACACTTGACTCATAGAATGATGTGGGAGCCAAGAATGAAATGTAAGGTGTATCAAGAGAGGCATCGTTTCTAAGAATCAGATGGGAGATAGTCCTGCTGTATACTTCCTGGTATTCTTCCTGGTACTATGTTCAAGTTCTCAGGAGTGCCAGAAGGACACAGTGCCTTCCCTCCAAGTTGGCTGCTTGAACATGAGGCAGGGTGTTGAGCTTCCCCACAACTAATCCAGCAAAGCCTTAAGTTCACATCAGATTAACAATTAAGAAATCCAATAAGAAATTAAGTGATATTTTCCACTCATAACTGCACAAAGCCAGTCAGAAGCATACTGGTAATAGAAAAGTAGAATGCTAAAGCAGAGGCACCACAGAGAAGACATGTAACCTGCATATATGGACTAGAGGAACCAAGAGTATAAGTCTCTCCTGAGAAGCCTCCAGGGTAGTAAGAAAGGTCCAGATGGGGATTTTGGAAGTGTCCACAAAAGAAGCAATCATCATACTGCTCAGACAAGGAGACTTCAGGCCTGGGAACTCTGAGGTACCCAGCAACCATGTCTTGGAATGACAGAGACGACCTTGAAGAGTCCAGATAGGATTAATCCCAGGAGGTGGAGATCAGTCCAAGCACCCAGTGGATGGAGGACTATACCTGGTACAATTAATCATCGCACTCAAATTCTGAAGTAGCAGAGCTCGATCCAAGAATGACCTCACCTCCCACCCCTACCACATAGGAACTGGTGAGATAAGCAAACTAAGGAAAAATTCGAATTCCATGAGATCTATTTGCTTTGAGAGACACCCAGAAGGGGGGGAAACCCTAAGGAGACTTGTGAGACCCACAACAGGTCAAGCTTCAGAAAAAAAAAAGTCCCATTTCAGAAAGATTGTAGGAGTACTTAGAAGGAAAAGAAACAAGATATGAATAAAATATAAAAGCCAGGGAGGAAAGAATGATAAACAGAATAGTTATCTTACAAAAGATCGTAGGAAACTTCACTCCAAAGCCAAATACTCTGAAAGTTAAAATGGACCAAGAAGAAATCAATCACTCATTAAGACAACAAGAAACACTATAACAAAATAAAAAGATCAAAGTAAAAAGTAAGAACTGACCTGAACACAGATTAAGGAACCAACATTTAAGATTATAGTAAAATCTGAAAAAATTATTATTTAAAGAAAAAGATACCACGTTTGAAAAAAATATATACATAGACAAAAACTGACCAGAAATCTTAGGACAAGGTGAAAATAGAAAGAATCCACTAGTCATCTGCTGAAACAAAACTCAAAATGAAAATTCTCAATATCATTACCTCAAATCTAGAACTTTTAGGTCAAAGAAAAAATACTATGAGCAGCCCAAAAGGAAGAGAAAAAGTAACAATTGGCTACAGTAAATTTCATATAAATTTAGTAGCTGCCATTATGAAAGAGAGAAGAGCTTGGTGATCAATATTCCAAAAGGCATAAGATAAAGATTTGCAACCAAGGATAACCTATCCTGCAAAACTAAATATAATCCTATTCAAAGTGGGGATGTCTGTGGGTGCAGAAAAGGGATCTTTAATGACACAGCAATCCAAGTGTTTCTGATGAAAAGGCCAGAAATAAGTAGATACTTTGAAATAAAAATGCAGGTGCCAAGAGAAACAGTAAACAAAAAAAGTGCTTGATTCCCTGGACTGGTATTTAAGGTCACTTCACCTTCCAGTTTGACTGAGATCAAATTAATTTCTTCATTCAAGAACAATTATATTTTAATGTGTGTTGTTGATGTCTTTTGTTTTTCCATGATGATTTCTAGAGATCCTACCCCTTTCCCCACATTTAGATCAAGCCCTCATTTATAATAAGGAAAAGTAATTAAGTAATTAAATAGAAATTAATTTAATCAATTAATTAATTGATTTAATTAAAACAATTAATTAAAATTAATAAAATTAAAACTGATTGAGAATAAAATAAGTAATTTAATATTCATTTAAAAATATTATTCCATGTTGTCTCCCTCCCTCCAGTCCTTTCCCACTAACTGGGAAGGGAACCAATATAATATCAATCATACATATGAAGTCATGCAAAACATATTCCATATTAACCATGTCACTTTTTCAAACAGGCATGTATGTATCAATCTGCCCTCATAGTCCATCAATCCTGTCTCTGGAGAAAGACAGCATTTTCTATCATGAGTCATATGAAATCATGTTGGATCACTACATTGATCAATGACTTTTCAATAGATGAATTTCTGAAAGGTTTAAGAGCAAATAAAACAATATGTTAAATATATTTGGAGCTCTTGTATTAAAACAACTCTGTGTTGAACCTTTTGGTAAATCTTTTCAAAAATAGGATTTTTCATATATTAGACTTTTTTTTGGTTCAGACATGCCTGTATTATTTCCATGTACTTTTCTCCTCCCATTAAGTGTCTGATTGTAAGAATACATCAAACCATTACTCACTCTTAGGATTTACTTACCCCCTACAATATGATGCTGTATTCCACTTACTGTCAATGATAACAGAAAAATTGGCCTTGCCTTCAGGGACCTTTATTTTCTTTCTTCCAGGAATAAAAGAAGCATAGTTACAATACTATAGAAACTCAGGGTGGGGCGGAGGAGAGTGAGAGGCATGTGGATTTATCAAAGACATTTTAAAGGTGAAGTATTTCCGGAAGATCTTGGCCCAGGAGGGAAAACTGATCCACTATAACTGAAAAGAGGAAGCCTATCCGGGAGCTGGTGGGAGTCAGTAGTCATGTCTCCTTTTTGAGCTAGCAGCTCTGTGAGCCAGCAGGCATTGAAAGCAAATGAGGCAAAAAAGCAATTTTTAACAGTCTGAACCGGAGCTGTCCATTCAGCACCACCCAAGTCACGGAGCATCAGAAATATGGAGAGATGAAAAGAGCAATGGTGTCTTTCCATATTGGTGCCTTTGGGTTCATGCCATGGGACGGAAGGAATTATGGGGAATGAGGAAAGCCCTCTGGAATTTCTGCTAATTACCTCTCCTTGAGAGGGTTTGAGATGGAACTAGCGTATACAGAAATCTCAGCTACAGTTATGTTAGTAAGGGTTTGTTGTATTTCTTTTGCAGTGCTTGCAAATAATTTTAGCATGGCAGAATCCTTCCCACCAAAGAACCCATACCAATCTATACTTATGCCAAGAACCTCTCCACCCTGTACAATAGGGACAGAAAAAAAGCTACCTTACCTTTGCTACAAACACTATAAGGCAATCAGGATCACATGGTCCATTCACTGATCCTTGGGGGATGGTCACCAGTCCTCATTTCTCCTTGTTGAAATTTATTAAAACAAATTAAAATTTCCCATGTTAGTGGTGAAGAAAGCATTGGGCTTTGACTCAGGAAATCTGACTTTTAATCTTTGCTTCTAATTGTTAGCATGTGTCTTTTTTCCTTTTCTGTAAAATGCGGGTAAGAATTCTGACATGATTTATCTCACAGGCGGGTAAGAATTCTGACATGATTTATCTCACAGGCTGTTTTGGAAGATCTGAAGCTCATCAGGGAAATAGGGGTGATACCATTACTCATTTAGGCCTCTCATAGTAGCTGCTTGACATGCCAGAAGTTTTCATATGGAAACTACAAGCATCAGGGATCAGAAGAAAAGAAGGAGTTTGGGGAGATCTCACACAGCATCAGGCTTTAGTAAGAGCTGGAAACTGAAGAATCAGAATATTCTTCCTGTGCATTGTCTGGGAAGGAGACAGTAATGGTGTCATTTCAAAAGTGCATGTATATAATAAGAATTATACAGTTTGGAAGAGATATCACGAGATGAGCTACTCCATTTCATTTTCCCTGGTCTCTCCCTCTAGACAACATTGGTGGTCTTGGAAAACTATAATTTCCAGTGGTCACAGTGTAGTGTAACATAGTGTCCCACATGTGACAGTTATTCTATACTTGATAAGACATGGGGACAGGGTTAGTCCTTCTATTGGACTCTCAGACATTCAGCACTCTCTCTTCCCACACCCAGCCCCCTTTATCCAGGGCTCTGTCTAAGTTACTTGTCAAATATTGACCTGGCCTCAACCCACCAGGTACTCATTCTATTGCATCTAATATCATTTGATTAAATTTTAACATCATAGTCAAGAAAACAATCCAATTAGATTAGGGAAAATTTAGAGTAATGCAAAAAACAGAACTCATTATCTTTCCCTCTTCAAAACAATTCCCTCTTCAAAATCTCCCTGTAATGGTTGTGGACAACACCATACTCCAAGTCACTCAGATTTGCAAATTACGTGTTATCCTCAGCTATTCACTTGCAATCATTCTATACATCCAATCTGTTACTATGTCTAGTTCTTTTTCTCTTCACAACATATCTTGTATATATCCCATTCTCTACACTCATATAACTATAATTGGTTAACCCTTATCACCTCTCATGTCTGGACTATTGTCATAGACTGCTGATAATGTTCTCTGCCTCAAATTTCTCCCCACTCCAGGCCATCCTTCACTCTGATGCCAAAATGATAATTCTAAAACATAGGTTTTAGATACCTAATAGGTATAGATCTTTAATATCTAAAACTTAATAAGTTTTAAAACCACCTTCCCTGCTGTCCCTTCTTAATAAACTCTATTGGTTCCCTATTATCTCCATGATCAAATATAAAATCATCTGTTTGCTTTCTAAAGTCTCTTGCAACCTAGCCCTTCTTAATTTTCAGTTCTTCTTATACTTTACTTCTGTTGGCTTACTCTATGATCTAAAATACTGGCCTTCCTACTGTTTCTGCCATACAACATTCTATCTCTGGACTCTGTGACTTTATGATGTTTGTCTCCTCATGTCTCAAATACTTTTCTTCTTTACTGTCACCTCTTGACTTCCCTGGTGTCCTTTAGCACTCAGTTCTAATCCTGTCTTCTGTAAGAATCCTTTCCTGGGTTTCCTTTACTCCCTTCTCTTTGAGATTATTTCCTATTTATACTGCATTTATATCTTGCATGTACACATTTGTTTGTATGGTGAGTACAGGGACCACATTAGTCTTTTCTTTGTATCCCCCTCCCTAGACTTGTTGATGAAAAGAAAAATCAACTACAACTAACATAAACCATCCATCTACATCAACCTCCAAATTTCATCTCCTATGCAATGTCCATTACGCCATTGGCATTCCAAATTAATCTTTCTAACCCTTCCTCAGCATTGCTCTAGTTTATAGTACTGTGAACATGGGATGACAGAGGCTTAGACTTACCATGGATACTGGCAGGCCCCAAGAAATATCAGGCCAAGACTTCAGGTCTGCATCTCAATGGACATGTTCCATACTACCTGCAACACCCCTGAATACTGCTGAATCAGATTAAAGTGTAATTGGGAAATCTTTAGCAAAATAAATAAAAATATAGTAAAAACGCAAATAAGTTTAAATTTTAAAACCAAGTCAATATCCTTAGTCCGGGGGATCCTTAGATATACATGAGACCAAGAGTGGTAACAATGATGCTAGATCAAGTCAGGTAATATGGCATAGACTTTGTCAATATAACCATGCCCTTATGAATCTTCCAAGTCAGAGATGAGCACAGTATTGTGAAAATTATTACTGGTGCAGTTCATTACTTTATATAAACTACGGTAATTAGAAAAAATCATTTCATGGAATATATGAAAACCTAGGGAGAATGGTGAAGTGAAGACTTCAGTGGAAATAAAGAGATCTGGATGTAAATTTCACCCATGAGAGTTACTAGTTGCATGAAAAAAGGACAAGTCACTTTACCTTTTCCTCATTTGGAAAATGAGGATTACAATGCCTGTAGTGAGTACCTATGCGATTCAGTTAAGATAGTATACACACATAAATCTCAATCAATCAGTATACATTTATTAGGTGTCTACTGTACATGAGAATACAAAAATAGGCAAAGGACAATCCCTGCCCCCAAGAAACCAGACTGTATAATGGGACAGACAATAAACAATTATTTACAAACAAGCTTTTCCTATATAGGAAAAATAGGAATAATGAAAAGAAGGAAATCATAGGAATTAAGAGAAGGTGGGAAAAGATTCCTTTAAAGGTGAAATTTTAGTTGGAACTTGAAGTAAGTCAAGGAAGAGGAGATGAAGAGGGAGAACTTTCCAGTTATGGGGGGATGGTCAGAGAAAATGCCTGAAGCTAAGACACTGAGTATTTTATTCAAGGAACAGCAAGGAGGCTAGGGTCAATGGAATGAAGAGTATGCTGGGGAGTAAAATGTAAGTATAAAGGTGGAAGGGGAAGTCCAGATTATAAAGGACTTTGAATGTCAAACAGAAGATTTTACATTTGATCCTAGAGATGATAGGGAACCACTGGAGTTTATTGAATCAGAGAATAATGTATTTGTGTCTGTGCTTTTGGAAATCACATTGGTGACTCAAAGAAGGATGAATTAGAATGGGAAGAGACTTGAGGCAGGCACATCCACCAACAGACTATGGTAATAGTCCAAGTATGAAGAGATGAGAGCCTGCATGAGTGTGGTAGTGTCAGGGATGTATTTGACAGATGTGCAAAGGTGAAATTGCTGGGCCTTGGCAACTAGTTGAATATGGAGGATGAGGGGTTGTGAGAAGTTGAGAATATCATCTAAGTTATGAGCTTGAGGAACTTGGAGATACTGTTTCCCTACACAGTAGTAGAGAAGTCTTGAAAGGGAGAGGATTTAAAGGGAAAGATAAGTTCAGTTGGGACATGTTGAATTTAGTTTGAGATGTCTAAAATGCAGTTGGAGATGCAAGATTGGAGGTCAGCAGAGAAGTTAGGGAAGTATAAGTAAATCTGAGAATCATCAGTATAGAGATGTAATTAAATTCATGGGAGGTAATAAAAATTGACGAATGAAGTAATATATAGGGAGAAGAGAAAAGGGTCTAGGATAGATACCTATGTTTAGAAGGCATGACCTGAAGAAAGATCTAGCAAAGACAACTGAGATGTAGTAGGCAGATAGGCAGAAGGAGAACTAGAAAATAGTGGAGTCCTAAACATCTAGAGAGAAGGGAATACCAAGGAAAAGAGTGTGATCAACAGGGACAAAGAGGGTACAGAAGTCAAGAAGAATGAGGATTGAGAAAGGGTCATTGGATTTAGCAATTAAGATGTCATTGGCAATTTTGGAGGGACCAGTTCTGGTGAAATGATAAAGGTGGAAGCCAGATTGTAAGGGGTTAAGAAGTGAGTGGGACAGCTAGTTGACCTACTTGACAGAGCACTGAAATTAGGAAGACTCATCTTTCTGAGTTCAAATCTGGTCTCAAATACATACTAGTTGTGTGGCCCTGGGCAAGTTACTTAACCTTGTTTGCCTTAGTTCCTCATTTGTAAAATGAGCTGGAGAAAGTAATGGTAAAACACTCTAGACCTCTACCAAGAAAATCCTCAAATGGGGTCACTAGGAGTCAGAGAAGGCTGAAACAACTCAACAACAGCAACAAAGTGAGAAGAGAGAAATTAAAGGAGATGAAATATTATTTATTAATATTATTTATTTAGGTGATGAAATAAAGTTCAGGGTCTGGAGTAAGTAAAACTCAAGTCTGGTCTCAGACACTTACTAGTTGTGAGATGCTGGGCAAGTCATTAACTTCTATCTGCCTCAGTTTTCTCATCTGTATAGTGTTGATAATAGTACCATCTACTTATCAGGTTTGTTGTGGGGATCAAATCATAATGACTGTCAAATACTTAGCATAATGTCTGGCATATAGTGAGAAATATACAAATGTTAACTATTGTTTTTTTCCCCTCCACTCTACTTGTGCCGCCCTGTCTGGTTTCAATTGCTCATCACAAGATATCCCACCCGGGTTAAGGTTGTTGCTTCTAATCTCATCACCATGCAACCTTGTCTTAGACCTTGTCTGAAGCCATTTACCCCAACCTCTTCTCCCCTTTGAATGGACAACTGGAAAGTGGGGTATCATACTCCTTCCAACGTCTTCCTTTATAGAGGGCAGAAATGGGGCTTTTTTTGGCTCACTCTATTTTGTATCCATTGCCCTGCTTGGTTTCAACTTCATGGAACAAGATATCTCTAGCCCCTTCACTGTTTTTTTACTCCTTTTGTGTGTTATCTTCTCCCATTAGATTGGAAGCTCATTGAAGTCAGAGATATCTTTCTTTTTTATTAATTGTATCTCCAATGTTCACCACAGTGCCTGACATATAGCAGACACTTAGTAAACACTTACTGGATTGGTTAAAGGCACCTATGATAGATGGTCTTTTCAATGAATTTAGCTATAAAGGTCAGAAAAGATAAAGGCCAATAATCAATGGAATGGAGAAATCAAGTGAGAGGTTTTTAAGGATAAGGAAGATATGAATATTTATAAATAATGGGGAAGAATCCAGTAGACATAGAGACAAGGATTGCCTCACTGCAGTGAAGGCTGAACACAATATAAATGTGTAGTGGCCCTAGTCAGAAAAGTTGATTGAGCAGCACATGTATTGGAGCAAAAATGGTAGATAGAGGAGGTCACCCATGATCTGAGGCTTGGTGGGATGCAATATGGTAAGAGGCTAAAGAGATGGAATTATATTGGTTTACCAAGAAGTCATGATGAGGATATGAGGAGAGAGTGGCTATTGCAAAGGAGATGGCATGGGAGAAAACCAAAGGATTGAGGGACTGGAGATCATATTATAGACATATAATAGGATTTGGCAAGGGAAAGCAGAGGGAGAGGTGAGAAATCAATAAATGATCAGATAAGAGGTTTTATGAATTCTTGAACACAGAAGTTGTACATTTGTCTGTGAAGGGAAGATTGAGGGCATCACCATCTTTGTATATATAACTGAAGTCAGGTGGAGGAGTAGGTCATGGGAAGTAGGTATATTGAGGAACTGAGTGGTTGAAAATATATTTCTAGGGGGTAGATGTATGTGTATGTGTGAGGTATAAGGACACATCTACATGTATAGCATCTGCAAATTTTAAAGTGCTACATAAATATTGGGTATTATCACTATTTTGCCTTGCCATAAATAATCATGAAGACCGCAAGGGGAAAAAGATTGTAACAGTGATTATAGTTTTTTGCCAACATCTGCCAGAGAGAATGAAGAAGTAGAGAAAGTCTGTGATGAATTTGACAAGACCCTTCAGACCAACTTAAAATATGCCTCAATTTGTGGTAAATTCAATAGAAAGGAAGACTCAGGATTGGATCATCAAAACAAGTTGGAAAATGCACTTAGCAATTAAGAGACAAAAGCCTTACACTAAAAAAATCTTACATCTGTATATTGTAAGCAATTTTTTTTCTAATTCCTAAGAGTCTTAAAAGGCTAGTCATGAACATGATGAGCATCAAATGGTACAAAAATGTGAGGTTTCATCTTAATAGATTGGAAAGAAGTGACTATTGATTAGGTAGTCATCTCTTTATGGAGATTTTGCTGTGCAGTAAGGCAATTGATTAGTGAGAGCAGAGGTCATAATCAATGCTAAACTAGAACAGAGAAAACAGATGAGAAGGCTCTAGTGCATAAATTACAGTAATTGTAACCTGACCAATTTTAATTAGCTGCCAATTGTGGGGATAAGTATAAACACAAGGGCATTGACTTTGATAATCAACATTAAAATGACATTTAACTGAGGAAAAGCAATCATGAAAAGAGGAGGTCAAAAGAGCCCACAAATTACCTCTGTCGGAAGACATCTGTTCTCTTTTCCAAGTGGAGAGAAATGGCATCCAATGTCCGCACTGGTTTAAAATATAACCTCCACATTATAGAGGTAGTTTATAGAAAATTACACACAAAATAGCAAAAATTAGTATAGGGGAAAATAAGTCTTTGGAAAGATTGGCATTAGACTCAAATGAGCTGGATGAACCCAAGGGCATTATAAGTGGAACTGGGAGGACAACAAATAGACGCAAAATGGAACAGTTTTACCAGCATTTCTGCAGTGATCTGTTTTCATCATTAGTGAATGTGATAATGAACTCTGAACTCTTACTCCTCAATAATTAGCATGTTTTATTGGGAATGGAAATTGACCAGATCAGGACAAATACCTTTCAAATGAACCCATACTAGAAATGGTGAAATTTTGAAAGTCTTGAACTGTCCACTTAAAACATTTTCAAGAGGAAAAGATACTAAAAAGAATGGGAAAATTGTGAATGATATTATAGGATAAAAAAAGACAAAGAAAGTAGCAGAAACTACTGATATTGTGGTCCTACTAGTGCCACCCAGTCAGATGTGCTTTTCTTTTTCTTTTCTTCTTGTCCTTGATTTCATTCTGCAACTCCTTTTCTCTTTCTTCTTTTACAATTCTTTTTGTGCCCTTTCCTGACATACTATCCTCTATTTTAGTCTCTTACTTTTTTTATTTTCAGTCTTTATCACAGATGATTTATCTTAAGATTATTGGGTTTGTCCTCTATGGGCTCAGTTCTTCTTGCTTAGGTGCTGAACTGCCCATACTAGCTAGCAAAGTGCTCTGTCTCCATCTTCTTACCAACTCCTCCTCAAATATTTGAGTCTAGTCTGGCCTAATATAAGAGCACTCTGGAAATTTGGTGCCATTATTTGACTATCTCCCAAGGGTCTTTTTTCTTATCTGGAAATTATCACCAAGACCCTGGCCCAGAATTTCACACCAAATCAGAGGATATTCTGCTAAATTTCACAGACACTGGGACTTCTGCCTATGCAAGATAGTCCCAGGCTACGCAGGCTCAGGATTTGGATGCTCATCCTTATGTATCACCCTAGTCCTTTGGATGACATGCTTGCTTTCTTCTATGATATTTTAATCTATTACCTAGGTGGACAAACATATCCATCAGGCCTATTGGGACAAGATGTTCTGCAAGGCAGCCTAGGAGTCCAAAATTCAATCTCTGATTCAAAATGAGCATTAATTATAAATATCAACAATTGATACAAGAAGAATTTGTAATTTTCTGTGAGAGTTCTTACCATCTAGACAGATCCAATCCTAGAGAGTTAGTTGAGGCATATAGAGATTAAGTTCCCTGTCCAGGGATACAAAATTGGAAAGTTCTGGAAGCAGAGTTTGAACTTAGTTCTTACTGATTCCAAATTCAGCACTATTTTCACTGCCCTTCCTAGGACTTGCTAAACTTATCATGAATAAAAAAAATTGGGAAAAGATTCACTATTAAACAAGGACACTTTGGAAAATATGTTGGTTTTGTGGCAAATGGATTTAGAACCACATCTCACACTATAAATATCAGTGAATTCTAACCAAAGAGATGTTTTTCCATAAATTGAACCATTGAAAAGAAAAAAAAATGGAATAATGAATTTATCTCAATAGGAAAGGCCATTTATTTTAGTCAAAAAAGAGAAGAAATAATTAGGCACAAAATAGAAGTGTTTAACTACATTTAAATTTAAAGAAATTCTCAAGAATAAAACCAATATAATGAAAATATTATTTATATTAACATCAAATGTCAGATAAAACTGATACTTATGTTTATGTCTATCTCAATATACATTTATATTTATTTCTACCTACTTCAAAATTGACAGAGGTAAAACTCCCACTCTATGAAGAAAGAGTAAAGGGTCAATGAATATTTACCAACTGTTTTCAAAAGAGGAAACATAAATTGCTAATGATCATTTGCAAAAAACATCAAACCAGAGAATAAAATATGAACTTCTAGGGATGCAACCAAGATAGCGGAACAGAGAAAGCACTCAATCAAACTCTCCCAACATTGCCCTCTAAACAAGTTGAAAATAATTCCTCCAATTAAATTATGGAGTAGTAGAGCCAACAAAAGATCAAAGTGAAACATCCCTCCAGCTCAGGACAGTTTAGGAGATCCAAAAGAGAGATCTGTGACATGGGGATGGAGGTTATCCCAGAGCCTACATGGATGAAAAACCACTAGTAGGACTAGGTGGTGGTGAAAGAATCAGTAGCAACTTTGGAATCTCTCAAGTCAAAAACAGTAAAGAGACCTGGCAACTGATCAGAAAATTATTATAGAGGATGGTATGCTAACACTGGATTTAGGACCAGATGCTATGTGATATATCCCATTGCCTATATCCTCTTATGGGTCCTAGTTCAGGGGTGGAAGGGAGCACCTTTGATCCAGAAGAAGTAAGAGGCCTGAGGACCAGTATCACTTATGATCACAAGGAATCAGAGACATTAAGGAACAGTACCACTTCTAGTCCTAGGGAAGCAGGGCTCCTGAAAAGTCGTATCATGTCTAGTCTCAAGTTATCAGGGACCCTGAGGAAGAGCATAATTTCTGGTACCAAGGGATGTGGGAACCTTCCTGAGTAAGACTAGAGTGCAGACAAGAGAGTCCCCAGGTCACACCACCTTGAAAGCACAGAATACAATCACAGAATGAATCAAATGAAATCAAAGTCCAACAATGTGATATTTATAAGAAACACACTCAAAACTGACAGACATAGAGTTAAAATAAAGGGTTGAAGTAGAATCTATTATTCTTCAGCTGAAGTAAACAAGGCAGAGGTGGCAATCATTGTCTCAGACAAAGCAAAAGCCAGAACAGATCTACTTAAAAAGGAAAAGCAGGGAAACAACCTTTTTCTAAAAGGCATCATAGACAAAGGCATCATAGACAATGAAGTAATGCCAATACTAAACATATATGCACCAAATAGTATAACATCTAAATACTTTCTAGGAGGAATTATAGGAAGAAATATACAGTAAAAATAAGCTAGTGGGAGACCTCAACTTGCCTCTCTCAGAGCTAGATGAATCTAACCATAAAATAAATAGGAAAGATGCTGGGAAGGGAACAGAATCTTAGAAAAGTTAGATATGATAGACCTCTGGAGAAAATTGAATGGAAATAGAAAGGAATATACCTTTTCCCCAGCTGTGTATGACCTTCCCCCAAACTGACCATGTATTAGGGCATACAAATCTCACAAACAAATGCAGAAAAGCAGAAATACTGCATGCACCCTTTCAGATGATAATGTAATAAAAAATTACATTCAGTAAGGGACCATGGAAACATAGATTAAAAATTAATTGAAAACTAAATAATCTAATTCTAAAAAAAATAAGTTTGTCAGAAAAGAAATCATAGAAATGATAAATGATTTCATTAAAGGGAATAACAACAATTAGACCACATCACAAAATTTGTAGGATATAGTCAAAGCAGTGCTTAGGGAAAAATTTGTATCTCTAAACATATACATTAATAAAAGAAAGAAAAATGGATCAATGAATGAGCTATGCAAGTAAAAAACTAGAAAAAAGAATGAATTAAAAATCCTCAATTAAACATCAGAATAGAAATTTTCTGAAAATCAAAAGAAAATGTAAAGTATTTGGGAGTCTATCTGACTAGAGACCAGGGAACACACAAAAACACAAAAATACACAAAGACAGATCAAAAAAATTGGAGAGATATTAATTGCTCATACTAAAAATGACAATTCTACCTAAGTTCATTTAGGTATTCAGTGACATACTAATTAAACTATCAAAGAATTATTTTATAGAACTAGGAAAAACAAAAACAAAATTCATTTGCAAGAACAAAAAGTCAAGAATATCAAAGGTATGAATTAAAAAAATGTGAAGGAATACAGCTTAGCAGTACTAGAGCTCAAAGTATATTACAAAATGGTAATTATTAAAACAATTTGGTATTGCCTAAGAAATAGAGTGGTGTAGATTAGTTTCACTATACAAAGTTTCAAATGACCATAGTAATCAAGTGTTTGATAAAACAAAAGAGTTGATCTTTTGGGGTGAGAACTCACCATGTGACAAAAATTACTGGGAAAGTAGTCCTAAGTGGGCATCTAGGTGACACAGTTGATTAAGTCCCAAGTCTGGAGTCAGGAATATGAATCTTCCCGAGTTCAAAATCGGTCCTCAGACACTTAATAGCTGTGTGAACCTGGGCAAGTCACTTAAACCTGTTTGCCTCAGTTTCCTCATCTGTAAAAAGAGCTGAAGAAAAAATAGCAAGTTTCTAGTATCTTTGACAAGAAAACCCCAAATGGGATCACAAAAAAATGAAACACCACTGAAAACCATTGAACAATAAGTTGAGAAAACTAGAAAGCAATTTGGCAGAAAGTAGGCAAAGATCAACATCTTACACTGTATACCAGGATAAGGTCAAGATGGATACATGATTTAGACATAAAGGGTGATATCATAAGTAAGTTGGGGGAGCATGGAACAATGTACCTATCAGATCTATGGATAAGGGAAAAATTTATGACCAAATAAGGGTCACAGGGGACCACAAAAAAGAAAATGAATAATTTTGATTATATGAAATTTAAAAGCTTTTGCACAAGCAAAACCTAACGATGTGAAAATTAGAAGGAAAACAGGAAACTGTTAAATATTATCACAGCAAATTTCTCTGATAAAGCCCTCATTTCTCAAAAAGGTAGGGAACTGTGCCAAATTATAAAAATCAGAGCCATTTTTCAATTAATAAATGATCAAAGAAAATGAACAGGCAGTTTTAAGAAGACATTAAAGCTATCAATAGCTTTAATGAAAAAAGTGCTCTGAATCACTAATAATTAGAGATATGTAAATTAAAGCAACTGTGAGATACCACCACATGCCTATGAGATTAGCTAACATGACAGAAAAATGCCGTAGGAGATGAAGAAAACCAGGGACACTTGCTCTGTTTGTGGAGTTGTGAATTGGTTCAAGTATTTGGGAGAACAATGCGGAACTATGCCTAAAGCTGCTATAAAACTGTGCATGCTCTTTGATGCAGCAGTACCACTACTAGGCTTGTATCCCAAAGAGATCAAAGAAAGGGAAAAGGACCTATTTATACAAAAGTAATTATAGCAGTTCTTCTTGTGCTGGCAAAGAAGTGGAAATTTGTAGGGTGCCCATCAATTGGGGAATGGTCTAACAAGTTATGGTCATGACTGTGCTGGAATATTGTGCTAAAAGAAATGATAAGCAAGATGATTTTAGAAAAACCTGGGAACATTTACATGAATTCATACAAAGTGAAGCAGAATCAGGAGAACACTGTACACACTGATAACACTATTGTAATGGTGATCAACCATGGAAGACTTAGCTGCTCAAATCAATACAATGATTTGAGACAATTCCAAAATGGACTAATGATTGAAAATTCCATCTATCTCCAGAGAGAAAGTTGATGGATCGAGTGAAGATTGAAGCATACATTTTTAAAAATTTCCTTTATTTTTCTTTTTTTAGTCTTTGTTTTCTTTTGCAACATGATTAATGTAGAAGTATGCTTTGCATGGCTTTGCATGTATAATCAATATCAAATTGATTTTCAGTTTGTTTTTGTTCAATTTCAATTCAATTGAAAAAAAGGACAGGAGGAAAGGATAGAATTGGGAACTCAAAATATTTTAAAATGAATGATAAAAATTTTTACATATAATTATGTAACATTAAAAATATATTAAGAAAAGAATCTCATTGATAATCCAGAAGGTATAAACAAAAATAAGTCCCATCTCACATCTATGAAATTGGCAAAACTAGTTAAAAGCAACCAAACAAGGCTAGCAAAATTGGAAAGAAATGAGTGCTTTATTCACAGCTTGTAGAATGGTACACTTTTAAAATCTTTTTGGGCAATAATCTGGCAGGACATAGTAAAAATCTCAAGTATAATTACAAGTAAGTCAGTCCAGTAAGTTCATTGTAACAAATAAATGTTGAATAATGTTGAAAACATTAAAAACAAATAAGCTAACAAAATATCCAGATATTTTTGTAACAGTCATATTTACAAGCAGCTTAAGTGTCCAAATACAATGAAATGAAAGGTTTAATATACTGGAGTAATGTAATATATAATGTGATTAAGACAGATAAGTATGATGAATTAACCAAAAAACCTATGGAAATGTATTTGTAATATTAAAATAACATAATATCAATATATTTTTATACAATATAATAATACACAACATAAATATATTTATATCATACTATATAGCAAATTACAATATATTTAATAATAACAAATACTATATAAGTCAAAAACATTGCCAGAAGCAGAAGGAAATAAATACTATATAACCTTTAAGAGGAAAAGTGAATGAGACCAAGTGGAAAATGAATCTTGATGAGGGTTAACCTTAGATAATTATAGATTTAGAGCTATTAGGGGTATTAAAGGGTCATCAAGTTCAACTGTTCCATTTTACTGATGGGGAAACTGAGGCAGAGTGGTTAAATGAGTTATCTAAGTTCACACAGGTGGCACAGCTAAGTTCAGATCATGATCCTGTGATTCAAACCTGGTACTCTTCCTTCCTTACCACACTTCGGTAAAAGTTATTAGGATATTTGCTGTGCTAAAATGAATTTAGCTACAAATAGTCACTAAGTAAGCTTAATTAGTTATATCGATGTCCAATATTAAACTTCATTAATTTAATTTGTTAAAAGTCCATCCAGACAACCTCTTTCAAATTCAAAATGGCATTCAAGTGTAAAACTTCATTCAGGAGATCCTGCAGGCACTGCAGGATCAAATACCTTTGATAGTGATGCACAGTTACTAATGCAGTTTTCTGTTATGGTTAAGGGCACTCCAACACAAAACTCAATGGGAGTGCTAATTCAGAATATCTACAATTATTTTTCTCACAGGTCCAAGTCAGACCCTCTCTTTCCCAATTTCCTAGTAAAAGTTTAGCTATGCAAGTGTACTTAATTACAAAGATTTGGAGCTGTAGCACTTTCCCCAAAGGTTCTAAATCCCCTCCTACTGCCCACAGACAAGAGAATACATTTACTCTTTCCACACTGCTACTCTCTCCATCATGGTATATATATATATATATACACACACACACACACACACACACACACACACATATATATATATATATATTTATATTTATATAGTGGGTGGGCATAAGAAATTAAATGAGAATTTTTGGAGAGTTTGCAGTAGTCGTAAACAACATACAAGGGCCAGCAGATGACACAGAGACTGTGACCAAATACTTAACCCAATTTTATCTTAAGGTACTGTAAACATCCCATAAAAGAAGAGAAGTGTCAGACTGCTTCTCTGGTACAAAAGGAGGGCTGAAAACCTTTACACAGATTTTCCAGATCATGGAGACTCTCATGATGTGGAAGGGATAACTGTATTAGCAGATCCACAGGATTTGAGGTGTGTGGAAGAATAGAAACTGTTAGACTTTCTGCTTTATATTCCTAATGCTTAGCATAGTGCCTGGACCATAAAGACATTTAATACTTGTTGAATTGAATTATAGTCAACCACGGCCAGGCTTGGGGTAATTTTGTACTATTTTTTACTTCATTTGGTGGAAAGTATGTGGAGCCCTTTCAGTGCTTCCCATAAGCTCTTACTTACCCCCTTCATCAGCACACCCCCCCTTTTGTCAGTTCTCAGAGGTGAGTGGGGGAAGGGCAACTGCAGGGTGGATGCAGATGTGATCTTGTTCAGTTGCTTTCAGTCATGTCCAACTCTTTACGATCCGATTTGGGGTTTTCTTGGCAAAGATAATAGACTGTTTTGCCATTTCCTTCTCTAGGTCTTTTTACAAATGAGGAAACTGAAACAAGCAGAATTAAGTGACTTGCCCAGTGTCACATAGCTAGAAAGTATCTGAAGTCAGATTTGAATTTAGGTCTTCTGGATTCCAGGCCCAGCACTCTGTCCATTGTGCCACCTAGCTGCCCCACATGTGATCTTACTTCCAGAATCTTAATCTCTCTGAGCTGTACATTCTCTTCTCTTATTAGGGATCCCTTATAGGGATCTCAAGATGGTAGAATAAGAATCTGTTGGGGCTGTTTTGTCATTGCTTTTTTTTCTTTTGAGGAGGGGAGCAGGGAGGACCTAGAACCTAACTATACTCTGCTCCTCTTGTACATTATAGTCATTAACAAACCTGCTGCTGCTGTTGTCCACTCCCCTTCCCTCTCCTCCTCTCTCATTCCTGAACTGTTATTTGTTTTTCTTGAACTTGGCCCCTTATCAGACTTCCTTCCACACAACCAGGGCTATTTTATATCACCATTCATGTCTTGACTAGAGAATGTCCCAAAGTTTTCTAAATAAGTCCCCATTCCTACCCCCTATAACTGGGAGCTGTGAACAGCTGTGTCTCCTCATCGCCTCCCATAGGCAGCTGTTTCCCTTGTATCTTCAAAAGACTCTAACAAGCCCAACTTTTTAACATCAATATTTACCCAGGAATGCCATACAGCTGCAAATTTTGAAACACCATAACTTCCAAAGAATCATAAGGATAAGAGGGAAACCTAAGAAAGGCTGGAAGAGGTTCAGTGGTTGGTTAACTACATAGAAAGGCCGGAGGGACTTTGCCCCAAGGAAGAATGGGTATGGGAGCAGCTAGGTCATATAGAGGAAGTTCCATGGCTTAGTGGGTACAGTGCTGGACTTGGAATCAGTCAGGTCTGAGTTTGAATCCTGCTTTGGATACAGTAACTGTATAATCCTGGACAAACTACTTAACAAATAACTTAAATTTAATTTACTTATCCCTTCTATGCCTACATTTTCTCAACGATAAAATGATAGAATTGGACTTGACCTGTGAGGTTTCTTCCAGCTTTATATTTATGATCCTACACTTCTATAATTTTCCATGAGATATTCTTCATCTAAGGGAAGGAAGGAGGGGAACAATTCCAATCTCTGGCAAAGCGGTCCCGGAATAAAATAAAAATAAACAAACAAGGATGGGGCCTTCTTTGAGAGATGCTTGCTTCCATTTGCAGTATGGCCTCAAGCAGAGGAATATCATAGCTTCCAGTCAGGATGGTCCCTAAACTCTCCATTTCTCCTGGGAAGAAGGGGAATTTTAGGGCCCCATTACCTCTGGTAATAGGTACTGGGCTGCTCCAGGGCAAGGGACAATGGAATTAAAATTGAGAATGACCACTTCAAGGGTATGTTATGTTCAGGGAGATGAGCAGAGTGTCTTCCAGGCAGCTTTGCTCCTAACGCTGGGCTGGGAAGTAGTCTCTTGGATTGTGATGTATCTCCATCAGGAGCCTACTACAACTGAATTTGACTCAGACACTATAATCCTATATTTACATCTGCCTGTAACATATTACCAGTGATGATTTAAGTGTGAAGCCTGACATTATTAAGGACTTCTATAACCGGGAGATAAGGGGGATAAAAAGTTAGATTTGGAGGCAGAGGACTTGAGGTTTGATTCCAGGTCAACCACAAATAAAGAAATGAATGAATGAAAAAAGCCTTTATTAAGATCTTAAAATGTACAAAACACCGTGTTAAGCACTAGAAAATTGAGAAAGTATTCCTACTCTCAAGGCATTCATATCGTAATGAGAAGTGATGGTACAGATAGGAGGTATGTATTCCCTTTGACCCTTGGAATATCACTTATCTTCTTTTGACCCAGGTTCCTTATCTATAAAATGAGGAATTTGGATTTAAATTAACTCTAAGATTCCTTTTGGCTCTATCATCCTATGTAGTGAGATAGAGCATTGTACTGGCCCACACAGTGCATCAAAACCTAGGAAAAGACCTTTAATATATTGGACTACATTTCTTTAGAGGATTTTGGGAGGACATTGGGAAGAACTGTATATATGGATTCTTATTGTAATTCATATCAGAGGAAATATTCACATCAATGAAATCTCAAAGCCAATGAATTTCCATTTTTAACAGAAATTATAGAGCATCATCTGGTTTATGGTCATTGCTGGAAGAAAAGAAATATGACTTTTTTTAATGGGAAGGAGAAAACAATGGCATCATTTCAAAGGAACAGGAACATCAAATTAGTGATTCCTCTTATTTCACATCAACCAAGGGGGAGAATCTCTGTATAGTCTTTAAAGATTAGCCCAGTCCCTTCATCCTTCCTGCTCTTGTGTCTCTTAAAGCTGCACAAAAACTCTACTGCAAACTCCTTGTTCATATAGAGTGACCTTGAAGCTCTTTCCTTATGCTTAAATACATCACAAATGAATCTATTGATGAAAAAAATAAACACAGGAAAAATATAGATTTCCAACCTTCATTTGTAGGGACTGAAAATGGGTAAGAAAGGGAGAAATCATTGTTTACCACTGCAGCAATAGAGAGCAATAAATAAGAAAACAACTTGCCACTTCAGAGAAGTTTTATAAAAACTAGACACCCAAAGACAATATATCATATCTTTATGATCACTTTTGAGATGATAATTTTGTTTACCTATTACTCTCTTTCTTGGCCAGTACCAGACTTTTTTGATAATTACCACTTTGTAGTATAATTTGAAAACTGGTACAGCCAGGTCATCTTCCTTTACTTTTTTTCCTCTATTGATTCCCTTGATATCCTTGACATTTTGTTCTCCCAGATGAATTTTGTTATTATTTTCTGTAGGTCCATAAAATAAATCTTTGGTGGTTTGATTGGTATGACAATGAATAAGAAAATTAACTTAGGTAGAATTTATTATCAGTCTGTGCTCATTCGTTTTCAAAAAAGACCATGACATCAGGGAAATGATGACATGACTTGCACTTGACTTTGCTTTGAGGAGAGAGGGCTCTGCAAGGTCACCAGTCTCATTTTCATTATGTTGGCTTGGCCTATGTATGAGCAATTAATATTTTTCTAATTGTATAGATGTCTTTATTTGTGTGAAAAGTGTTTTTTAATTGTGCTTATAGGGTTCATATGATGGCAGGTACACTGAAGTATTTTATATCATTGGCAATTATTTTAAATGGAATTTTTCTTTCTATCTCTTCCTGCTGTACTTTGTTGGGAATATACTTAACGTGAATTTATTTTGTATCCTGCAACTTTGCCAAAATTATTCATTGTTTCAAGTAGATTTTTGGCTGATTCTGTAGGATTCTGTAGAATTCTTTTTTCTTTTAATATATGTTTCCTCTTTTATTGCTATACCTAACATTTCTAGCAGAATACTGAATAATAATGGTGAGATAGAATAACCTTGCATCATCTCTGATTTTATTGGAAAGGTTTCATTACAGATAATGCTAGTATTGGACAAGTACTACTTATTATTTTAAGAAAATCTTCACTTAATCCTGTGTTTTCTAATTTTTTTAAAAAATAGGGTTGTGTCTTGCAGTATTAATTCAATGTTTTATGTAGTGTTTGTCAAAAGCCTTTTCTTCATCTGTTAAAATAATCATATTATTTTTGTTGTTTTTGCTTACAGTTTTCCTAACATTTAAACCAGCTCTCCATTCCTTGTATAAATAACTACTTGGTCATTGTGTATAGTCTTTGTGATATATTGCTACAGTTTCCTTGTTAGTATTTTATTTAAAATTTTTGCATCAATATTTATTATGAAAATTAGTCTATAGTTTTCTTTAAAAGGTACTATGTACAGCTAAGGAAAATTATATTCCTTTCATTCCCATTTAATTTTCTCTAGATGTATCATAGTTAACTTTTCTAAAATTGTCTCATCTTAACTTATTTTTACATATTATCTGATTAGATTTATCATCTGCTTAAAGAGATGAATTAAGATTCCCTATTCATACAGTTTTACTATATTTTTCCTCCTAAAACTCACTTCTTTTCCTTTAAGAATTTGGATGCTATGCCATTGGATGCAATCAGCAAAACGTATTTTCCCTGATTATATCTTTTAATTCTGTCTATTTTCGTTTTTTCTTTTTTGCGATTATGATTGTCACCTCCGACTTTTTTATTTCAGTTGAAGAATAATAGATTCTGCTCTAGCCCTATATTTTCACTCTGGGTGTGTTTTTCTGTTTCAAGTGTGTTGTTGAATTCCAGTTCCTAATCTGTTCTCCTATCTGTTTCTGTTTTATAGTTGAGTTCATTCAGTTGACATTCACCCTTATGATTACAATTTGTGTTTTCCCCTCCATCCTATTTTTGTCTGTTAGTCCTTCCCCTTCTCTCTTTCTTTAACCCGTCACTCTTCGAATGACTGTTTTGCTTCTGACTACTGCTTCTGTTAATCTACCTCCCTCTTATCAACCCCTCTTTCTCTTAGTTTCTTTCTTTCCTACTTCCCCAATGGGTAAAATGGATTTCTATACCCAATAAGTGCATGTATGTGTGTGTGTGTAGATATAGAGATCTATCTATCTAGAAAGATAGAGTTCCCTCTCTTTTAGTAAGTTGATTGAAGTTCAAGCATTGTCTGCTTTCCACTCCTATTTTCTACTCCACTGTAAAAGCTTTTTCTTGTGTGCCTTTCATACGTGCGATATTTTTTCTTATTCTTTCTTTCCCTTCCCCCTTCTCCCAATGAATCCCTCTTTCTCACTTTTCCATAGTTTTGTAAGTAAGCCCCAAATAATTAACTCATACACATGTTTTCTGTCAATGTAGATTCTTTCTAATTGTCATAATAATGGCAAAGTTCTTAGGAATCATATCCATCATCTTCCTATATAGGAATGTAAACAAGTTTAAATTTATTGAGTCTTTTATGATTTCTCTTTCATGTTTATCTTTTTATATTTCTCTTGAGTCTTATGTATCAATGTCAGATTTTTCTATTCAGCTCTGGTCTTTTCATCAGGAATGCTTGAAAGTCCTCTATTATACTAGATATCCATATTTTTTTCCCTGAAGGACAATGCTCAGTTTTGCTGGATAGGTTATTTTTGGTTGTTATCCTAAGTCCTTTGCCTTTCAGAATATCATAATCTAAATCTTCCATTTCTTTATGATAGTAGCTGCTAAATCTTGTGTTTTGTGTGAAATATTTCACATTCTATTTTATGTTCATTCTTTGATTTTATTTTATTGTTTGTGTCTCATGGAGTTGTTAACTTCACTTAATTCTAATTTTTAAGGAATTATTTTCTTAAGTGAACTTTTGTACCTCTTTTAGCATTTGGCCAATTCTGTTTCTTAAGGAGTTACTTTTTGATATTTTTTAATGTCTTTTATCAAGCTGTTAATTATCTTTTCATAATTTTCTTTAGATTGCTCCCATTTATTTTCACAATTTTCTTCTACTATTCTTATTTCATTTTTAAAATCATCTTTTTCTCTTTTAAAAATCTTTTTTTAGTTTTTCTAGGAATTCTTGTTGGGCTTGGGTTCAATTTATATTTTTTGAGATTTTGCTTCTAGAGGATTTCATTTTGCTGTCTCCTGTGTTTGTGTTTTGAACTTCAAAATACCTTTTTATAGTCACGTTCTTTTTTTGCTGTTTGCTCATCTTTCCAGTATATTTTGTGATTTTGAACTTTATTTTAGAGATGGTCTCTGTTAACTCCTAAGGTTGGGGGGAGAGTTTCACTATCCAATATTCAGTATTATTCTGCTGTTTCCACAGCTATTTCTGAGGAGTCCATAAGTTTTGTTGATTCTAAGATGTTGTGATCTGGGGAGAGGTGTATTCATTGCTCTCCTGGTCTCTATTTCAGTCCTTAATCAGGAAGGGTCCCTACTCTCTTGTGACCACAAGTCTAGCACTAGTAATAGCATTCTGCGTCACTCTGGAACTGTGATCAGGGCCCCTGCCCCTTTGCAACTGAAGACTTTCCTCTCTGCCTTTCCTCTCAGTGCCACAGATCTTTCCTTCCAATCTTAAAGTTCCCCCAGGTTGGAAAAATATCTCATTCTGACCTTTTGTTGATTTTTCTGCTCCAGAATATGATTTGACACATTATTTTTAAAATCAAAGGGAACGTTAGGCTAGAAATCTCCTTCTGCTCTACCATCTTGGCTGTCCTCAAGTCAGGTGTTTTCAATGCATTTATAGGACTCTTTAAGAGTTTAAGTGTAATTGAATTTTAATTTTATTTTTGTTCTGAGCTGCATATTTTATTGTATTTTTTCCTTTAATTCAATGTAGTCTTCACAAAATACATGTAGCATATATTCAGATAGTCTGTCCAAATGATCCCAACACTTCTTCCTGTTACTCTGATAAATTCTGTATTTATTGCCAAATTCAGAAGTGATGCAACCCTCAAGAACTATTTAAACTTGGAACTTTTCCACCCAGAGCACATATAAAAACCAAAGGGTCTACCCTAGCATTTCAACAAGCTTATGATATGTGTACAAAAAAGTTTCTTATCAATCTGTCATAATTTTTTTTATTTTGTTTCCTGTTGTTGATTATCCAGATGTCGCTCTATAAATAGCAGCTTCTTCTTGGTAATCAGTCTTCTCATCCTCCTCCTGCCTAATTTCCTTAGTCATTTCACCACAATCCAGTATTCCCAGCATCCATCAGGGTGATCAAGTTAATTATAAATCTCTATTTTAAACAAAGGTCCTCAAGCTATCAGAAAATTGTTACTTCTTTCAAATTGAGTTTGAAAGTGATGGATGTTGCTTATATTCTCTGGATGGTGACAAGAACACAGTATAGACATGATGAAACCAGATTGTTAGCAAATGTGTCAGCTTCAGAATTTGGATGTTGTTGAACAATGGGCTTTGAATGGATGAGACCCAGGTGACTTCATAATTCAGATTAATTCCATCTCCATGGAACAACCCATTTCCTTGGGCCCTTCCTGGCAATTGGAGAACTTGGGCCTAGAGGGTTTTTGAGACTGATTTTCTTCATCTTGTATGTGGTAGGAATTAAGATAGTGTGCTGCTACTTGATCCTTTTAGGTTAGCATGAGTTGGGTTAAGACCCTTTGCCTTTATTTCTCTTGCACCACTGACTCTATAAGGGTTATTAGGGAAGGGGACTGGCCCCATGATAGATCTTATCAATGTACAGTTCATAGGTAGCCTCAGAGAGCAAGGAGTAGATTGTTACAAGATTACGCTTGGTAGTCTCAAGACCATTATGGCAATCTCTCCTTAAGGGAAGCTGTAGCTTATAGAATTTGTGCATGGAAACCACTGCTCTTGAATTAGGTCTGTTTGAGTTGTCCTCCCCTTATAAGGGCTGTAAGTCTATAGAATATACTAATGGAAAAATATTGGCAATAATATATTTTGAAGGTTACTATAACTGTGAGCCCCAAGTAATGTTTTATCTACCACCAATTTGTCTTCTTTCTGATAACAAACCCCCAAAATAATATTTTGCCCTGATCCTTGATACACAAATGGTTCAACTGTGAGGGGGCTCTTAGAGTATAAGAACCCTCAGAAGGGCACTTTGGAGCATACCCTCCCCTCCAGTGGGAATACATCTTCCCTTTGAACCATGCTCTTGCTGCTGAGTGGATTTATATCTTAATGCTCTCTAACAGAATATCACCATTATATGAGTTATACTCTATCTTAGGGTATATGCCTGAGTAATATATTGGGTCCCCTTTTCTCCTCTTTCCCAGTACTTACAATAAAGCTATGCATTGAATTGATTCCCACTTTTTTACATGTTATTTTTAACTTTGGAACTCATTAAGGGGTTGTTTCTTCACCGTCTCTGACTGGCACCCAGGTCTTTCTTGTATCAGTAAGCACCCTCACATACATAGGTGAAACTCCTATTGCAGGTTCTTAGATCTGCATTCATAAAAGGAAAGGCAACTTTTGAGGGGTTAATAATCACTCTAATCAAGCACATGTATCAATCCTTTAGTCAAGCACATATATCATTCACCTATTTCAGTGGAATCAACACTCTGAACACCAAGGTAATCAACAGACATGGCTTCTTCTCTCTGACCATAATTCAACAGATAAGTATAGCTGTCTGACCACTTACCAGAGAGGAAAGCGCGACTTCTGGGTTCTCAAAGCTGGGGGGCTCTTTAGCGGCTTCCCAGAGGCCTTATCTAGCACTCAAACCTTCTTACCAAAATGAAGCCCCAAAATAAAACATCACCCTCAGGGTATTTATACCTTTTCTGGAGCCAGAGGACATTCCAATGCTTGAGAACCAGTGTCTCATTAACAAAAGCTGCGGGTGTTCCTACAGATATTCCCTAACCAAACTCCCCTTAATGGGCAGGCCCATTAATGCGTGGGAAATATCTTCTCCAATCATGTTATTCAATCAGAGTCACTTTTAGTAAAACAACAAAGCAAAAGATCATAATTTGATTGCCATTACACTATAGTGGAGAGTATGCCACAGTAAGCCTAGTCTTAGAAAGCAAGGGTCAATAGAAGAAACCTACATCTTCCCAGGAGGATCTCCTGCATGCCAGTGGATTGTCTCAAAACACTTCCTCATTCAAATAATAGTTGAGTATCAGCCATATGGTAGGTACCATGTTAAAGTACTACTCTGTGTAAAGATGTGAATGAGACAAGTTCTCCACCTTTCCACGCCTTACTAGGGAGTGAAAAGCTGAATTCATAAATAATTATAATGTAGAATGTGAGAGTATAGTAAAAATTTAAAAGATTTATAAAGATAAATATAAATTAACACTAAATAAAGTACAACCAGAATTTGCACTAATATATAAAATGCAACTCTGAAGTATTTCTGGGTGATGTTTTAGAAAGCAAGGTATTTTACGGATTTTGGAGGTCTATTTAAAAATATCTAACCTGTCAGGGTAAAATGAGCATAGAATTTGTCTTGCCCAGTGTCCAACAATATGAAAACCAAACTCATAGCACATAGGGATAACCTCTGTCTTCTTATAATTACAGGGTAAACAATCTTGGCTCCTCATAACAGATGATGAAACACACTTCTAAATAGACTGATAGGAGAGTATGGGAACAGAATGTGGAATACCCTGTCACACAAGGAGACTTTGTTAAACTGTTTTTTTTTTTTGAGGGAGGGGACTGGTTTGTTTTAAGATATTATGAGGGATGGTTCATTCTGCTTTATTCTGGGTGAAAAGCAGAAAATGATGAGCATGAAAATAAAAGACAGCAATAAACTTTAACATTTTCCCAAAGTCATTGTGGGATCGAGTTTGGGAGACTTACCATTAAATATTGCCTTTTTCTGAAGTTCTACGTAAGTAGATGGTACATTGGACAGAGTACTTTGTCTTAGAGTCAAGACCCAAGTTCAGTCCAGGCTCAGATACTAGCTGTATGATGTTGGGCAAATTATTTAGTCTTTGTCTGCCTCAGTTTCCTCATCTATAAATTGGTAGTAGTAAAAATAAGGTGAGGATAGAATGAGTTAAAATTTATAAAGAACTTTGTGAATCTTAAAATGTGATATAAATACTCGCTATCATCATCGTTATCATTTTCTGTCCTTATACCTACTAATCTAAGGAAAGTGGAGAAGACTGTATCTTGACATTTTGCACTGGAATGTACCCCTTGATACTAAAGACTAGGCTTTGAACTAAATAGATTGAATAATAATCTTTGTCTTCTACCCCTTTGTGCAATAGAGGAAGTTTATGATTCTGAGATGGTTCTCTTATCTTTCTGGAAAGTCACACACTTAGTGGCCCAGAAATCTGCTTAGTTCTGGGGTTATATCACAAATCCAGGATTGAATGAACTGATTTGAGTTCCATTTCATGGGGAGGGAGGCAGAGTCGAGATGGCAAAGTAAAAGCAGAAACTTGCTTGAGTTCTTCCACAAAGCCCTCCAAATAACTATAAAAAATGACTCCAAACAAATTTTAGGGCTACATAACCCAGAAAATGACAGAACAGTTGCCCAAGGCAACCTGGAAAGTCCAGAGGAAGGGTCTTTCACACCAGGCAAGAAGTGGAGCACAGTCCTGGGTGGGCCACACCTGAACAGACAGGCTAGAGCAGGCCTCAGGGGACTGAATCATTGGTAACTGTGGCAGTTTCCCGACTTCTCAACCCACAAATGCCAAAAACGTCAGTGGGAAAACTTTGTGGGAACTGCATGAAAGAGGAGAACGTGGTGTGGCTGGGTTGGCTCCAGTCGCTTGGTGGTAGGAGTGATGGCAGTGGCAACTGTCAGTGACAGTAGCAGCAGCAGTGGCAGAGGCACCTTCCAGAGTTCTAGGCTCACTGACCATGGGGAATCAAGCAGCTGATGTAAAACCCCTGAAGCTTGGGATATCTTGTACACCCATCCCCAACACCCCCCCCCCCCCACTGGAAGCAATATTAGAGTAATTGGAGGAAATAGACCAATAAACAGTCAGATAGATTGGGGGTACAAGGTGAGTTGAAGATGAAAAGATGATATCTAGAAATAAAATTAAGGGATGACAGGAATATATTGGGGAAAGGACAAAGGGAGAGATAGAATGAGGTAAATTATCTCACATAAAAGGTAAGAAAAAGGTTTAACAAAGGAGGGAAGAGGGTGGAGGTAAGAAGGAATGAGTGAACCTTACTCTCATCAGATTTGGCTTAGGGAAGGAATAACATACACATTCAATTGACTATCTTACCCTACAGGAAAGTAGAAGGGATGGGGACAAGATGGGGTTGATAGAAGGGAGGGCAGATTGGGGAGGGGCTAGTCAGAAACCAACACTTTTGAAAAGGAATAAGGTCAAAGGAGAAAAAAGAATAAATAGGGGACCAGATAGAATGGAGGGAAACATAGTTAGACTCTCACAATATGACTATTATGAAAGTGTTTTTCATAACTACCCATGTATAACCTGTATTAAATTGCTTGCCTTCTCAATGGGAGTGGGGAGGGAGAGGGCAGAAAGGAGAGAATTTGGAACTCAAAGTTTTAAAAACAAATATTTAAAAAATAGTTTTTACATGCAACTGGGAAGTAAGATATACAGGCAATGGGGTCTAGAAATCTATCTTACCCTTCAAGAAAGCAAAGAACAAGGGGGTAAGAGGGAGGGATGTTAAAAGGAAAGGCAGACTGAAGGAAGGGGTAATCAGAATGCATGCCACTGGTGTAGCCAAGATGGCAGAGTGAGAGCAACTACTCACTTAAGCTCTTAGACAGACACCTTCAGATGTCTCCACAAAGATAATCTGACCAAATTTTGGAGGTGCAAAATACAATAGGAGATAGACTGTGGCAGATTCACAGACCAGGACAGACTGGAAGATCGACAGGAAGGATCTGTTCCTCGGGAGTGAGCCTACAGCACACAGTGCAGTGTGTCCTGCAGCAGCATGGCCAAGGAGGGGAGAGCCTCAGGAAGCAGCAGCACAGCGGAAAGGCAGAGTGGCAGCCCAGGACGGGAGAGGCCATGGAAAGATAAACCAAAACTTAATTGGAAACTAAATAATCTAATCCTACAGAAGGAGTGGGTCAAACAACAAATCATAGAAACAATCAACAACTTCATTCAAGAGAATGACAGTAATGAGACAATATATCGAATCTTATGGGATATTGCAAAAGCAATTCTTAGCGGAAGTTTCATATCTTTGAATGCCCACATGAATAAAATAGAGAAAGAGATCAATGACTTGGGTTTGCATGTGAAAAAGCTAGAAAAAGAACAAATTGAAAATCACCAAGTAAATACTGAAAACCAAAGGAGAGATCAATAAAATTGAAATTCAATTCTTCTATGCAGCATGACTGTGGTGAAAATGTATTTAATAGGAATGCATGTGTAGAACCCATGTAAAATTGTATGCCGTCTCGGGAAGGGAGGGGAAAGGTAGCGGGAAGGGAGGGACAAAGAAATCTAAGTTATATAGTAGTGATTGTGGAACACTGAAAATAAATGAAATTAATTAAAAAAAAAAAGAATGCATGCCATCATGTGATGGGTAGGAGGGGAAAGATAGGGAGAAAATTTGGAAGTCAAAATCTTATGGAAATGAATGGTGAGAACTAAAAATAAATCAATTAATAAAAATAAAGAGTTCCATTTTATAGATTAGAGAACTTTATAGCTGGAAAAAACTTTGGTGATTATTCAGTCTATTCTATATCATTCCACAATTGAGGAAACTAAGGCCCAACCTTGCTTTTGAGGACAGGTTGATTCTCACACACAATTCTCCTCTCCCTGCTAGTATTTGGAAGACTTTACAACCTTCTATATGCAACAAGATTAACTTCCAAAATAATATCTGTAAAGTACTTTGTGAACATTGAAGTGTTATCCAGATGTCAACTATTGACTAAGAATGATTATTAGAGGCTGGCCGGGGCATGACAGGGGAAATTCTTGGTTCTAGCTGTTGCAGGTTTGCCCTGTGGTGAAGTGAGAATCAGCACCTCTGGGCCCAGAACCTCTGCCTCTGCTGTGGGCAGGTGGAACAATATGTACATCCCTATCCTGTATGGACAATGACCCCTCAGCCTCAGGAAAACTCCATAGGATTTCTCTGATTTGGGTCAGCTGGTCTGCACTAATATTTGTTAATAATGCACCATACAGTACATTAGTGTTGTCCTATCTCTGCTTGGTGTGCTTGGAGAAAAATCATTTTTGCTGAGAGAGATTTAGGAGTCTCCCTTTGATAAAAGATAGAGTTCTGTTTTCACTATCCATACATCCCACTGTCAGAGCACTCATCTTCCTCGTTGACCTGAGGTCTACATACAGAGGAACAACACCAAGGCAGCGGAAGGCCTTTGGAGTACTCATGGGAAAGGAGGTGATGTGTGTTGTACCCATGTATGTTATATGCAATCATATGGGTCTATCTAGATGCGGCTTACAGGGAAGCATGGGTAATATCTCTAGAGCCTCTTCTGTTCACCTTTCTCCAAGGGAGACTGTTTTCTTCTAGGAGAAGCAGAAGATTGGGACCAAGGGCTGACCACTCTGCTGTCCTCAGAGAAATGAGGAGGTACAAAGCTATGATTACATACATCTAATGCTGTAAATATTGTTAATCTAAGGGAAATAATTTCTAAATTTAATCTGAGTTCTTGATCATTTTCCATTAATAAAGGAATGTTTCAATCTATATATTCATATCTTGACTCCCTTTCTACAAAATGCCATTTACACAGAGAAGATACATTGAGAATAGCAAATAAACTTATTTATCCTAATCGATATCAAACAGAAATTACAGGGGGCATACAGATGAGAATTTACCAAACAATAAGCAGAGTGAAAAACTCTTTCATGGGAAGCAAGATATCTCAGTTCAATCATGAGATAGTCCTAGATCTTTCCTAAGGAGAAATTTCCCCAAATCTCTAGTGTATTAAGTGGAGACAGAGATAATATTGAGATGCTGGGTCCTCTACATATCAGTTTCTTTCCAGTATCTTCTCTCCCTTGAAGGATCTGGAGAAAGTCTGTAATTGTGTGTCTTTTTCCTCAAAGCTGAAAGTCAGAAAGCCATAATCTTTTTTCTCCCAAACTCTTACCAGCTCAGAATATTGAAAGTTTTAGGCAAATGGACTTGGAGATGCAGGTTATCCCTGTACTGGAGAAAAATTCCAAATTAGATGACCATAAGCTCAGTTTTCCATGAGGCAGGGCAATTCTGAGACTCTCCTAGCATACTGACTCTTAAGACTACTCTAGGACCTTATAGCTAAGGAATAGATGACACCTAAGAACCTATATTGGGAGAGTTAGGTGGTGCAGTGGATACAGTTGCAGGCCTGGAGTGAGGAAGACTCATGTCCCTGAGTTCAAATCCAATTTCAGACACGTAATAGCTGTGTGATCCTGGACAAGTCACTTCACTCGTTTGCCTCAGTTTTCTCATCTGTAAAATGAACTGGAAAAGGAAATGGTCAACCCCTCCAGTATCTTTGCTGAGTAAATCTCAAATGGGGTCATAAAGAGTTTGACTGAAAAAAACGAAAAGGCACCCCAGCCAAAGAAATCAAGATTTTCCAAAAATGCCTGCAAAGAGGCATTCATCTCTACTTAACATTGTAAACTCTTCACAACCTGGCCTCTTCTCTTTCTAGTCCTCTTACACTTTACTCCCTTTCATTCAGTCTTTGATCTAACTAGAGTACTTTACTTGCTGTTCTCATACCCAGTGTAAAAATGAATAACAAAAAACTTCTGAACAATTAGAATTGCCTGAAAATTGGATGGCTACCTCCGAGGAGTTCCCTATCAGTGGAGATCTTCAAGTGGAGTCTTGATAACCATTTTTTGGGAATGAGATTTAAAATTCACCTCTAGGACCCAGAATTTCTCCAGATTAAGAGAACTTCCTCTTTAAATTTCTCAAAGCATTTTGTTGGGTACTAATCAGTTATTTGTATATTTGACTTAATCCCATTACAGTGAAACCCACTTGAGAGAGCATGCTCTTTGGTTCTTTTAATCTCTATATCTCCAACATCTGGCACAGTATGGAAAGGCCCATAATCACCAAATGTCATCACTAGTAGACACTTCTAGGTAAGTCTAACCAAACCTGAGCAGCAATCTATTCTACCATGTCCTTGATAAATGATTACTTCGCCTTAATTTGAAATTCTCTAGTGGGTGTGATTACCACTTAGAAAAGATGCTGTAAATGAACTCCTGAGAAATCCCTTTCCACTTTGGAAAAAAATTTGGTTGTCAGAGATTTTTTATTTATATCAAGTCAGTTATTATTTTTATATTTATATGAATTTGTATTTATTTTTGTTTTTGATTATATTATTATTTACATTGTGCCTCCCTCCATCTTCCATCCACTTCTCCAAATTCTGTCCTCTTTAGTTAAGCAGAAAAAAATCTAATCCCTCTTCCAAATGACAGCCTTTTACATTCTTGAAGACATCCATCATGTCCCTCCCCCCACCATAAATCTTTTCTTCAAGCTAAACATACTCAGTTCCTTTGATTCATCCTTGAATAGTATAATTGTGAGTCCTTTCATTATCCTAGTTGCCCTCTCTGAACACACTCCAATTTGTCAATGTCCCTCCTCAACCACAGTGTCCAGAATGGGTCATTATATACATCTTAATTAATTTCCAGCCTAGATCTTCTGCCCTCTAACTTTCCCAAATGTAATCTAATTGGGGAGAGTATAACATGATTCTCACCTTCCATGTTCTGGACACTAGAACTCCTTAAGGAAGCTTAAAATGCTACCATTTTGTACCACTTATTCATGTTGAACTTTGCAGTCCACTGAGCCTCATGACCGTTTTCAGATGCAATCTAGCTCTGCTTCTCCTATTGTACACTTGTAAAGCTGGTTTTCTGATCTCAAGTGCAAGACTTTTCATAGTTCTATGTTAATTTCCACTTTATTAGATTTATCCACCTATCAAAATGGATTTGGATCCTTATGTTGTCAACCAGTGTGTTGGTTGGTTGGTTGTTGTCCTTCAGTCTTGAAGAGGACCGAAGTGACATCACCATGATGAAGTTTCAGTGTGTCCAACTATGACTGATCAGACCAATGCAAGCTTGGAATACTTTACCACAGGTTGGGCACAGATAGTTGGGGTGAATATGTGGGGTGGATATCCCAAATTTGCAATTCTGCATTTACTCTGTGGTGCCTCAATTCTACTTTGTTCAAGAGTACAGCACCCTTTCTGATATGGGCACACCATACTGAGTGGGCCTGTGCCAGTGTCTCCCATGTTGCACAGTCCAATCCGTAGTTCTTGAGAGAGACCTTGAGAGTGTCTTTGTATTGCTTCTTCTGGCCAGCATATGATGGCCTGCCCAATGCAAGTTCTCCATAAAATAGTCTTTTTGGCAAGTGTACAGTTTGCATTCAAATAATGTGGCTAGCCCATCAGAGTTGTGCTCTGTGAAGCACAGTTTGAATGCTTGACAGTATAGCTCGAGCAAAGACTTCAGTGTCTGGTACCTTATCTTGCCAGGTGATCCTCAGAATCTTCCTGAGACAGTTCAAATGGAAGTGATTCAGCTTCCTGGCATGGCTCTTGTAGAACTGTCCATGTTTCACAGGCATACAACAATGAGGTCAGCACAACAGCTCTGTAGACCTTCAGTTTGGTAGTCAGTCTAATATCTCTTCTCTCTCAAGCTTTTCTTCGGAGCCTCCCAAACACTGGGCTAGCTCTGGCAATGCGTACATCAACGTCATTGTCAATGTGTACATCCCTAGAAAGTACACTGCCAAGGAAAGTGTGTTAGTTATGTTGTGACTAAGGACTGACTCATACAAAGAGTCCCTTTTTCAGCATCTCTCTATGTGTAGGATAATAGGAAGCTGCTTCCTATAGAATAGTGATATCCTAGAAGACAAGGACCTTGGATAGATTGTGGATCATATGCAGACGTTCTGAAACGGATTGGCTAAACAATGTTGAAAAGAAGACTCTTCAACTGACTAGGGAGATACTAAAAAAGGTCAGCTTTAGTTATTGTCTAGTGCCTCTTGGGGTAGATTGGTAGTCAGTGAAGCAAGGAGAGGGCATGACCTTGTAAGTTTGGACATTTTGGAGGACTCCTCTGCACCTGTTTCTTCCCAAGTCAGAGTTTGCAGCCAGCACAGCATGGATGCTCTGAGGAGCAAAGAGCAACCTTTGTGATTCAGCTCTTCTGGCCTACAGCCCAGAGGTGCTTGAGGAAGGCTCATCTGATAGTTATGCTGAATTTGGACATCAACTTTATGGGACCATTGCTATGGAGGAACTGAATTAAATTTTAATCCTATTCTCCCGGAGACTGAGGAGTCTATATATTGAGGTGTTGGGGGTGGTGGTGGAGGAAAATACTTGTATATTTGTTCTCACCATGTCCGTGAACCAAATACTCCTTTGTAAAGCTATTCTGATATTAAGTGCCTAAATTCAACTGCCATGCTAGTTACTGACTCCCTAAAAAACGGGGGGAGTACCACTTGTACCAGTTTAAGCCTATGGTAATAAAGAAAAAAATGCTCTCAAAGTGCCCTGGAACTTGAAAGGGATGTAGCCTGCATGGCTGAGAGAGAGCACAAATCCAAACATACTCATTACAACAATTTCATCTGTAAATTTGATAAGGTCCTAGGTAAGCCTTCATCCAAGTCAATGATAAAAATGTTAAACACCAGAGGGCTAAGGGCAGATCCCTGAATCAATCCTTTAGACAACTCTCTCAAAGTTGACATTGAACTACATGAGTCTATTATAATCTAGTCCATGTATCTGCATCTTGTCCACATGGATAACATGAGACACTGAAATGTTGTGCTGAAATCTGGGTAACGTGATATAGAATTCCACTGATGTGTATCTAGTGAAACAATTTTTAAAAAAGCAACTTGAATTACTTTGGAATCTATTCTTCAAGACACCATGCCATTTTTTCGTAATTGCTTCTTCACTTTCAAAATGTTCAAAACAATTTTCAATTACATGTGCTAGAAATTTGCCAGTAATCAAGGTTCACCATCTTATAGATCCAAATTCCACTTTCTTCTTATTTTCTAAAATTAAAACATCTACTCTTCTCTAGTCCTATGGTACCATCTTCTCCATAATCTTTTAAGGCTTATAAACAGAATCTTGAGCAATGGGTGGGTGACTTAGATTGCCTTAGACTAGTTCAAGGAGATTTTTATTCTTTCAGTCATCCTCAAGCATCTCAATTTCATATGACAATTGGTAGCTGAGATGAACACTTCTAATCAGTCCATAAAGGAGGTCCTTTCCTAGTACCAGGGCCTCAGAACCTCCTATATACATGAGTCATCAAAATGTACTGCAGTATTTAGGATCCAGAGTGGCCAGACATTAAGACTGCCTTGTAGGAACAGTGATATCTTCTCCATGAAGATTGGTAACCCATATGGGCTGTTGTAAAAGTGATATGAAATCCAGTAGAGAGGAATTAGTAGAAATAACCCAGAGACATGGAATTTGTGTTTTAAAACAATTATTAACCCCAAAATGTCATATTCACCTATATTTGAGCCCATCCATACTTCCAGATTCAAACAAATGTACATCTATCCATGTATATATACAGAATTTCTATTTATGGAATGTTGGTTGACTTGTTCATCCAAGAAACCTTTATTAAATGCCTACTGCATGCCAGGATGAGCATACTTCATGAGGAACAAGCCAGGTGCCAGGACACAGCAACAGAGGAACTGTAATTTGGAAGGTCTCCTAACTATACTCAGAGAACTGGAAAGGCATTTATAAATCACTGAGTCCAACACTCTTATCTCACAGAAGAGTAAAGCAGGCTCTAGAAACTTTGACCAAGGTTTTGCAGTTATCAGTAGAGTCAGAATCTGAACAGATGTTTTCCTGGCCCTCAGATCCAGTTCTTGGTTTACCTTGTTTTTGCTTTTCTATTTTTAATAACAAGTCCAATAAATCGATTTGCATAGACATCTGCATGTGCGGTTTGTTCCTCTGCTGTATCAATGTTTTATTAGCTGAGAGATTTCCTATGTCTCTATAGATTCTTTTATTTTCATTTCTCTGTATGCTATCAGCCCAGTATTCAACTATATTTGGATATATCTATCCTCAGTAGGTAGCCTTGATAACAATCTTCTTTTTTCCAGTTATGCTTGCTTCCGTCTCTCATCTTTTTTCATTCAGACTTTCCGATCCTGAAAGTCTTTCAACCATTCATCCATAATTCTGCATTCCAATCTTATCCCTGCTTGATTCAATAACATAAAATCAAATTTTCACTAGCTATTACATTTACTGATCAATCTATTCATATAAAATTGCTGCTACAAGCACTGATTGATTCATTAGCACAAGATCAATTTTAGTTTACTTTTGCAATTACCAGCAATCTACAGCCATAGTTATTGATTAATTGAATAGCAGTAGACTTTCAGAGCTCACAATTTTTGCACCAGAAAATGTCTCACTACATTTGGTCCAATGGATTTGGATTTTTTATACTTGTTGAATGTTATTTTCATTGTATTACAACAGCTAGCAAAACCAGCAAGGCAGATGCCATCTGCAACATAGGAGAGAAGGCTTGAGGACTGGCATGATGCATGGCAAAGTACATTGTCTCTGGAACCAGAGGTCCTGGGTTTAAATCCTGCCACTGATGCTTACTTACTACCTGGGTGACAGTGACTGTGGGCAAATCACTTTACTTCTCTGGGCCTCAGTTTCCTTATCAGTAAGATGATGACCTTTGATGTACCTTCCAATTCTAAGTCTAAGACTTGATAATCCTTGGTAAGACTACTACCACAGAAGAATTCCTCAACACTAGCCATGATACTGATCTCATGGCTTAGATTTGTCAGATCAGTGGATCTATTATAAGTGCCACAGAAGAACAATAGGAAGAAATGACCCACTATCTCTATCCATCTCTATCCATCTATTGCAGTCTACCATACAGTAATGAATAAGCATAGAGACATAAATAAGATGCTTAAGCAAGACCTCAGGCAAAAACAATTGTGTACCCTTGACTCCAAGATTATTCAGAGGGAATCTGTATTTTCCGGTAGAATGAGAGGGCTGAACTGAGAATTTAGGCAACATGTCTAAGTCCTGCTCAAGATGTGAACTTTTAACCAGGCCTGTTCTAATGAACCAGAGCCTAAAAGAAGGGTGAAAATACTCTCTATAAAGCAAAGTGGTCATAAGCCCATTGGGAGCTACTTGAATATGCCTTTAAACGCATATCACTCTGGCTTTTACCAATAATAGGCCCCAGCCCAAGCCTCACTTCCTCATTGTTTGAGTTACACTCAGAATGAGTGTAAATAGCAATTATTTCTGTTTTGGCCAGAAATCTTGAAAGTCTTCCCCTCCTAGACTGATTCTCTTGAGAAGGCAAGCTAGGCCATCTTCTGTCTCAATTCTTACCTAGCCTTAGATCACTGAATGTGTTTGACCTCAGACAAACTGAGACCTGGGAAGGACCTTAGCTTAAAAAGACCAAGGTCTCCCATTGCATCTGGGTCTTCTCCAGTTGTCCTGACATATGTCTTGCCACTGAACAACAACTCTGGAGGAAAGACTGAGGTTGACAATTTTGCACAGCCCTGCCTCACATCACCTTCCTAATGTCGTTGGTCCTCTTTAAAAAGGAAGGATCAGCATCAACAACAAATCACTCCTACATTGCCATCGCCAACCATGCCTTGATCTGGACAAGAACACAACCATTCATTCATTCATCTATCCATTCACATTCTGTATACCTCATATATTTTAGGCAGTAGGTTAATCACCAAAAGAGATAGAAAATTAAAGAAAATAGCCCCTCACCTTAAGGTTTTATAATTTTTAGGGGAATTAAAATTTGTACACAAATGGTGATAAAATGAATTAGAATGCAATAAATGTATAAGAGGTACACAGCACTATGTCATGAGAGCTCAGATCAGAAGAAACCACTTGACCACACCAATAAGGATGCTATAAACCAGACCAGGAGGCAGATAACCCTCCTTCTGGGATCAAATTTTACCCTAAGGGAATAAAAACATGACTTAATAGACTATAATTTTTGATTGGGGTGACCTTGGGCATGCCTATGATGCTTTAAGATTTGTAATATACTTTCCTTTCAATAATCCTGTGGGGGCAGACACTACAAGTGTTATTATGCCCTCTTATAGATGGGAAAGCTGAGACTCAAAGGTATTAAATGACTTATTCATGGTCAGTAGTATGTTAGAGTCAGAATTTGAATTCAGGTGTCTTGGTCTGAGTCCAGTGCTCTTTCCACTATACCATACTGTAGTGTAAAACAATCTATCTGTCACAGATCCTGAAATATGGCATTCTTAGTTTAGAATATTCCTTTATACCTCGTTGAGTTCTAGACTGTAACTTTTATCTGGACCTTCATATCATGCTTCTGTTTATTACCTCCTGCTCCTATTGTATATTTGGATTCTTGACCATTGGCCATATACTCTGATTATATTAATTGCTTTGTCTTACTTGATAACCTGGACACCAGAATTCTCACTTTGGCTTACCTATTCAGCTCCTAAACTTTGTGCCCTCTAGTTTGGCCTGATATTCTGAACTCTGACTTCAACTTTGCCTTCACATAGCTACATGCCTTATCCCTATAAGGAACAACTGCCTTCCTCTACCCCAAGATCTAGAGGCAGCTAGATGGCTCAGTGGATAGAATGTTGAACCTGGAGAAGACTCATTTCCCTGAGTTCAAATCTTGCTTCAGACACTTAGCTGGGTGACCCTGGGAAAGTCCCTCAACTCTGCTTGCCTCAGTTTCCTCATTTGTCAATTGTAAAAAATCTTTGCCAAGAAAATCCCAAATAGGATCACAATGAGTTAAACACACCTGAAAAAGGACTTAGTAACAAAGCCAAAAAGCTAGCAGTAACTCAATTAGCTTTAATTTACCTGTACAGCAAGGCTAGATAAAAGCAACTACCATCACAGAAATGAGCATAGAGGGGTTAAGGAAGTGGAGCCTAAGAAACTTAGGGAAGCTCTTTGCTTTCTTATCATTTTTAAAAGATTTTAACTGGAATTCCTTTGTGGGCAGTTTGTAAGTGTACATTCATCTTGAACGGCTGCCTCACTTTGTTAGGAAGATGTCTTTGTCTATGTTTCCCTGAGTCAAGAATTTTAAAAGTGCCTTATCATGAGTATAATTACACTACAAGATTTCTGAAAGGATAGGGGTTCCTTCTCTGTTTGCTGATGGTCCTTTTCAGGACTTGGGACTTCTCCTGGTAGCTGGTTAAAATAGTCTGATAATAAGGTGTACTGAACATTTTCTGGTTCCTCCACTGCGAGATGTGGGGGTTGGACTAGGTACTGCCTTTCAACGCTTAGATTCTGTGACACTGGGTATTCACAGTACCATGTTGTGGATTCAGTTGTGGTCACTTTGGTTGTAGCTCAGTTGTTTCAGTCCAGTTCTACTCTCCGTGATCCTGTTTGTAATTTTCTTGGTAGAGATACTGAAGTGGTTTGCCATTTCTTACTCCAGTTCATTTTTCATATGAAGAAACTGAGGCAAGCAGGATTAAGTGACTTATCCAGGGTCATACAGCTAAGCATCTGAGGCTGGATTTGAACTCATTCTTCCTGACTCAAGGTGTAGCTCTAGAGCCATTGTACCATGAAGGATAGGAAAGAAATACAAAATGCCATCTCTGCCTATAAGGTATGTAAGAAAATGAACTTTTCTACCTGCTGGTTTTCATTTTCTTGTTTTATTTCTCCTTTTATTTACTGTCCTTAAATGGTAGGCAGAGTGCCTATATCACCTATTACTGCCTAAATATACCCAGTACGAGAGGCAGTCCCTTTTTGATCTCTGTTCTAGTTCTTATGAGTGGAGTGGTCTTGCCTTTCTAGGAATTGTTACTCCACCCTGCCAGGTTTGAAGGACAAAGGGGCAGGAAAATGATAGAGAGGAAGGACTTCATTTACTTACCTTAAAGAGGATCAGGCAGAGATATTCCTTCATAGCTTTACTATGTTACATTACTTTTTCCTTAATCCAATAGTAAGTGTTTGTTTTTTTTTTAAATGCTGACATTGTCTCAATTGAATTAGAGAAAGAAGGGTTGGGCTGGCCAGTACCTCCTTCATGGAAATTGGAAGACCACACTGAGTTCCTTGGATTTCAGGGTTAGGTTGGTAACTATGAGGAATATGAAATACTCTGTGGCCAAAATTTGGCTATACAATGATAGTTTCTTTACTTCCCAGGAGCATTTCTTTACAGGGAATCTACAATTAGATTGTAGATTAAAACTACAACCCTATGATACAATTAAAACACATTTTAATAGTAATCTATTAATTAGCACAAACTAATATATATGCCTAAAATTTGAGGGAAAGGTGAGAAGAGGTGTGAGAAGAATCAAGTAGAAAGAATCCTGGAAATCACAGGGGAAATGTAAATTTTATGTCAGGTTTGGAAGATGTGGGACATGGTTTGGGAAATTCATAAAAATGAGATAGGTTGATAGATGAGAGGTCTTGAGCTCCAATCTGCTTTCAGTTTTGGTAAATCTCAGGGAGCAGAGGGGATGTGAAATGAAAATGAGGTTGGAGAAATATTTTTAAGGGAAATGTTTGGGCTAGAGTTTGGGGAAAGAAAGATGGGCTGGAGCCAAAGAGACCAACTAGAAAACTGCAACAGCATTGTAGACTGCTGTGGAAATGGTAAGGAAGAGGTTGATCTAAGAACTAATGAAAAGAATTGGCAAGATTACAGAGTGAATGAAACAATGAAAAAAATTCAAAAAAGCAAATGAATGAATAAAAAACATCTTATTACATGCCAAGCACTGTGCTGAGTGGTGGTGATCCAAAGACAAAACTAAGACATGCTGTGTCCCCAAGGAACTTCTAATTAATGGAGGAAGAAAACATATCCAGGAGAGTGGTGGCTGGGGAGAAGTGGTTTGGTCTGAAGGGTCACAATGACTGTGAGTGGAGTCATGGGGAAATTGATTGACATCCTTTTCAGGAGCCTCAGCATTATTGATGTGGGAGAATCAGGGCTAAGGAAAAGAAAAAATGACTCACAAAGCAAAACTTGAGGGATAACGGCAAATGGTGGATATTAATGAGAATCTGTCTATTTGTCCGTCTGTCTTCTTGTTATTTGTGATCTAAGATATCATCAATGTGGACACTCCCTTCCCTGAGGCAGATCACAACCCCTCAATGCCTTCTTAGTAGAAGTTTTTGTGAGTTACTGGGACCAAAAATGTCATCATCTGGTGAACAACCTTTTGGTAATGACATAATAGAGAGATTACATTCTGTTGAAAGAAACAATATACATACATACTGATGAATGAAATAGGGGATTGGGAGAGGGAAATACCAAGACTTGGGACAGGGAATCAGATAATATGTTACATAAAAGGTGGGGCTTTGAAGTAAACTAGGGAATATAAGAAGTAAAAGGAAAGAGGCCTTCTAGACAAGACTGCAGAGATGAGAGGTAGAGGGTTTTGTGTGAGGGAGGAATAGCAGAGACCTGTTTGACTGGACCACAGAGTACATGAAGGAGAACAATGCAATACAAGTCTCGAAAGATAGGTAGAAGCCAGATTGTAGAGGAATTTAAATACCAAATAGGAGACTTTGTATTTGTAGAGGTGATGACAGTGATGATGATGAAGATGATATATAATCCTAAGATTTTGAACAATTGGAGAGTAAGCACCCAGAAACAAGCCTGTTCTCAGCCATCAAGTGTACCAAGTATCTAAAAGTACCCCATGGTTTATTGGCTTCCAGCCTTCCAAGGGAACTAAAGCACTTTATTCTTTCCAATCTACTTATACCTAACAGTTGATTACTCCAGATGGTTGCATCTTCTCCAATTTCTGCTTTTTACTTCCAGAGCTTAACTGTGACTAGAGTTTATCCAGCTTCCTTTGTGTCTAGCACTTTTCATATCGTTACATCTGTTCTTGGCCTGCCCTGGGGACTACCATATCCCTTGGTTTCTGGCTAGCCAAAAGAAGAGATGTCTGTGTTTAAAAACATAATCTCAGTATTTCAGGCTAAGTGGTACATCCCTTTGGGTTGGTTCTTAATATCATTCTTCATTTTACCAATAAAAACTCAGACAAAGAAGGAAAGAATGGGTATGGCTTCTCTCTTACTGAAGCTTTCTTTTACAGATTCATCTTAAGCTATGGGATTGATATATGGAGTCCCAGTAAAGAGAGAGGAAAACCCTGCTGGAGTAGAACGCAAAAGCCCTAAATCTGAGTCTCACTTTTGCAATTTACTATCTCCTGACTTTGCTCAAGTCAATCAACCTTTTGGATGCTTAATTTATTTATTACTTTCTCTTTCTACTCCCTGCTGTGAAGCTCAAATAAGGAAATGTGCATAGAATTTAAGTGTAAATAGCTATTTAAATGTAAGGTGTTATTAATCACATACTATTATTTATGGTTTGATGCAGCAATTCTAGCTTTTACTGTAATGATTTCAAAAGTTCAAGAGACATGATTTCTCCATAATTTAATCATTTTATTGATAAGGCCAACATGTTATTGACAAAAGGATGGTCATTTGGTCCCCTCTCTTAGACCAAAGGCAATCATGGGCGTGGGCTCACAATTCACATGCCCTTCAAAGAGCAGTTGTTAATGAGGGGTGGCAATCAACTGTGTTTGGACCACAAAATAGAAGGTGGGATATTTTAAAATGGAGGCTGAGACGGACACCCTTGGAAAGAGAAACTGTCTCTATACCAGACCACCCAACAGCTTTGTGCTATCTATTCAATGAATATCTACCCTACCCAAGCCTAAGCAGAGGTAGCCTGGTAGCTTCTACCAGGAAGGGAACAACACAATTAGTCCAATCTCATTATCAGCAATGTCCTTTAAGGGACTGAACTCTTCAAATCTTAAAATTGGAAGAAGTGGAGTGCTCTGTATCTCCCCAAATTATTGGCTATTAATAATTAGTTCTCTTATATACCTTAGCACAGTACTCTGCACACGAACATTGCTTAAGTATATTTTCATTCATTCACTTATTCATTCTGTTCCTCGTGGAACCTTGAAGAGTGCTGGGTCTACCATAGGTTCTCAACAAGTACTTCTTGATTAATGAGGGAGATGAAGGAGGGGCAGTGGGACACAGAGAGGGGTCTCAGGACAACATGGAAAGAGTGCTGGCTTTGGAGTCAAAAGACCTCAGTTTAAATCCCTCATCACTTGCTATCTGTCTGATCTTGAGCAAATCCCTGTAACTACTTGAGCAAGTTCTCTCATTTATAAAATTAGGAGGTTGGATTCAATGAGCTCTAAAATCTCTTTAACTTGGTACCTATGACCCTGTGATGGAGAAGTGGATGTGACCATATCACCACTCTCACAAAAGCATCAAGTGGTATGTCACCAGCTTCAGTTTCAGGTTTCTCAAGTACAACGCCAAAAGAGGATTCCTAATACTTTGCTAGATAAACAATTCTTCTGGGGACAGCCTGTCTTTTTCTTGATTTGCAGTTGTATCTCGGAATATATCGGTTGCTTCAGTGGTCCTAAGACCTGGCACTTTAGACCTTGGGTTGTTCAGTCGCACATATTCATAAAGTTTTGCTTTCTAATGATCACATTTCTAGTTCCCTGATGGTCCCACCATATATTTGTATGTTTCCTTATTACAACCAAGTATCTGGAGTTTTTCAGAATGCAATTTTGACAGGCAATTGCTTTAAAATATCTAGCAACTGATTTGGTAATCAAGAAATAGAAAGAAGATCCACTTAACTTTGAATGTTCTTTTCTTAATAATGAATTTTTCCCTTTATTAAACTAAATTACTTAAGTACCCTAGAAGCCCTTCAGAGAAATGTTTTGTACATATGCATTTATTTACATAACTCATTGTTAGCTTTAGCAAGTAAGAACTATATATAAAGCTTTTTAAAAAATATTTAAAATTTTCCCCTAACTACTTTCACTGAATTTTAAAACATGCAATTTGGAATGAGTTTAAATGGTAAATGTAATCACTCTCTTCTTCCAATCTTAAATAATCTACTCATTTTCATAGTCTGTCTATGTTTATATATACACACAAGTGGATTTATTTTACATAGTTCCCTTGTGAGGCATATAAACCATTTCTAAAGATGTGTGAATTTCAAGTTTCTAATTCCTAGTGTTGTCAATGGAATATCATTTCCACTTATTTGGAAATAGTCATTGACAAATGATGAACTAAAGCAAATTGACCAGAGAATCCAAAGAGGGGAAAAACAAATCTTTTCATCAATCAAACCTACCAAGATTCATCTAATTGAGGGGTTATATGCCATTTGGGCAGAAAATATACACTAGAAAGAAGTTGGTGATGCCTCAGAGGGGCACAGGTCTTCAAAAAACTATGTATGTCCAACGCACTTTGACATACTCCTTGTAATTCTAGTAAGGTTAAAACCACATGTGAGAATGTATCTCCCAATCCAGAACTCAAGAGTTAGTCTAGCTTAGAGGAGTAATGAAATCTAATCTAGTGCTGAGAAAATTGGGTGGATAGGGTTTCCATCTTTGTCTTCTTTTCTATGAAATGAGTTTCCAGGTCCATGGCCTCTGACCAAACCACTGGACTGAGAGCCTAAGAGCATCAGGCCGAGGGTGAGACAGCCTCGTAACAGTCTGCCCCCAAAGCACTTGCAAGCCTTCCTAGGTGTTTGGAGAGCAAGCCTAACTGCAGGGAGAGAAAAAGATAAGGAGAGGGGGGAGGCTTACAACCTTCCAGTCTGGACTGGAAAATAACTCGAGCTTAGGCAATTTTCCCAGTCAGGTAACAATAATGTTGAGTCAGGTGCTTGAGACTCTGAAATAGTAACTCATGGGTCCAACCTGAATGAATTTGACTCAAGCCTTCTTTCGGACAAAGACAAGGTTTACCAGAACAGTGATTGGGTGGGCATGAGTCTAAAAATCTGCCATGTTGGCCAGACTCTTAAGGAATCTGAGGATATAGTTAAGTTTTGAATGCTGACAATAGAGGAACCATTACAAAAAAATTTTGAGATTGGAAGTGTCAAATCTGTCTCCAACAACTGGTGTAGAGATCAAATTAATCTTAGATCAGGTGAGGAAAGCTGACCCCAAACAGGGTCACAAAGAGTTGGACATGACTGAAATGATTGAATGGCAAAAATAATAAGGGAACACTCTTTACTCTGAAAAGCTCTCAATCCCAGGGGAAAAAAGTCACATTCCTAGGAAGGTTTAATGTGAATCACTTTGAGCTCTCATGTTCTCTCACTACGAAAATTAATACTTTGCTTAGTAAATCCACCCCACTATTTTTTAAATAAAAACTTTTCTTACATTACTTTCAATGATCATTGCTTTCCAATAATCATTTCCAATGCAGTTCATCCACAGTAGTAGAACAAAGAAATCTAGCCAAGTAAAATAGATCACTACGTCGATCATGTTGGACAATATGCCACATTCTGCTTCTGTAGTTGATGCAAGAAAGAAAATATCTCACCATCAATCCATGTTGTTATGTATGTCCTTCATTCTTAAAGAGGACATGACATCAAGATGAAGAAGTCTAGCAAGAGGGAAGACAGGGAAGAAACAGAGAGACACAGTGAGACAGAGACACACAGAGAGAGACAAAGAGAGATTGAGAGAATGAAAGCCTGAGGGGAGATGGCATTATGAAACTTTGTTACATAATATGGAAGCATATTAAAACTGATGCTTTAGTTCAACTGGAAATTAATAAAATAATAAATTAATTAATTAAGAATTATTTTCTCCCAAGTAAATCCTTTCCAGACTTTTTCCTTTAAACAAATGTGTAAAAGGTCAGGAACAAAGCATAAGGTCCTCTTAAAAAGGATAAGGATGGAAACCAAACTGGTCTAGTTAGGATAAGGGCCTCACAGATCTCCCGAAGGTCTCTTATTCACTTTAGGAGAGAACTATTGATGCTGTTTGATTGGCCTTTGTCCTTGAGGGGAGTGGTCAAGGAAGGAAGTGATTAATTTTAGTAAAAAATCAAATAACCATTGTTCTGTTCCATCCATATTCACCCCCCCCCCCCAATTTTTAAACATATTGTAACCTTTTCCTAACTTAAGATTCCTGTAAATGTTGCCTCAGATTGTCTTACGCTGAAATGTCTGAGGGCATGGGGGTGTATTGTCTATGTCAATCTGGTCATTTCTCTCTCTAAACTAGAAATGCTTGGATTTAAAATCCTGATAAATTAATATGAATTGTCTCTGCCAGATTTTGCCTAAAATAGAGATGTCAAACATGTAGCCCCAAGGGTCACAGGAAATTTGCAACATGCTCAAGTGCTGACTGAATCACATTAAATGCATTTTGGAATCATTTAACAACACAAATTAAAAATGCAATAAAATATTGATTGTCAATATGTTTTTTTAAGTCAATATGCCCCTGCAGGAATTCTTATGTTCCATTTAGTGGCCACCATTTCTAGTTGAGTTTGACACCACTGGTCTAAAACACAGATTAATTTTTTTTTCTTTCAAAGATACAACTCAGTGTTTTGTTTTATTTTATTACTATTGACTTCAATTTTAAAAAAATATTTTATTTTTTTAGATTCAAAGTATCTCCTTCTTCTCTCCACTCATTGAGAGTGCAAGAAAGATAAAACCATTATAAATAAGTCCAAAAAAGCAACAAATTTCTGCATTAGTAATGTCTAAAAAAAGAAAAAAGAAAGTATGTCTCAATCTGAAATCTGAGTATATCAGTGGATAATGTTTTATGATGAGTCCTTTGGAATTGTGGTTGGCCATTATATTGACCAACCTCCAAACCTTTCAAAGTTGTACATGGTAGATTGGCAGTTTTCATATGCCATCATCTTTTTGTTGTGCTGTCTTATGGAAATGTTTGTTTTATCTCATAAATTAAAAATAAACAATTTGGCTATATTTATAGGTTTGTTTGCTATTGTACAAATAGTTTTCCTGGTTCTTTCCTGGTTCACTTTGCATCACTTCATGCAACTTTTCCCAGATTTTTCTGAAACCACCCTCTTCATCATTTCTTACACACAATAATATTCCCTCACGTTTATATTACATTTTTGTGGGTATCTCCATTCTCCAATTTGTGAGTATCACTTCAGTTTCTGATTCTTCTTCATCACAAAAAGACTGCTATATTTTTGTACATATGGGTCCTTGCCCTCTTTCTTTGGGGTATAGATCTAGTGGCAATAGCACTAGGTCAAAGGGCATGTACACTTCTGTTTTTTGGGCATAGTTCAATATTCCTTAGAATAGTTGGACCAGTTCACCCTTCCAACAATAGTACAATAAAGTATTTGTTTGACTACAGCCCTTCTAACACTTATAATCTTTTCTTTTTTGGTCAATATGGACAATCTAGCTAGTGTGAGATTGTAGCTCAGAGTCGTTTTAATTTGTATTTCTCTAATTAGTAGTGATGTAGAGAATTTTTCCTACATGGCTATTGATAACTTTGATTTCTTCCTCTAAAAATGACCTGTTTATATCCCTTGAACATTTATCAATTATGGAATGGCTCTTATTTTTATAAATTTGAATCACTTAACTATATGTTTTAAAAACGAAACCTTTAGGGCTGGAGCAAAGATGGCAGAGTAGAAAGACTCACATATGCTAGCTCTGAACCCACAGCCCATGGATTTCCTCTAAAAAGAATTCCCAGCAAATTCTGAAATAGTGGAAGCCACGCAGCAACACAGTGAAGGAGATTACCGTTCCAGAGAGCCCTGAAAACCTGACCCCAAAGTCCCTTGTGCACTGGATGGAAGCAGAGCCCTCCCCTGCCCTGGCCATGTGGCACTGAGAGGAGCAGATCCGAGCAGGCTTCAGGGACGGAATCTCCAGGATCTGTGAAGGTCCCTCCACACACAGACACATAGGTCAGTGAGAGAGACGTCTGGATGGGCTAAGAGGGGAGTGGGGTGTCTCCAGGACTCAGGACCCCTCGGGAGGCAGAGGCAGTGGCAGAGGCAGCAGGTGGCCAGAGGTTCCCAGAGCAGGCTGGAGGTCAGCAGGAGCTCCATTACAAAAGGTCTGTGCATATACCCCCTGAGGGAACCGAGCCTGGGACTCCGCCCTGCCCCCACATGAGCACTAGAAATTAAGCTCCCATTGAATAGCAGCCAGGCCTGCTGCTGAAAGCCCTCAGGCTGGGGAGCAGCATTTTAATCTCAGACCCCAAGCAATAGCTGGGAGGACCTAGGCTGGGGTGGAGAGGACTCTCAGAAGTCAAGTAACTGGCTGGGAAA
>CM053769.1:659399763-659418135 GCA_028658325.1 Potorous gilbertii | reverse complement strand
AAGGGAAGGGAGGTATGAAAGAAGAGAGGGCAGATTGGTGATATGGGTAATTAGAATGTCCAGTGTATTGGGGAGGGGGGAGGGGACAAATGGGGAGAAAATTTTGGAGCCCAAAATCTTGTGAAAATGAATGTAAAAAGTTAAATAATAAATTTATAAAAAAAATGAAACCTTTATCAAAGAAATTTGCTGGAATGACTCCTCCCCTCCCACATTTCTTGCTTCTCTTCTAATTTTATCAGCACTAGTTTTATTTTCACTTTTTTTTTTTTTACAAATGATATACACAGAATTGTCTGTTTTTACTCTTGAACTTCTCTAACTCTTCCTTTGCCATGAAGTCTTTCTCTATCTTCAGATCTTAGGTAATTTCTTCTATCGTACTATCCTTTATGTCTAAATCTTGTATTCATTTGTAGCTTATCTTGGTATATGGTGTGACATGTTGGTCTGTGTCTAGTTTCTGCCAGATTATTTTCCAGTTTTCCCAACAATTTTTGTCAAAGAGTGAGTTTTGCCCATTGGGTTTATCAAACACTAGATTACTGTGTTTATTTGCTTCTAAAATTCTGCTCCTAATCTATTCCAATGATCAACCTCTTTATTTCTTACTCAAAACCAAAATGTTTTTGCAATTACAGTTTTATAGCATAGTTTAAGATCTGATACTGCTAGGGTCATTTCCTTCTCTTTTTTTTTTCACTGGTTCCCTTAATATTCTTGACCTTTAGTCCCTCCAAATGAATTTTTAAATTATTTTTTCTAGGTGTATAATTTTTTTTAGTAGTTTGATGGATATGACACCAAACAAATTGATTTAAGCAGCATTGTCATTTTTATTATATTGGTTTAATCTACCTATCAGCAATTAGTATTTTTCCAATTATTTAGTTCTGCTTTCATCTGCTTTCATTTGTGTGAAAAGTATAAAACAACATTTTTGGGAAGTGAATTTTAGATCCATCCACCCAATGAGCTCCAAACAAACAGGTTTTCTAAGTATTCTTGTGTGTATTCTTATATGCTGTTTTTTCTTCTTCTTTTTTTTTTTTTTTTGCCTCAAACCATCAGGTCATACATTGTCCACGATGCACTATTTCCACCTTCTTTTGGGCACATTTCAATGCTCCCAGCACACAGCTGTTCATTGTTTTCTCAGTCTTTGAAGAGCCTATTCTGATACAATAGTCTTGTTTTCCATTTTTGGGGCATTGGTAAGGCATCAGACAGACACATGTATATGTGGAGGCTGAAAAAGGAGAGGATATTATTTGCCACAGACCTTAAGAAATTGTTTTCATCTAATTCTTTTCCAGATTACTGAGCTCCTCACTACAACTGTTACTCAATTCAACTAAACAAATACTATGAAATAACTACTGTGTTCACTTATTATTCTAAATTAGAGTAACTCTTAGAGAGATGCAAAGTATACATGAGATACACTTCTTGCCCTCATGGATGTTATAGTCAACTAGGAGTAATTTAGTTGGTTGGTGAATTAATTTAGATAAGGGGTTGCTAATTAGTTGACCTCCAACTAGTAGTTAATCTCAAATCCTACTTAACTCCTTAACCCTTCACATACAGATAACTGTAAATACACAATAACTACCTTAGAAAGGTAAGACACTATATAATAATCATCCTCTCAGTCAGAAATTCTTAACCTTTTTTGCATCATGGACCCCTCTGGCAGTCTGGTGAACCCTATGGATGTCAAATGCACAAAACAAAATACATAGGACAAAAAAGGAAACCATTTGTATTGAAATATCTATCTATATCTAGGTGACAGTTGGGTGAATCAGGTAGGTACCAAAGGTGGATGCGCAGTTCTGAAAAGGGCTCAGAATGCCCTCACCTCAGAGGTGCGAGTCCTTCCTGAGCACTCCATACACCCATGTATTATTAAATGGGCCTGATTCTGCCAAGTTCCAAGCCAAGATGTGGAGGAATACTAGCTAGAACACAAAGAAAGGAATCTCTATGGGACAAGTGGGCATTTTAATATGGATCATCTCCCACAGGTTCTTAGAGTAAATACATCTCAGGGAAATCATCAGCACATGTTTTCCCCTTAGCATTGTGTGATTATTGTGTGTTCACTCTGGAGGAGAGATGGAAGATTTCCCCCTCTTCCTTTTTGAAACCTTAACTTCATTGTTATAACAGTGATAAGAATAGAAGTAACAGTTAACATTTAGGTAAGATTTCAAGTTTTACAAAGTGGCTCTCATATTATTACCATATTTAATCTTCACAACATTTTCTGAGATAGATAATGCTATTATTTTCATTTCACACTGGACTGAGAAGGTAAAAATGCTTCTCACAAATTGCTAAAATATGGCGGTGTTGGGGGGTGGGGTAGATGGGAGAGGGTCATTGAATCTTCCCTTCCTTGACATGAATAATGTTATTTTCAAGGCAGAAAACACAATCACGCTGCCTTATCCATCACTGACCTCAGAAACACTTGGTTGCATTTCAAGGAAGGGGAAGAGCATTCTTAATGTGTGATTTGTTGTTGGTCTGGGAATGACCACCAAAGAGTGGACTTTGTCTTTTGTCTGAATTTGTACGAGAACTGAGGTAAAGGAAGAAAAAGGAATTAGGAATTACACATGCCTTGCTGTTTGCCTTGAAAAAGAGGCTTTTTCAAAATTAGTAACAGCTCGTACTTATATTATATTTTGAAGTCCACAAAATACTTTTTACATATCATCTCATCAGTTCCACAACCTGGTATGTGGGTAGGTATTCTTAAACATGAGGCCGAGAGAACTTCAATGACTTGCCAAAGGTGACACATCTAGGAAGCGTACAAGGATCTGAACTCAGCTCTCCCTGGTTTAGGAATCAATCCAACACTTCTAAAATTGGCCTTACTCTTTTCAAGAAAGGAAAGAGAAAGTATCTCTTCTCTTCCTCCCTCATTGCACTTTGTTAATTTGCTCCTCTCTTAGACTCAGTTTTCTCATCTGCAAAATGGAGATAGTAACAATACTTACTTTACAGAGTCATTGTGACTGACACTAGAAAGTGTCCCAAAAATCTTAGTGCAGCTTTAAGAACTAAAAGATTTCAGCTTTAATAGTTTGAAATATGCTGTAGCACCGTAAAATGCTTAGTTATTGTTTTAATTTATTGTTACTATTATTACAATATAATCTCAAGCCTCAAAAATAAGCTTTATCTTTCTTTTAGAATTAGCTGAATAATCATAAAAGATATGCGAATAATTTTGGAGAAGAGGAGGCTTTGGTTTCCCACCTAAAATCTTGATAAACAGCATTTGTTACCTAAGGTAGTTTGTAAGAGCGCTCAATTCCATCAGGAATTTCTTAGTTTTATTCATTATCATTAAGTGGTGATTTTGAGTAAATAATTTCATCTTTATAGGCCTTGTTTTCCTCTTCTTGGATTAAACTAGCTGGTCTAGGTTTGAATCTTAGGAATTAATAGTTAATAACAATACTAAAAATATTTACATAACCCTGTGTACCAGGAACTATGCCAAATGTTTTACAACTATCATCTCATTTGATGCCCCCACTCTTCTGCAAGGTAGAATTATCCCCATTTTACAGATGAGGAAACTGAGGCAGACCGAGGTTATCAAGTGATTCATCCAGGGTCACATAGCTAGGCAAATGTCTGAGGCCAGATTTAAACTTAGGTCTTCTTGAATCAAAGCCCGGCACTAAAACTGCTGCTCCATTTAGCTGTCTCAGAGCAATTTAACCTCAGATGCTTAATTGAAAAGAAAATTCTTCCATTAATTTACAGAATAAACACAGAGAAAAAGGCTGTCACCTGGAGTGTTTCTAGTCTAACACATCTGGATTTTTGTCTCCTTCTGTCTCAGTGGGGAGTGTGATGCCTGGCCACATCTTTCCTGGAAGACTATCTCAATGTACTGTGGCAGTCAAGAAACATTTTACAAATTTACAAGAAAACTCATTGCTTTCTCCCTGGGTTGAGGAATAAATAACAAAGTCACACAATGATGTTGACACTCTGTTCTCTCAGGGACTTTGTGTGAACACAAAAAAATGTGGGACAAGGTGATTACATGTGGGCGTAACACTCATTTCCTTGGAAATTATGAAATGTAAATGGCAGGTGTAATGAAGAGATGTCAAGTTGAAACTGACAGAGTTTGTGGTACTCCTTCCAGAGGGGAACTCTTTATTTCCATTTATTTAATACAGAATCCCACTTGGTTGGGAGGTAGGTAATAAAGAGGAGATTAGAGGTAGAAATTTTTAAAATATCCCCAGCACAGAGAAAACAGACAAGACAGAAGGCATGGGTACTGCCCTCAGGAAGCTTATTATAATGTAAGGTTCATAACGTTAAGTACTTTGCTTATGAAATAGTTTGAAGGAATTTTGTTCTATGGCTAAACACTTTATAGATAAGGCATCCTGAAATTATAAAGAGCGGGACAGAAGTCATTGAACATTGGTAGAGGAAATTTCCTTATTTGGAAATTCCCAATTGCCAATACCAATCACAGAGCTGGTCTAAAAGTACACCCAACCCACACGCTGCCCCCACGGAGAGGAACTGTTGGAAGTTCAGTTTCATTTACTTTAATTCCCTTCTGATTAGTGAATTCCTGGTCTAGAGCATCACTTCAAGAAATCCCTATGCTGTGCCTTCTTCTCTCCTGGCTCTCTGTTCTTTATTCTGAATTTTTCTGTCTCTTTACCAATGGTCTTGCTCTACTTCCCACCTGCTCCCTCCCCTTTTAGTTCCATTTTATAGCTTATTTTTTTCCATGAAAAGTTAAGATCTTTGAGTTTTGAAACTTTCTTTTTTTCCCCTCCTCTTATTTGCATTTTCAGTGGTAACACAATAGTGCCTGACAAATAGTAAATGTTCAATATATACAGTCTCTCTCTCTCTCTCTCTCTCTCTCTCTCTCTCTCTCTCTCTCTCTCTCTCTCTATCTCATCTTCATCCGCTATCTCTTTATCTATCATATCCATCATCATCATATCATCCTCTGTCTCTTTTTCTGTCTCACTGTCTCTGTCTCTCTCTGTCTCTCTCCATCCAGCTATCACTATCTCTTTATCTATCATCTGTCCATATCATCATCATCATCATCTCTCAGTCTCTCTTCCTGTCTCTTTCTGTCTCTCTATCTCTGTCTCTCTGCCTATCATCTCTCCATCATCATCATCTCTCTGTCTTCCTCTCTCTGTGTCTCTTTGTTCCTGCCTCTATTTCTGTGTCTCTGTATCTCTGTCTCTTTCTTTTTCTCTCCATCTCTCTATCCATCCAGCTATCACTATCTCTTTATCTATCATCTGTCCATATCATCATCATCATGATCTCTCAGTTTCTCTTCTTGTCTCTTTCTGTCTCTCTGTCTCTGCCTCTATCTCTGTGTCTCTGTCTCTATTAATATTCAAGATTGACTCCAAACTATCCTTCCAACTTAATTTTCCTCTGTTCTTCTGTATAAACTGTCATGGATAATAAGGCTATCCTCTGTCTTCTAAGAATCATGCCATGAATAGTCTGACTTTCCACATTTGTTTATGTGCTTCTCATTATGTTTCCTACCTTCAAAGTAGCTCTTCCCCCTTTCCTGCCTCTTCAAATCCTGTCCATTCTTCAAGATCCAACCTTTCAGGTAGCATTCTTCTTCAACTACTCCATAGTACAGGGAGATCTCTCATTCCCCTCAACTTTTCAAATTTACTGTCTGTGCCAACCATTTGACACTTTATTATTTTATATCGTTAGTTGATTTTTAAATGTATGCGTTGTAGATTTCCCCAACTACATTGTTAGCAACTTGAAGGAAGATAATCTATCTTCATCCTTGTTATACTTTCACTTTCCCTGTGCCCAAGTATTAAACAAAGTCCCTTGTACACAATCAGTGCTCATAAATATTTGTTAATTAATAGATTTTTATATCCAGAATTTAGGAAATCTAGTTTACTATACCAAAAAAGTATGTGTTGGATAATCTGGAGTTCAATAATTCTGTGCTGACAAAAAAGGCTAGTGGGACTGGAAAACACTACATTTGGAACACTGTGTCCTTCCTTAGGTTGGGCAGATTTGAGAGGGATGTGAGGAGATACCCATACATGACCTTGGACAGATCACTTCACGTATCAGACACATCTGGATTCTCATCTGTAAAATGAGGTGGTAGTGCTAAATCATCTGTTAGGTCACTTCCATCTCTAATAGCCCATAATTCTCTTTCTCCTATAGGTAATGGGGAGCCATTGAAGGATTGGGAGCTAAAGAGTGACCCAATAGTCGCCTTTATTTGGAAGACTTGTCTGGAGATGAAGTGAAACATAAATTGGAAGGAATGGAGGGAGACTGGAGCCAAAGAGTCTAGTTAGGTACTGGTGCTCTGCACCCTTGGTAAAGGATATGCTCAGTCAGTGATCCTTAGTAAGACCCTAGGGGAAAGGAGATAGAGTAAAAGTGGATTGGTGACTGAGTCAGGCTTCAGTAGACAAATATCATGGTCCCTTCTAACTTCCAAATGTTCTAATTCTGTGATCCTGCCCTTTAGCAAGGGGCCAGACATGCCACTGGAAGTCTTCCAAGTTCATGCTCAGTCTTGTCACCTTTAATATGATGGCAATAGTCTAAGACCTGTAAGATCCAAATGTCTAGGACACTAATTCTATGTGTTATGGTCACAGTGCCCCTTGTGGTCCATACCTTTCCCAAGAAAAGAACGCAGTAGTTCTTAATAATTATCTTAATTCTCCTCATGGCAATTGGATACAATTTCCTGGATACAATTTCCTGTCTCCATTAGTTCACGTTGGTCCTCTTCTGTAATTTTCTCACCTGCCCAGAAGGGCCCTCAGCAGGATAGGAACAGTGGAAGGTTCAGTCATGGGAACAGCAGATGGGGAACAGGAAAGGGGAGAATGCTGTTCCCTCAAAGGAGTCCCTTTCACCATGGGGTTGTGTGCCTGCCACAAGGGCTGTGAACATCTGGGCATGGCTGGGTGGCTAAAACATCCTCACCTTCTGATTACCCAGCTATCCTCCAGCACCTTGCTCAAAAACTCCTTTCTCAGGAAGCCTTCTCATATTTCCCCAGCCAGAAAGGAAGGCCCCAGCTCTCTGCTTTGTACTTGTTCTTTTGGCACTTGTACTTTTTCTTATACTATTTGTAGACATATCCTTCTAAATAGAGTGTAATCTCCATGACGATGAGGGTTATATCTTTTTTCATTTCTATTTCCCTCAAATTACTGAAAAGAGTGATTTGGAGTGGCAAATAATGGGCACTGAGTACATGTTTATTGAATAAATGTTGAACTAATAAATGCTCCTTATTCAATTGGTTATGGAAATTCATGTAGTGTAGCTACAATGTTTTATCTTTATAAGAATGATTCCATGGTAGATAAGGGGTGAAAGGAAATCATGAAAACTTCTTAAAAGTAAATTTTGTGATTTTCCTGATTTCATTTTCATGATTGAGGCAAGACTGCAGCAAAGTATGCAATGTAATCAAGACCCCAAGTTAATCAAGAAAAGATTCAATTTAACTCATAATTAAGATCATTTAGCTTATTGTGGTCAAAAGAAAAGCCACTGAGAAAAGGATGGGTCTGATTTTTTTTTGTCTTTTTTTTTAAGCCAGGGACTACATTCATGGGGAAGCAGAGGTATTGCTGCTGCCAGGCACTACCAAGAAGTATGGTCTATGACACAAACCAATTAAACAAGATTGGCACAGCAGACAGGATTTTCAGGGTGGAAATGCTTTCTCTTTTATATTTGTATCAAAGATCAGAATATTGCAAAATGCTCAGACTAAAGTTCTTGGGAAAGTCCTCTGGTCCACTTAATAGCCCCAGGGCATTCTTTTAATTTGGGAAGACACTGGAGAGATATGTGAACTTTGGATTCCTTCTTTGAAAATATGTCAACTCTTGAAATCTGTGGAGATTTCAATACAGGTATCACTGAAGAAGTAATAATAAACAAACATTTTGATAGAATTTTATAGTGGGGAAGATTTTTCATTTAGACAGAACTGAAAAAAAAATAATTCATGGTAAAGAAAGCAGAAAGAAAATTATTTTCAATCAGAGAACTCCACAAACACTTTTGCTCAATGATAAGTGGGATAAGTAGGAATGGAAGATGACTCATTGAATGTAACTTCCAATGTCTGATCTGCCTAGAACCAAACAGCCTAGTCAGAGAGTATTTGGAAAATCTTATGCCATTCAGAAAACTTTTCTCTCCATGTATACTTTTCAAGATAGCATTCCAAGATCATTCAGCAGCCTTAAAGAAAAATAGCTGTGTTTAAAATGCAAAATAATGCTGAATAATATTCAAAATAAAAAATTGTAGAGTTGGAAGAGAACTCAGAGATCATCCAGTCGAACCCTTGGTGAATGCAGTAATCTCCTCTACATTGTCTTTCATAGGTGGCCATGCATTTCCAACAGGGAACTCTTTACCTCCTGGGGCAACTGATTTCATTTCTAAATAACTGCTAGAAAGAGTTTCCATATGTCCTTGCAATTTCTTTCCTTCAATAATTGTTCCTAGAATGGATTCTATTAAAAATACATTGTCTAGATAGGACTTGACAGATATATTGAGATTCCATTTTCAACCACCAGATGGCTTTATTCTGAGTAGATAGGTAATGCTCAAATTTGTTCCACTATTCTAACCACTGTTTAGCCATGGAATAAATGTGGCTCAGGGGTATCCAGCACCAGGTGTTGACTTCATGATTTGCTGCCATAAAGATTTGGCCCATTGATGATGTCCATCTGTGTCTACCCTCTGACCTTCAGTTCGTTCACAGGACTGATTAAGGGAGTTGGAGCTTGATAGTCTATTCTAGCTATATCAGGCATGATCTGGATTTTGGCACTGCTTTTTCTCTTTTGTAGTGTCAGGCTGAGCTGAAAAATATCTGCTTGGAATAGGAAAATAGGCCACAAAAGTCAAAAGGAAGAAATGAGAGTTGACTCAAGACATGGACCCTAACTTTATTCACTACTGTCAAGTTTTAAAACATTTTTGTGTCTAGGTTTCAGTGACTCATTTGAAAATATTGCATGTAAATATATTTCGCATGACTTCATATGTATAATTGATATATTGTTTGCTTCCTCAAGGGGTGGGGGAGAGGGGAGAGGGAGATGGAATTTGGAACTCAAAATTCAAAAAAAAGAATGTTAAAATTTTTATATGGAATTGGGAAATATTTAAGAAAACAAATAAAAACATATTAAATGTTTTTTAAAAAAGAAAGTATTCCATGTGGAAAACACCTATCTACATATTTGGATCTTGTGGTTACTTACTCCTGTAACCCACCTCTATGTATTCTATGAAACAAAGTGGACATTTTCACAGTATGAATTCATTCAAGCACAGGCTTACTTCACTCACTGTGAGGTTCTTCTTTAAGGAGAACAGATGGGTGAGTACAAATAGTACAAAATGCGTAGGTAAATATTAGTACTGAGAGTAGCAATATGCAGATAATAAAAGCACTTAATCAACAGAGTCTCACCTGAACAGTTTTCCCAATCATAGCATGTGTCATAGCCACAGGGTTCCCTCTTCGTGCTATTGAATGAAAGCTTTGTCCTTTCAATGGCCTGTTCCAACTGAGGTCCGCTGTGGCAGGATCCAACAGATAAGAAATGGAGTTTCTGGGTATTTGCACATTTCTCTGCCAAAAAATTGCAGCTGGGTTTGGTAAAGTAACGGTTGGAGTCTGAATTGAATACACAGAGATCTTCTGAGTAATGACTGTAAAGGGAGAAAAAAATAACATGTTTATCTGAAGAAAAGAAGAGGTCAAAGATAGACAAGGAGGGCACACAGCTGAATGATGAAAATGGATCCCTCTGCTGCCAGCATCTTCCCCACTCCAATCTATCCTACAAACTGTTGCCATATTCATCTTTCTAAAATAGCATTTTCACCATGACATTCCCATACTTACAGGATCCTGATGCCTAGACAATAAAGTCTGAATTCCTTAGCCTAGCATTCAGAATATGCCATCTATCATTTGACTTCAGTTTGCTTTCTAGCTTTATTCATTGTGATCTTCTCTCTCTGTCTACACATATCCTATCCATTCTAGGCGACAACACATGTATCTGTCAGAGATGATGTTGAGTCAAGTGCCACTTCCTCCATGAAGGCTTCACTGACCAGTCTAGGTGAGATGATTACTTCTTCATATGAATTTCTTTTTTTAAATTTTTTAAATTTGTTTTTGAAAATTTATTTATCTTTAGTTTTCAACATTCATTTCCACAAGATTTTGAGTTTCATATTTTCTCCCCATCTTTTCCCTTCCCCCCCACCCCAAGACACCATGGATTCTGATTACCCCTTTCCCTAATCTTCCTTCCCTTCTATCACAGCCCTCCCTTTTCTTATCCCCATCTTCTCTCTTTTCTTCTAGGGCAAGATAGATTTCTATACTCCATTACCTACATTTCTTATTTCCAAGTTACATGCAAAAGCAATTCTCAACACTCATTCCTAAAACTTTGAGCTTGGACTTCTTTCCCTTCCTCCCTCCCTACACATCCCCACTGAGAAGGTAAGCAATTCAATATAGGCTATACATGTATAGTTATTCAAAAGACTTCCATAATAGTCATGTTGTGAAAGACTAACTTTATTTCCCTGCATCCTATCCTGACCTCCCATTTATTCTGTTGTCCCTTTTAACCTTGTCTCTCCCCAGGTGTTTACTTCTAATTGGTCCCTCCTCCCATTTGCCCTCCCTTCAATCATCCCACCACTCCACTTATCCCTTCTCCCCTAATTTCATGTAGTGTAAGATAGATTTTCATACCAAATTGAGTGTTCATGGAGTCAAATGTGATGAGAGTAAGCTTCACTTTTTCCTCTCAACTCCCCTCTTTTCCATTCCATTGAAAAAGCATTTTCTTGCCTCTTTTATGAGAGATAATTTGCCCCATTCCACTTCTCCCTTTCTCCTCCCAATATAGTCCTCTTTCAACCCTTAATTTTATTTTTTTTGGTGTCATTCCTTTCAATTCAACTCACTTTGTGTTCTCTGTCTATATGTATATAATCCCTCCAACTACCCAAATACTGAGAAAAATCTCAAGAGTTACAACATTATCTTTCCATGTAGGAATATAAACAGTTCAAATTTAGTAAGTCCCTTATGATTTCTCTTTCCTGTTTACCTTTTCATGCTTCTCTTGATTCTTGTGTTTGAAAGTCAAATTTTCTATTCAGCTCTGGTCTTTCCATCAAGAATGCTTGGAAGTCCTCTATTTCACTAAATGACCATTTTTCTTCTGAAGTATTATACTCAGTTTTGCTGGGTAGGTGATTCTTGGTTTTAATCCTAGTTCCTTTGATTTCTGGAATATCATATTCCAAGTTCTTTGATCCCTTAATGTAGAAGCTGTTAGATCTTGTGTTATCCTGATTATATTTCCACAAATACTTGAATTATTTCTTTCTGGCTCCTTGCAATATTTTCTCCTTCACCTGGAAACTTTGGAATTTGGCTACAATGTTCCTAGGAGTTTCTCTTTTTGGATCTCTTTCCAGTGGTGATAGGTGGATTCTTTCAATATTCACTTTGCCCTCTGGTTCTAGAATATCAGGGCAGTTTTGCTTGATAATTTCATGAAAGAGATGTTTAGGCTCTTTCTTTGAGTATGTCTTTCAGAGAGCCCCATAATTTTTAAATTGTCTCTACTGGATCTATTTTCTAGGTCATTTGTTTTTCCAATGAGATACTTCACATTGCCTTCTATATTTTTTATTCTTTTGTTATTGTTTTGTAATTTCTTGGTTTCTCATAAAGTCATTAGCTTCCATCTGCTCCATTCTGTTTTAAAGAACTATTTTCTTCAGTGACCTCCTTTTCTGTTTGACTAATTCTGCTTTTTAAAGCATACTTATTCTCATTGGCTTTTTGGACCTCTTTTGCCATTTGGATTTGTCTATATTTAAAGGTGTTATTTTCTTCAGCAATTTTTGACATTTCCTTTAGCAAGATGTTGGCTCATTTTTCATGATTTTCTTGCATCACTCTCATTTCTCTTCCCAACTTTTCCTCCACCTCTCTTACTTGATTTTCGAAATCCTTTTTGAGCTCTTCCATGGCCTGAGACCACTGAATATTTATTTTGGAGGTTTTGGATGCAGAAGCCTTGCCTTTTATGTCTTCTTCTAATGATATGCTTTGTTTTCTCTCATCCAAAAAAGATGGAAGAAAATATCTGTTCACCAATAAAGTAACCTTTATTAGTCTTATTTTTTCCTTTTTTTCGGGCATTTTCCCAGTCAGTTACTTGACTTTTGTGTCCTTTGTCAAGTGGAGGGTATACTCTATGGATGTGTAAGTTCTCAGTTCCTCCAAACTGGCACAATAAAGGGAGAGGACTTTACTCCTCTCCTGACCTGCACTCTTGTCTGGGAGTAACCATAAGCACTGTTCTGCCCACTATCTGTAAGTAGGATTCTCTCTCCAGAGCCTCTACTAGCTCCACCAGCCAGGTTCCTCCTCACCCTAGGACCACCACTCAGGGCTGAGATCCAGATCAGTGGCTCAATTCCCCCAGGGTCTTTAGGCCCAGGGCTCTGAAAGTGAATGTTGTTGCCACTGTCACCCCCTTGGGCCCAGGGCTGGGGTCAGACCCTGCTCCCTTCTCATTCAGGTGAAAGAGCTTTCTCACTGACCTTTGAAGCTGTCTTTGGTGTTTGTGGGTTGAGAAATCTGGAAACTGCAGCTGATACCTGTGATTCTGTGCCTGAAGCAGCTCCAGTCCTGTCCTTGTCACACTGCACAGTGAAGGTAAGGCTGCATTCCATGGACTGCACTCTACTCTAAGCCTGGTGTGATAGACCTTTCCTGTTGGCCTTCCAGTTTACCTTAGGCTGGAAATCTCTTTTGCTCTGTCATTTTCTGACTTCTATTGCTCCAGAATTTGTTTAGAGTCATTTCTTACAGGTATTTTTTAGGCTATGAGAGCAGAGATAGAGAGCAAACCTGTCCTTCTACTCCATCATCTTGGCTCCATTATCCTTCATATGAATTTCTAAAGCAGTTTTTGACTCTATCATTCATTTGACATTTGATTATAGATTATGAAAGTTTCAGTTATCTTACTTTTCCTGTGTGACTCTATGGATTTTCTAATTGTTTAGAGACTTTTTCTCTTAAGTAATTAGACATTCATTGCTCATGATTGGGTCACATCAATATGTTAAAAATTATGATTGTACCTAAATTTAGATTTAACATAATAATAATGAAACCAACAAAAGTTTAATATATAGAATTAGGCAAAATAATATCAGAATTCATCTGAAGGGAAAGAAGATCAAGAATTTCAAGGGAAATAGTATGAAAAAAATAGGGAAAATGGAGCTTAATATGACCAAGCTTCAAACAGTATTGTAAAATAATACTCATCAAGCCTCTTTGATATTGGTTAAAAAAAAATAAAAATTGACCAGTGGAAGAAACTAGACAAGCAAGTCCCCAAAGCAATAAAATATAGTAGCCTTATATTTGATGATAACCCAATATCACAAACTACAGAGGTAAGATTTTCTTCTTAGATAAGAACTTCTGAGAACGTTGGAAGACAGTTTTGCAAAAAATAAGCTTAGATCACACATACCACATTAAGCTCCAAATAGATATACAATCTAAATAGAGAAGATTACATCATTGAAAAATTAGGAGAAATTAAGAAAGAAGGTGTGGAAGTGATAAAATTTAAGTTACAAAAAATCTTTAGACTCATATGAAAAAAATCAGTGTAGTGGAATAAAAAGAGAAGCTGTTGATCAGGAGAACAATTTTAGCTGCAGAAATCTCTGACCAAGTTTTGATATCCACAAGTAGATACAAGTAGATAGGAACAAGAGCCATTCCACAATATATGAGTGACTAATATATACGAACAAGAATGATAAATAATTTATTTCATTTAATCCTTACAACAATTTTGTAAGGTAAATGCTACTATCATCAGTGTCTAGTAGAGAGTACAGTGAATTGGGTTACTGATGAGAAGTACATCAAAGGTCACTAGTTCCAGTAGGCTCATATAGCTCTTTTAATTCTTGACCCTAGATGATTTTCAGAGCAATTAGAGGCTTGATGATATTGAAACAAATTTCCTTATGCTATCTCCATTAATTCTTTTTACACTTTTGCTAAGTGGAGTCCCTAAAATGATTTGAAGAAGACTCAGGTTTGTGACCAGGATGTATGAAAGGAGTTAAAAGGAATTCCATACAGTTTAGAATGACAGAACCTCCAAAGGTAGCAGAAGAAAAGTATAACAAAAGATATGCTTAAATATCTAACCACTTTCCTAGCTAGCTAAATGAATCCCTAATTGGCTAAAATGAGAGCCTGAAAGTTCAAAAGTGTTGAACATTGCCTGGGACTATGATGTACAATAGGCCTGCACAACTTGTGGCCAGAAGGACAGTTATGACCCTCAGTATGCTTGAGGGAGGCCAAAGGATTTACTCTACAAACAAAGGATCTTTTCCTCTAGATTTTTCGCAGGCTGCCTGAAATCTTTTTGCCTGCCAAAAGCAGCAGAGTGCTGTAACTTGTGGCCTATGGCCACAAGTTGTGCAGGCCTGATGTACAAGAACTGTTAGAATCATTCTCCTAGAGAGGATGAAACACAGCAACTGAAGACCAGTAAAGAGTAGCAGAGAGCAGTTCAATAGAAATTCCATTAGGGAATAGTAAAGAGAAAACTCAGTGGAAATGCCATTAGTGAACAGCATGAGAAAATAAGGTAGCAGAGGACCCCAGCTCAAAAGAAAAAGCAACTCACTAGAAGACATCACCAGGAGGCATTAGGAACTTTGCAGGAGAATCAGTAGCCCCATAAGTATGAGTGGCCCTGGTCACCTGATTACCCAGATCACACAGGTTTCCTTTGTGTTCACAAATGTCATCTCCCCAATTGGTAGCATAGGAAACCATGGGGAAATGTGTTCCCGTGTGAATCTATAATATTTCTTATATGTCTTTTACTTGAGGGTAACAAATCTCTGATTGTATGGTAAGAAGAAATACATTGGTAGGGGCTTGTGATCAGTGATCTTGAATGGATACTGACTCATATCTACAAGGTACCTTGATGGTATTTTGTGGGGCACATAGGTACCTCTTATAGATCAGGAAACAGAGACTCAGAAATGGTAAATGATATATAGTTAGCATGGTATACTGGATAGAGCTGTAGACTTGCAGTTAGAAAGACCTGGCCTTAAATGCTACCTTTAGCACTTACTAGCTCTGTACTATTGGTTAAGTCAATTAATCTCTCTAGGCCTCAATTTCTTCATCTGTAAGATGAGGGCACTGGTCTTGATGATCTCTAAGGTCCATTCCAGCTCTCTAACACTATTATCTTCTGGTTTATGATATCAATGGGTTGCCCATGATCATACAGCTAGGAAGTATCAGAGGTGGGATGTGAACCCAGTTGTCTTTTGACTCTAAGTCCAGTTTCTTTCTAGTACACTATGCTAACTCTGATGTCATAATATCCAAGTTGTAGGTTGTTGAATGAGCTGATTAAGATTATGGCTTACACTAAAAGGCCTTATGCGAGATAAAGATGTATAATTAAAATAACCCGTGGAAGAAAGGAATTTAGACTAATGGGATCTCATAAACTCTAAAAACAAATGTATTGTCAAATTCTTTCAACTTTCAAAAGAAGTTGCAGGTAATTTTTTCCTTCAACTTGTGACTTCAAGTTTACAAATGACTATCTGTGTAGCACTGAGTGGTCTGGTCAAATTTCAAAACAGAGTTCATGTAGCATCTTACCTACAATCATCTTCTGCAGACATGCAAACACATTGGGATTCCACCATTTTACGTCCTGGTCCACAATTGCTCATATGGGGCAAAACCTCTGGAACAAACAAATGAAAGATGTGAAGACTGATCCATGTGGTAAGCATCTAACTTCAAAGTGCTGCTTCTCTCTTAATTTTTAAAAAAAGTTTATTATTTATTTTTAACATTTTCTTTTAAAATTTTGAGTTCCAAATTCTTTCCCACCCTCTAACTCTTCCCTCACCCACTGAGAAGACAAGCAAAATGACATCATTATATATGTGAATTCATGCAAAACATTTCTGTATTAGTTATACTGTAAAAAAGGCAAAAAAAAGAATGAAAATGAGAAAATTATACTTCAGTTCACACTCAGAGTTCATCAGTTTTCCTTCTGGAGGTGAATATGATTTTTTTCATAGTGAGTCCTTTGGAATTGTCTTGGATCATTGTATTGATCAGAGTAGTCAAGTCTTTCATAGTTGGTTATCAGTACAACCTTTCTGTTACTCTACACAATGATCTCATTGTTCTTACTTCCCTTTGCATCGGTTCATATAGGTCTCACCATGCGTTTTTTTTTTCTGAAACCACCTCCCTCCCCAATAACGTCTTACAGCACAATAGTACTCTATCATAGTCAAATGCCACAACTTTTTAGCCATTCTCCAATGAATGAGCATCCCTTCAATTTCTAATTATTTGCCACCACAAAAAAGAGCTACTCTTAATATTTTTTGTACATATGGGTCCTTTTCCGTTGCCTTTTGTTTCTTTGGGATACATACATAGTAGTGGTATTGCTGAGTAAAAGCATATACATAGTTTTATAGCTCTTTGGGAATAGTTCAGAATTGTTCTCCAGAATGATTGGATTAGTTCACAACTTTACCAACAGTTCATAAATGTACCTATTTTCCCTCATGCCCCTCAGCATATGTCATTGTTGATTTGTATGATGTGGTACCTCAGAATTATTTTAATTTGCATTTCTCAAATCAATAGTGGTTTAAAGCATTTTTTTCCCTTCCCCCAGTAGACCCTGCTTTCTATCACTCCCCTTCTTAGCCCCTTCCCCCCTACTTTCTTGTAGGGCAAGGTACCCCTTACCTGTATATCTTATTTCCCAGTTGCATGTAAAAATAATTTTTAACATTCATTTTTAAAACTTTGAGTTCCAAAATTCTCTCCCTTTTTCTCTCCCCACCCTCATTGAGAAGGCAAGCAATTTGATATAGGTTATATATGTAGTCATGCAAAACACATAGTCATGATGTGAAAGCCTAACTATATTTTCCTCCATACTATTCCTACCCCCATTTATTCTATTCTCTCCTTTGAACCTGTCCTTTTTCAAAAATGTTTGCTTCTGACCCCTCCCCAAAGTGCCTTCCCTTCTATCATCTGCCCCATTCCCATGCCCTTCCCTTCGCTTTCCTGGAAGGTAAGATAGATTTTCATACCCAATTGAGTGTGCTTGTTATTCCCTCCTTAAGCCAAATCCTATGTGAGTAAGGTTCACTTATTCACTCTTACCTCCTCCTTCTTTCCTTCCAATGTAAAAACTTTTTCTTACCTCATTTATGTGAGATAATTTATCCCACTCTACCTCTCCATTTCTCCATCTCCCAGTACATTTTTCTCAATAATTAATTTTATTATTTTAGATATTATCCCTTCACAATGACCTTATCCTGTGCCCCCTCCATATATATATTTACATATGTGTTTCCCCCAACTATGCTAATACTGAGAAAGGTTTTATGAGTTACAAATATTGTTTCCATGTAGAAATGTAAACAGTTCAACTTTAATAAACCCCTTATTATTTTTCTTTTCTGTTGACCTTTTCATGTTTCTCTTGAGTCTTGTATTTGATAGTCAGATTTTCTATTCAACTCTGGTCTTTTAAGCAAGAATGCTTGAAAGTTCTCTATTTCATTGAATGTCCATTTTTCCCTCCTAAAGGATTATACTCAGCTTTGCTGGATAGGTGATTCTTGGTTTTAATCCTAGCTCTTTTGTCCTCTGGAATATCATATTCCAATCCCTTAATGTAGGAATTGTTAATCTTGCGCTATCCTGATTGCGTTTCCACAAAACTCTAATTATATCTTTTTGGATGCTTACAATATTTTCTCCTTAACTTGGGAACTTTGGAATTTGGCTACAATATTTCTAGGAGTTTTCCTTTTGGGACCTATTTCAGTAGGTGATTCTTTTCATTTCTATTTTACCCTCTAGTTCTAGAATATCAGGGCAGTTTTCCTTAATAATTTCTTGGAAGATGATGCCTAAGCTCTTTTTTTATCATGATTTTTAAGTAGTCCAACAATTTTTAATCATACATCCTGGATTTATTTATTTATTTTTTTTTTGGAGTTTCCTTTTTTTTTATTTTTTTTATTTTTTATTTTAATAAATTTGTTTAACTTTTTACATTCATTTTCACAAGATTTTGGGTTCCAAAATTTTCTCCCCATTTG
>CM053769.1:659318160-659399263 GCA_028658325.1 Potorous gilbertii | reverse complement strand
CTTCAGTATTTTTTTGAGTCTCCTTCAGCAAATAGTTGATTTGATTTTTATGATTTTCTTGCATCACTCTCATTTCTCTTCTGAAATTTTCCTCTACTTCTCTTACTTGACTTTCCATTGTGTGTATACACTCAATGTGTATATATATGTATGCAGCTTACATAGTTTTTAATGTAATTTATTTTTCAGTTCTTAACATTCACTTCCACAAGAATTTGAATTCAAAATTTTCTCATCTTTCCCCACTTCTTATCCAAGGACAGCATGTATCTCATCTGCCCCTTCCTCCAGTCTGTCCTCCCTTCTATTACCCACACTTCTTCCATCCCCCTTCCCCTCTATTTTATTGCAGGACAACATAGATTTCTATACTCCACTGGTTGTATAGCTTAATTTCAAGTTACATGCTAAAACAATTTTTAACATCCATTCTTAAAACTTTGAGTTCCATATTCTCTCCCTCCCTCCTTACCCACTCTCACTGAGAAAATAAACAATTCAATACAAGTCATACATGTGTAGCAATGCAAATCACTTCCATAAGAATCATGTCATAAAAGACTAACCACATTTCCCTCTGTCCTATCCTGCCCTTCATTTATTCTATTCTCTCTCTTGACCTGTCCTCCTACAACAGTGTTTGCTTCTGATCATCCCCTTCCCCAATTTACTGTCCTTTCTATTATCTTCCCTCTCCTGTCCCCTTCCCCCTTGCCTTCCTTCAGGGTAAAATAGATTTCCATATCCAATTGAGTGTGTGTTATTCCCTTCTTAAGCCAAAAACCATGACTGTAAGGCTCAATTATTTCCTTTCATCTCCCCCCTCTTCCCCTCCATTGTAAAAGCACTTTTTCCCCTCTTTTATGTGAGATGATTTGCTATACTCTTATCTCTCCCTTTCTCTTACTCCTACTACATTCCATTCAACAGTAAATTTTATTTTTTTTAGGTATTGTCCCTTTATATTCAACTCACCCTATGCCCTCTGTCTATGTATAACACACACACACCTATACATACACTCATGTACGTATACATACCTACACATATATAATTTACACATGCCCATACACATCTACATATATATTTTCCCTGTAATGACCCTAAAACTGAAAAAGTTCTCATGAGTTACAAATAACATCTTTCCATGTAGGAATATAAGCAGTTCAACTTTAATGAGTTCCTTAAGGCTTCTCTTTCCTGTTTACCTTTTCATGTTTCTTTTGATTCTTGTTTTCAGATGTCAAATTTTCTATTCAGTTGTAGTCTTTTCATAAAAAATACTTGAAGGTCCTGTATTTCAATGAATGGCCATTTTTTTCCCCTGAAGTACTATGCTCAGTTTTGTGAGTAGGTGATTCTTGGTCTTATTCCTTTCTCCTCTGACCTCTGAAATGTCATATTCCAAGCCCTTTGATCTGTTAGTGTAGAAGCAGCTAAATCATGTGTTATCCTGATTTTATTTCCACAATACTTCAATTGTTTCTTTCTGGCTGCTTGTAATATTTCTCTTTGACCTGGGAACTCTGGAATTTGGCTACAATATTCCTAAGAGTTTTCATTTTGGGATCACTTTCAGGAGGTGATCAGTGAATTCTTTCCATTTCTATTTTATCTTCTGTATCTAGAATATCATTGCAGCTTTTCCTGGTGATTTCTTGGAAGATGATGTCTAGACTCTTTGTTTCATCATGGTTTTCACAATCAAGTGAGAGGAGTTTACTCCTTTCCTGGTCTACACTATGTTGTTTGAACAACCACAAGCATTTTTATCTACCCAGGATCTGTGAGTAGGATTCCTTCTCCAGAGCCTCCACCAGCTCCACCAGGCCAGTGCTCTTCCTCATCCCAGGACTGCCACTCAGGACTGAGACCCAGATCAACTGCTTGATTTCCCTAGGGTCTTTAGGCTGAGGGCTTCAAAAGCTGATGCTGTTGCTGCAGTGGTTGCACCTGTCCTGGAGCCAAGGCTGGGACTGAACCTTGCTCCTCTCTCACCCAGATGAAAGAGCTTTCTCACTGACCTTTGAAGCTATCTTTGGGGTTTGTGGGTTGATAAATCTGGGAACCATAAGTGCTTCCCAGTAATCCCATGCCCTGAAGCCTGCTCCAGTCATGTCTGTGCTGTGCTGCGTGATCAAGGCTAGGCTGCTCTCCACTCTGGGCCCAGTGACCTTTCCTGTTGGCCTTCCAGGTTGTCTTGGACTGGAAATCTCTTTCACTCTGTTGTTTTGTGGCTTCTGCTTCTCTAGAATTTGTTAAGAGTCATTTTCACAGGATTTTTTTGGGCTATTCTACAGGTCCATCCTTCTATTCTGCCACCTTGGCTCTGCCCCCTGTATCATTGTTAATACAGGCTGAAATATACATTGCTATTCTGCAGTATGCATCAATCATGCATATTCCACAGAAACACATTAAAGGCAAACATACATTGTCAATGGTATGTCACTGATTTCACTTACATCTGGGGTACTAACCTTTATTGCAAGTGAGTGAACTTAGAATAGCTGGCTCCCAGGACTTTTTCCCACATGTGTAATTTGGTGGTCCAGAAATGACAAAGCCATGGGGGCAAGTGAGTTGGATGGTGTCTCCAATGTCGTATACACTTTGATATGGCGTGATTGAAAAGCCTTCCTGTACAAATGGCTTTAGGCACCCTACCCCTGTAGACAGAAACAATTATATGAACATGTCACCTGAAAAATCTCATATTAATAATTATAAATAGATTTTGTGTGACTTAAGGGAACTAGGATGCATTTCCTATCAGCTTAGCTACTTTGCTTCCCAATGAATGACTTAGGATTTAATGACTTTCATTTGTATAGTACATACTACATAATCTACAAAGCAAGAGAGGTAGCTGAAGGCACAGAATTTGGAGTCAGAAGACCAGTGTTCAGATTCTAGATTTATGATTTACTACTTGTGTGACCTTGGACAAATTTTTCAACCCTTCTGGGCTTCAGTTTTCTAACCTATAAAATCATAGGGTAAGACTATTGTTACAGCCAGTCCTATGCAGGTCTGATCCTCTGACCTATTTATGACTTTTTGTTGTTGATATTATCTCATTCATTCCTCACAATAACAATGTGAGGCAAACATCAATATTACCATTTTACAGATGAGGAAACTAAGGCCTATGGATGGAGGGATAAAGGGACTTGTCCAAGGTCATAGAGGGATTAAATTCCAGAAGATGGATTAGACTCCTAAGTCAGTGCTTATTCCCCTATGCTAAAAGGCTTGGTCTTGTTTGCTATAATGCTGTAGTACAATAGGGATAATAGTATTCAAGGATAGGGATGTGACTTAGATTTACTATATTCCTAAGAGAACACTCCTCAATTATCTAAGCAGATGAGTAATAGAGAGTAACCCTAGGTAAAATGTATCAATAATTTTCAAGTGCAATGTAAACTCCTAATTTCCATCTTCTTTCCTAATAGACATGTTAAAAGAGTTGCTGGTGAGTTGCACATTGACCTGTTTAGTTTCATTTTCTCTCCTTGCCTATGTGGGCCAATTACTAGAATAGCTACCAACCAGTCAAAGGACCAAAAGCATTAAGACTAATAAAGAAAACAAATAACTTGTGAGGAGATACATCAGGCATAGCCTTGGAGCTGTGGAGAGGTGGTAGAGATTTTTAGATGATGCATCTTTCAATGGGAGATGACAAAAAAGTTTGTTTTTGTTTCTGTTCTTTTTACACTGATATGTGAACCAGAGAGGTAATTACCATTAAATCCCTTAGAAAAGGTATTAATTTTATAATAATTGCTTTGAAAAATGTTTACCTCTAGGGACATCAAAAATTTTATGAATCAAAATTTATTAAGATTAATTTGGGTCATTTAAAAAATGTCTGCCTTACATACTAGTACGTTTTGCTAATTTTATTTTTTGTCTCTTATTCTTTGTTATAAAGAATGGTTCTTTGGGAGTATGGAGTCTTGGGATACTTTGGGAAAGACAGGTGACAAAAACACAAAGTTACAAAATTTTACTTGAAAAAATGACTAATGAAAACAAAAATTCATTATCTTGTTTTCGCTGGCCTAAACACATAGGATTCATTAATCTACCTAATACTGAATCACAATCTCTTTTTGCTGATTTTTAAAAAAATTCATTTTGTTATTCTAGTCTGGGGTTAATTCTTCTCTCTGGACATCTCTAAAATCATGTGACTTGACTATAGGCTTTCTTGGTCCCTGTAATGGTAGTTTAAGGTTAATGGTGGGATGGAGGGAAGAGTTAAAGATCTTCTCTGCTCACAAATAGGCCTCAATACCTTCTGTTAATTTCTACTGAGGCATTGGGTTAGAGGGTTCTGCCCTCTGGCTCTGAAAAGTATATAAATACTCTGAGGTGAGGTTTTACTTTGGGGCTTACTTATAGAAAGTGCTTGTTTGACCAGACAAAACTCTAGACAGCTGCTAAGAAGCCCCCTGGCTTTGAAAACCCAAATGTTGGTGCTTCTCTTTCTGGTTACTATGTATGTATTGCTTATGGTCAGATAGTTGGAAGCCCTGTCTGTTGATTTTTATTTCTCTGTTTGTATTTTCTCTGAAGTTCAGGGTGCTGATTTTTTCCCCTGAACTATGTTAATGATAGATGTGCTTGATTAAAGTGATTGTTGACCCCTCAAAAGTTGCTTTCCTCTTAGAAAAGCAGGTCTAAGAATCTGTGCAGCAGGCCCTCCTGTGTATGTTGGGGTACTTACTGCTATAGTCCCCTTCAAGGTGACATTTATCCACATATCCTTACTTTGACATTCCACATCTTCTTGCCTCCAGGTCTGGTCAGGTAAACACCTGAGGTAAGGGTACCCAACAAGATTGAAACCCATCATGCAGGAAACTTCGACTTCTTCTCCAACAGAATACAGCCTCTTCTCATTCTACAAACCAAATAAACCCCAGGAATCCAACTCAGATGTTTTTGATGTTGTCATAACCCTCCTGCCAATCATGACACTCAAGCATTCCCATCTCCTTGAGAACTTCTAGATTGATTGGGAGTTGACTTATTGATGGAAGTAGAGATGATATTCTTTGAGCCATGAAAAGCAGGTTCTCACCAGAGAGGGTACCTTACTACTTGCGCTGCCATTTTCTGTTTTTCCCCACAAGAAACACTGACCCTTCTGATCCAGACTTTTAGAGCCCCTACTGTCCCACCTCAAGAGGAGTTATTCCACTTGCTTTTCAGTCAAGTGAAGGCTAAAGCTGACTACATTAGAAAATGAGTGATTCAATCCTCACTTCTGTCCCCTGTACTTAGATGGTCCCATAACCCTTACTTATTCTTCTTCCTGTCCAGCCATCCACAAGTGTAGCAAAACCTAGTCAAAAAAATCATCTTGCCATCTGCCTCTGTTTGTACCATGCTCTTCCTTCCTTCAAATTTTTTACCTCTTACCTCAGGGAAAAATAACAAAGGGAGTGACACTCAAATGCTCTTTGTTTCTGATTACCATTCCTTGGACTACCTAGATCAAAGAAAGCTCTCTTCCTTGACTACAATTCCATGTGTTGTTGCATCTTTCTAATAGAAAGTATGCTCCTTGAGGAACCTGGTTGAGAAGTTGGGGACTGCACCAATGACCAAATGATATATGCTCCTGAATAAGAATTTGGGAGTGTGGCACCTGGGGTTGGAATGCTGAGTAACTGACAGTAGAATGAGTACAGCATCCCAATATCTATGGAACCCAAATTGTTAACACTTGTAGTATGTATTTTATGACATTTACTGTTCACTACTTCTCTCATTGAGGCAGAAGCTGTAGGCCTGTGTTTCAACTGAACTCAACAAACATTTATTTGTTAAATGCCCAATAGATTTTAATGAACTATGTTGACTGTTCAGTAGTTGAAGATGAAATAAGACAAATTTCCTGTCCTTAGGCATCTTAAAATCTAATAAATTTAATAATCAACTTTTAAACTATACTCTGTCAAATCAGGTGCAAGAGGAAACCAAATATGACATTCCTGTCCTTGTCTCCACATGGAAGGTTTGACATGTGTCTTGGTTTCTGGGCAAAGGTCTTACCATATTACAATATGACTGGATTTCAGCACAATGTCCACCTTTGATGGACCCTATCTCAAAGGTACCAGGGAGAGCTCATTATAGTAGGTCAGTATTTATTACTTTTGCAGAACACCATTTATTGCAAAGGTCATTTGCTCTATAAAGAGAGCTTTAGCAGACACACTCTGGTCTTTAAATTATAAAGATCCAAAAGAACAAAGATTGAGTGTGCTTTTGAGTATAAAAATAGGTAGCATTTGGGAGCTCATTTTATAAAGCCACCATCAGACCAATACATTAATACATTTACATTTCTTTTTCATTGTAAGGCTTAAAATAATTTTACTGATTTTGGAAAATCTAGGGCAAAAGGAAAATCTTTATGTGTCCATATTGGACTGTGGAGTAACCATCTTGAAAATACATTCTTCTAGAGTGGATATTAGTGACAAAGACCTTGTGCCTAAACTATCAAGAAACTTCTGCAATGGTTCTAGATGCATGGGGTGAAATAAAATGTGATGGGAATGGTTATCTAGAAAGAACAAGTACAGCCTTTATCTCTCAGAATGTCAAGTACTCATCATAAATTAACAAGATGCTGAAAAGTACCTCCATCCCCCAGGTCAGGGAAGAGAAAGACCTATTTCCTTCCCATCCCTCCCCCTTTTATTAAGTACTGAAAAGGTAAAGTCTTCTTATCTGGTCAATTTTCTATAATCACTTGTAATTCATTATTCTAGTCAATGATGTCCTGGTAGATATTTAACAATGGACTGGGGGGTGATGAAGGGGGAAATGTCAACATGACAAACTTCTAAATTTAATCAGCATTATTAATGTGTTATCTATCACTTTCTTAAGTTTAGATAATCAGTAAGACAATAATTCAAACCCTAATTTGTTGTGTTTGTACTGAAAACTTAAAACTTCAAAATGGAGTTTTGTTAGCAAGATTGAGCTGCCTCCAACATTCCCCTGATTCTGTGTCCCCTAGAGAAATATGTCCACTAGGTTGGGCGATCAGAGTTCTTTCTTCAATTTCAACATTATTATTGGGTAGAGTCCTACCTTGTGGATGGCATTCTACTGAGTTTATACTATATAGGCATGTTGAAGAAATCAATTTAAAATTGTATAATTAATTTTAAAAAGTAGACATTTTAAGAACAGTATGGACTGTTCTTTCTTTTGTTATGAGGTGACTGCTAACTATTACAGACCCAATGTCTTCTTTGACTAGACTTTGTCTAGACATTCTTTTGGCTAGGACATTCTAGATCTGGAAGTGAGCAAGGAAGATATAAGTACAGCACTGCCGAACTGTCCAAATCCACAGGGATCTAAATTCAGCTCTCTATCACATTCACATACCATTAACCACATGCCATGACCAAAGTGAAAGAGAAGGTCAATTAATGTGAAATTGAGGTGGGGGGTGGACAGAAGTGGGGGTAAGGTTTAAATGAGAGTAGAAGAATGGGGATGGATGCAGTCTGTTTCTTTTTTTTTCTGAGTTACTCAGGTAGAAACAGAAAGGAATGGACATCACCTGAAAATTCAGGCATGGGATGGGAGCATAGGGTTTCATAATTTTTGCATACTCTTTAAATCTACAGGGACTTACTGAAAGTAGACAGACATCAGTTCTCAGAAGTGGTCCCAAGTTTCAAGTTTGCTCATTTTCCTCTGTGCCTAAGGTCCTAACATTAACTTAGAACATGACTGGGGTAGCTCACCCTGAGGAATCCATTTTCAGGAGGAAGTGGTTTAACACATCCAGACTTAGGATCATCTTCTTCAATATCTACCTCTCTTAGGGCCTCATCATCATTTATGCAGAGATCTCCCCTGGGGAAATAAAAAGACATGGATTTGCATATGTGTGTGTCTTAAAGAAAAGTAGAGAAAAACCCAATGCTTCACCAGGACTGTCTTTCAAAAAATGTCAGAGACTGATCATATCTTATCAAAATGCTTAGAAGAGCCTTCATCACTCACATCAGGGAAGGAAAAATCCCTAGTTCCTTCCCATTCTTCACCTGTTTTCAAATATTGAAAACGTACAGTCCTCTTCTTGCTCTTTTTCTCCTATGCAAGACTTCCCCCCATTCTGGGGTGCAGGGTTGTTACATTCACGGGTCCTTCTTCTTTTATAAGATGCATCACATGGACTCCATGGAGACCAGCAACTCCAGGCACCATCAATTTCATCTGGGATAAGAAGAAACATAACCAGGGACTTGACTAATTCTTCCCAAGATCTCTGGATGAAGAGTCCATAATTGTGGCTCATTAGCAAATAAGGGACAGGAATAAGAGCATAATTAGGTAATGAACAGGAAATTTCAGTAAGAAAATTCAGTAGGATGGGGAGACAACATGGATGGCTTCTGCCTTTCAGTTCACACAGGTGGCACCCACACCAGTCAGTCAGTCAACAGTTAGTTAATTACATTTATTAAGCACCAACTATGTGCTAGGCTTTAAGGATACAAAGCAAGGTAAAACACAATGAGTTCACTGTCTAATGTAATATAACTGAAACTACTGATGGAGAAGGACTCATTTCACTCTCCCTTGGGGAGAGACACTAGACTAGCCATGCCACTGAAAAACGATAAATGAATAACATATATTGCGGAATTGTGTATAATTAGAAATCACAGATAGGATGTCCATAAAAGGGAATAAAGAATGCTTTGCCAGAACCTGTAGTAATTGGTTTCTTGGTTTCAGTTTGTCTGATAGAAGAGCAGAGAATGATTGACCTTTAACTTTCTGGAAAAATGGCAGAGGAGAATCATTGTCTCTGATGTCTATACATATGGTTTTTACTCTTATTGCTTGAGAATGCCAGTTATAGAACCCTTATACTATATTAGGCACATTTAGAAGACTGGAAGTAGATGTTTACCAGAGTGTGACATGTCACTGAGTACTTGCTTGTATAGAGAAAAAATCCTGATTGTAAAGATCTCACTTTCCAACTGATCCTAAAGATTTCTTTTTGTATACATAATTCACCAACATGAATGTAACTGAACTTGTGGAACAATTTTCTGAATTCATAATTGATCTTTTGCATAGTTCTTACTTGGTACACATTTAACCCCTTTAGCAGCCCTAGATGTGGGTGGCAGTTATTGTGATGGAAATCTGTAGAGTTTCTCAAAATTAGTCTAAAAATGGTGCAGATTTAATGACCTTGAAAGGCAGCTATTATCTCAGGGTGGGAAGTCTTCTCTGTCCACATGCTAATAATTATTTTAAGAATTACTCCAAAGGGAGGGAAAGGTTGATAAATCTCGTAAGACTTCTTGCAAAAGTTACAAAGTAGGGGTGGAAATACTGTTTAGCAGCAAAATATGAAGTTATAGTTCTACTTCAAAGAAAACTCAGCTTTAAACATGCAAGGAAAAAGGGTTATGATTAATTGTTCTTAATATCAATGCTTCTGCTACTAATCAAGGAAGTCTCCAGAAGCTTTTTGCATTTTGCCTTGGCTCCTTCAGTGTACAAACAATAAATGGATTCAATCTTGTGGGGAAAAAAAGACTGAAAACAAAACAAAGGCAGGTTAAAGTATTTTATCTTGATAATATTTAATATCATTTTTCAACTTTTAATAAGGGCCAAAGCCTGAACTAATCAATCAGACTGCTTTGTTTTGCTCTAAAAATGCTGTTTCCTGTGTCAGCAATTTCAAAGACCTGTTTGTGACATGATGTCTACAACCAGAGTAGTGGGATTTTTTCTTACCTTGCAGAGACAGAGGAAAACAGACATCCTGGAATCTTAATTTCCAGCCGAACTACTTTGTTAACTGTCTTGTCTCACTGTATGTACAACTTATTCAACTAAGAAAATTCCTTTGCTATGGTAACATGTATTTAAGCCTGATCATTCTTGTATCACAGTCAGAAGTTTCCTTCTGGCTCCATGGTCATGTATCTGCCAGTTTTGGGGGAATAAATAACATAAATGTATGTATATTAATCTGTTTGCCTCTTTTAATCAAACTTTCAGGTTGACAGTCTAAACGTTGCATGTCCCCCAATGCTGAAACGCAGTGATGTGCATACAGTAGGAGCTTAACAAATGTTTGTTGAATGTTAAAAAAATGAAAAGCGTGAATGGATGAGTAGATGAATAAATAAAAGACCCTCAAAGTTGTAAATCCGTGGTATTACAAGAAAAGATTAGAAAAATTTTTATCTGTCATTGGCTTAAAAACCACAGATCACTTTGAATTCACTCTCCTTTACAAAGTCAGTTTCCTTTTCTGTTACTTAGGCAGTCAAGTGCAACTTACTATGTGACCCTGGGCAAGTCACATAAGCTTTGTCTGCTTGTTGAACTCAGTTTTCTCTACTGTAAAATGGACACCTGTTTCCCACAGTTGTTATGAGAATCAAATGAGATAGTCTTTGTTGAGTGCTTAGCACAATGTCTGGCACATAGTAGGCACTTAAAAATCTTGTGCCCTTCCCTCTCCCCATACGCTGCTTGGAAGCTCAAAGTTTTTTGAGTGTTTATGAAACTTTCAAAGATGCTCCCTAAAGGAATTTTACACAGGATGGGGTAGTTTTCATCAATTGTCTTAAAAAGCATTTTAGAAAGAACATAGTCATTTCACAACAATGCACTGATACCCACTAGAAGTGTAGTCTGGGGCTCGCTTCTCGCAGCTCTCGCCATAGGTACCACTCTGACACACACAGAGACACTCAGTTCCTGAGAGTGTGGGTCGCCCATTGTTAGCACATGGGGCACATTTGCAAGGATCAAATTTTTCAGCGTATTCAAAAAGAGCTTTCTTGAGATTTTTCCGTTTTGTTACTGCACAGGGAATGTTTTTCACCAAGTCCAAGATGGATGCCAGCTAAGAGAATATTCCAAAGAAGAATAATCTGTCATTCAATCAAACAATAAGCATTTATTAAACACTTTCTGTATACCAAACACTATAAACTAAGCATCTGGGAGACAAGGAAAGGTTAAAAAATTGGCCCTCCTTTCAAGAAAGTGACATTCTAACGGAAAAACAACATAATCACATAAATAAATACATACAAAGTATAGACAGCAAATGGAAGATGATCCTGGTGGGAGCAGATCTGATGGCTGAAAGGACTGGGAAGGCATGTTGGAGGACTTTTTGAGTTGACTCTTCAAGGAAGTCAGGGACTCTAAGAGGCGGAGGAAAGGAAGGAATATGTTGTAGGCACAGAAGGGAATAAAACATAAGAAGATGGGAAAGGAAGGAAAAAGTCAAGTTGCGGAGGGCTTTAAATGTGAAAGAATTGACTTTATAGTTGATTTTGAATGTAGTAGAGAGCCAATGTAGTTTAATGAGTTAATGGGCTGAGCAGCAGACCTGTTTTTCATTTCCCACCCAGTTGCATTCCTTCAGCCTTCTCTGTCTCTGGGGGTTCCTTCCCTTTCTTTTTCAGTTTGTTTTAATGGGTTTTGTTCCTTTATTGGACTGCAAAGTCCTTGAGGACAAGGACTATCTTGCATCCCTTTGTATTCTCAGAATCAGCACAGTACTTGTGATATAGCGGCCACTTAATAAATGTTTATTAGCTGACTGACTGACTGACTGAGGATGCTTTAGAGAATCACTTTGACAGTAATAGCCTAATCACTTGGCTAGATGTTCTATCAGCGTAGAAGTCTGTTGGAATGAAAGAGAAAAGTTGAAGAAATTTCTCACTTAAAAGGAATGACATAGGTTGTCATTCAGTTCTTGTCATTCTGGAAGGAAGCCCTCCAAGGGTTTGCTGCGGAGAGTGGAGGGTGTATCTTCCAAATTTTTTGTGAAAATGGAATCTCTCTATCCCCCCCTCTCTTTCTCTCTCTCTCTCTCTGTTCATCCCTCTGTCCCTGTCTGTCTGTATCTCTCTTTCTCTGTCATCTCTCTCTCTCTGTCTCTCCCTCCCTCTGTCTCTGTCTCTCTATCTCTGTCCATATGTATGTCTGTCTCTTTCTCTCTCTGTGTCTCTCTTTTTCTCTGTCTTCTCTCTCTCTTTCTTTCTTTCCCCCTCGTTCCCTCCTTCTATCTCTGCCTCTTTTGCTCTGTCTCTGTCTGTATCTCTCTCTCTTTTTTTCTATCTTCTCTCTATCTCTCTCTCCCTTCTTCCTTCCCTCCCTCCTTGCTATTTTTGCTTTCTCTAAGATGTGCCATCATATGCATCTTCCACCCTCCTAGGAGTTGTGCCCTTGGGAAGTGATAGCCTCTAAAGTAACTCCATGCCACGGTCTTATGAAATTCTCAGAAGTACCTATACAAGGGCAGGGTGGATGACAGTGCCTGACACATAGTAGGCACCTAATAAATTTAATGTGACTGATTTTGAGTCAGGTAACTAATGAGACCGAGTACCTCTGCTAAAATCTTACAAAGCCTCATCTGAGCAGAGATGCTGGCAGGGGATGGGAGTGAGTCTGAAAGTTTTCCGACCTTGCTATTTCGGCTTCTGGTGCAACCATAAGGAGACATGGAATTCCAAAAGATACAGAAGCAAAGTAATAGGAAAGTAGTAGAATGAGTAGCAGAGTTAATGATGATAAGGAAAAAGAACTGCTAGGAAGCAGCCTCATTCTCGGTGGGACAGACTTGAGCCCTGAAATAACTACTTTTTGTAGTGTGTAAAACACAACCCAGCTACGCTTTCTGGTCTCTATTCTCTAGGTAGCATAAGAGATTGGTCTTAATACTGCATGTAAATAAGATCTAACTTCCATGGAGACTGAATTACCTATTCCCTACTCCAAGAAAATAGTGCATCCTTTTTTGGATCCCATTTATGGAAGTGACTCTGTTTACAAGGTAACCAGATTGGAAAGAAATTTAAAGGATCTTCAGAGAGGCAGCTTGGCTAATGGATAGAGTATTGGAATTGAATTCAGGAAAATCTAGGTTCAAATTCTAATTCAGACACTTGTTAGCTGTGTGATGTTAGAGAAGCCACTCAACTTTTCTCTCCCTCAGTTCCTCATTTGTTAAAGGAAGGGGTTGAACCAGATAGTTTCTGAGGTCCCTTCCAGCCAGGAACGTGCTGGTAAATGATTGACAACTGGTAATACTTAGCAAAAACAATACACACAGGACAAACTTTTAACTTTAATCTGTATTATTATAATTTTCTCCATCACTTTCTGAAGTCTAGACAATCAACAAAATAATACCTCAAGCTTTGATTTGTAGTATTTGCTGAAAATTTAATAATTTTTTATTATAATATCAATTAATAAGTATTATATTTTTAATAATTAAAATTTAATAACAAAATTTAGCAATAATTCTTTGCTAGCTATTCAGTTTAAACTGATACTGACAGGTCCTTGCTTTCATCTCTAAATAATCATATGATTTATGGGCATTTCAGTGGACATTGAGACCTTCTATCAACCCTCAAGGAGATGACCTCCTTTCATGGAATTATAGTAGTCAAGCTGTCAACAGTCAATAAGCATTTATTAAACACTTATTATGTGTCAGACACCAGGCTAAGTGTGGAAATGTCCATATAGATTGGAGCAGTAGAGGCAGAATGATACAGGTTCTGGAGTGTGAGGACTCAGGTTCAAAACTCACCCACACTATTTACTATATTTACTCAGAGAGTTAGATGGCTCCATGGATAGAGAGCTGGGGCTGGAGAAAAGAAGACCTGGCCTCAGACACTTAATAGCTGTATGACCCTGGGCAAGTCACTTGGTTAGTCTTAAAGGCAGCTGAGTCACTCAGTGAATAGAGGACTGAGTCCAGAAGACCTGAGTTCAAATCCATCCTGAGAGACTCACTAGCTGTATAATTCTGGGCAATTATCTTAATGATCTTAATATCTGTGTGCATTATTCCAATGGAGAAAGAAACGGAAAACCGCACTTCTTCCTTGGGCCATATCAATAAAGTGAGTAGTTTGGATTAAATGGCTTGTGAAGTCCTTTCCAACTCTACTCTATGATCTAATGATTAATTCTAATCAATGAAACCAAAAAAAGTAAAAGCTGGAAACCAACGACGCTGGTGACTCCCCACCCCATTCAGTCATCCATGAATACATGCATGAATTATAATAGTATAATAATATTAATATCAATATAACAATATACCCTAATATATTATTATATAATATATTATTACATTAATTATGTTAATATGTAACAATTTTAATGATATAACACAAACTATAAGAATAGTAACAAATAAAAAAGATTTATAAGAAAAATGTAGAAATCAGATATTACAGTATGCCCAGGGTGATAACAAATTATATTTGTACAAGTTTGAGCTTTCTTATGCAACAGGTTTCCTCTTCTGGATATTCACATATATTGAGGCATGCCCTGAATTCTAAATAGTGTTATCCAAAATACTTGTTTGGGTAACAAAAGCGGTATCATTTCCAGTTCATATCTGAGGGGAATAGGCATACTCTACAACTGCACTAAAGGGAGGCACATATTTCCTTTACTGACTGGGGGAAGGCGAGGAAAAGGGGAAATGGACTGTAAGTAGTTGGCTTTCATTTGCTTGACAGTGACTGCCACTGCTGACCATTAAACATCTTTTAAACTTTACCTCAAAGTCAACCACAGCAGGGTTTTCCTTCACGGACTGCAGCCACTCAGTAAACACACTCTCTTCTGGAGAGGCTCCTTTTTTCTCCCATGCTAAGGCTGCAGCATATTCACTCCTTCCTCCTTGGACCAGAGAGAGGGTTTTTTCAGCTCCCTGCAAAAATGAGCCTGTGGAGGGATGTCAATGAGATTGTCTCTTCAAATTTATTGCAGCTTTGCATTTTGAAAACAAAATATGCCTGTTTTCATCATGGGCAGACTGATAGAGATCATTCATGCCTATGGGTCATCATTTAAATATGCTGAATTTATCCTCACTGGACCATGGATGAAAGGGGGAGGGCACTTGGTTTTCAAAGAGTGTACTTTGTTTGTGATGCCTAACCTCTGCCTTTTAATTTGTAGACTCTCATGCCTGTATCCTGGGGCGTGACAACAGTGACATGAGTAATATAACATGTAACAACAATGTAAGTAATATGCAAGTCATATTATGTAGTTCATAATATAATGCAAATAAATAATGTTGGACCATCCAAGTTTGAGGTCAGAAGGAAAAGAAAATAATCTTAAACTTCAAAGAAAGGATCATGAAACCATTTAACTAAAAGGATAATTAACTGAATTGAAGGAGATAATTTAAATAAGGTTTACTTAGAAGAAAGAGAAGTTGGATTTAAAGTAAAAAAAAAAAGTTGGGTTCAAATCCTGATCGCCACAAGTCACCAGTGTGACAAGTCATGTATAACATGAGGAACAGGGGGAGAGGGTGAGGCTAGAAAGACCTCAAATGTCTTTTTCACTTCAAAATCTATGGTCCTATGTTCATATGACATTCCCTCGAATGACAGCCTTGACTCTTGTCCTTAGATTTCTTCAGAACCAATAGTTAGAACTACTTACTTGCACTGTCTGACTTAACTTAATCTTGATCATGGGATCCAACCTGTCCCCTAGGCAGGGGAAATAAAGCTTAAGAGAGCCATAGATTTGATGGCTTACTATCAAGTTAGCCTAGCAAAGCCCGTACCAATATTGAAGTATTTCATCTCTTACTTTATTTTCTATGACTATAACTCACTCAGAGTTCCATTTTCCCAGTAATTCAGATCCTATATTGGTTGTTCTGCTGGTTTCATCCTTCCCACACTACCTGTATTTAATGACTTTGCATTTATTTTTTTATTTATCCTGTATAAACTGATATATGCACTTTTAACCTCCCCTGTTTAATCATAATCTCCTTGAGATGAAGTAGTGGTTCATTTTCCCATCCCACACTGCATCTATTACCCTGGTTTCAACTCCACGGAATGAGATATTCTGCAACACTCTCCCCACCTCCCTTCCCCCAGGATAAGCACATCTTTTCTAAACTTACCTCCATGGTGTTAACTAAAGTCTTGACTCCATCTCTGTCAACTTTCTCTCACCATTGGTTTGGAAGGCTAGAGGCTGGAGTACCAAACTCCTGCCAATGACTTCCTTTATAGAGGTCAGAAACTGGATTCTCAGATCATTCTGAGAATCTGCTCTCCTGCCTTATTTCAACTCCATGAAGTAAGATACCTCTATGCCAGGTAGACCATGCCAGGTAGACCATGGTATTCCATTTTCCCCCACCATCTCCCACCACGCGCACTTTTCTGCCTCCATTTGTGAGTTATCTCCCTTGTTAGACTGTAAGATCACTAAGGGCAGGAACTATCTTCTTTTTTATTAATTGCATCCCCAGTGCTTAGCAAAATGCCTGGCACATGGCAAGGGCTTAACGAATATGGTTCGTTGATTGGTATCCAATTTCCTTGGATGATAGAGATGATAGAAAATGCCTTTCTACATTCTGTCCAAATTCTTCCAGTGACTTGTTCCCTGTTGTGGAAACTCTGTCCCCAAACCTCATTATCTATTGTTAGAACTCTCTGGAATAGATTATCTATTTGCCTAGATTCTTATTTATTGAAGAATGACTTGATTCCATGTTCTGTCTGATGAAATAACTACTTGTGCACATAATCACAGAATGTGAAATGAAAAATGGAAATCAGGGACCATGTAGTCCAACCCATACATGAATAGGAATGTTCTCTTCTGCATCTTTGACAAAGAGTCTGTAAGTCTTTACTTGAAAATCTCTAGTACCACACCTTGTCGATCAAGATTTCCTGTCCACAATGGGCTCAACTCTGACCTCTTCTGCTGTGTCTTGTCTCTCTACTTGCACATCCACCCATTACCTAGTCCTATAGGACTATACTTAATGTCAACTACCCATTTGCCTGCCTACATTTCAGGGTATTGCTGTGTTGGAAACAGACCCCAATCACCTGATCTGCCCCATTTAGTCTCTACCTAACTATGATCTGTCCTGCTTTAAAACTCAAGACCTCTATACCAGCCTTTAAATATGAGTTCTGATATGTCTAATGTTGCCTCAATGACATTTAACCTTTCAGAATTAAAATTTTAAACACCAGAAAACAACAAATAGTTACTTGGCAAAGAAAGAGCAGCTAATATGGTTCATAACTAGGAGATTTAATCTGGTCCTTAGTGGTCCTAAGTAAGTCTCAGCCATAGTTCTTGCTCTCCAGACTTAAAACTCAAGTCTCAGCCATAGTTCTTGCTCTTCAGAACAATTAAAACAAACTTTGGAATGAAGAAGTAGAATTGCATAAACAAGACCAGCTATATATAAGATGCAAGCAGACTAGAATTGCAGGTTGAAATGAACAAGATAGGACTTAATACAGAGAAATGTAAAATCTTACCCTTGGAATTAAGACAAGACAAAACAAAACAATTTTATAAGTGCCTGATAAGTGAGGCATAAATCATGGCCAGAGAGTTGGTTATCTGGAAAAAAAAAATAATCTGGAACGTTTCATGGACTGCAAGCTGAGTATGAGTCAACAGCAGGATATGGTAGCAAAAAAGCCAGGGTTACCTTAGGCTACATCGAGAGAATCATAATGTCTGGGAAAAGGGGCAGTGATATATATTCCTGTTGTACCAATCTGAATGAGTCAGACCACATGTGGGGTAAGGACTGTGGAGAGTTCTGTCTGCCACATTTCAGGAAGTCACATCAGTAAGTTAGAAAGTCTTAAGAGGGAGACAAACAAGATGCTGAGGTCCTCAAGATTACGGGAGTTGAAGATGGGCTGAAGGAACTGGGTGTGTTTAGCCTAGAAAAGAGAAAGCTAGAAGGAGAAATGACTCTGTACCATGGGGTCTTTCTTACCAAGAACTATCTGCCATTACCTTCATAGCGTTCTAACATCTTGTTTGTAGTGCACCTGTTCTCTACTTTCCTTTTCTTGAAGAACACCCTCCTCTTAACAGTTTCAATACGGACACAGTGTTGGGATTCTTCCTCTGTTAAGCCTGGGAATTAGGACACAAGCAGAACAAAATCTGAGAATAGTGCCTCCAAGGAATGGAGAAGCTCACTTCCATTTTTAGTCCCTACCAGCGATGAGACAAAAACTAGGTTAACTGCTTTCATGCCCACCTAGTACTTTTAGAGATCATTGAAACCTCTGCTAGGCTGAATATGATCCAGATACACCTTGGAAATGCATTATTCTTGTAGAGCGGGACGTCAAAGGCCCAGACCTTTGTATCGTATTTAACCTGTTTTTACTGATACAATCTCACCCTTTGTTCTACACTGACTTTGGTGTCTGTAGTTGCAACAATAGGGGGCTATACAAAAGAAGATGCAATTACTGATTTGATTTATTATTTACGTATTTCTCTCAAATAGGAGTACATTAAAAAACCTTCCAAAATAAGGGCTTTGGCTAATTGAGTATTATTTAGATGAAATTTTAGCATTATGGGATTATAGATTTAGAGCTAGAAGGAAATTTGGCTGTTATCTGCTCTAACCCCTGCATTTAATTGGTGAAGTAACTGAGATCCAAAGATGTTAAGTGATTTTCCCAAGGTCATATATCTTGTAAATAACAAAGTTGGATCTGAACTCAGGTACTATGACTACACAAATATCTTGGATAATGACTCATACCTAAAGCAGAGTTCTTAATCTAGACTCCATGACTTTTTTAAAAAGTTTTTTAAAGTTTTGATAACTGTACTTTCATATAATTTCCTTTCAATATAATTTCAACATGATTTCCATTGTAATACCATGTTTATTATATATTTAGAGGCATTAATCTTAGAAAGGATTCTCATAGATTTCACCAGACTGCTAAAGGGGTCCTTGCTACCAAAAAAAGAACAAAAAGCCCTGATCAATACCGTATTGATCTGAGATTCAGGAAACATGGTTTACAGTCTTGACTCTACTCCCAACTCGCCATGTGACCTTAGCAAGTCACATGACTTCTGTGACCAAAAGTTTTGTCATCTGTAAAATAAAGGGTTGTACTATATGGCTCATAGGGTCCATTCCAGTTCTAATATTTAACATCTGTGATTCTATGATGAGAAAATTCACTCAGGGTTGCTACAAAAACCCAACAAAGATATTTTCTATTGACACATGAACCTATGAACCTGAGACCATATCCACCTCCATACATTTAAATTATTATGGAACTTAATTTGGCTAATTAAAAATTATTATGATCTATAGGTGAGGCTAGTATAGTGAAATACGGTGTTGGTCTTGGAGTCAGGAAGACCTAGGCTTAAATCTTGCTTCTGATGCTTGTTAGAGTTTTGACCCTGAGTAAGTCACTAAATCTCAAATGTGTCTCAGTCATTTCTCTAGGTGACCTACCTCCCAGGTTATGGAGGGATGTGAGCTACATTAGTGGAAACAAGGCTCAAAGAAAGAGTTTCCTCCAGATCTTTTCCATATTTGCATAGAAAAACCACGAGATCTCATTGCCCCTTATATTTTAAGTAGAGAATGGTATTTGAAATCCAAGGATTTTAAGTTGCTATTTCCTACCACTCAAGCAAGATTATGAATATATGATCAACTATAGTTATTTGTAAGTTGGTTCCTTTTCTAGGCCTCAGTTTTCTTCATAAAGGTAGGCGGTTGGTTTAGATAAGTACTGTGATCCTTCCCAGACCTAAATCCCATGCTTCTAGACTCTTTCACTTCTGGGTACCTTATGACGATGGCAGGATAAAAAGGACCTTACCTGAGTTCTTCAGTTCTTCCCGGCTGTATTGATAGAGGAGGTCATAGGTACCTCCCATAGAACCAGAAGTGAAATAATGAGTCCCAAAGTCCTCAAATAAACGACTGTATAAGGCATAATTATACTGGAGAGGCAGATGGTTAAGCGCCTTCAGAAAGACATCTGAGAGTTGCAGTTCTGTGGGTTTCATTGTAAAGTTGAGGACAGAAATTACTTTATGGATCCTAATAAAACTGGAATCCTAAAGAAAAAGCACAAAAGCAGTGGGATTAATGCAGGCTGCAGGAAATCACTTATAGGGCTTCCAGCGGCCATGTTCCTCTTCATTCCCTCAGTCATGTTGACTCTCTAAGCTAAAGTTCTTAGAGAAACCTTTGTTTTATGTAGCATTTATTGTGCATACAAAATTCAAAACAACATCACATTGAAGGAACACCTGTCTTCCATGGTGCTCAGGGTATTTAGTAGATGAGATTATTTTGATGATGTCAGTTAGGGGACTTGGTAGGGATCCATGGCAAATATTCCTCTCCTTTTAGGTTTATGCAGAAAGAAAGCAGAGCTCAAAAGCACAGAACAGTCAAGGTGCTCCAGTAAATCTTTGCGAGACTGGAAATGAAATTCTTATTTCTCTTTTTTCTCTTGACATATAAACCTCTACATTTAGAGCAGAAAGTGATATTTGAGACCATCTAACCTCCTCATTTTATAGATGAGAACACTGAAGCCAATCAAGGTTAATCTCACACGTGTCTTACAAACATTTGCCTCTCATACTTTCTAGAGCTTTCAGCCTTGAAAGGTCTTGCCCATGATTTGCCTCAGATTGCATAGGCAGAAAATGAAAGAACCTGGATTTAGATTGAGATTCTCTGATTTCAAAGGCAGAATTCAGGTTTCCCCAGGGTATTTTCTGTTTGTAGTGGCTTCCTCATACATCACTACCTCCCAAAGATCACATCATAGGTGGAATATAGGAAACCCCGGAAATCAAGAGACCTGCATCCCAGGTACAACCCTCGGCAAATCACAGGGCTTCTCTGACCCTGTTTCTTCATCATAAAAGGAGCAGGTATACTAGAAGTTCTTAAATTCTCTGATTCTAAATAATTTGGGAATGCTTTTAAAGCATACTCTCTTCTTCCACTGGCAAAAAAAAATAAGCTACCTATTTTAATAAGTTTCACTATAAGTTAAACGAGCTCTTTTCATATTTCATCTCATTTCTTTGCACCACGTTAACTTGGCACTAGGAAGTTGTATTTTTGCTTCAGCAGCTAATCAGTCTAGGTTAATCTACTACACTATTCCTGTTCTTTTCCATTTATTTGGTTATAAAATATTTTTCTTCTCATCAGAAAATAAGTAGACCATAGATCTAGGATTGGAAAAGACTTCAAAAGTTGTTTAGTCCAGCTCTCTCCTTTTAGAATTGAGGAAATTGAGGCTCAGAGATGTTAAATGACACTGAAAATTTCATTGAACTCCTTTCTGTTCAATTTAGTAAACATTGATTTAGTGCCTGCAATGCACAAAGTGCAAATCCAAAATATACGTGACATAGGCCTTGTCCTCAAAGGATAAACAATCTAACAGCGGATAAGTCCCATAACAGGATTCATTTCAGAGCGGGCTCAGATATCCTCTGCCTGCTTGAGGCTGGTCATGATGATTCTTTTAATTGGCTGCTGAGCCAGAATTACCCAGATATATTAAAGGGGCAACCCTGGTCCCCTCAAGTCGTTCTCCTTCTGACCTGAGGCATAAGGATGAGTCTCTGAATTTTTGTGTCATCATGGGCAACCTGTAGAGTATCATATCTTCCCAGGAGTATGTATGAGGTTTAGGCAGGGCCCCTCCATTGCACAACTCCAAGGGAGTGCTACAGACCTGAGCAAATGTTTGAAAGAAGGGGGAATATGATAAATACAGAGGAAAGATTCAAATAACAAACTATGAGAGGTTTCAGGAGGGAAAGGGTCAGGGAAGACTTTTAGGAGACAACATCTAAGTTGGATCTTGAAAAAAGAGAAATTTCAAGAGACAAAAAATAGTGGGGTTTGGGTGAAACTCTTCCAAGCATCTGAGGAAACTGGGAGCAAAGACATGGGGAGAAGGCAGAGGGCAGAAGGTACAACAAAAATGAATAATGGAAGTAAGTTTGATTGGATTATAGAGCCTTGAATGTCATTCTAAAATTAAAATTCTTAGACAGAAGAAAAATGAAAAAGGCCATGGGCCATTTTCTCCTACCTTTTGTTGGGAAGCTTTAATAGCTTGTTTGAAGGAGGATTGTTGAGTGGTTCTTTCCTTTCTTGATGTTGACCATAACAATGGAATCCCAGAATAATCCTTTCCTTGGAAATGAACGGAACCTTTCTGATCATAATGATTTCCCAGAGAAATTAAAGTACTGTAGAAATCAGTTTGCAAATCATCTTCTTCATTTTTCACCTGAAAAGAAAATCTCACATAATACATATATCTCACAAAAAGTCTCACAAATAATATAACATCTTGGTCTGAATGTGGACTACACTTTGATCTCTCTTTCCTTTCATCTCCCATTTTAAACCTGTCTTATATAATAGAGTGTAGCCTATCACCATGCTTTGCCTTGCTTCTATTCCCAACAACAGCAAAAAACAGCAACTTCCTCCTTAATGGCCCCACATTTTCCTGAAACTAGTCCCACAAGATGAAAGAAGCAGTTCCTACTAGTTTGAATGCTGCACTTCTGGCGACCTCTTGCATTCCTGTTGGGGTCCCTTAGAGATGGGTATCTCACTTCAAATCCCATCAACTCTCTCCAAACCTGGATCCCAGAGGCGATAGATCATAGCAGGTAACTCTCTATTTTCCATCATCATGCCCCACCCAGGAGAAATTGATCACCTGAAATCTCATCATGCTCAGTTTTTGATACTCAATACCTTCTCAGATTCTCAATGGTCTCTCCCTTCCCTTTAAGCGGCTGAAGGATGGAGTGCTAAACTTCTCCCAGAGTTTTCCTTTATAGAAGACTCTGAACTCTCAGAATTTTCCAGATAACTTTCCAGGGCAAGAACTATCTTTCTTTTTGTTATATGTATCCCCAGGGATTAACATAGCATAAGTAGATGCTTAATAAATATTAATTGAATTAATTTATAGTTGTAAAGGTGGAAAGAATCTCAGAGATTATGTAGTCTGACCTCCTCCACCCACTTTACAGATGGGGAAACTGAGGTCTAAGAAGGTTAAATGACTTGCCCAAGGTTTATAGGAAGAGTTTGAACTCCTGACCTCTGAATCCAGAGTTAATGTTCTTCACAATGTACCACAGTCAAGGATCCTGCCTGTACCAGAAGGATGAAGGATGGAAGAGTATGGTATCCAGAAGGAAAGTTAGAAAACCAAAAGCATTTGAATCTAAGTCATAATGGCAATGGTTTTTCCCTAGAGGGAGAAGCAGGGTCCTTTCAAGAGAAGTAGCTTCTTTTGCTTCAAAAAATGACGATGTGAGTCCACTAGTGCCATCAAGAAAGAGGTCTATCAGTCAAGGGCAAAGGAAGAAGAAAGTTAGTGGTGGTTGGTGACTCCCTGCTGAGGGCTACCAAGGCAGCTATTTCTCAATATGTGTCAGCGACAGAGAGGTCTGCTTTCCTTCCTGGGGTTCATTATGACAGTGACTATGTCCTGAGATTTGTCAATCCTACTAATCATTTCCCATTCCATTTATATGATGACAGATGGTATCTGCAGAAGATACCTAGAAAATATTGCTAAAGAATATGAAGTTTGGGGTAAGAAACTGAAGTATTTATAGCCACTGGTGGAATTCTTGTTACTGTTATTGATTGAAGTAGAGGAATGAGGTGAAAGATGAAAGGCGAGTTTTTGGTGATCAAGAAAATACTGTTAAAGAATGGGGTTAAGAATTTCTGAACTATGACTTGAAACAAGAATGACAGACTCTTGACCAGTGGAGTATACCTAAGGAGGCCCAATAAAATTTATATAGAGAGATAGATGATAGGTATAGACATACAGATGATATGTATACAGATACAGATGATGTAACTATAGATAGAGATGTTCTCAATATAGAGGTTAGAGATAGAGATGATAAAGCTATAGAGCATAGAGACAGATACAGATGATATAGCTATCAAGATTAATATAGATTATATACTTATAGATACAAATAAAGATATAAATATAGATACAAACATAGGTATAGATGGGCATAGATATAGATATTTTTTCTTGGGATCTTGTAAGTTTGACTGAGAGAAATTTAAGTTGGAAAAGGAGGGAGAAAATTTCATAGATCTCTCAAGGCAGATACAGAAGATAGTAGCAAATATAATATCCAAAGAAGGATAGCAAAGGAAAAGACAATTAATTCACAGATTTTATGCAAGAAGATATTTTGCAATAGAAACTTTGACCTCAGATGTCCCGTTGTGACTGATCAGACCAATATGAACTTGGAAGGCTTTGCTACAGGTTGGGCACTAATAGTCTTTATGAACATTTGGAGTGGAGATGTCTCTAAATTTGCACTTCTTTCTCTTATTTTATTTATTTATTTATTTTTAACTTTCAACGTTCATTTCCACCAGATTTTGAGTTCCAAATTTTCTCCCCATCTCTCCCTTCCCTCACCCCGTGATACCATGAATTCTGATTACCCCTTTCCCTAATCTGCCCTCCCTTCTATCATACCCTTCCCTTCCCTTATCCTCATCTTCTCTCTTTTCTTGTAGGGCAGGATAGATTTCTATACCTCATTACCTGTATTTCTTATTTCCCAGTTGCATGCAAAAACAATTCTCAGCATTCATTCCTAAATGAATTTGCATGTCTCATATTTCTTTTGAGCTACTGCAATTCTCCTTAACTCATAAAGCACAGTGTCTTCTTCGATGTGGGCACGCCTTGCTGAGCAGTCTTTTGCAGTGTCTCACGTGTCACACAACTGATTCCAAAGTTCTTCAGAGAGACCCTGAGAGTGTCCTTGTATTGCTTCTTCTGACCTCCTGAGAGTGCTTGCCTTGTGTGAGTTCCCCATAAAATAGTCTTTTAGGCAAATGCAAGTTTGGCATTCAAACAAGTGGCCAGAAAATCATAGCTGCACTCTTTTCAGTGAAGTTCTTGGTAGTTTAGCTCAAGAAGGGACTTCAGTGTCAGTTACCTTATCAGGTGATCTTCAGAATCTTCCTGAGACAATTCAGTTGGAAGTGATTCCATCTCCTGGCATGGTATCGGTATATTGTCTGGGTTTCACAGGCATATAACAATGAGGTCAGCACAACAGCTCTGTGGAACTTCAGTTTGATTGGTAGTCTAACCTCTTGTCTTCCATACTTTCCTTTGGAACCTCTCAAATGCTGATTTAGCTCTGGTAATGTTTGTATGAACCTTATCTTCTATGTGTACATCCCAGAAAGGTAAGTGAGCTCATCCACAGTATTCAAAACATCTCCATTTTTTATAATCAATGGTTCCACGGATGGCTAGTGTAGTGCTGACTGGTGAAAAATCCATGTTTTCTTGGTGTTGTCAGGTCAAAATTGGCACAAGTAGCTAAGAATCAATGCATACTTTGTTGCATCTTAGCTTGAGAGGCTGCATTGAGTGCACAATCATCTGATAACAAAACAATCTTGTATCAACTCCACTTCCACTTTAGTCTTGGCTTGTAGCCTTTGCAAGTTAAATAATTTGTCATCAATGTGGTAGCTGACCTTGATGCCATTTTCATCCTCATTGAAGGCATCTGACAATATTGATGAAAATATCATACTAAAAAGTCTGGGAGCAAGCATATAGACTTGCTTCACTACATTGGTGACTGAGAAAGTGCAAGAACATCATCCAACAGACAGTAAGTAAGCATGTCATCACGAAATTGATGTACAATACTGATGAAATTTTCAGGGCAACTTTTTTTTGTCTGTGAGGAAATTGGGGTTAAGTGACTTGCCTAAGGCCACATAGTTAGTAAGGGTCAATTGTCTGAGGCTGGATTTGAACTCAGGTCCTCCTGACTTCAGGGTCAGTGCTCTATCCATTATGCCACCTAGATGCCCCTGGGGCAATGACATTTTGACATAATTTTCCATGAGCCCTCCCAAGTGACAATATCAAAAGTCTTGGTCAGATCTACAAACACTGAGTAAAGATCTGTTCTGCCCCTAGAATTTCTACTGGAGTTGTTGAGTAGCAAACACCATATTGACAATTCCTTGACTCTTTCTGTAGCCATACTTAGCTCTCAGGTAGATGAGCATCTTCTGGGTGAAGGATCAGCCTATTAAGGAGGACTCTGGCAAGGATCTTGCCAGGATTGACTAGGAGAAAGACCCCCCTCTGTATTTATCATGGGACAATCTATTTCCTTTACCTTTATGGAGATATACAATGGAGGTGTCCTTGAACTCCTGAGGAATAACCTCCTCTTGCCACATAACCTGAAAAATTTTAGGCATCTTTTATACGAGCAATGGACTCTCTATCTTGTAAACCTCAGCTGGAATAGAATCCGCACCAAGTGCTTTGCCACAAGAAGGAACCTAATGGCCTTCAAAATCTTTTCTTCAATTGGAAATTTGACTAGAGAGAGATTGAGTTCAGCCTGGGGAATATAGTCAATGGCTTTAGCTTTGATGGAGAACACGATGGAAGTGTTTAGGCCATCTCTCTAGGATCACGTCTTTATCACCAATCAATGTGGTTCCATTAGCACTGAGTAGTTGAGATATACCATAGGTCTTTGACTCATAAATAGCCTTCAGGGTATCATAAAAATGCTTTAAATTATTACTCTCAGCATAAAACTACATTTCATCTGCCTTCTGCATCTAAGTTTCACTTGTACTTTACTTTTGATGGAGTTAAATGTTGCCTTTTTATAAATAGATGAACTGTCCTGCTGATAAAGCCTGTAAAGTTCTCATTTTTGTTTAACAGCTGCTGAATTTCCTCATTAGTTTCACCAAATCAGTCTTGGTGTTTGCGAGTGTTTTGATCCTGATGAGTAAATGGGGTGCTGCCCACTCCTTTTCTGCTCCACTGTTGCCAATCTCATGTTGACTCAGCTTTCCCTTCAAGTTAGCACTCTAATCTGTTGATATTAAGTCTTCTGGTAGAAGTCTTGCTTTAGGGCTTCTACTTTGATTGAATGCAAATATTCAGGCTGGAGAGGATAAATCTATGATCAGTCCAGCATTCTGTGCCACACAAACTGATTTTTGTCACACTCATATCTTGTCTGTCTCTTCTCCTTACAATGACATAGTCTATTAAAAGCCAATGTTTGCTGTGAGGGTGCATCCATAACATTTTATTTCGTTTTGGCAAATGGAAAACAGTGTTGGTGATGAGAAGCTCATGAGATTCGCAAGCCTTCAGTAGTAAGTGATCATTGCTGTTGCTATTTCTCACTCCATTCTTCCCAAATACTCTCTACCATGTCTGCTACTCTGTGCCCACTCTTGCATTAAAGTCACCCAGAAGTATGAGCTTGTCCGCTTTAATTACACTAATGATCAGAGTCTCCAAGTCTTCCTAAAATTTTTCTTTGACCTCATGGTGGGAGCATAGGTATTGATGTTGGTGGCGTGGTGTTTTCCTGCAAGTGGTAATTGCATTGTCACAAGCCTGTCATTCACTCTTTTGATAGGCTTAAAGTTTGTTGACTCCATTAGTTTTGATTGTAAAACCTGCACCAGGCTCACAATTCTTCCCTTCACTGTGGCTACTCCAGAATAACATGTATCCAGTTCCGACTTCAGTAATCTGGTCTTCATTTGCAGCCTTGTTTCACTCAGGACTGCTACTTGGATGCAATATCTGTGGCGTTCCCTTGAAATAAGAACTGTTCGTCTTTCAGGTTTACTGGATTTTGTGATGTTCATAAGAATGTACACCTTCCATTTACTGATGATGAATAGAATCATCTTTGCAAAAGTTTTCATACTTTTGTGTGTGTGTTTCGACTGTAGGATGAAATCCCCACCCAAGGCAGACAATTTTTAGGGCACCTTTTCTAGCTCCTTCCTCAAATCAGCAGGTGAGCAGTGTGATCCTTAAAAGGTTGCTCAGATACCCAGGAGGCTGCTGAATCACATTGCTGCTTCCAATGAGAAAGGACTTTATGATCTGGGCCACCTGGGTTGTGACTACACCTCCCAATGTAACTGCAACTTCTGCTTCATCACTTGTCCATTGCCATAGGACTTTGAGATAGAAGAACCACATCTGCTTCTCTGCAAGTTCCACCTAACTGCCTAGGATGCTAGTTTGGAATCTGAGGATATATATTTTATTTTCCTCCATTTCCTTATGCATCTATTCATTTCATTATATCTCTATTAATAGAACTTAAAGTTGGGTGCCATTGTCACATCATTGACTCATGCTGCATGTAGAGGCTACAGAAAACCACAAATCTCTTTCTCATGTGATCTACTCATTCTTCCCCCTCCCATTTTGTATCTGTGAAATTGATTTTGGAATTCAAATGTTTGGTCTTGTATTTACCTTTATTAAATTTCAGCTTCTTAGATTTTTCTTAGTCCTGGGAGTCTGGCTCTGTCTTTTAACACTTTGCTATTGCTCTTAGCATCATATCACCTGCAAATGTGATAACTCACCATTGATGTCTGCATCCAAACTATTGATAAAATAATGTTCAGCAGCATAAGAGCAAACACAAATCCCAGGGGCAGTTCACTAGAAAATGATTCCTTGGTATTAATCCACCCACAGTTCTTTGGATCTACTCATTCTGTTCTGAATCAACCTAACTTCTCTATGAGTTAATCTCCATCGCTCCATTTTGTTGACAAGGACATCAAGAAGAAGCTTGTTAAATGCTTTGCTGAAATTTATGCATGCTCTATCTACTGTACTCCTCTTCCCTTAGTTGTTAAGTATCATTTCATCCAGGGAACCTTTTCTACTCTTCCCCCTTACTAGTGCTATTGCCTCCTGGAATGTTCCATCACACTTTGTTTGCATATCTCTTAGGCAATCATCTTTTATTATTTTTGTTACAGTTATTTGGGCATTGACTCGTCATTATAAAGTACTCAAAGCTCTATAGGGTATGGACTTTTTCTTATCTAAACTTTATATTTCATCTAGTGCTTAATCCCATGTCTTATACACAATAGGTGCTTAATAATATTTGTTGAACTGATTTAAATTTTCTTGGAGGTGGAGACAAGATGGTAGAGTTACAGTATGGACTGTGAAATATCTGTAAAAGAGAGCTCTAAACAAATTCTAGAGCTTCAGAACCCACAGAATGATTGAGTGAAGCAAATCTCCAGCCCAAGACAGCCTGAAAAGTCACTGGAAATTGTCTATTGTGCCACACTGGGAGCAGAGTGCAGTCCAGTGTGGGCCATGAATACACAGAAGGGACCTGGGCAGACCTTGAGGAGACTAAATCTCTCACTCTTGTTGTGGTTTCAAGACTTCATGACCCCAGAATGCTGAGAACAAATTAGAATGTCAGTGGGAAAAGCCTGTGGGACCAGTACAGGAGAGTGGAATGGTCCTGGCCCCAGTCCAGGGTGGCAGAGGGAGGAAGGGAGTGGAGGAACTCACAGAAGCCATCACAGCACCAGGGGCACAGACAGAGACTGATTCTGGATCCCTACGTCCACAGATTGTGGAGGAGATCAAACAGTTGAAAATACACTCCCACTGGAAGTAGAGAACTACTTTGACAAAGAGCTCAAAAGTCAAGTAAATGACTGGAGAAATGAGCAAAAACCAGAAAAAGAATCAAACTATAGAATCTTATTTTGGTGACAAAGAAGACCAAAGCATGCAAACAAAAGAAAACAAAATCATAGCTCCTTCATCCAAAGCCTCCAAGAAAAATATGAATTGGTCTCAGGCCATGGAAGAGCTCAAAAAGGATTTTGAAAATCAAGTAAGAGGAGTAGAGCAAAAATTGGGAAGAGAAATGAGAATGATGCAAGAAAATCATGAAAAATGAGTCAACTGCTTGCCAAAGGAGACCCCAAAAATGCTGAAGAAAATAACTTTAAAAAATACACTAACCCAAATGGCAAAAGAGATTCAAAAAGTCAATGAGGAGAATGCCCTAAAAATCAGAACTGGCCAGATGGAAAAGGAAATCCAAAAGCTCACTGAAGAAAATAATTCGTTGAAGGTTAGAATGGAGTAGATGGAAACTAATGACTTTGTGAAAAATCAAGAAATTATAAAACAAAACCAAAGGAATGAAAAAATAGCAGACTGTGAAATATTTCATTGGAAAAACAACTGATCTGGAAAATAAGGAAAGACAATTTAAAAATTATGGTACTACCTGAAAGCCATGATCAAAAAAAGAGCTTAAACATCATCTTTCATGAAATGCTATTCTAGAACAAGAGGGTAAAATAAATATTGAAAGAATCCACCAATCACCTCCTGAAAGAGATTCAAAAAGAAAAACTCTTAGGAATATTGTAGCCAAATTCCAGAGTTCCCAGATCAAGGGGAAAATATTATAAGCAGCCAGAAAGAAACAATTTGAGTGTTGTGGAAATACAATCAGGATAACACAAGATCTAGTAGCTTCTATATTAAAGGCTCGAAGGGCTTGGAATATGATATTCCAAAAGTCAAAGGAGTTAGGATTAAAACCAAAAATCACCTACTCAGCAAAACTGAGCATAATACTTTAGGAAGGAAATGGTCATTCAATGAAACAGAGGATTTTGAAGCACTCTTGATGAAAAGACCAGAGTTGAAAAGAAAATCTGACTTTCAAACACAAGAATCAAGAGAAACATGAAAAGGTAAACAGGAAAGAGAACTCATAAGGGACTTACTAATATTGAACTGTTTATATTCCTACATGGAAAGATAACATTTGTAACTCTTGAGACTTTTCTCAGTATATGAGTAGTTGGAGGGATTATAAACATATAGATAGAGGGGACAGGGTGAGTTGAATAGGAAGAGATGATATCTAAAAAAATAAATTAAGGGTTGAGAGCAGAATATATTGGGAGGAGAAAGGGAGAAATGGAATAAGGCAAATTATCTCTCATAAATGATGCAAGAAAAAGCTTTTTCAATGGAGGGGAAAAGTGGGGAGGCGAGAGCAAAAACATGAAACTTATTCTTCATCACATTCTTAAGGAGGGAAATAACATGCACACTCAATTTGGTATGAAAATCTATCTTATACTATAGGAAAGTAGAGGAGGAAGTGGTAACTGGGGTATGGGGAGATGATAGAAGGGAAGGCAAATGGGGAGAGGGCGTAATTAGAAGTGAACACTTTTGGGGAGGGACAAGGTCAAAAGAGAGAATAGAATAAATGGGGGGCAGACTAGGATGGAGGAAAATATAGTCTTTCATAACATGACTTTTATGGAAGTCTTTTGCATAACTATACATGTACAATCTATAGCTAAATTGCTTGCCTTCTCATTGGGGATGGGTGGGGAGAGGGAAAGAGAGAGAAGTTGGAACTCAAAGTTTTAAAAATGAATGTTAAAAATTGTTTTTACATGCAACAGGGCAATAAGAAATACAGGTAATGGGGTATAGAAATCTATCTTGCACTACAAGAAAATAGAGGAGATGGGAACAAGGGAAGATAGGGTGGTGACAGAAAGGAGGGAAGATTGGGGGAAGGGGTAATCAGAATGCAAGCTGTCTTGGGGTGGGGGAGGGGAGAGATGGGGAGAAAATTTGGAACTCAAAATCTTGTTGAAATGAATGTTGAAAGATAAAAATAAATAAATTAGCATATAAAAAATAAAAAAACAAATTCTTGAAAGTTAAAAAAAATAGCAAGAATTTAAAACAAGCAAAATATTTTCTTGACATCCCCCAGTAGTGACACTATCCAAAAAGAGGTGATTGAATTGACTTGCATGTCACATGCTCTCTCATGTTTGAGAAGGACTATTTGCATCCCAATAAACCTTGGTTTCTCCACATCTATTGAATCTGCTTGAGTTGGAGTGTTTGTCTATATTCATAGCAAAACAAGTTAACACTAGTTTATACACAGACTTTTCTTTCTCTCTTAGAATCATAGCTTTAGAGTTGGAAGGGACCTCAGAGACTGTTGAGTCCAACCTCATCATTTTCCAAATGAAGACAATGAGATCTGCCAGAAGGAATTTTGCTAATGCTCAGATCTGTCTAAGTCAAACCTCTACTCAATAGGTTTCAGTGACTATTACCTCCATTATCAAATACTAGTTTGTCTTTATCTTATGCTTTTTAAATGTCTATTTCTGTTTTATGATATCTATCATTATTAGTATAGTAATATATCATATAACATAAATAACTAAATATATACCTACTTCTGCTAAAACCTTTTTTTAACTAGTGTGATACATGATCAAAAAACATTTAGAGCCCATTGTGCTAGATCACCAAGTTGGAAAAACCAACACTGTCAGCAGCAAATCCCTTATTTTTACTGCAAAATCAGATTCTTACAACAAAACAAGTCAACAAAAAAGAAAGAAGTTTGCTGCATTGTTTTAATTAGATTGTTTGATTTTTCTCAAGTCTTGAACAGCTAGCTTGTGTCATTGGACTTGTTTTCATTGCTGAGTTGGTATCCATAGAGAATCACACTATAACAGGAATGAAAATGTCTTGGGAAGCCTGACTTGCTTGAATCATTTCCCTGTGGGAAGGTTGTGCCTACAGCCTGGTCCAGAGAATGTCCTCACTACTCTCAAGCCTATGGCTTCTTGACTATGACACCAAATTTCCCTTCCCAGACTAAAGTGCAAAGTGCACTGGACTCTTAAGGGTTTGGTATTGATGATGCCTGTGACATGAGTGAACTCAGTGTGGTTGTACCTCAAAGTTGATGCTTTCTATGTTGGCTGGGACACGGTAAGGGTTACTGGTTCTGCTGCTTTTGATAGTGGTACATTTTCCTCCAGTGAAAGCGTTATCAAGGACTTCTCCTCTGGGCTCTCCTGCCAGCAAGTGAAACCTAGGGATAAGGCAATTTTCAGGAATTCAACAGCTGTGAAGCAACATCAAGACCTTATTCCTCTTTTCACCTGGGTATTTTCTGACACATAAAGAATGCTTGAGAAAACTCTTTATTCTGCCCCAGGAGGCTGGGTCATATTATTCTACTTACCTACTTGTTCCAAAACATAAATTTAAAATTTATCAAGATCTCATTATTTGTAAAACACATATAGCCTTCAGAGTTAGCTTATAAGAAAAAAAAAAACATCCTTTAGCCTAGCATCAGAGAACAAGAAGAGATAATAAAGATTATCATGTCTAAGGGTCTTAGATAATATTCTTAGGACTGGAAAGGACCTCCATGTAGGCCAGCCAGTTTTGCATGTGAGGAAACTGAGGCACAGAGAGATGAAAGGACTTCCACATGGTCACATAGGTAGTAAGAGGTAGAGGTAGGATTTGAACTCAAGTCCTCTTATGGTAAACCCAGTGTTCTAATCCTTTCATTTTACAGGTGAGGAAATAGAGGTCCTGAGAGAAAAATGATTTATTCCAAGTCACACAAGTAAGCAGCAGAACTCCTAGGGATTCTAGTATAGATCCTCAGAATTCACATCGAAAGGATTTTTTTGTCTTTCTCTCACACCATGCTGTCTTATTTAATGCAGTCCTCTCTTGGAGCATGGTTGTCTTCCCCAACTTCCCAAACACATGATTATCTGGCCTCTATATAAATGTCTTCAATGATGGGGAACTTATTTTCTGTCAAATGATCATTTCACTTCTAAAATCTCTTATTATTAGGAAATTCTTCCTTTTATGGAACTGAAATCAAACTCCCTGTAATTTCCTCCTAGTTCTCCTCAGGATGACCTCTAGAGGAGTCATGATCATCATCATAAGTAATGATGTATATATGGCACTTATATGGTCTTTCACATGCTTTACAAATATTATATCACTTTATCTTTGTAACCCTGGGAAGTAGGTATTATAATAATTTTCATTTTTTTCAGATGAGGAAACTGAGGCAGACAGAAGTTAAATGTCTTGCCCAGGGTCACACAGCTAAGAAATGTCTAAGACCAGAATAAAACCCAGGTCTTGTTGAATCCAGGTCCCCTAGCTTTACCTATTGTACTGCCTATATCTACTCTCTCTCAAAGAGTCCTGGACTTAGAGTATGAACACTCAATTTTGAGTGCAAATTTGGTTAACTCTGCGGCTTCCAGGGAAATCAATTAACCTTTCTAATCTTGTTATCTCTTCTATTGTTGTTCATGCATGTCGGACTCTTCATGACCTCATTTAGGGTTTTCTTGGCAAAGATACTGGAATGGTTTGCCATTTCCTTCTATAGCTCATTGTACAGGTGAAAAAACTGTGACAAACAAGGTTAAATGACTTGCCTATAATCTCATGAGTAGTGAATGTCTGAGGTCATATTTGAACTCAGGAAGATGATTCCTCCTGATTCCAAACATTCCTATATCCACTGTGCCACCTCGCTGAAACCTTTCGCATTATAGTCACTACAATTAGAGTCCCAGGAGTCACAATCATGGTTAACACCGAGTCAGTATTAGTTGAGACAGTGGAGAAGTACAGGCTGTTATTGCTTATACATTTATGGACATTAAGATCATCCAGTCTGAGTGATTCCATATTGGAGTCCTATCACTTATAACTACAACAAATAATATGTTTTTAAAAATCGCAATTATCATGACTTATTTGACACATGGAGAACTGGTTAATTGATTTGTCCAAGATCTTGCAGAGATGACAAATACTGTTTGTCTGTCATCAGACAAACACAGTAACAGACATGGGTTTCCTCCCAGTCCTTTGACTCCAAAGGCAACAACCACTGTGGTGGCGCCATGAATCTACCTTCAGATGCTTCCTCCATTCATTTTAATGAAATGTGATTTTTCAGCCTATTCACCATTCTCCTGGCCCTCCTCTGGACTCAGTGTCCCTACTGTGTGGGTGCCCCAAACAATGCATTTCTAGAGCTGTGGTCTGAACAGCGCCTACTGTGTGCATCTCAGTGGTACCGAAGGAGGTGCCGTGGACAATGAAGGACTGACTTCTCCACAGCTCTTCAAGCTTAAGGATGCCCATCAATTAGGGAATGGCTGAACACACTGTGGTATATGATTGTGATGGAATACTACTGTGCTATAAGAAATGATGAACAGGTTGTTTCAAAAAAAACACAGAAAGACTTGCACAAAACAATGAAGAGCAAAATGAGTAGAACCAAGAAAACACTGTATACAGTAATAGTAACATTGTTTCAAGAATGACTTTGAGTGAATAAGTCATTTTGATTACTGTAAATATCTAAATTAACTCTAAAGGACATATAAAGAAAGATGTTATCCGCATCCAGACAAAGAACTGATAAATAGAAGTATGTATAGAATAATTTTACATCTATATATATCTATTTGTGTCTAATAGCAGCCATCTCTAGGGAGGGGGTGGAGAGGGAAGAAAAAAAAGAATTTTACATGATAATTTTGTTGTATATATGAAAGGAATAGTAAGTTGTGCATAGTAGAGTTACAGTTTCATGTACAATCATCTTTTTATTGTACTATATTGTGGAAATGCTTGTTTTATTCCATAAATTAAAGATAAAATAAAAAAGTTAAAGGTGTGTGCAGGAGGGGTGCTGAACATCTGAGCATGTCCAGAGCATGAGTGGGCTGAAGACAAGGTGACAGGAGAAGAAATTAAAGGAACTGAGTGCATTTAGCTGAGAGAAATGAAGACTGGAGGGAGAAGACATGAAAAGCTATTGTGATAACTCATGTTTTCAAAGTGTCTGTCATCTTTCATCCTTCCTCATTAAAGGTAGCAAGGTATAGAGGGAAAAGCTCTGAAGGCAGCGGACTCACCTATGATGCATATTACATCATAGTGACCCTGGGAAAGTCACTTGAAATCCCTAGGCTCCAGTTTTCCTTATCTGTAAATTGAGGGAGAACTCAAGAACCTCTGAAGTCCCTCCTAAATCCATAACTCTATTTTTATTTATTTGCTTATTTTGGTTAACACATACATATTTGTATAGACTTTAAGGATCCAAAATAGCTTAATATACATAATCTCAGCTGAGCCTAACAATAACTCTGTAGGGTATTATTATGTCTACTTTACAGAGGGGAAACTGAGGGACAGAAAAATTAAGTAGTAACAGTACTACATAGAAATTTAAGGTTTTCAAAGTGCTTTACAAATATTATCTAATTTAAAACTCACTACAATCCTGAGTAGAAACTATTTTAATAAAATTTTAATGTTTTAATAAAAAAAATAATAATAGCTATAGCATTTATATAATTATTTAAGGTTTGTGAAGCACTGGATATACAACTCATTTTATCTTCATAACACACCTCTGAAGTAGATATTATATATGCCTATTTCAAAGTTGGGGAAATGGAGCTAGATGTTACTTAAAATGCCCAGGGTCACTCAGCTAAGTGTCTGAGGCTAAATTTGAATTCAGGACTTCTTGACCCAATCCATCAGTGTCTAATACTATCCACAGGCTACTCACCCAAGATCCTGCATTTAGTAGGCATCAAATGTGAAAAATGAAGTCAGGCCTTCTTGACTCCAAATTTGGTAATTTATTCACACTTCACACTGCCTCTCATCTTCTCCATTGTAAATAAATGCTTATCAACCTACCAAATGAATTCTAACTGTGGGTGACTGTTTTGACCTGAATCCACGAGTCAGTGTGTCCTTCACACATGTTGTTGATTTTGTTGAAGAGTTGACAGATGTTAATATTCATCTGTTTCTCAATGGAGCTATTTTGGGTCTTTCACAGAATATAGTACTACTTTGCATTGCAGCCCTGATGCAGTTCTTAATGTTGGCTATTTTTGCCTTCACGTTGGCTTCGAGGGCTGCATGTGACTCTGCAGAGAAGCACAGAGCCCTCAGACTCAGGTCTGGCCACTATTAATCCCATGTTCTTGGGCATATTTTTAGTACTGTTTTATTTACATCCTACACAACTTCTTAGTGTAATAATGAGAGCCCCAGAAGGCAGCCTGAGAGCCAGGGCTCCTAAGAGGCTATTCTCAGCTTGCTCTCTTCCCACCTTCACCCACTGAGGGGATGGAGGAAGTGGGAAGATGATTTTACCTTTTGTGAGCTCAATGGTCTATAAGACAACTGCCCACCAATGGCTCCAGTGAAAGTAGGGACTGTTTCCTTTTTTAATTTTGTTTGTTTGTGTACCGAGTGACTAACATATAGTAGGCAATAAATAATTGTGGGTTGAGTTTATTTGTTTGAAATGCAGAGCCTTGTCACTGAAGAGAAATTGAAAACCTCTGTAAAGCTTACAGTTGAAAGGACCTCAGGGGATAACTAACTTATGCTGCTCCTCCTTTTAGAAATGAAGAAGTTGCAGTCCAGGTTGCTCAAATGACTTCCCTCAGGTGTTATGGGTAATCAGTTTCAGAGGCAGGATTTGAACTAGGGTCCTATGTCTCCAGAGGCAATGTTTCTTCCCCTACATCTCTCTTGAAACATATCATTTATCATTTTCCCAGTCACAGAATGTGAAAGAAGGGCTCTCATCAGCTCTCTAGGCAAACTCATGTGTGAAAGGAATCCCTCCTATAATACACCTGACAAATGCTAATCCAGATTCTGTTTCAAGACCTCCAAGGTGGTAGAAATGTCCAGTTCTTTAGTCTCATTTTAGACAGTTCTAATCATGATGTGGCTTTTCTTGAAACTGAGCCTAAACTTTTCTCTTTCCACCTATACTTATGATCCTGTCCTCTGGGGACCTATGTAGCAAATCTAATCCTCCTCTAGCTGATAATGCTTCAAATTCTGATGCAAGTTATTCTCTTCCAGACTAAATCTTGTCCAGGCTAAATATGCCCATTTGCTTCAATCAGTTCTTATGCGACATGAATCTCAACATCCTGGATATCTTGCTCTAAAATATTCAACTGTATCAATACCCTTAAACCGTGGTAAGTGGAACACAATACTCTTTATGAGGTCTGGCAAGGGTAGAGAGGACCATGGGACTATTAGCTGCCCATATCCAGAAACCATGTGTCCCTTAATGCTGGCCAAGATCCCATTCACATCTTTTTTTCTGCTGCATCACACTGTGGTATTTAGTTTGTAAACCATTATAGAAATAGATCTTTTTTTTTTTCAGATTAACTGGTGTCTAATCATCCCTCCCCCATCTTATCTTTGTGAAGTTGCTTTTGTGTACAAATATAAACTTTACATTTATCCCTATTGAATTTCATCTTTTCAAATTCACCTAAATATCTTGTCCTGATAAGATTCTTTTGGATCCAGTATATCAACCATCCCTTCCAGCTTTGTATCATCTGAAAGTCTGGCAAGCATGCCCTCTATGCCTTCATTCAAGCTATTGATGAAAAATGGTAAACCACACAAGGCCAAGCACAGATCCCTGGGTGCTTCACTAGAGACTTTCCATATTGACATCGAACTTTAATAACTACTCAATTTAACTATCCAGTTTTGAATTCATCTAATTGTATTATCCTCTAAAATATGTCTCCCTATCTATTCCAAAAGAATAACATGAGATACTATCCAACCCTTTGCTAAAAACTAGGTTAGCCATAGCTATGGCTATAGTTTTCCTCATCTACCCATTAATAGCCCTGTCAAAAAGGAACTAAGGATAGTCTAGCATGACCTATTTCTATTCTAGGATTAATTAACATCAAGCTTACTGACCTACAGGATGTGGACTTTATTCTCTTCCCCTTTTTTTGGGAAATCAGGACAATATTTACCCTTTTTCAGTCTTGTGATTCTTCTCCCATTTTTCATGGTCCTTCATATATCACCAACAGTAACTCACCAATCATGTCTGCCAGTTTTCAAGATGTAAGTTCTTCAGAAGAAAATAATGTGAATTTATCAAGGATATCCAGGTGCTCTCTTAATATGTCTTTACCTATCTTGTCTATGGATGACCTTTTAGTCATTTTTGTTTTGTCATTTCTAATACAAAGGTCATTCTCCTTGTTGGTAGAGAAAAGAAATACGTGAGTACCTCTCATTATGCCATTCTCCCTAAACAAAGTTCCTATTCCTTCTTTGAGCTTCCCTTTTCTTCCAATAGAACTTAAACAAATCCCTTTTTCGTTTTCTTTGTCACCCTTTAACCTCCTCAGTTCAGAATAAGCTTTAGTGCTTTTGATACTTTTTTTTAATAGAATTATAGCCTTTCATCCATCTTTTATAAGCTTCTTTAAAAAATGTTAAATTGACTGGAGAGTTCTCTGTGCATCCACATTAAATTCTTCAAACAAATTGCATATTTTTTCCTTCTCATTAAAATTGTTTTTCTTTCTTACTTCAAATTTTCATTCTTGGTCATCTCCTATCCTAAGGCTGGTTGATTTCCTCTGCAGATTTAGGCAGTGGGATGTGACCTATTTTTCCTCTAAATTTTTTTAAATTGAATTTCCTAAAAATCTCTGGTAAATGTCAAGAAATGCATGCATTTCACCATTCTCTATCATAAACTCTAGGGGGGAGTTGGTTTCCCCCTCCCCAATAGTTCCCATCATTTTCCACTGGCAACCAATTTCTCCCTGTAAAGGAGAATCAGATCCCAAATAGAATGTCCTTGTATTAGTTTCTTGACCTTTCAAAGGATTAAATTATTATGAAAGCAAATCAAGAAGTTATTAGAAGTTCTGCTTTTGGCAGAAAGAGAGCTCTACTTAGATGTCTATATTAACTGGTCTCCCATCACTAATATTTTTTATCTCCATATTTCACTTGTGACCTATTCCCCCAAACTCTTCATCTATCTATCCGTTCTGTAGAGATGATCTGTGATATGCTCCAATGACAAAATAACTACTTTTTCTCTTTATTGATCTTAACATAAATACTTTCCATTATGCTTTTCTCCTCTTGTTCCTCAATTTTGTCCCATGAATATACATTAGAGTCTGCCAGGAAAAGTAGTAAATATAAAGCTGAAATTATAGCCAGGAATAACTGAGTTAAAAATCTTGCTTCAGACACTGATTATCTGTATGATTTTGGACATGTCTTTTAACCTCTCTCAGCCACAGTTACTTTAACTGTATAATGGGGAAAATTAAAGTACCTACCTTACAGGATAACTGAAAGGATAAAGTGACATAATGAAGGTAAAGCAATTTTCAAACCTAAAGTATTATATAAATGTCAACTGTTATCATCATAATACAATGCTATAATACAACTCCCCACAACCTCCATCTATCCTTTTCCTTTTCAACAAGGTATATCTATCCACACTCATGGTTCAGTCATGGGTTACATCCCACAAAGTCTTAATAGTGTCTCTGAGGTCAAATTTTCTTTCTTACAGCTTACTACCTTGAGTTCATCATGTTTGTTACCTAAACTTGGGGTATTTGTGTATAGTCATTCTGACTCCTTTTTTGAATTTTGAGTTGTATCTAGGGATGTCACAGATGGAGCTCTAGACTTTGAGTCAAGAGGACATGAATTCAAATCCAACCTCAGACATTTATTAGCTGTGTGACTCAGGACAAGTCACTCTGTCTGCTTCTGTTTCCTCAACTTTAAAATGGGAGTCACAATATCACCTACTACCCAGGGTTGGTATGAGGACCAAGTCAGATAGTAATTGTAAAGCACTTAGCATAGCGTCTTGCACATAGTAAACTCTTTATAAATGCTTATTTCATTCATTACTCTGGTGAGTGCAGACATGGGTGAACTAACAAGACAAATGGTACAGTTGACAGAGCCCTGAAATAAAAGTCTGAAAAAGCAAGTTCCTCTTCAAGCTCTGCCATTTATAAACAGTGCTTCTGTGGGTAAACACTAACCTTATTTGAACCTCAATTTCCTGCCTTGTAAAATGGGGATGATAGTATATATCTTCAACCTCGTGGAATGTTGTGAAGATCATAAGAGATAATTGTATATGTGATTATATATATATGATATGTTGTTATGATGTTATATTATATTATGACATGTTGTTATGTTATGTTATATTACGTTATGTTATGTAATGTCATATATCATATCATATATATTGAACTTATATATACACACTATATATATACATATGTGTATATACATATATACACAATATAAATGCACATGTGTATATATATATGTATATATGATTTTCACATTTTGAAAACTGTAAAGCAGAGAGATAAGAGAGTATAGTAGAAAGAATAAAGGCTCTAGAGTCAAAAGACCTGGGGTTGAATCCTGTCTCAGATATTTTCTACCTTTGTGAATTTGAACAATTCATTCTTGGTGCTCAGTTGACTCTTCTGTAAAATTGTTAGGTTGCACTTATTTACCTCTGAGGTCCATTCTGGACTAGAACCATGACCCAAGAGATGGTAACATTGTTATAGCTGAATGGGATGGGTAGTAAGTGCAATTCTAGAGCAAAGAAATTCCTGTCAGTTGATCCCCAAACCAAACCTCAAGAGCAGTGTTGAAAGGACAGGGCAGCCCAGGACCTATAATCCTATGAATGGCAAGAGTCTTTAGAAGAGATACTCTGCTTAGATCTGGAGCATCATTGCTAGTCACTTCAAAGCAAACAAAAGTGCATTGTCCATCATTGGTTTCTCTTTTCCTTCTTGGTCTTAAAGTTTTGTCCTATTCATCTCTGGAAGTTAAACACTTACTGTACCCTAATGAGTGCCAATCTAAGCCAGCAGTGAACTGTTGGCCTTTAGTCAGAAACTAAAGAGGTAAAGGGGCTTTATTGATATTGTCCTTTTAAAGGAGTTCCATAAAGTCATCTTCCTTTGACTTGATCATTCCATCATCATTCTTTTATTTATTATTCTAGAAAACCCTAATTTCTTCTTTTCCTGTTTTAAGGGATGTTCTCTGGACCCTCCTGGCTTAAGAGTGATTATCAACAGTAACTGTTTCTGTTTCCTTCCCACTCTGATATAGTTATTTTTTCTTTGCCTCATTAAAGGGGCAAAGATTACTTCTGAAGCAGGTCTATTCACTGAATGGGTGTTACCTCACCTTAAGTGAGTATCTGAATAGACCTTGGCCTAAAGAGGCCAAGACCTCCCATTGCATCCTGGACCATCTCCAGTCATCCTGAAGAATATCTGGTCACTGGATTCAGATGGCTCTGGAGGAAAAGTGAGGCTGGTGACCTGCACAGTCCTCCCTCACTCAAAACAAAGTCAAGTGCAAGTCTTTTCATCATTTCTCTGATGTCATGGTCTTCTTAGGTGACATAGGATGAAAACAACAGCAATTACTTCTCACAAATTCTGAACTACAAGTGAGGAGGCCTGAGCTCTTGTCCAAGTTTCTAGACTAATTTATTGTGTGACCTTGGTGAATAGACCTCAGAGAATCTTAGTTAGAAAGTACCTTGGCAGCCCTTTGGTATGAGCCATGTTGGAGAAAGAATCTGTTCCAATGGGTACACATTGTCTGCTTGCAGACCTTAAATAATGATGAACCCACTCTTACTTACAGCAGCCCATTCCATTTTTGGAAAGTTAAGGTGATTAAAATGTTTTCTTCTATAACCAGGAGTATTCTGGTAAAGGGTTTAACAACTGTTTCTCCAAACTCTCAACATACTTTTAAATTTAATTTATATTATTAACCTTTTTTTCCCATCTCTTTCTTAAATCTAGATAATCAACTAACCAATACATTTCCAAGATATAAATGATTACAGGAAATATTTAACAACAGTCTTACAAGTCCTCATGAACTGGTTCCAGCACAACCCTGAAATTATATCCAGTATAAGTTTACTTTTGTAATTTCTATCCATTTCTTCTAGTTCTAACCTGTGGGGTAAATGGAATCCTTCTAATCCCTCATCTTCAAGTATTCAAAGTTGGCTATCATGTTCTTAGGACTAAGTAAAAAAATCCTATTCCCTGACCTCTCTGGGTCTTAGTTTCTTCATCTGTAAATGGAGATAGTTGGATTCACTAATCTGTAAGGTCTTTTCCTACCTTAAGCTCCTAATATTCTGTTTCTGACTGCCTTTTTGACAACACAGGAACAGATGAATGTACTTAAAATCTGTTGCACGGATGCTGCCCGTTCTTCATAATAGCAAATCCTGCAATGACATGATTAAGGCCTATGTACTATCTCAGGATTTCCTTGCTTCCAGACACTCTTTCTCACTGAGACTGGGCTGAGGGCCCAGTCACTACAGATGGTGCTTAATATGCTCATCTAGAAATGAGGGGGTTGTACTGAGGAACCATCCCATGCAAAGATCTCTAGCATTCTATAACCGCCAAAGTGTTGTGGTCATGGGTGCCAAATGACAATGTGAAGGGAATTGGTGGGAGTTAAGGGTGGGAGGGTGTTTCAACAAATATTTGCCCCATTTCCACTTCTAACTTCAGACTTCTGTGATTCCCTTCCTACAAAAATGGGAAAATTATTAAGTTACATACCCATTTCCCATTAACTGCACACTTGGGATAGGTTGATACACCCTATTACAAACTCTTTTTTGTCTGTCACAATTCTTTTCATCTGAGTTATCTCCACAGTCATTTTCTCCATTGCATAACAAGTTCTTGGCAATACATCGACCTGTTTTGAGGAAAAGAAAAATATCATGTAACAAAATACCTTAATTTTTAAAGAGTTGTTATGTAAATTTGTGCTGCAAATACCCCTAGTTTCAAGGCAAATTATAGGGAATGTTCTGCTAGCCTGATAAATAGATGTAAAAATTTCTAGAAATGGAGTGGTAAAAGATAAACTAATTTTTCTCCTTTTTCCTAAGGGGACAATAGGCACCTGAAGTACCAATACAAATATTTATTTTACTTTGCTAGAAAAGAAATCTTAAGATCTTCTCGTATTGAGCAATGGAAAAAAATGTTACCTTCTTAGAAGGGGGGAACTCATACAGTCTACTGAATTATATTCCTGTATGACAGAATCAAGTCCACTGCATTATTCTTATTTTTCAAAAAACAATGGGAGATTAAGCTTTTATTTATGGCCTCTAGACAAGTATTGCTGAGAAACTATTGGTAGAGACAATTGTAGGTAGACATTTAAATTACTGAAAAGATGCCTAAACTTCTGAATACCAGGCAAAGTGAGGAGTTGATGCTCCTTGGAACTGAATACTATTAATAATAAGCAGTTGTATGTTGGCTGCAAAAGCAAGGCCATGAAACTCTGGGAATTTATATGTCATAGAAGAAAATGAAAAATATTTGACTTTATCAGTAGAATTGACTAATCATTCAAATAATGAAAATGATCTTTTTATAAGGGATTTATAATAATATCTTCATCAACTGCAATAATTAGAAAATTCTGAGAATTTTTCAGAAAGCACATTTCAATTTTTATTCCAAAACTTTCTAGTGTTCATCCCCAACCTCAGTAAAGAGAAAGTAGTAAGTCTTTCTTGGATAACGCAAACTCTTATAAGATGTTATTAGTACTTGAAGATTAATTTTTCATTTTAGAGGACTATACATAGAGAGGTTATAAGAGATTTTGCTGATTTATATACATTCCAAGATAAACAGAAAAATGTTTTTGCTTTGTTTTTAAACAACAAAATTCTTGTTGTTTTGGAAAGAGATACATATGAACAGTCAGCATGGCAAAGTGAATAGGGGACTGGTCTTGGGTTCTGGAAGATGTGGGTTTAAATTTTGTTTCTGACAAATTCAACAGTAGCCGTGGGCAAATCACATAATTTCTCAGTATCCCAGACAGTTCTCTAAGCAGAGTATGTGGAACCCAGAACTTGTGACATTCACGTGAGGGTAGATGTAAATGTTCTTCCAGAGATTTTGGTCTGTGAGAAAGTGGAGAGGAAGTCTGCCAGGAGAGAGATATTCTACTTATAGCTGTAATTCTGAAAGAGGGCAGCTTTCTTTCCCTCCCCGCTCAGATACTAGTGCCTGGTTCAAGGCCTCAGTCATTCTGCTCTAGTAATGGCTTCATCTATAAAGCTGTAAATTATAAATGAGATGCGAGTCTGCAGAAGTTAAGGGAATTTCAACATAGTTTCCTATATGTAGGAAATCTTAGGTCAAGAGCATTTTCTTTTTCTTTTAAATAATTTATTTTTAACTTAAATACTAAAACTTAGACAGTAAGAAAAGAAAGAGAAATATAATTTAAAACTTAAATATTAAAACTTAAATACAAAATAAGAAAAGAAAAAGCATTGCCATTTGCACAGCAAGAAAGGATTCAAAATATACAGCAATAAGCTCCTATTTCAAGAAAATCTATATAATAAATACTATGTACCGTGTTCTGAGCTGTCCACCTTTTCTTTACTTCCTTGTAAGTTTTGTTTTGTTCTCTACTGAGGACTTTTTATTTTGTTTTTTTCTCCCCTTCAGCCCACCCAAGATAGCTACAATTAAGAGCAGAGATGCACACATACACACATGCTCACATACATGTATATATATTTGTATGTATGTAAACACATTAAGAGCATTTTCCCTACAAACACACATACACACATGCACACACACTCATACACACCCCACAGAAGAGAAAATTTTCTTTATGTGTAAATTAGATATCTAAAAGATGAAAAGACTTTTTTAAGTTTTAATTTATGGTTCCTGATTATTTGATATAGAATCCTAAAACTGACTCTTTTAGAAAGAAAAAAGAAGATGATTGGAATTCTGTCAAAATACAGATGAATCAGGATTGAGCACGAACCTCACTGGCTTCAACATCCTGAGACTTGGGTTACTATGCCAGCTCTAGGACTTTGTGATGATAGGGAAGCCTCTTTGATTCTCTAGACTTCACTCAACTACAAAACGAAGATAATATTTTTAATAGTTAATATTAACATTTATATTGAGCATACTTTGTGCCAGAAACTGTGCTAAGAACTTTGCAATGATTGTTCTATTTTGTCTTCATGACAACCCTGGGAAGTAGGTGTTATTGCTATCTTTATTTTATGGATGTCCCTTTAAAAATTCACATCAAGAAACTGGGTGATACAGTTGTAACACACCCAACTTTCTCATACTGTCTCATAGACTTGTTGATGAAGGTATGCTAAAAACTTTTTGTGAACCTGCTTATATTATTAGTCTAAATAATCTCGAGATAATGGAGGGAAAAGGATCTATTAAGCACCTACTGCTATGTGCCAGGTACTGTGCTAAATACTTTACAAATATCACTATTAACTATCAATAACTGTTGTTATCTTTATTTTATAGTTGAGAGAACTGAAGTAGACAGGTTAAATGACTAGACCATAGTGACACAGCTAGTAAGTGTCTGACGTAACTTTTGAACTCAGGGCTTCTTTCCGCTATACCACCTAGCTTCTTCTAATGATTATATATTTGGTTTGTTTATTATTTGCTCTGCCAAGAAATACTTTTTGGCTTTTTTAAAAATTGTGTCTGTGATTTGATTGGTATAAGGAACTCTTGGTTAGGAAACTCCCAATAAACATACTGAATGTCATTTGTTTTTTAATTGACAATATTATTGAGTTGCCTAGAGAGACTAAGGGGTTAAATGACTTAGTCAAGGGTCAGAGGGCTGGTTTGCACCCAGGAAGGGACTGGAACCTGTGTCTTCCTGACTGCTGGACAGCTCCATATGCCAGGTTGCCTCAAACTTCCTTGTTATTTGTCCTAAAAGAATCACCTTTTTTCAGCTTCCAAAACCTGCTTCTACTATTCCAAGATTAAGCGGTCAGTTTCTTATTCTACATCCTTGTCATCCTTTCTTCCCTTATGGATTTCATAACTTCAGACAAGTTTCTTTCTTTCTGCTCTTTTCCAGAATGAAGTGAATGTAACTTTCATGTTTACACTATACCAGGAATAGGGAACCTGCGGCCTTGAGGCCATCTGTGGCCCTCTAGGTGCTCAAGTGCAACCCTTTGACTGAATTCAAACTTAATGGAACAAATCATATGGTCTCAAGGCTGCAGGTTCCTCACCCCTGCTCTATGCTTATACATGACCCCAAACTCTTTTTCATTTAAATTGGATCTTTTTTAGTATCTTTCTTTTCCCCAAAGTGCCTTAGTCATAAATGCCCATGGTAATCCTGCTGTGACTGTGCTACATTGGAGCCTCAGGCTGTTCTGGTACCCAGAGTGTGGCGAGGAAGTACATGCTGACACAGGAAGCAAGAGGAGTGACTTCAAATTAGGTTTTAGAGACAAAACCACTTGAACAACAGGGTAGGAACTATAGATGAGAGATGAGAATAGATCTTGAGGCAGATAGGTAGGCATGGAGTTAAGGAACATTTGAATTGAAATCCTGCTTTAGAGACTTACTAGCTGTGGACACTGGGAAAGTCACTAAACCTTTATGGACCTTAATTTCCCCATCTGTAAAATGGAGAGATTATACTCAATGACCTTTAAGATGTTTTCCAGTTCAAAATATATGTTCTATGGTCTTGGATCATGGGACACTAGACTCTATGGGTGGAGACTCTGGGATACCATAAGGCCACTGGTGGGGAAACAATTGAAGGACAAGGTTGACCTGATGAGGAAATCACACAGGGTACTGTCATCCAGCATTTTGGACTGGGGGGAATCTAGAAGCTTCTTACAGTAAGTAGTTGTTCTTTTTTAGCTAGTCAATTATTTCTACCTCTAAATTTCAGTGCCCTGGGACAAACCCCGAATTTGTCTGACATAGTTACAGCTCTGAACTATAGTTTGGCATAAGATTCTGATTAAGAGCATAGATATTCTAAAGATGTCATAATGGTCCAAAGTGTAACACAACAGCCAAAAGTTTTGGTCACATATGATTTGACTTTACCTATATAGACACTGTGTGTGTGTTTATGTGTGTCCATTTAATATATGTACACACACAAACATATTCCTTAGATTTTGTATCAGAACCAATCACAAATATTTATTGAGCCTACTGAGGAAGTAAAGAATTATGCAAGATAACACTAGTCTTTTGTTATCTTGTGATAAAAGGCTTTATAGTTCTTTGGAAGAAAGGCAGGATAAAATATATGTATTTTACTCTCTCTTTATATGGATACATTCACACATAAATACACATGTGTATGTGTACATCTACATATATATATATATACACACACACATATATTTTATATAGTTGTAGATATCCCTAAATCTCAACTTTCAGGTCCTAGACCTTAATTTTGTGATTACAGAATAAAATAAGATTCTTAGCAGACTACTTGCAAAGGCTGGCAAAGTTCACTTATAGCAGGGAATGGAGAGGGCTAAGTTGTGATTGAGTGGAGGATAGTCACAGTTTAATTTTTACTCTTTAATCTTTCCCTTCACACTCAGAAAGGAAATAAATTTTACCAGCCTGAATTCCAACATAAACTTAAAATTACTAAAGGGATACATTAAATTGATTACTATTTTAGAATTATCTCCCGGAGAAATAGATGTGTGTGACTGAGTAATGTATATGGGATATAACTCAAATAACAAAACTCTTTTCAAAAGAACATCGTAGTATTTGGTATGGAGGTTTCTGAGAAAAGAAGGCGATAGTAAGTGATTTGCCCAAATCACACAATTTGACATCAGATTGAACTCAGATGTTCTTAATTCCAGGTCCAGCAGTGTATCTACTGTGCCACTGACTGATACTAGATGTGCAGTCATAGACAGGTTAGTTAACTTCTCAGGGCCTCAGGGGACTTTGTAGAATTATAAATTACGGAAAATTATAAATCTGCATCTGTAGAGGGAGATTTTACATTAAGTATTTTCTAAACCAATGAAATCACAGTTTCAGACCCACTTTCCCCACCAAAACCCCCACAGAATTCATGCATCAAATAAATGTTTTTCAAAGTAGTCACCTTGGAAGTCATGTATTTATTCCAATGACGTCCATTGCACAAGTCACTTCTAAAATTGTTTATTTTCTAATGACCTTCATGGTCAGTTTATAATCCATGCATGAAAATCGGTCATATTGCTTTCTGGAACACCTCTTATTTAGCATCCCCATGTACCTGAATTTTTTTTTTGAAAAACTTACAACAAATTTTTCAAATAACTTCATTAATCTGATGATTTTCCTCCCATCTATCTCCTAATTTCTGATTATCCAGATAGGAGCCTATAAATAGCAGCCTTTCTTTTATATCAATCTTGTCTTTCTCTCCCTCCTTGCTCTTGGTCTGCCTCATTGGGCAATATCACAAGTGATTTGACCTTGAAACATGATTAGTAAAAAGAATCAGGAAGCCTGAACATAATGATGATAACCTGAAAGTTTCCATTTAATATGTGAACACCTTGATAATCTTGAATGCTGCTCTGAGGATATCTTTTGTTGCCATTTAAAAAATTTTTTAAATGTGGTGAAGACTACTGACTGATAACATTTACTAGAAGTAAACTGCAATGATTTTACTAGGTCTACTTCTCCAAGCTAGAGATGACACCAGGAGAAAAGTACATTACCACTGTCACACTTGAATTTGTTCTTGCAATCAAGGTCTTCTATGTTGCACAGCTTTGTTGGATAACATCTTTGGAAAGCTACCAGCTGCTCCGCACATGGCTGCCCCCCAAACTGTGAGGGACGCAAGAGGGATCTCACTCGAAACTGAAAGAGAAACAGAGAAGAATGGGGACTCTGACGATTGCTGCCCAAATCCTGAAATATTGTGTTACCTGTTTGCTGGGGCACTATGATTCCAAAGAATTTTTGCATTTGTTAATTCAGAGACTTGGGTTTTTAGTCCCAGTCAGGTGAGTGATGTTGCAGGACTTAAAGAAATCCATTTTCTAAGTGTGACTTAGTTTCTCCATCAGTTAAAATGATGAGAAAAGAGTATAATGAAATGAGAGCTGGGAGACCCGAGTCCTCTAAATAACTACTGAGATTGTCTTTACTTCATGTATTTTTATGATTTCATGCCTTCCTATGGAGATAATATCCACAGAAAGGCAATGAAGGCCAGAAGAAGAGCCCTGAACATGAAGTTGGAAAGCCTGGGTTCCTGTCCTGGCTCTCCTACCTACTAGCTCTCTGACTATAGATAAGTCCCTTACCCTCCACCATTGCTCAGTTTCCTCCTCTACAAAATGAAGGAGTTGGACTAAGTGAACTCTTAGGTCACTTCCTGCCTAGCAAATGGTGATTCCAGTCTCTGCCACTAACTAGCTGTGTTACCTTTCTCTCTATCCCTCTCTCTCTCTCTCTCTCTCTCTCTCTCTCTGTCTCTGTGTCTGTTTCTCTCTCTGTCTCCGTCTGTCTCTCTATCTCTGTCCCTCTCTGTCTCTGTCTGTCTGTCTCTTTCTCTTTCACCAACTTATAGTCCTAGATTGGGGTGGAGGATAATGGGGAGACTGGGAGTTCAAATAATTTCCTGAACCATGACAAATAAAGATGGTGATAACACATATCTTTGCCATATTTCTAGCCTTATTGGAAAGGTTTCTAGCCTTTGTTTATTTAATAAAATATTGTCTCTGGGTTTTAAGTAGATACTTAAGTAGATCTACTTAAGTAGATACTTAATTAGATGACCATATTAAGGAAAGATCTATTTATTACTGTTATCTAATGTTGTTGTTTTTTTTATTATAAATGGATATTGAATTTTGTTAAAAGTTTTTTCCAACATCTATTGATATAATAGATATCATGTGGCTATAATTTTTGTTATTAACATGTGTTATTAAGCTTATAGTGTTCTTTATACTGAAGCAATTATGTATTACTTTTATAAATACAACCTGGCTATAGTCTAGAATCTTTTTTATGTGTTATTATAGCCTTTTATTAATATTTCATTTAAATATTTTTTGTATTGCTGTTCATTAGGGACATTAGTCTACGGTTTTCTTTCTCTGCTTTTGTTTCTTATGATTTAAACATCAAGAACATATTTGTATTACAGAGGGTATTTGGAATAAATCCTTCTTTTTGATTTCTGTAAATACTATGTACTATTTGAGTTAATTATTCTTTGAATGTTTGATAGAATTTCCTTGTAAATGCATCTGGTTTTGGATTTTTTTTTCCCCTTTGGGAGTTCATTTGTAGTTTGTGTGTTTTTTATATTAGCTTAAACATTTAAATATTACTGGTTATGATAATATGAAATTTTATAATTTTTGCAAATATTTATCCATTTTCTCTAAATTTTTATTTTTGTCAGCACATGATTGGCCAAAATAGTTTCTCATAATTTCCTTTTTTAAATCTTCAATTGCTGTGAATTCTTTTTTAAATTTTTAACAAAATTTGGTTTTATTTTCTTTTTTATCAGATGTGCTATTTATTTTATTGGTTAAAATAGTTCATAGTTTTTTTATCGATTCAATATGGGTGTCTTTTTCTTTTCAATTTTCATTAATTTTAATAATATTACATTTGGCATTTGGCTTTTTGATTTGTTGCTTTTCTAGTTTTTGTTGTTGTTGAATACACAGTTCATTATTCTGTTCATTCTTCCTCTTTTTGCTATCTAGATGTATCAGTTTTCCCTAAAAACATCTTGATTTATTGTCCATGGTACTTTTAAGCATATTATAATTTCCCTATTCATCTCTTTTGTCTGTATTTTCTGTTGCATTGTCTGAAATGATGATAGCTATGCTTGCTTTTTTTTAGTTCATAAAAGCATAATGGATTTTCCTAAATCTCTTATTTTAACTATCTAAATCCTTATGTTTCAAATGTAAGCAATTCCCTTAACTTCTCTGGGTCTCAGTTTCTTCACCTGTAACATTAAAGGATTATACTCAGAGACCTCTAAGATCATTTCCAGCTCAAAGTCTTTTATCCAGCACTCCTTTTTAACTCATTTGTTGTCTCATTAATTCTTTATAACTCACCTTTACTATACCATCTTTACATACCTGTTTTTTAGCACAAGGGTCACATTCAGACCACGGTCCAAAGTCACTCAGTAGGCAGTTGATAGGACACATTTGCTGGTTGCAAGCCCTGGATTCCTGCTTTGAACAAAGCCTATCACAGTGGTTTTCTTCATAATATTTATCTCGTACTATTTGTCTGCAATCAGGAAAACAAAAACAATAACTTTACTTAGACTAACTCTATTCCCTGGGGCACCATCTCCTCAAAATAAAAAAAAATAACAATTAACTCTTTTGTCTCACGTAGTTTTCATTGATGATTTCTTGAAATATAGCTCTGAAAAACCAGGATTTAATAAAGTCCCTTGGGATTCAAATGGAGCTATTTGCCTATGCCTTTAAACTCAAATTACTCTAGATCTTACTGCTAGGCCAATAACAGGCGCAAGCCTCACTTGCTCATTGCTTGGGTTTTGATAGCTCAGAGTGAGTGTAAATAGTAATTATTTTTGTTCTGGCCAGAAATTCTGGCCAGGATCTTCCCCTCCCATAATGATTCTTTTGTGAAGGCAAACTAGCCCATCTTCTCCCTTCATTCTCACCTAGTCCTCAATTACTGAATGGATGTTGCCTTAGACGAACTGAAACTTGGGAAAGACCTAGCTTAAAAAGGCCAAGTTTCCTACTGCATCTGGAGCCATCACCAGTTGTCCTAAACTGTGTATTGCCACTGGACTTAGATGACCCTGGGGACGAGAGTGAGTCTGATGACTTTGCACAGCCCTGCCTCCCTTAAATCCAATTGACTTCCAAGGTAAGACATCACCCTCCTGAAATCATTGGCCTTCTTCAAGAACCAATGCTGTGTCAGTATATGATTCATACTAAACTCTTTTGGAGAACTGCAGAAGGATGAGCTAGAACAACAAAGAACAATCTCTTGGAGGAGATGGCAACCAACTGACATTGCTGTTAAGAAGGAAGTATATAAGGGACGGAGATGAGAGGGTAGAATAAATGGATCCCATGGCCATCTACTTAAACAATGGCATTTCTATAGAGGAGTTAAGAGGACAATGATAGAACAAATGGAATGGAGAGTTATGTCTTCTTAGGTTGTAAAAGACCTATGGGTACCACATATCAAGAGAAAGATATTTGAGCTTTAGTCGACAGAAGTTTATGAATTCCAGTTTCCTTAGGAATTATTGTGTGACCTTAGGCAGGGCAGATGGGAGTCTTCTTTGAGCTAAGTCTCAGTTTCCTTATGTAGAAAATAGAGATAAAGGCACTAACTTTCCTGAATACAATATTTATCCCTTCCATTGGTTCAGATCTTGTTGTTTTCCAAAATTCTCTCATCTGCAAATATTAGAGAACCAATATTAATTTGAATCTCAACTCTACCACTTCCTAATTATGCAATCATGGATAGACCATTTGATCTTTCTGAAATTTCAATATTGATAAAGCAAGGATGATAATGCCTGAACTATCAATCTCACAGAATTAAAAATATTTATTAAGCACATTTATTATACAGAGCTCTACTCTAGTTACTGAGGAAGAGACAAAATATAAATAATTCATAGTTTCTGCTCTTATGGAGCTTACTATCTAAGAGAATAAGATATGAATATAGCAATAATTTACAAATATTAGTTAATATTAAAAATAAGAGAGATACAGATGATATGGAGTACCAGGCAAGCAAGCAACAAGGATTTCTTAAATGCCTACTAAAGTCTAGACATCATGTTAAAATCTAGAAATACAGCAAGACCAAAATAATGTCCTTTGTCAATGAATTTACATTCTAATCAAGTAGACAATATGTACATTTATGGGTATATATAAGACACATCTAAAAATAATTAGCATTTCTATAGTGCTTACTATAGCTAAGTGCTTTACAAATATTGTTTCATTTAATCCTCATAAAAACCCTGGGAGGTAGGTGCTATTTCTATCTCCATTTTACATTTGAAGAAACATTTACATTTGAGGCAAACAAATATTAAGTCACTCACCCAAGGTCATTTAGCTAGTAAGTGTCTGAGGCTGGATATGAATTCAAGTTTTCCTGACTCCAGGCTGAGTCCTGACAAATCAAATACAAGGTAACCTTGGGGGGAAGTTTCTTCAAAGTCGTACTTGGTCTAGGAAATTAAGAGTTCTAGGAGTAGGGGAGTTGAAGAGGGAGACTATTCAACGTACAGAAGAGAGTTAATGCAAAACCGTGGAGATAGGAGATTGAGAACCAATCATGAAGAACAACAAATAGACCACTGTGGCTAGATGACAGAGAACATGGAGGGCAGTAATGTGTTAGATGACTAGCAAAGTAAGAAGAGGCCAGATTGTGAACATGTGTGAACATCAAGCAGAGAGCTTATATTTAATCTTACAGGTAATAGTTAACTACTAGAAGCTTTTTGAGGGCAGCTAGATAGTACAGTAGGTAGGCACTGGACTTGGAACCAGGAAGACACCTCTTCCTGAGTTCAAATCCAGTCTCAGACACTAGCTGGGTGACCCTAGGAAAGTCATCTAACCCTGTTTGCCTTAGTTTCCTCATCTATAAAATGAGTTGGAGAAAGAAATGGCAAATCACTCTAGTATCTTTGCCAAGAAAATCCCAAATGGGGTCATGAAGAGTGGAATGTGACCGAAACAGCTGAGCCAACAAGCAAAGAGTCGATTGAATAAAGGAAACAAATAGTTAAAACTGCACTTTAGGGGTTTAAGGAGTAGGTAGGAATTCACTTAATGGGAGGAGAGCTCTCATATAGATACCGTGTGGAAATAGATATGGAGGATATTATAATTCCTTGATTCTCAGCATAGCCCTATAAGGTGGGTAGGCTAGTATTTCTGTTGTGTAGATGGGAGGAGGAAACTGGGGTTCAGAAAGATTAAATCTCTTGTTGGTGACTAGGAGCTGATTTCTTTTCATCTCAAACTTGGGACCACTATTCTACACTGCTTTAGAGAGTTACTTCTAAGCAGGACCATGTAAGTTGGTGAACCATTGTCTGCTTGTCTGTGTTACAGTGTGATTTGAAAATACTCTCCCTTCCTCAAGTAACTGAGGGCTCAGACAATGAGACTTTCACTGGTTCAGACCATTAGGCCACAATTTAGGATTATACTGTTACAAAATTCCCAAGTTATCTCTAGTAAATGATTTAAATAGAAAAAAGATTAAAATACTCAGAACTGTAAGAGCTGTTAAGTCATAAAGTTCTGGGCACTTCAAGGCTAACAAGCTGAAAGCTACTGCCCAAGATAACTAGGAGAGCTGTGTCTTGATTTGTGACTGTCACCAGTCACTAGGGAAAATCACTTAGTCTCTATTGACTTTGCTTTCTTCATCTGTAAAATGAAATTATTGGATTAGATAATCTTTAAAAGCTCCAGCTAATAATAATTCATCACCATCATCATCATAATGAAGAAAAGGAGAAGGAAAAGGAGGAGAAGAAGAAGAAGAGGAGGAGGAGGAGGAAGAAGAAGAGGAAAGAGAAGAGAAGAGGAAGAAGAAGAGGAGGAGGAGGAAGAAGAGGAAGGAGAAGAAGGAGGAGAAGAAGAAGAAGAAGGAGGAGGAGGAGGAGAAGAAGAAGAGGAGGAGGAGGAGAAGAAGAAGAAGAGGAGGAGAAGGAGGAGAAGAAGACGAAGAAGAGGAGGAGAAGGAGGAGAAGAAGACGAAGAAGAGGAGGAGAAGGAGGAGAAGAAGAAGAGGAGGAGGAGGAGGAAGAAGAAGAGGAAAGAGAAGAGAAGAGGAAGAAGAAGAGGAGGAGGAAGAGGAAGAAGAGGAAGAAGAGGAAGGAGAAGAGAAGAGGAAGAAGAAGAGGAGGAGGAGGAAGAAGAGGAAGAAGAGGAAGGAGAAGAAGGAGGAGAAGAAGAAGAAGAGAAAGAAGAAGAAGGAGGAGGAGGAGAAGAAGAAGAAGAGGAGAAGGAGGAGGAAGAAGAGGAAGAAGAGGAAGGAGAAGAAGGAGAAGAGAAGAGGAAGAAGAAGAGGAGGTGGAGGAGGAAGAAGAGGAAGGAGAAGAAGAGGAGAAGAAGGAGAAGAAGAGAAAGAAGAAGAAGAAAGAGAAGAACTTAATTTGCTTGGGGACTTGCTTTTTAGGGATAAAAAAATGGTACAGTTAACCAGCCCTAGGTCCTAGCCCAGTGCCTTTCACAGAATAGGTACCTAATAAAGGTTCAATTGAACTGAATTGAATCAATGAATGGACTTTTCTGGTGAGTATTCATTTTGTGGGTGCATCGTCCTCCCCCCTTTCCTTGTCATTCAATGGAATTTCTGATTATTGGCTTCAGTTTTCATGGACTCCCAAAGAAAGAAGAAGTAGTCAAACAGTCACACCACCTTTCTCTCCTCTGGGTTCCATAATTGCAGGAACTTGAGCAGCTGGACCACGCAGTCCATGGGTACCGTTCACAGTAACAGGCCTGGCTCCCACCAATCAGGACACTCAGCAGGAGAGAGTACAATAAGATGTTCTGGTCCATACTCCAGGAGCATTCACTCCTGACATTGGATAACATATTGGATAACAATGAACAGCAATCAGTTAGCTAGCATTTATTAAGTAATCACTAAAAGCAGAAATATTGTCCCCATTTTACAGCTGAAGAGTTTGAAGTACAGAGAGGTTAAACAATAATAATTCTGTTAACATTTCTGAAACACTATATGCTAGACACTGGACTAAGTGCTTTGCAATTATTTGATCCTTATAACGAAGCTGGGAGGTAGGTGAAATTACTAGCTTCATAGAAAAGGAAACTGAGCAAACAAGGTTAAGTGACTTGTCCAGGGTCACACAGCTAGTAAGTGTCTGTGATCAGATTTGAACTGAGGTCTTCTAGTCTCCAAGTCCAGCTCTCTATCCACTGCACCATCTAGCTACATTTCTATCTTACTTGCAGTCGGGACTTTCAATATATGTTGTTTGCCCCATTAAAATGTGAGCTACTTGAGAATGGGACTGTCTTACTTCTCTAATTGTGTCCCCACTTAGTACAGTGCTTTGCACATACTAAGTACTTAATGAATCTATTTTCACTTGTTCATTCTCAGTCACAGAACTAAATTTGATCCTGGAAGACTGCTAATCGATCTCCTCCAGGGAAGATAACACCCACACCAGCACTACTATATTTTTGAAGCTCTTTCCAAAGAAGGACTATATATATAGTGTGTCAACTAGTTCTAGGATTTTTGCTCTGAGTTTTTGAGCTCAATAGTCCTGTCAGAGGAGGCAAAGATTACTTTGAACTTCATGGAATAAAGTGCAGGGCTTGCAAAACTTTTATGCCTTTTTTTTGGTTCTTTTGCAAACATTTGAGGTTGGATGACCCCAAGTACAACTGTGTGGGTTGCTGAATTCACATTTTGAGCAAATTAGGGAGGAGTAGCAAAGGTTATTACCTTCTGGAACATATCCCTTACCAGTCAGCCTAGGGCCTAAGCGCAATGAGAATCCACTCATTCCATTTGGCAGAGGAAAGGTCAAAAACTTTCTTTACTTTTACATTAGCACAGGGCTTGACACATATTAAGAGCTAGACAGATGCTCCCTCAACCTCCAAACTGAAGTCAGGAAGATTCATCTTCCTAAGTTTAAATCCAGCCTCAGACATTTGCTAGCTGTGTGATCTTGAAAGTCACTTAATCTGTTTGCCTCTGTTTCCTCATCTGTAAAATGAGCTGGAGAAGGAAATGGCAAATCATTTCAGTATCTTTGCCAAGAAAACTCCAGATGGGGTCACAAAGAGTAGTACATGCTTGAAAGGACTAAACAACAATAAAAATTCATTTGTTATTCACTCATATAGAGTTCAAGAGAAGAGATAAGACAAAATTAGGCTATTCAGATAAGTTGGAACCAGATTATGTTAGGCCAAGGAGTTTTTATTTTTTCCTTAAGGCAGTGATGAGTCACCAGGTTTTTGAAGCACTGGACCCTAAATGGCACCTGAATACTAACTTTAACAGCAATAAATGAAACACAAACAAATCACCTTTAAGTTATATCTGGAGTTAGTTAAGAGAGGTAGTATGTCATAGTAAGTGAACAGGCAGCCTTGGAGTCAAAATGACCTGAGTTCATGTCCCATATATGATACCTATTGGCTGTGTGACCTTGGGAAAGTAACTTGCCTTTTTAGTGTTCTAGGCAACAGTCTAAGATTAGAATTTGCAGAGAAAGTGGTGAGTTGCATTTGGAATCTAGAAGTTATCTAATTCAGGAACAATGGTAGAATCCATTCGACTATAGTTTATGTGTCTAGAATTGATAGGGAAAGAGCAGGTGGCAAGGCAGTAGGCAAGGGGATAGGAGAAGAAAAGTGAGTAAAGTGAGCTATGGTAGCCAGGGCTTTCTGATATAGGGGTTCAGGAGGAACAGTCACTAATCAGGAAATGAAGACCCTAGGTAGAGGTTTCTCCTGGGCAAAAAGGTGGCTGTCAAGGGGGACATGGCCAAACTGTACTAGTCACTTACCTTTCAAAGCTAACAATTATCATTTCCTGCTTTTGTCCTATCCCTCATTCTTGAAATCTATTCCTCCACAGCTTTATCTGATAGAATTCTTCTCTTTTCAAGGTGTAATTCAGTTGTCATTCTGTCATTTCTAATTCTTTATGACCCTATTTGAAATTTTCTTGCAAAGATCCCAGAATAGTTTGCCTCTCTAGCTCACTTGATAGATGATGAACTGAAGTAAACAGAGTTACAGACTTGTCCAGGACTACACAGCTAGTAAATGTCAGAGGTGGAATTTGAACTCACGAAGATGAGCCTTCCTGACTCCAGGTCCAGCTCTCTGTTCACTAGCTGTATAGAAGACGTAATTCAAGAGTTCCCTTTTCCATAAAGCCTTCCCTGAGCTTCCCAGATGAAAGTGATTTCTAATTCAGACTTTTATACTACTTTGTTTAGGCCTCTTTGTATTTATCACACTTTGCCTAGCATCATACTTATTTTTGCATGTAGTTTGTCTCTATTAAATTGTAAACTCCATTAGAGCAGGGACCACCACTTTTTGAATTTTGTGTCCTTAGCACCTGGCAGAAGTACCATATACCAAGGAGACATTTATTAGTTGCAATGCATTGTGTGTGTGTGTGTGTGTGTGTGTGTGTATTTCTTTAAGGTTTGCAAAGCATTTTGCTTATCCTATGTCATCTGATCATGGCACTACACTGTGACATAGGTGCTACAATTATCTCCTTTTGTAGATGAGGAAGCTGAGGCAGACAGAAGTTGAGTAACTTGGTCAGGGCCACACAGTAAGGCAGGATTTGAATTCAGGCCTTCTTTAAGTCTGGCACTCAATCCATTACACCTCTTAGCTGTTTTATTATTAAACATTTGATAAATATTGAATTGAATATTTATATAATTAAATTAAAATTTTAATAAATGTTTGATTTAAAGAACCTAAAATAAAGGGAGGAAAGTTTCTCTCTCTTGTAACACCAAAGGGTACATAGCTACTTGTTAAAGTAGAAGTAAGAGCATTCCTAAAGGCAATACGTAAATATCTCCAAAATGCAACCAGATCTATTAATAGACCTAATAGTTATGTCACTTTGAAAAATGCCTCTTAATTATATGCCTGAATAATCTAAACCCTCTGTGTTAGAAAAAGGTCAATATGTAGAACCTCCTTTCAAGGAGTTTATAATGAACAAGGCATGTCTAATCTCACGTAGAAAAGAAGGTAACTAACAAAAAAAACCCCTACCATATAGTGTAAAATTGAGTGAGACCTTCAACTTCTATTTTTTCCTGCTTCCATTCCCTAGAGTAGGCAGCAAATTGCTAAGAAAATATGTCTATCAAGAGATATTAGGCTTTCAGAAGTAACAGTATTTTCTGACCAAGACCTTATAGAATCCCCAAAACACAGAGAAACAGATCATAAAGGCAAAAGTGACCAGATGTAGCCCAATTCAAGAATCATGTCAGAATAACTTATCAGGCCTGAAGAACTTGCTACAGAATTTTCTGATTGGTTATTGAGTCTTCTGTGACTGTGGTATCTACACTTTAATAAGGCTAATTATTAATCAGTAAATGCCTTAAACTGATTCCATACAATGATGATGATGACGATGATGATGAAGAAAAAGAAGAATAAAATAGTGAAGCATCTAGGTAGTGCAGTGGATAGAGTGTCTGGCCTGGAGTTAGGAAGACTTGAGTTCAAATTTGACCTCAGATACTTACTAATTGTGTAATCTTAATCCTATTTTTCAGTTTTCTCATCTATAGAATGAGCTGGAGAAGGAAATGGCAAATCACTCCAGTTTCTTTGCCAAGAAAACCCCAAATGGGGTCATGAAGAGCTGGACACAACTGAACAACAATTACAAACATATATATATATATATATATATATATATATATATATATATATATATATATATATATTTTATATACATGTCGCATATGTGTGTGTTTGTGTGCATATTGCTTTACAAATATCTCATTTTATCCTTACAACAACCCTGGGAAAGTGGTATAATGGTAATTTAAATGGGAAGATCTTTCCTATCCATTAATAGGCCCATGTCACCTGCTTAAGTCACATGGAAGACTGAGTTACATGAATAGAAAGGGATGGAGCAGGAAAGGTGCAACAAAAAGAGGCAGAGCTAGAGCAGAACTGAAAGGACATTTTGTCAGAGAGTAGTCAGAGCTAGGAAGGATGCAGGCAAGCAGGCAGCTGGCTAGAGTGAGTGAAAAGGCTTGTTTGTGATTTGTTTAAGGGAGCTAGTTTGTGGGAAGCTTAGCAGGGGAAGGTTAGGGAAATGGTGTTGCCCTTTGCATTGTTACTGTTCATAGATTTTTGTTACTATGATGGATTTGGTTTTCAGCTGTCTGAATAAATGTTTTGGTTCTGTCTTCCATGTGGAGAGTCTGTGGCATTTCATGATTCAGAATTGCGCTGGGATATTCATGGCCTATGGGTGCTGTGAATATTGCATTGGTGCTACAGGAGGTGCTATTATTTTTTCCATTTCGCAGATGAGGAAACAGAAGCAGATGAAGAGCAAATGACTTACCAGCGTCACACAGTCAGTAAATATCTAGGGCAGGATTTGAACTCGTCTTCCTGAGTCCAGATCCAGTGCTCTCTCTACTTCACTTACCTAACAGCCTCAAAAGAAATGGTATTTATATAGAGCTTTAAGATTTACTAAACATTGCACAAATGTGAAATCACTGGATCCTCACTCACAACAGCCTTGGGAGGTAGGTGCTGTTAGTGTTATTCTACAGATGAGGAAATAGACACAGATATTAGCTAGTAAGAGTAACAACTAACATTTATATAGTAGCTACTATTTGCCACGTGCAGTTTTAAGCACTTTGCAGTCATGATTTCATTTGATCCTTACAATAATTTTGGGAGGAAGGTACTATATTTATTCTCATTTTATAGATGAAAAAACTGAGGCAAACAAAAGTTAAGTGACTTGTCTAGGATCCCACAACTACTAAGTATCTGAGGTAGGATTTGAACTCAGGTCTTCCTGATTCCATATCCAGCTCTCTATCCAACATACCACCTAGCTGCTGAGTTTATATCTTTCTGCCATCCAGTGGTCATGCTACATTTGACTAAGTATAAAAAGTACTTAAAAAATTAGCCCCTCCCCCTTTTTTTGTCTGCCTTCCAAAATGAATTCATTGTGCAGGAAGAAAATGAAATTTGCTAGTTTGCCTTCCCTCTGTTTACTGCAGGGAAAATAACAGGGAGCTTTCAGGTAGTTTATGATGTACAAGCAGAAAAAGCTGATTTTTTAAAAAAAAACATCTTGTGGGACTAGTCTTTACATTGTTTGTGGCAACCAAAATTGGAAAATAGGTCGTAGGATCCCAGCAGTTGCTAACAGCTTTTACAAAACAACGGAGCAATTACGAAAAAACAGGCATATCTGCTGCCAATTATTATGCAAAAATTTTGCAAACAGAAACCTTATAAACGTTCTTCTTTCTAGTCTATTATTTTTCTTAGATAATTTATGAGATAATACAAATTAATGCTGACTTCAAAACTTCTGACTTGATGGTAATAAAATAATAACTAGCTATGAAGTATCTTCTTATATAATGTCATATCAAAATAAGAGATTTTTTATTAAAAGCAAGGTATTTTTTCCCCAGCTACAAGTGTTTAATGCTATAGTTTGGCAAACCATGAAAAAGATTAAATTCTTCACTCATCCCTCTCTAACAGCTCTAAACATTTGATTTATCTCAAGTTTCACAGGGCATTTACACACTGACAAATGGTGCTTAGAGCAATAGGCTGATCCCAGCGTCCTCCATCTGAGCAGGAGGTGAAACGAGTACAAAGCAAAGAAAACTTAGCTAGAATATTCAGATTTTTACAGAATTCATTTAACTCAGTTTGCCAAATTCTCTTGAATTCCTTATAAAATCCTGAAGACAGGCTTCCATGCTACCTCAGCTCTAAAAAATAGTAGGGAAACAGAAATCTGTGCTATATTTTTTGGAATATTTACTCACATGACCCCAAAGCAACTCCATTAAGATGGGCTATAGCGCAGGTTTTAAGTTGCCCCAGTCCTGGTGTTCACAGGATTTAGAGCTGGAAGGAAATTTAGAAGGCAACTAGTCTTAGCTTTCACTTTACAGCTGAAGGAACTGAGGCCCGGACAGATCTGTTACTTGGCACAGGTCAGACAATGAGTAAATAACAGAGCTTGAATTTGAACTTGACACCCAACCCGATTTTCCACTCCACTGTGGTAAGATATTTGTGAGTAGAACTGAGACTTTGTTTTTTCCCTCCGTGATAAAGATCTGGTAAATGTTGTCAAGGATGACGACTGTAGGTCCAGCCTTTGGGAAAAATCTGAGATTAATCAATTTGTGCATCTTTGGTTTGGAACCCCAGGTAGATCTCGCTCTGTAGTTTAAATGTAATGCTTTGCATAGTAACATTTTTAAAAAACCATCCTGAACCTTAGAAGCCTGAGGAACTTACCTGATATTTTCTCTGATTTAAGGCAAGTCCTTCTTTCTTATTTTATAGAAATGTCCAAAGTGGCAGTTACAGGCAGCTACGTGTTCTCAAAAAGATTAGAGCTTCCCTGATGATCTTATGACTTACAACATTTCACAAGATCGAAAGTGAAAGAATCCTCAGTGTCACTCACCTCTAGGCAGAATCCTGTGTCTGAGAAAGCTCTAATGTTCAGGGCTTACGTAACGATCAAAATAGCCATGACCGACTGCTAGCTAATGTCCTCTAATTTCATCACGGAAGGTATAATCCTTACCAAGAGGGCTGTCAAAACAGTCAACTGATTCCCTGCAGCTCCTTAAAAATGATCCACTCCAAGTGCAGAAGTGACTCAAACTGCTCATGGCATGGTCAGGGATACGACTCAACTCATGCTTTAATTATCCTGTCTTTCTGGGAGGCTGATCTGAGTGAAATACAATATTATTGAAAAAGTCACAGATAATGATAGCTGACATTAATAGAGTGTTTAGTATCCTTCATCTCCTCTGGTGCTTATGACAATTCTGTGTCACTGTCATGCTATGAGTATGGCCCAGTAAAAGTATATTTTGTATGGAAATTCGAAACAATGAAGGGAAGGTACTTTGGGAACAAGGAGAAATACATGAAAGGATGCTGAGTCAAAAGGAAGATAAACTATCAAGGAAAGTATCAAGGAAAGCAAACCTAGCTCCTACTAACTTCTGCAAATTCTTATCCGATCACATGTCTATCTGTCCATGTGGCCCCTCTCTCCATGGTTATGCAAGACACAGTTGTGCTTTCAGTAATGGACTCAGACAATTCCATAGGGTATTTATCTGATGGGTTTTATAGTTACAATCAATTGAGAGCTATTTGCTGAGCCTGTGCCCAAGACTATAGTAATCTTTCCCTTCTGAGCCTTTCAAAAAAACAAAAATGGAGCAGCAGTGGCTTCTTGGCCCTGGCACTCACAGTCAGTCATAATTATTTATTAAGAGCCACCACGTACCAGGCATTGTGTTAAGAACTGAGGACACAAGAAGAGATGAAAAGACAGTCCTTGCTCTCAAGTTCACAGACAGACTTATGGGAGAAATAATGTGAAAAAAAAAACAATTGTAGAAAGAAGACCTAGCCAGAATAAACTGGAGATATCTGATAGAGGGAAGGGGGATTAGCATTAAGAGGGATCAGGAAGGGTTTCTTGTAGAAGGTAAAAATTTTAGTTGAGATGTGAATGAAGCCAGGGAAGCCAAGAGACAGAGTGAAAAGGAAAATAATTCCAGGTATGGAGGAGAGCTGGTGAAAATGCATGGAATGCTATCCACCCCCCAATAGGGACTAGATGGCCTTAAAATCAGATTGAAGCATGTTTTTCCCCTTTATTTTCCTTGTATTTTTGTGGGGAGGAGAGGGAAAGGAGGAAGAACATGGCTAATGAAGAAATACATTTTATGTGATTTCTTATGTTGTTGATCCTTTGGTTTTGAAGAGGATCAGTGACATCACAGGTGGTGTCTTGACTATGAATTGGATTTAAGTGAGGTAGAGCTGCACAGGCATCAGCCTCACTCTCATCCAGAGTCACCAAAGTCCAATGGCATGACAAAAGTCAAGAAGAGTGGCGGTGGCCCAGGATTCAGTGGATGATTTTGGCTTCTTCTATGTCTGACCAAGCTCTAAGAGTTCTGATGTGTTTGAGACCTGTTGGTTGCTCTCAACCTGGTTTAGGCCATTTGTGGAGACATTTTTTTACTGGGGTGTGGCTTCTTGGAGACACAGGAGAGAGTTAAGTTACAAGTAAACCATAAAGGGAGATGAACAGCCTGGAAATGGTGCTAATCCTCCCTGAACACCACGAACACTCCATAGTTTCATATGTCCAAGTTATGATGTATACTCTGTGATGACAGAGCAGCCAAGTAACTTCTCCAAACCTCCTTTTCATAATCGTATTATCTATTTCACCAGGTAATAAGGAATACGATTCATAGACCCTAAGTCATTAACTGAAGTGAGCTATTAGCAATACTGAAGTAATCTCAGAATCTGTTAACTATTTGTTTTCAATTCCTTTTTTTTTTAGTGAAAAGGATTTTCTTTCTCCTACTCCCAAATAATAAAGAAGAAATAAAAAAAGTCCTTGTAACAAATATAAATAGTCAAGCAAAATAAATTCCTTAATTGATCACATTTAAATAGTATATGGTTTTCTTTTTTCAGTTGGGGTGGAGGGTAGGAGGGAGAGAAAAAATTGTCTTTACAGGGTTGTTTTATAGAGATTGTTCTTCTGGTTCTACTTACTGAACTCTACATCCACTTCTATAAATAAATCTTCCCAGTTTCAATGAAACTCTCTCTTTCATCACTTTTAATGGCATAATATATTCCATTACATATATATTTCATACTCTGTTCAGCCATTTCCCAAATGATGGACAATTCTTTAGTTTGTAGTTCCTTGCTACACAAAAAGAGATTAAATAGATAGTTATAGATACACATATATACATGCATACCCACATGTATGTGTGTTCCTAGAAATTGTGGGTAAGTAAAAAATGCAATTGTTGATGCATTAAATCTATGGGGAAATAAGGAATTAGGTTCCAAGACTAACAGAACCTTTAATCTTTTGCTAGAGATTGCTGAGAATACACTTTTCTGCATATATTCTTTATAATAAAACAGTAATTCTGATAATACACACTTTTCCTAACACAGTAACTATGAAATAACTCACAAAGTGCAAGAAAGAGGAGAGGCAACACCAGACTGAATAGGGGTATAGATGTCAAAAAAAGCTCTGAGACAAAAAAGGGAAAGGGACAGCCTGCCATCTCTAATCAAAAAGCACATGCCAGGGGTGAGTCCCTGGCTCCAATTCTATAGCTCAGAACTCATGCCTAGGGCACTATGGACTGACTTGATGCAGTCCAGTTCTCCAAGGGCCAACAGGCTGACCACATTGCTCCTCAAAGTGCTGGCTGGCCGCATGAGCAGTAGGGGAGGACGAATGCTAGAGAGGGTGGGGGTGACCACCATTTCATTTACCCACAAACAGCCATTTTTCATTTTTTCAAATCCCTCATCATGTACTTACAGGTTACTTTAGACCTTTCTGGAGTAGATTTATGAATGCTTTTACAAATGTTTTCCTCTTTTTTTGCAAAAATAGAAATAAACTTGTACTTTTTGGGTCTCTCCTTTGTTTCTCTATTGTGCATAGCCACCAATGTGTGAGGTTGCCAACGTGAAAGTGAAAATGAGGTTACTAATAAAGTCACAGGAAAGTTAAACACCAGAATGTTGAAGATTGACATATACACATAGGCACACATATATACATATACATAGATACATATATATATATACATACATACACACATACAGATAGATAGATAGATAGATAGATAGATAGATAGATAGATAGATAGATAGATGGAGTACTTGTAAATCATTTTCCACTTTCTTTGATCTCACTGGGGGTACTGAGTTGGTTAGCTTTTCAAGGAGCTGTCCTGACATGGCTCAGTGATAAAGGCTCAGAAGGAGTGCCCTCTATTGCCAATTCCCTCTCAAGCTAAGGAAACAATTATTGGCCAGTCAGCAATCTACAACTTTTTTAGTCCGAAATAAGGGAGTAGAAGGGTATAGGAAGAATTTTGAGGCAGACTACAGACAGCTATGAAGGACCTATTAGAAATTTTCCAGAAGAATATGTATTTAGTTACATGACCTGAAGCCTCTCCTAATGATGATGTACTTTTTCAAAACTAAACAATATTTCCTGCTTAAAAAAACAACAAAAACAAACCCTCACAATACCATGAAAATGAACTGTGGAAACTGCTGCCTTTCTGATGATGTATTTACATGCTGAATGTTCAGTTGCCATTTATCATCACAGAAAAAAAATCACCCTTCTTCTTCAGGTCAGGTATTAAAAACACTATCCTTTGCTCAAACTTCTTATTTTGTACACTAAGGTGGTAAAGTGGAGAGTTGGGCAGTTTTTCTAAGAACATAAATCCAAGCATCTCAAGATTATGGAAACAGCGACATTTACTTGTCTGCCTATGTTTTTTTTTTATTTGCCAGATACTTGGCCAACTTTGTGCTATGGGAGTGTAGATACATTTAGTGTTATTTTTCAATTATTTCATATTGTTCTTTCTTTTTCTCAATATCTTTTTCTTGCAGTGAAGACTCTTAAGGCACATACATGATTACTATGAGTCACCTGGAATCAGGCAGGAATGAGTCTTTTATGGATTCTTTGGGATTGGAAGGAAGGAGAACTGTGATTCAGGCCTTGAAGTTAAAATTGGTTCCATTTAAGCTATAATTGGAATTAAGTTTGAAATGGAATAAGCCAGAGGACTCTTACTCATTCAAATGAAAAATAGTACTTGCAACAAAAGTCGTTTCTTTTGGAAAATGGCAATAGAAAAAGCTGACCTATTATAAGTGACCCAAACCTCTATTATTCTTGCAGCCTTCTAACCATATTCTCTGCCTCCCATCTGTCATACCTTTGTGCTATCCTACACTTTGCAGCACAAGTAATCTTAAAATACCTCAAAACCACTCTGATGAAAACCCTTCATGGCTTTCTTGCCTGTACGACAAAATCCAAACTAGTCGGGCATTCAAGGATTTTCATGGTCTGACTGTAACCTACATTTTTCCAATTTTACTGTATGTTGTTTTTCAGGTACATTCTATTAGTACTTTCAGATAACGGGCACAGTGTCAGTCATGTACATGGTGCTCAGGTCATTCTCTGTAAATGATTGAATACCACCTCTCCACTCAGTTAACTCTACTCATGTGCCCTATATATTCAAAGCTCCATTATTTTTCAAGAGCATTTTTTCCCTCCTTTGGGACAAATGTCCTTTTCCCTCCCTTGCAGCTCTAATTATCTTCATTTTTATCCTGTATCATGAAAAACCACTATCAGGGATTAACTGGTCTGGAAATGACAAGGAAGGAGGTAGCTAGGTGACTGTGGTGTTCAAAACAGAAATGACAGCTTTGGCAGTTGACTAGAATAGGGCAGTACTGAAGGTGTGAACGTTAGAAAGAGGTCAGAGATGACCAAAATTTAGACAAAGACTGTAGTTGTAAAGAAGATAGGGAGGAAGGGGCTGACTTGGAAGAGATGGTGAAGAAAAAACCAGTATTTAGCTGCAGGCTGAGTGATGGTCAATGAAATGATGGGGTAAAGCTCCTTCCTTCTGTCGGAGATTGACAATAGGGATAAATAACTGTATGGTTTGTTTTGGGTTTTGTTTTTTTTTTTTTAGATCTCCAACAAAGAAGAGCCCTCTTGGTCAAAGATTCAACAACTTGCCCATTCTGTTCTCAAGAAGTGTTTCAACTGAATTTAACCTGAATCTTTCTTTGTGCCTTTTCTAGTAAAGAAGGGAAAGATCTTCTCCCAGTGCTTTCTGATTTATAATTAAGCACAAGAAAAGGGAGATGTGAAAGCTACTTAAAAGGAGGAAATTTTAAAAGTGGCTAAAGAGGCCATTTTTAAGTTCTAATTACTGATACACTGTAAATATAAAAGAAAACAATTAAAAGGGATGTTGCCCCATAGCTGGACTTTAGCTTTCAAATTTCACTCATAGGACGTGAACCAAGTGACATACTAGTTCTCTGACATGTTTTTCCAATACATTTTAAAACAAGGTTGGTCTTATAGCTTTGTTTACTTTCCACATGACAGGCTGCAAAGTTACTCTTTTGCAGCTTGTCAAATTAACATCTGCTTGAGTTTGCAGCCTTGCTGGTCTAAACACAAATGCAACTCTCTTTTTAAAATTTTTCTACTTGGAAGTACTCTGTCCTATCCATGTCAGTTTCTGGACCTGAAGGAATCTCAACTCATATTTGGTCTAGACCATCGACTTCAGGCAGGTCAAAAAAACCCATTTTATAGACAAGACAACTGAGAACTAAAGAGGATAAATGGCCTAACCTATAGGCCAATAACTAGTAAGTGGTGGTAGAAGTGTTGGGAATGGGGAGGGCCCTAGAATTCAAGTTTCTTACTTGTGAGGACAACCTTCTTAACACAATGCTCCTTTGCAGATAATAACTACCTCTTAGTCTCTTTCATTTAGCCAGCTAGCTCCCAACATTCTGAGCTCCAGTGTGACAACAGTACAGTGATGTTGCTGAAGGAGTGGTACCCCTAATTTCAACCCAAGTCTCAGGAGTGCAATTTAGTCTCAAAAGGAGAAGGAAAACTTTACAGAAGGAAAACTGAACTCAACTTAACCCTGGCTGCCTTAAAAAAAATCTGGATTCCTGTGGTTATTATAATTTGATACTCTGATAGCTAATCTTTGAAAAACCTTTTATTTTCTCCTATTGGTGACTGAGGATATCATAGAGGCAGAAAAACAAGAAGAGACTGTGGAAATCTAGGGGTATAAAAATGAGGCATTGGATGGTCAGATATAATTTTTTTTTGGTTGGGAGGAGATAGATTTGTGATTTTTCAGTGAACTTAGGAAACATCCTTTACCAAGATAGATCATAGGATTTAGGCAGTGTTTAAGGGGCCAGACCCATGAGGCAAAGCCTCTAGGGTTGGTAGGGAAAGGAAATGGAGCTAGCCCCTAGGTAATAGAATTTAAAGCTACAAGGGACCTTAGAGATCATCCAATTCAACTCTCTCATTTCACAGATGAGGAAACTGAGGGCAGAGAGATTAGGTAACTTAATCTGGGTCACGTAAGTTGTAAAGAACCGATGTGGCATCTGAACCCAAGATTTTTGGGTCCATAGCCGGTGCTCCTTCTGCTGTACCATGTTGCCTTTTGGACCTATAATGCTGCCTCTTAGACTCTCTGAGTCCAGATCAGATCTCAGGCTAAATACCCCTTTGACCTTTAGATCCATCTGAAGAAGTCAAACCTTTTCCAGCTCTAGAAATGAGAATGAGTGGGAATGAAATTCACATTAGCATACTTACTCCAGGAACATACTTATCTCAGAGGTACAGAAGACAAATTAGATTCAGAATTTTAAGATATTGAAAGAATACTGGAATTAAGCTGAGGTGACTGGTTTTAGTACTACATCCATCAGAAAACAGTTTAGGGAACTTTGGGCAAGTCACTAAAACTCTTATGCCTTGGGCTTCTTCCTCTGTAAAAAGGAGACATTGATACCTTCTCTACCTCTCCATTAGGGTTACAATGAGGATGAAGTGAGATGGTGAATATGAATGTCATTTGAAAATGGGAAAGCGTTATACAAATACTACACTGGCATTACTGAGCAGAATACAAACACTTCTATTTCCATTCCCATGAAAGTTCTTCTGATAACAAGAGTTCAGGGAAAGTCTTGGGTGTTTTCCCCTTGGATGGACTTTTTTGTTTTAAATTTCTCCATTTTAGATGAAATTGCATAACTCAGGAAATGGGGATGTGTGCAAAAAATCTTGGAACAAATTTGTTCCAAATGTTTATACTTTTAAAAATTAGTACCCAAATGGGTTCCTTTATCAATAAAAGGAGGAAGATTTAATATAGAGCTTAATTGTACCAGGTGGGTGAGGCAATGAGGTAGAAGAGGCATGTGTGTTCGTTAATCTCTGGCTTCTAGTTTTCTAAATGATTTTAGTTTCTAGCACAACAGTCACCTTCTCAGCACAACTTACGAAAAGAGAAAGGAAGAAGCTTCAGTAACAGCAAACCTACACTTTGGAACTGCTGTAGTGAGATGACATTCTGAGAAGGATTAGAGAGAACATGATCCATCACTCATATTTTGCTTCAAGAGCTGAGTCCCAACAGCTTTAAGGATTACATCAAACAACTAGGAAATGTGGGAAAAGTCAGTGTCTTCAAAGCAAAGATGTATGGAAGCCAAGATTTATTCTTCATATTGGATTAATTGAAAACTAGACAGACAAATAGATCTAGATACATATACACAGGCATATATACTGTGAATACATATATGCATATATAACCTATATGTGTATGTATGTATGAATACGTATATACATATCAGTGTATATACACACACATATATATATACACACATTAATATGTTATATATATATATGTGTATATATTATATATATATGTGTGCATATATGTACATAATGACTGCTTGTTATCCATTAATCGGGACTTGTTTCTAAACTTAAATCTTGGAGCTAGCTTTGATTTCACTCTTTTTTTGGTCCCTGATACACATCGGCAGACATATATACTATTTATTCATACATATAACACTTGTGTTGTGTGTGTATATGCTATTGTTTGTTGCCTTGTCCATTATTTGTGACCTTACTAGTTTTAAAACTTTAAAACCTTGGTGCCATCTTTAATTTCACTCTTTTTCTCCTTTGAGATTAATCACTTTTCCTCTCTAAGTCAGAAAGAACAGTATGGGGGGTGGAGGGAGGACTGGTTTCAAGGCCAAGAAGATTTTGGTTCAAATTCTGCTGCTAATATAACTAGCTGTGTGATCCTGGGCAAGTCAGTAAATTTCTTAATGTTCCAGGCAACCATGTAAGACAGTCGAGTGCAGAACAGATCCTAATATGAAATGTTAGAGAGAATTTTCTCATTGGAAATCCCCACAGATGAAAGCACAGTTCTGTACCAAAACCAAACCAAACCCAATTCCAACAGTTTAATTTTATACTTATTTGTGTACAAAATCTCTACCCCTACTCCATGATAATGTAATATCCTTGAGGACAGGGGCATGATATGGTGGGGGGAAAAATCATTGTTTTTAGAATCAGAAGACTTGAGTCTTGTCTTTGTCACAACTATTCAGGAGGCAGGCTTGGTGGAAAGTTGTACTAGATCCTGTCCAAGACACCTTCTATTCTGAAATCTAATAATCTTTGTATCTACAGGACTTTGCACATGATGCAGCCAGGTGCCTCAGTAGATAGTGCTGGGCTTGGAATTCAGAACTGAGTCTGAATTCTGCCTTCCGCACTCGTTGGGTGATCCTGGGCAAGTCTCTTCAATTCACTCAACCTGTTTCCTCTTCTATAAAATGAGACTAATAATGGCATCCACTTCACAGGTTATGGCAGGAATCAAATAAGATAATATGATTTCAAGCTCTTTGAAAATCTTAAAACTATATAAATGTGAGCTATTGTTAGTTAATATTTTCATGTATTTTAATAGGTAAGAGAAACCATATTGAAAAGCAATAAAGACCAAAAAGATCTCTTGCTTTAAAAAAAATAGAGTAAGAATGTCATTGTGTATATGGACTAGAAAAATATAAATCATTAATTCACTGTCCTCTAAATTTTTATGTATTTAAGGAATGAGAGGAGAACAGGGGAGAAAAGGAAAAAACAAAGGGACAACAATTTTATTGCTACAGTCTGATCTATGGCAAACAACCTCCACTTCTCAAAAATATTCCCTATTATTTCATATATATTTTTTCAGCATCAAAACCACTTGTGTTTCCTGTTCGATAACTCAGAGCCATTTAAAAGGTACCTAAATATGGAATTCAATAACAGTATCCTCAGATAGCACAGGGATACTGTTCAATTAACTAATATTTCCAAAGTCATTACTTGGAATGTCAAAGTGTCTATAGAAGGGACAAAGGTATCATTTAAAAGAATGTAAACAGTTGCCTAAAAATCTGGGTGAATGATGAGGAAAGTCTAAAAGATGAGGTGATTCAGGTCTTAGAAAAGAGGCAGGACAAGACCCAAATTCCATTCTAAGGGACTTAGAAGCCAATGCTAGGAGTCTTAAATATATCAAAAGAAGTTAGCTAAAGAAGTAAGTAGATGGCTGGAAGATCACAGGGCAAGAGATACTCAAGGATAAAAGGGAGGAAAGGATGTAGAAAAATGAAATTAATTCATTATCTCAGTCCTTCTGAAGACTGATTATATGACAGAATAACACTTCTTAAAGGGTCTTGTGATGCAGTACGATGGAGAAACTAGATAAATCAGTGGTAAATTCACAGTCATATGAAACAAGTTCAAGGACGAAAATGGTGGTTTTATTGAATAAGTTGCCTGTCAGCTACTCTGTCAAGGAAGAAAGGTATAGCTAAATCAGCCCAAAGCTTAAAAAACAAATGTTAAAAATTGTTTTTACATGCAACTAGGAAATAAGATGTACCAGCAATGGGGTATAGAAATATATCTTATCCTACAAGAAAGTGAGGGGGAGGAGTATGGGGGGGGGGTGATAGAAGGGAGGGCAGACTGGGGAAGGGGTAATCAGAGTGCAAGCCATCTTAGGATGGAGGGAGGGGAGAGATGAGGAGAAAATTTGGAACTCAAAATCTTGTGGAAATGTATGTTGACTAAAATAAATAGGTTCATAAAAGAAGTGACTGCCTCTATATGAAAAGACTCAGGGTAACTCCAGGGAGAAACAGAGAAGTGATTCTCAGTCACTACCAGCAAGTGGAAGGGTCTGTGACTGCAGTTAAATTAACATAATATCATGATTTTTATAAGGATAAATCTTGCCTGACCAGTTTATTAGATTATCTTTGAGAAAGTTAAACAAACAAAAAAATGTGGCTAAGGTGGGGAGCCACTACATATAATAATTTAAACTCTCAAAAGGCCTTTGACATGGTTTTCACATCAAAGACTCTTTTTAAGAAAAAAATGCTACCACAGGATTAGAGGCAGATATTTTTCTTTTTGCCTAGGACTTGAATTAGAGATGAATGAAAAAGGACAAGAATCAATGGACACTTCTCTAGACAAAAAGTAGTTAGTTAATATTATCATTTTCAAGGGTCTGTAAGGGCACAAGCCTCCCTGAACATTTCTGAAAAATGATGTGGAAGAAGTGAGTCCACAGAGAATTTTCACAGAATTCATAAGATGTTAGCACTGGAAGTGACTACAGAGGTCATCTGGCCTATTCATCTTTTTCCTTTCCCCGCACTGTGTTTTAAAGAGTAGAAAACTAAAACTGAGGAAATAAAACAAGTTATATAAATTCCCATAGATTGTTCAAGGCAGAAATGAAACTAGAATCAAGGTTCTCTGTTTCCTGTTGCAGTGCCTGCAGTACCAGTCTTGGTATATCTCCCCTTAGCTTTTTGAGAGTACTGCCCTCTTTTAATCTATCTCTACATCTGAGGAACCTGGGAGTTCATAGGTTTCCCCAGACAACCAAAGGGGTCCATGACTCAAAAAAGGCTAAGAACCTCTGTCTGATGAAGGACTGAGCTTTCAGTGGTCTGGGAGTCACTGTAGACTACTTCCTGAAGACATAAATACAACGTGCTGCTGTAGCTAAAGACTAACAATGTTAGGCATCCTCTAGAAAGACAATGTTTTCAACTTGCTGTTACAAAGCATGAGAAATCACTGTGCATTTTTAAAATGGTATTTTGTTAGCTTAAGGAGAGGATTTTTCCTTCACCTCAAATCTCTCAATTGTAACCTTTGGTAAAGCATAAAAAGTAATTCATATCAGGATTAGTCACATCTGTGTTTTACGTCCCAGTTAAACAGCATTAACAATCCACTTTGTCTCACCATCTGCCATATTTGAGCTCTCACTTACTGGCAGTCTCAAGTTTTACATGTGGGAGAACAAGATATCTTTGGAGAGAGACAGATCAGAATTAAATTGAGTCACCCATAGCGATCATCCCTGAGAGTGTTTGAGTCATTGAATAGAAATGAATGGAATTATGACTATCTAAGGTTCAATCCATTCTCTGAATAGCATGCCTAATTAACTCATAGTACATCCCCTTAAGGAATGTAAAAGAAATGGAGTCCGAAGAGCTTTTAAATTGAAAACCATGACTTTTGCTAATTATGACTGGACAGTTTTTTTAATCAGAAGATAATGGTACTGCTCTTTTGTGACAAAATTTTTGCCAGGGTCCCATGAGAGGAATGGATGTATCCATCTATTTCCTTATTTTTCTTTCCTCATCCCTCCCCACTGTATACAAAGTCAGTCAGTCAACAGGTATTTATGAAGTGTTGAATATGTGCCCAACACTGTGCTAAGTGCTGGGGTATAAAGAAAATCAAAAACCAGTCCTTACCTACAAGGAGATTATATTCTAATAGGAGGAGATGATATGTAAATAACTAGGTGCAAATAAGATATCTGCAGAGTAGGTGGAAAAGAAGAAATAATGGGTTGGGAAGTGAGCACACATGTATGTGTAGATGCATATGTATATGTGTACGTATACATGCACGTGTATATGCATGTGTACATATATATACATATGTGTGTATGTGTGTATGTAGTGCTGAAGGGCATATCTTCAAAATGATTCATGCTAAACTCTACTGGAGAATTTGTAGAAGATGCAGGAAAACTAAGGTTAAGCTTCAGCAGGGAGAGGGACTGTTTGTTTTTCTCTGCCTGTACCAGGGTATAAAAGAAAGAGAGAGAACAAGAATGTGCCAACCAAGGGAGTTCTCCCAAAGTGGAAAGAGTGACCTCATTAAGTGACTGGTCCCCCTCATTAGAAGCCTTCTAGTAGATGATAGATGAACACTTGTTCGCTATGTTGTAGAGGGGCGGGGTATGGGGGTGATGGGGTACAAGCCCAAGCCAAGAACTTTCCCTTTAAATGGGGAGGGCTTTTGTCCCATTTTCTGAAGGGCTGCCAGAAAGTCTGGTCTTTGGGGTAGGGGGCTCCTTGGATTCCCCTTCCATTTCTCCCAGGTCAGATACTCCCTATCATCTATTTAGCGTTCTTTTGATATTCCTCCCTTTGATCCTATTACCAGCCACTCCTATCAGGATCCTCCCTGGGTTTGATCTATGGAGACCATCCCTGGGACCCCAGACTACCTGGCAACACCTGCTTCTGGACTAGGCCCACCATTGTCTGATATCTGCTGATTGCCTCCAGCTGTTTTCAACACCACCCTCCTTGGACTTCTCCTCAAGACCCTCCCTAAACCCCTCCTCCCATCACCCTAGACTACCAGGCCACCTCCCAGATCCCTCCTACAGTCTTTTCTGTGTTTAAAGTCCATCTTGCCTCCATGAAGGCGCTCAGATTCAATCCAGCTCAGACTGTCTAGCTGGGATTCTATCTGGCCTGCTTGTGATGACAAGCATTACAAAAGGTTAGGCTCCTTAAGAGTCAATCCAGTAAGGTGAATCTTTAATAAACTTTGTTTTCTTTGCCTTTAAGAAGGCTTGAGTTGAATTCATTTCAGTGGGACCTGGTATGTCGGTATTTTGGGGTCTCCAGTACCCCTAAGCCTCAACAGGGGGAAAGAGAGAGAGATAGAGACAGACAGAAGACAGAAAGACAGACAAAGACAGAGACAAAGAAACTTAACCTGTTGAAGCTTTACCTTAGTTCCTGGATCCTTTTCAAGTTCTTCTGGAGTCTGGTATGAATCACTCTGCAGACATGACCCATCAGGGCTATTACAGTCTTTCCACAGGCACCCATTCTGTGGAGAAGAAAACAAATGGTACTTTATTTTTAGCTTTGCTCTCTTTCAGGGCAATAAGTATTATTCATGCCAAATATTAACGATCTGTACTAGAATTTCTAGATGGGAAGTTGTGGGCTTATGAAATGATGGAGAAGAATTGACTAAAAGTTGTTGTTGACTAAAAGTGATAAAGTCTATTCTTAAAGAGTTTCTGAGAGAAAATATTTTTTATTTTGTCCCTTAGGGAAGTTTCTTGCGAGCTACTCTGACTTATGTGTTGAGTGTGCAATGGGTAGATCATGGGTTCAAGCTGCCTCTGGCACATATTGGCTTTGTGACCCAAGTCAAGTCACTTAACATCTCAATGCCCTGAAAACTTTTCACCTCCACAGGTGGCAGAATACTTTATGATCTGCATAAGCCTGAGCTCCATGTTCTACATGGAGTTTTTCCTGATTCCTCCAGTTGTTGTAACTTCCCTCCAAAACTAACTTTTATTTATTTTTAAATAACTTTTTTGTTGTCTTGTGTTTTTGGTTTTTTTACATCATCTAAATTTCCTCCAGTATCCTTTCCAGCATCCAAAAGAACTTTCTAAAGTGAAAGATAATCTTTTTTAAAGACAAAAAGAGAGGAAAAATTAGACTAGCTGATCAAAATAACAAAAAACAATCTGTCAATATGTGCAACATACCAGACCTATGGACCTCCAACTTCTCCAGAGCAGGGTGGGGGTGGGGCTATCATCTCAGACCACTTCTTTTGCAACATTCACCTTTCATATTCTGAGTTCTTTCTGTTTGCTTTGTTGTATTCATTATGATTTGTTTTTCTTGGCTCTGCTTAATTCACTCTGCATCAGTTCATGTACAGCTTTCTATGCTTTTCTGTATCCATTATGCTCATTTTTATGACATAGTGATATCTTCTTACATTCATATGCTACAATTGTTTAGCTATTTCCCATTTTGTGGGTAATTTTTTTCTGATTCTTTGTTACTAAAAAAAGTGCTACTATAAATGTTTTGGTGTCTATAGGGACTTCATTATTTTTAATGACCTCCATAGGGTATCAGCCTAGTAATGGAATATCTGGGTGAAAGAGTAGAAACATTTTAGGTACTTCATAATATTTTTATTTAACTATTGTATGTTTATTTGTATCTACTCTCTCTTTCTCTCTACATATATATATCTACATATATATACACATATACACACATATTTGTGAGTATGTACTTGTAATTTCCCCAATAAAACAAACTCCTTGTGAGTAGAGATTATCTCTTACTTTGTATCCTTTGCAGTGCTATGCAAAATAGGTAGTTTAAAATGCTTGTTTATCCATAAGAAGGTACTTCCTCACTGGAAGTTCATATTCCTATGGAATTACTATTTTGGATACCCTCAATGGGGAGAGAGTTTTCTATTTAACAACAAAAATAGTATTTACACAGTTCTTTAAAATGTGCAAAGTATTTTACAAATATATCACTTACATATTATTATATCTCATATCTTCTCAACACCTCTGGGGTGTGAGGATAGGTGAAATGCTATTATCACCATTTTGTAGAAGAAGAAACTGAGGTAGACAGAAGTGACTTGCTCAGGGTCACACTTAGTAAGTATCTGAGTCAAAATTGGAACTTAGGTCTTCTTCACTCCAGACTCAGTTCTCCATTCACTGCACCATTTAGCTGCATAGTAGCCTCTACTGTTTATTTATTTCTGTCTCATATCTTAAACACCATGGACACCAGCCATTTCCATCAGAAAGAAGCAGATGAGGCAAAGGTAAGGACCACCAGAAATTTTTGCTAGATGTCATGATTTTCAATTTTCAACATCCTCTCCAACATTTGGTGATTTTCTTTTTCTGTCATGTTAGTCAGTCTGACAGGTATAGGGTGGTAGCTCAGAGTTTTTTTTACTGTGTATGTCTCTAATCAATAGTGATTTAGCACATTTTTATATGGTCATAGATAACTTTGATTACCTTGTCTGAAAACTATCAGTTCATATCCTTTAATCATTTATCAATTGGGGAATGACTCTTATTTCTATACATTTGATTCAGCTATCTATATATTTTGAGAAATGAGATCTTTATTGGAGAAAACTGCTATAATTTTTTGCAGTTATGATGACTAGTATAGAAATCTTGATTTTTCAAATAGAAAACAATGTCTCACATTTATAATGTGTTTCACAATGATAAATTTATCATATTTCATTCTCTTAGCAAACCTGTGAAATGTGTGGAACATTTTAGTTGAAGAAGAAGGTTTAGTATTAATTGAGGCAGAGCTGACTAGAACCCAAACCTTTTGATTTTATCTGATACTTTTTAAAAAATTTTTTTTTATTTATAAATGTTCTACAATCACTTCCTTAAAATTAAGATTTTATCCCCCGACACCTTCCCCCCACTACCCCCCTCCTTCCCCATGACAGCATACAATTCTGTATAGGTTCTACATATACTTTCCTATTGAGCATATTTTCACTATAGTGATGCTATGTAATCGCACTAACATAAGTGGAAGAAATCATATAAAATATATCTGATACTCTTTTGATGGAATGATGAGACCTGGATCCAAAAGGCAAAGACCCTATCTCTGGGTGTACCCCTAAACTTACTAGGCCCCAGTGAGAAAGTCTTTTCTTGTTACAGGCTCACACAGATAAAGGCTATCAGTGTAGGCACAGGGGATATCCAAGGACTCTCTCTGGCCCCTGGAATAGAACAACTTGTATCTCTGTTGACTCCTTGAGTTTTCCCATATATTTCAGCAGCCCACCACCTGAACTTCTTAGCATTCCCTTGAAGACTAACAATTCCCTAATCCAACCCCATCACCTAATTAGCATATTTGGTATTTTTGCCCCAGTCCCTTTTCCACATAAGCATTACCATCACCCTCATTAAGTTGCAAGTTCCCTAAGGAACTTTCCTCATTGTTTCTAAAAGCTTCATAATAAACTTTGCTATTTGACTGAAAGATAGTTTGAATGTGTGAATTCATTCCAGATGACATTGGCCTATACTTACATTTTGGGTGTCCCAGAACCCCTAACCTGCTTCAGCATGACTAAACCGTGTCAGTTTCATCAGATCATGATGTCTGCGAAAATATTGAATAATGGTAAAAAAAAATGTCCAGGAGATAGTTTGAAGAAAACCTTGTTTCTGCAGTCTGAAGATGGTTCATATTCTTCCTGTGATGATTATTGTCTGTGTATCTGTTCTAGAGTCTGTAGAGCTAACATGAGTAGATGAGAAGAAAGAAAATGACCTAGCCAATAAAAGACTGAGTGTAGAATAAAAACATCTGGATTCCCTTTCACAGTCTGATTTTATGATCTACTATATTTGACATACTAATTTATAATATGAAACCAGTATTTTGTCTGGAATACTAATAACTAATTTCTCCCCAAATTTCTGTTAGCGGGGCAAGTTACACTTGATGTGTGTACCAGGACATTTAGGGACCAGTTGAATGTCTGAGCTATTGTAGTATGTGTGTTCCAATATTTATGTGATCTGGTATGTGCTGACCCCAACTAGAGCAGGAGTCAGCAACTTATATCTCTGGGGTCAAATCTGGCCACAAATTATTTTTTCTCTTAAATTAAGAATTTCTTTTAAATTTTTAAGTAAGGTTTTATTGTCTTTTAAAATGCAAAATTTATTCTTAGTTAATAGTACAACAACAGACAGTGCTTCAGATTTGGCCTTTAATTCTCCCCCCTCCCTCTTTCTCTCTCACTCTTGGATTGAGTTCAGATAGAAAAGCAGAGGGCTTAAAATATGATTTTTCCAGAAGGCAGAGGATCCAGGCTTATAACTCAAGTGTAACCTGTCCAGCAGAACTGAGTATAATCCTTTAGGGGGAAAATGGATATTTAATGAAATAGAGGACTTTTAAGTGTTCCTGATTAAAAGACTTGGGAAGAGTAGAAAATCTGACTTTCAAATACAAGACTCAGAAGTGTAGAAAGAGAAATGATAAAGGAGTCAATAAACTTAAACTGTTTACAATCTTATATGGGAAGATGATACATGTACCTCCTAAGAACTTTATCATTATTGGGACATTTAAAAGAGTCTCCATAGAGGAGGGCATAGGTGTGAGTCTATCTTGGGATGAAAATGTAGAGGTGAGAAAGAAGGATACACTTCTAGAAGAGGAAAGGGAGAGGTAGAATGAGGAAAATTTTCTCATGTAAAAGACGTATGTAAAAAAAATGTTATTGTAGTGGAGGGTGAAATGGGTAAGGTGATAGGCAATGCTTGAACCTCCCTTTCACTGGAATTAGTTCAAAGAGGGAAGAACACTCAACTGGGTACAGATATCTATTTTAACTAAAAGGGAACTAGAATGGAAAGGGGATAGATATGGGGCAGAAGATGATAACAGGGAGGGTAGATTAAGATAGGTACTGTTAAGATGCAAAACAGACTTTTGAGGAGGGACAAGCTAAAAAGAGAGAGTAAAGGATAAACAGAAGAAAATAAAATAGAGGGAAATACAGTTACTAATCATAGCTGTGAAGAGGATGAATTAATCCATAAAAAGGAAGTGGGTAGCAAAATGGATTAGAAACCAGAATCCAACAATATATTGTATACAAAGACACACTTAAAACAGAAAAACACACACAGAGTAAAAATAAAAGGCTAGAGCAGAATCTATTAACTTTAGCTGAAGTAAAAGTAAAACCAGGGCAGGAATCATGATCTTAGAAAATACAAAAGCAAAAATAAACCTAATTAAAAGAGATGATCAGGAAAATGGACATTTTTTTTTATTTTCTTTTTAATTTTTTTCTTTTTATTTTGTTATTTTAAATTAATTTATTTAACTTTTTACATTCATTTTCACAAGATTTTGGGTTCCAAAATTTTCTTCCCATTTGTCCCCTCCCCCCTCCCCAATACACTGGACATTCTAATTACCCATATCACCAATCTGCCCTCTCTTC
>CM053769.1:659284454-659317660 GCA_028658325.1 Potorous gilbertii | reverse complement strand
GTATAATACTTCAGGGGAAAAAATGGTCTTTCAATGAAGTAGAAGACTTTCAAGCATTCTTGATGAAAAGACCAGAGCTGAAAAGAAAATTTGACTTTCAAACACAAGAATGAGAAGAAGCATGAAAAAATAAACAGTAAAGAGAAGTCATAAGGGACTTACCAAAGTTGAACTGTTTACATCCCTACATGGAAAGACAATATTTGTAACTCTTGAAACTTTTCAGTACCTAGGTAGTTGGTGGGATTACACACACACATACACACACACACACACACACACACACATATACGCACATGCACAGAGACAGAGAGCACAGAGTGAATTGAATAGGATGGGATCACATCTTAAAAAAATGAAATTAAGTGGTGAGAGAGAAATATATTGGGAGGAGAAGGGGAGAAATGGAATGGGGCAAATTATCTTTCATAAAAGAAGCAAGCAAAAGAATTTTCAGTGGAGGGAAAAAGAGGGGAGATGAGAGAAAAGCATGGAGGTTACTCTCATCACATTTGACTAAAGGAAGGAATAAAATGCACACTCATTTTGGTATGAAAACCTATCTTACAATACAGGAAAGTGGGGGAGAAGGGGATAAGCAGGGTGGGGAGGATGATGGAAGGGAGGGCAATGGGAAGAGGGAGTAATTTAAAGTCAACACTCTAGGGGATGGGCAGGATCCAAAGAGAGAACAGAAGCAATGGAGGGCAGTATGGGATGGAGGGAAATATAGTTTGTCTCATACAACACGACTATTATGGAAGTCATTTGCAAAACTACACAGATATGGCCTATATTGAATTGCTTGCCTTCCCAAAGGGAATGGTTGGGGAGGAAGGGATGAAGAGAGGTTGGAAGTCAAAGTTGTAGGAACAACTGTTGAGTATTGTTCTTACTATTAGGAAATAAGAAATACAGGTAATGGGGAATAGAAAGTTATCTGGCCTATAGGACAAAAGAGAAGATGGGGACAAGGGAAGGGAGGGCGGTTAGAAGAGAGGGCAGATTGGTGATAGGGGCAATTAGAATGCTTGGCATTTTGGGGTGGGGGAGGGGAGAAATGGGGAGAAAATTTGGAACCCAAAATTTTGTGAAAATGAATGTTAAACGTTAAATAAGTAAATTTAAAAAAAAAGTTGGCCTGTTTCCTTCTAGTGTTTCGACCAAAAATTGTCTTGATTTGTATATAGATATGAGAATTCATAAAAGCTTAATAAAAATAAGAAATTGTGTATATTGGCTGATAGTTCTTGCTATCTCTCAATTGTCTTCTTTCACTACAAATTTCATTTGTTATTTTTACGGATCATTTACCATTTCTCCCTTTTTCAGAGGTTTTGGGAATTGATGCCACAATGTCCTCAAAACTCTACCGCCTTCTATCAAAAGATCCTTCTCTTTATACTTCATCTGGTTCAGCTCCTTCCCTATTTTCAGCTTTTTTTCTGTCATTACCATTTCCTTGCATAGAAAATTAGAAACTGGGGAATCTAACCATAGTGGTTCCATAGTCATCAATGGAAAAATAAGTTTATTATAAAAATGTTGACTGATTTATTCCTCAAAAAAATCTGTGCTGCCTTTCTTATGGTTTCATCTTTAAATACTCTTGGGTTTAGTTTAATTGGATCTTAATGCCAAATTTTCTGCAAACTTCTATTTCCCTTCACCACATCTCTGTTTTATAAGGTATTAACACTCATAACTATCCGCCATTATCCTCCAGTCGTCTGTAAAGTTTTGTGAATAAGTTTACATTCTAAACTGGGAGCTGCTGCCATGTGTTTCTGCTTCAAGTGTTTGTTGGTTGACTATATCATTCTTCATCATGGAATATGATTTCCCCAAGAACCTCTTCAGAGCAATTTGAATAGGATGCTAAGCACACAGTAGGGACTCAAAGACTTACTATTTGAATTAGATTGGTTCAGATTTGTACTATGAAGGGATATCGAGCAGACTTGGATATTTGCTGAGGGTTTGCACCTGGATCTTAAAGAAAATCCCCATACTTTGCCTTGTGTAGTTAGAAGAATGTTATTCAAAATGGTGAGTGGATAGGAGAAGCAGCACATTGCTTGTATGTAAGGACTGATACAGCAGGTGCCACCTAAACAAATGTAAATTGCATTTGACTTGACATGACCATCAGAACCCATCTAAATCCTTGGGTTTCTTTTCTTTTTATAGACGTGTATAAATGCACATCTATAAATTTGTAAGAACGTGACAAATATTCTCCAACAGTAAAGCCTTCATCAATATTTACCTAACACTACTACTTATGATTCTGTACAAGTTATTGCATGGGCCTCAAAAGTTCTCACTCCCTCCAAAGCTAAGATCACAATGCCATCTATGAATGAGACGGTCAAAGAATGAGTCGATCAGCGAGCATTTATTAAGCACCTGTTCTGCATCAGGCACTCTGCTTGGGATGTAAAGACGAAAGAGAAACAGACCTTGCCCTCAAGGAGTTTCCATTCTACCAGGGATGATGACTTGGACATTTATAGCATACATACAAAGCAGGTACAATGTAACTTTGGATGAGAAAGCACCAGCACCTACCAGTGGTGGCAGAGACAAGAAAGGTCACCAGCCACTTGTAGAAAGTAGCACTTTAGCTGCTTCTTGAAGGAAATCTGGAATTCCAAGAAGTTGAGGTGAGGAAGGAGAAGGGGAATTTCAGGGATACCCAGCACAAAGGTACAGAACTGGAAAATGGAAAATCATCTATGAAGAAAAGCAAGTGGGTTAGTTTGGATGGACCATAAAAAAGTATGGAGGGGAATAAGGTACAAAGAGGTGAGGTGGGAAGCAGCTAAGTAGCACAATGGATTGAGTGCTGGCCCTGAAGTCAAAAGGACCTGAGTTCAAATCTCACCTCAGACACCTGTTAGCTGTGTTATCTTGGGCAAGTCATTTAATCTCAACTGCCTCCAAAAATAAGAGAGGGAGAGGTAACAGGTTGTGAAGGATTTCAAATGCCAAAGAGAAGAACTGATAATTGATCCTAGTGATCATAGGGAGCCATTGAATTTTATTGAGGGAGCATGGTGTAAGTTGCCACTTTGGAAAATCATTTTGGTGGCTATGTGGAGGATGCTTTGAGGAGTAAGAAACTTGAGATAGGGAACCTAAATAGAAGCAGCAGTCCAGGCAAGAAGTGATAGAGATTTTTCTGGTTCTCCTGTTAGTGTCCTCATTGCTGCCTGAAATTACTTCATAACCATTTTTCACATATTTTGAATTTATGTAAGATCATAGATAGAAGGAAGATACCTTAGTGGTCATCTAGTTTTACTACTTCATTTTACAGACTGAGGCCCAGAGAGTGAAGCACCTTCACTGAGCTGGGATCTGAACTCAGGTCTGGTGACTCCAAGTTCAGCATTCTTTGCTATTACATTTTCTGCCTCCCTTATATATATACAAGGGGCCATCTCCCCATTAGAATAGAAATTCCTTGATGCTAGAAAATTCTTTATTGTTTTTATATCGGTGCTGCCTAGCCCTGTGTCTGGCATGTAAATGCTAAGAAGACAGACTGTCTATCCTGATTGGTGAGTGTAAACCCACCCAGTCCTGCTCTATTAGTCAGTTCCATGCTATGCTTCACATCCTATCTAGTTGTCCACCAGGAAACCTTGGTCTGCCTGGGCTTCTTGCCATCTGCCCTGCTATTCTGCATGAACATATCCCCATCTCTGCTTTCTACTTATTCCCCTGGGAGCATTAATCAAATCAGTGCTATCACTGCACCTGGAAAGAGTGTGTTCATTGACTGCATTATGGTTGTACTTAAAATCCCTATGACTCACCAGAACTAAACTCCTTCCCCTATCTCCCTGTCCCCATTACTTTATATATACTTCTTTTCCAAATAAAGTATAAGTTTCCTGAGTGCTGGTCCTTTCTCACTTTTAAGTTTGTATACCCAATACCCAGCCCAATACCAGGCACATAGTAAGCACTTAATATATCTTCCTTTTTGTTTTCTTCCTTTCTTCCTTCCTTCCTTCCTCTCTTCCTTCTTTCCTGCTTTTCTTCTTTTTCTTTCCTTTCTTTTTTCTTTCTTTCTCTCTCTCTTCCTTCTTTCCTTTCCTTCTTTCTTTCTTTTGCCCTTTCTTTCTTTCCCTTCTTTCTCTCTTCTTTCTTTCCTGCTTTTCTTTCTTTTTCTTTCTTTCTCTTCCTTCCTTTCTCTCCCTTTTTCTTTCTCTTTCTTTCTTCCTTTCTTCCTTTCTTTCTTTCTTTCTTTCTTTCTTTCTTCCTTCCTTCCTTCCTTCCTTCCTTCCTTTCCTTCCTTCCTTCCTTCCTTCCTTCCTTCCTTCCTTCTTTCTTTCTTTCTTTCTTTCTTTCTTTCTTTCTTTCTTTCTTTCTTTCTTTCTTTCTTTCTTTCTTTCTTTTCCTTCTGTCCTGCCTCCCTTCCTTCCTGCTTTCCTGCTTTCTTCCTTCTTTCCTTCCTTCCTTCTTTTTTTCTAGCTTTCATGCCTTCCATCCTTCCTTCTTTCTAGTTCTCCTGTGTTCCTTCCTTCTTTGCTTTTTCCATAACAACCTGAAATAAATTCAGAGTTGCCTCAGAACAAAACTTTTGGTGAAATGTCAATAACACAGTTCTTGCATATGTAAACCCTCACAAGACTCCACTGTTTACCCATCTACGTAGACTATATGTGGAATTATTGCCTATTGAGAAATCCTTGTCAAAATGTATTTAATGGAAGCAAATGAAATTTTAATGTTAAACAGACATTCTGTGAACTGTCAAAAGGAGGGATCTCCCTTAGCTGCCTTTCTGTGAGTGAAATTTAGTGTCAGCCATTCTTATTATCATAATGAGTTCATAATGCAACAAAACGCTACAAGCCGTTCAGTCGGCTCTGACACAAGGGCTCACTATATCTGGGTCTGACTGCCTTTCATGGCTCTGAGCAGGGAAAATCCGGTCATTACGTGGCCATTTGCATGCATAATGCATAGCATAGTAAGACATGCACAAAAGCAAAAGGGAGAGAGTCACACTTGTTAGTTTTTGCAAAAGAAGAGCAATATACTTGTAAATTTAAGGAAACGTATTATTAATATCTTTTATTTTTATGTTGGCTTTATTTCTAAATATATTCCTCTTCACTCCCACCTGGAGAAGTGTCTCTTGTAATTAATAATTTTTTAAAAGAATAAAAATAGTTCAGAAAAAGCCACTAATATATAGATTGAGTCTGACAGTCTACATCAGGGCTTGGGAACTTGTGCCCTCGAACTACATATGACCTTCTAGGTCCGCTTTTGACTAAGTCCAAGTTCTGTAGAACAAATCCTTTTAATAAGGGGATTTGTTCTGTGAAGTTTGGATTCAGTCATAGGGCCACACTTGAGGACCTAGAGGGCCACATGTGACTTTGAGGCTTCAGGTTCCCCACCCCTGGTCAAAGTCATCTTCCATTCCCATAATCCCCCTCATCTATAAAAGGGACAGAATGTGTATTTTTATCATCTCTTCTTTAGGGTCAAGGCTGGTCATTGTAATTACACATCATTTAATTTCTTTTCCCTTGTTCTTTCCATTTAGATCGTTGTAGTCTTTGTGTATATATTTTTAGGTTATATTGATGTCATGCAACATTTCACATACACTTTTTCGTGCTTCTCTGTCTTCTTCATATTCATCATTTCTCATAGCACTAAAATATTCTATTATATTCATATGCCAAAATTAGTTTGGTCATTCCCAAACCGATTGGTGTCTGCTTTACAAATATTTCAGTGCATTATAGGAAGGCTTTCTATCTTTAAAAGATAGAAAAGAATATGCTATGCTAAGTTATGTGCTTAGTTACTGGAATCTCTGGGTCAGAGGGTATAGACATTTTGTAAGACTAACTTTCACAATCCTCTCTCTTGTGCTGCTTTGTAAGGAAGACATATTCCTTGGTATTTCTTATAGAATCGTTTTCTTAGAGATGGGCGTCTGATGAATGGTGCTTGCTCAAAAGTCTCCCTTTGGAATAATTTAAATATAAATGCACCCCAGGGGATCTAGAAAGTTCAGAGAATTCAAAATAGGATGCAGCTGTTATGACAGAGTGCCTGGCCCATATAACTGCTTAATTGTGTGCCCCAGGTTCTGTCTCTGACAGACTGGCAAGTATGAAGGATATGTTTCCTCATACAAAATGTTGGGCACTGTGTGGATGTCATTTCTTTGATTTATAGAACTCCCTCTAGTGGTTAAGAACACAATCCATCTGTGTCTCTCAAACTAAGAGAGACAGTGAGTATAATGGAAAGGACCTTGGATCTGGAAGTTAGAGAAGCCAAGTTCAAATCCCAGCTCTCCCATTTACTTTCTTTCCATATAACTTCTCTGGGCCTCAGTTTCCTTAACAGAAGGGGTTTGACTAGTTGACCTCTTAGACCCTTTCCACTTCTTGGTGTATGATACGTAAAATAAGGGAGCTGAACTAAACAACCTCCCCTTCTAAAAGATCCTTTCTAACTCTAAACCTTTGAAAAAGGGAGAAGAGTCAGTGAAAAGTAGTTAGTTGATCATGGAAGAACTCAATTCACCTCAGCTTTCACTGTCCTGGATGCTTTTACAATTGACTCATCTCCATTGAAACAGCTCATTTGCACAAACAGGTCAAAACTATTAAATGTGTGTGTGTGTGTGTGTGTGTGTGTGTGTGTGTATGTGTGTGTGTGTGTGTGTATGTGATTAAATTTTTCCAATCCATAGAGCTCAGAACCAATGGAGGGTCCATGGTCCCCTTGGATGAAGTAGACTCAAATCTTTCTCAGATCTGATATGGCCATTTCTTTCAGAGCTGTATTTTTATGAGACTTGATACCAGATTTGATACCTGAACATTCTAAAGAGACCATACAGAATCCCACTGGTTGATAGACCTTGTTTTGCAGACTAAAAAATGATGCATCAGCTAGAAATGGTATCGTCAGCTGGAGGCATTTCAGGTTGAGCAAAGAATGGGGGCATCTCTACTGACTACGTGGTCAAAAGATGGTCACCTGCTCAGGTTGGACAAAAGAGAGTGATCTAGAGGTACAAAAATGAGTTGGGGGACTTCCTATGTCATTTAGTTACCTCTGCCATGCTGAGCTTGATCACCATAACAAGCAAAAGCAAGGATGGAGGACCTCTAGTTAGCTTCCTATGATTAAGCAAGTGAACTTACAATCTGCAGTTCACAACTCTGGGGCCTAATATACAGAACTTATGATCACCACCCCTACGGAATTATATGAAAATGATTGGTGCTGATTGGAATAGAGAAAGAATGCAAATGAATTATTTTTCACACATGTGCACCAGTACGCGGGCCCCAAAATTTCATCACCTGATGGTCATTCAAAGCCTCAGCAACTTCAGGCTCAATACAAAGCCTTCTCTGTAAATGTGATCTGTTGCCATTATTTTCAATAGGCAGCGATCCAAATGGTAAAGTCACAATCCAAATGGAAGAAGTCACAGCAAGGCAGGGCCCTTCTAAATGCGAGTCTAAGCTAATAAATGAATTGGTAAGCAGGAAGTTTTGCTAGCTCCTGCCTTCCATATTGTGCCTACAATTTGCTGCCAATGTAACCATTATGTTCCAAAAAACAAAAAAAGTCTTGCAGAAAGACTAGCTTCTTATTGATATATGGAGACACATATACCTTCTTTACTGGCTGGAAGAACAATATTGCTCATTATTCAGCACACTTCGATTCATTTCCATAATGGTCGGCTCCTTACCAAGCTCTGGCAAATCTGAGAAGTGATTTCCATAATGCCTCGTAGAGGAAGACAATAAAAGAAATCAGGGAGACATCTGCGTGTTGTTTATAGGTCCATTAGCCTTTGCTGAACTGTAAATTACTTGGCAACAGCTGGGCAGGAGGAGGAAAAAATACTGCTTGCATAAAGGTGCTAAGAGCATCATGACTGGATTCAAGTTTTTCAAATTTTATTATATTGAAAGTTATGGTGGATTTGAAAGCTTAGATTTGGTAATTAAAAAACTAATTAAGAGAAGTCAGCACTGAGCCCATACATAAATACAAGCTAAAAAATCTAAAAAATACAGTGAAACGTGGTTGAAGACTGAAATGGCATGGCTAATCGCCACTTTAATTAATGGCTGAAAACTTAGTCTGTGGCAAACCATTTTATATTTTGTTTTTGAAGGAATATATACTCATCAAGTCAGCCATTAAGCTAAGGTTGCTGAAAATGGTTTGACTTTGGACTGGGGTAGGGTAGACAGAGGAGGCCCAGACTGGGGGGGGGGGGTTGGAGCTATTATTTGGCATAACAAAAAGGGCACTGGAATTAACAACAGAGGAGCTTGTTTAGAATCTCCAAGTCTTTACTTTGTAATCAGAAAAGAAGACAATTAACCTCTCTGAACATCACTTACCTCAGCTATAAAATCAAGGTAATGGTCTTGTTACTACTTATTTCAAAGGGTTTTTCTGAGGACCCAATGTGCCAAGGTATCTGATAAACTCTGTTCTTCCTGCTCAAAGAGGACCACTGATAACAGGAGGATGAGATCTTGACTTGCAAGTGAATTGGATCTGTGTGAGGTAGTCATCAGCCTCACTCTCTCCTCCAGAGTGATCCAGTTCAGTGGCAAGACATAGGTCTGGACAACTGGCAGAGACCAAGGATGCAGTGAGAGACTTGCTCTTTTCAAGCTAAGTACTTTCCCAGGTCTCAGTGTGTCTGAGGAGACACCGTTCCAGTAATGAAAGGCTAGGTAAGAATGGATGTCAAGATAGACTAGTTTGCCTTCCCAAAATAATCAGTATGGGAGGGGAAGACCCACAGTTTCTGACCAGAACAGAAACAATCACCATTTATACTCACTCTGAGCCATCAAAACCCAAACAATGATCAAGTGAGGTTTGGGCTGGGATCTATTATTAGCCAATCAGTGAGAGCCAGAGTGATCTGAGTTTAAAAGCTTAGTCAGGTAGCTGTGTTTGAATGCTAATGGGCTTTACCAAAGTCTTTTTTTTCAGAGCTACATTTCAAGAAATCATAAATGAAAACTACATGAGACAAAAGAGTTCATTTTCCCAGCTTTTTGAAAAGAACAAATGATACCACAAATAAGTAGGGAAGAGAAAAAAACATTTCACCACCAAACCCCAAGATGCCTTGTGAAGTAAAAACAATCAAAATTTCTATTCCTTTGGACAGAGCACCCATGTGAATAGGGGAAAAGGAAGAGGAGGAGGTTTTGTAATTATTGAGTCAACTTAAATGAGAATTTTAATACATTTGAAACATTTGTAATTTCCTCAGTGTGAGTTCTCCTTCCACCTCTTCAACTTAGTCAATGAGTTACTTTGGCCATAAAAATATGCCCCATGGTGGCTAACTTTTTGGGAGTAAGCTTTTTTAAGCTTGTCTAAGGTGATCCTACAGGATGATAGTCGCACAAGCTGTGCATGAAATCTTTTCAACTCTGTGGGCAGCTAAGGAGAACATTAGTAGATGGGATGGGTGAGACTGGACTTGGAATTTCATCAGTGAAGGCAATTCCCAGTGAGAAAATTCCATCTACTACTGCAAGTCAGCACTTACTATGCAACTTATTGTCTGATAGAGTTGCACTGGCCAAAAGGTAAGCTATTTGCCTAAGGTCACTGAGTCAGTATGTCTATAGGGTTGAACTTGAACCTAGGCCTTTTGGACTCCAAGAACAACTCTATCTACTGCAACCACAACATGACACTGCCTTTCCTTAGTAAATGATAACCAATAATTTACTTAAATTGATTATTATAATTTATGTGACAATTGGTGAGGGTAATAAATCCAACTTTGTAAAAAGGGAAGAAAAAAGGGGATGTGGTTCTATGATAGGGGTATGGAGCAAAAGGAAATCTTTGGGGAACCAATTTATTGTCTTCCATTTTCATGTCTAAGTTTTCACTCCATCAGATTCCTCAGGAATAAACTAGTTCTCAGCCTATGGCATTCTCAAATATTGAAATGGTTCCATGATTCCATCTATATGGGATTTCTCTCTAATAGTAAAAATCAATTTATCCTTATTCCCTGAAGTTGTATAACTCTTGTCCATGTGCAACCATAAGTTAGCCAGAGGGTCCACTCAGTGTTCTGGAGGGCTTCCTTGCTTTTCTTGATTTTGTAAAAGGCACCAATAGAACATTCTGGTTACCTATCTGTTATTCTTCACTCGTCAGGTAACCAGGCCATCTTCTTTTCCTATTATAATCTAATGGCATCTTTCACTTTGAATTCCTTGTTGGTTATCTGTTGCCACCCACTCATGTCTATTATTCCTCTCCTTTGCCCACTCTGTGATTCTCATTTCTAATTCTTCAGAGACAGTTATATGTCAAGTCTTGATATAACAACAATGGTAGAACGTTAGCATTTTTTTAAAATGGGGCTTTATTTTCATAGCAAGCTTGAGATAAGGGAGCTTTGGAATTTCCCAAATACAATCCAATCTTGCGGTTTTTCTTCTATACATCTCTGGGTCCAAATCATTGTCCATTTGTACAATCTTTTCCAGATACACATGCTATTTTTGTTGTCATTCAGTCATTTCAGTTGTGTCTGACTTTATGATTCTATTTGAGGTTTTCTTGGCAAAGATACTAGAGTGATTTGACAGATGAGGAAAATGAGGCAAACAGGGTTAAATAACTTGCCCAGGGTCACAGATCTAGAAAGTGTTTGAGGTTAGATTTGAATTCAGATCTTCCTGACTCCAATGGTCAGTCCACAGTGCCATCTAGCTGCCCTATTAGTTACCATAACAAGATTTAGATGGCTCTGGGACCTACACTACATTCTCTTATCAGTTGTACAACTCTAATACAATGAGCAGAGGCAGGTATTTTGATTCTAGTGATTCAGATTCTAAAATGTAGAGTAATTCTTCCTGTGATGTTGTCAAGATCCCATGCCAAGACAACCCCTCTCTTTTTACCCCTCTATTTTCCAGAGCTAAGGCTCAGTAAGCAAACTGTGTCCTAAGCCTGGAGTAACAACAATACTTTTAAACTAAACTTTTTTTTACAAACTACAAAAATCTCTTTTCTCCTTTTCATGCCCCCATTGATTATGAAAGAAAAATAAAACTTCTGTTACTCACATATATAGTTGTCAGGATCTCCATGCCAACACCACTCTTCTCTTTTTTCCTTTCTTTTTACCATTAGGGGTAACTTTGTTTTCTAGAGCTACGACCCAGAGAGCAAGCTGTGCCTTGTGCTTGGCATAACAATAATCCTTTGTGCTTACCTTCTGCATTATCTCAGCCAGAGAAAAATCCTAGATTGATATCACACTAGCACCAGGTGGTCTCTGAGCTCAGACAAGCTCCTGCAGTATCCATGTTCCATCATTAAGTCCTGCTATGAATCAAACTTGTCTCATTGTTGCTGATACCCCTCATTGTCAAGGCTTTAGTTCACTGCATAGTCACTAGTATACATATTAAGATTTGCCCACACTCAAGCAGGTCTCCTCAGTATCAGAAGAGGCCCTGGAACATGTCTGTAGTTTTCTTCCTCCAGCAGAATAAAGAAAACTTTTTGCTTATGACCATTTTAGCCCTTTAGTTTGATTTTGTTTTTATTTATTTTTCAAAGTTAAAAGTGGTTGTGCCTCTGTGACTCTTTGGTCATGTTTTCAGAGGTGACAGTGTCAAATTCTAGGGCATCTTGGCAAAGTAAAGGTAGAAAGAATCCACCAATCATCTTCTTAAAGGATCCCTAAAAGGAGTCCCAAAAGGAAAAATTCCCAGGAATGTGATAGCTAAAGTTCAGAGCTCCTATATAAAAAAAAAACATTCAAAAAGAAGTTCAGGCGCCAAAGAACTATAGTTAGGATCACATAAGACTTGGCAACTTCTACTAAAACTAGGGAAAATCTTGGAATATGATATTCCAAAAAGTAAAGGAGAACTGATTTAGAACTTTGAAATACACACACAGGAGAACAGGAAAACCAATTAGGATTTTTCAAACATGTGATGTTAAGATCCATGGGTTAAAGGCCCACCTCTGACATATGCTGCCTGTGCCAAGGTGTCAACTTTCATTGGTTAAAAAACAAAGGTTCCTTATTGGGAGTTCCCTATACTAATGGAATCATGGCTCCAGTCCCTGTCCCTATCCTTATCTTTATTAAAATTATTTTATGTTCTTTATCCCCTCAACTATATAGTGAGTTCTTTGAGGGAAGGAACTGCGCCATGTTTCAGCTTTGTATTTCTAATGCTTGGTGGTGTTCTGCACAAAATAAGTGTTTGGTAACTGTTGGTTGAATTGAATCAAATTCAATTGAAGTGTTCCAAATATTATTCTTTTTTGTCCTTCCAAATTTATTAATTTATTTGTTTTCAGTTTTCAACATTTACTTCCATAAGTTTTAAATTTTCTCTCCCTCCTTCCCCCTCCCTCCCCAAAATGGCATGCAATCTTATATGGATTCTTCACATATATTCCTATCACTTTTTCACAGTAGTCATGTTGCACAGAAGAATTATAAAGAATGGGAGAAACCATGAGAAAAACAAAACAAAACACAAAAAAAGAGAAAATAGTCTGCTTCATTCTTCATTCTGACTCCACAGTTCTTTCTTTGGATGTAGATGGTGTTTTGCATCATGAATCCTTTGGAAATGTTTTAAGTCCTTGCATTGCTGAGAAGGATTAAGTATCAAAATCAGTCATTGCATATTGTAGGTGTTACTGTGTATAATGTTTTCCTGGTTCTGCTTGCTTCACTTAGCATCAGTTCATATATCAGTTCCAGGTTTTTCAGAAGTCCTCCTGTTCATCATTTCTTATAGCACAGAAATCTTCCATTACATTCATATACCATAACTTGTTCAGCCATTTCCCAGTTGATGGGCATCCCTTTAATTTTCAATTCTTAGCCACCACAAAAAGAGTTGCTATAAATGTTTTTGTACATGTGAATCCTTTTACCAATTTTATGATCTCCTTGGGATACCACCCTGGAAGCAATATTGCTGGGTCAAAGGGTATACACATTTTTATAGCCCTTTGGGCATAATTCCAAACTGCTTTCCAGGTTGGTTGGATTAGCTCACAGTTCTACCAAGAATAAATTCATAAATAAACTCTCCCACATCTTCTCCAACATTTATCATCTTCCTGTTTTCTCATGCTAGCCAATCTGATAGGTGTGATGTGGTACTTCAGAGTTGTTTTGATTTGTACCTTTCTAATAAATACTGATTTAGAGCATTTTTTCATATGACTACAGACATCTTTAATTTCTTCCTCTGAAAACTGCTTGTTTATATTCTTTAACCATTTATCAATTAGGGAATGACTTGTATTCTTGTAAATTTGACTCAGTTCTCTATATATTTTAGAAATGAAGTCTTTATCACAGATACTAGCTGTAAAAATTCTTTCTCAGTTTTCTACTTCCCTCCTAATCTTGATTGCATTGACTTTGTGTGAAAACTTTTCAACCAAATATTATTCTACAAGGTGGTAAGTAGTTTTGTTTACACGGAAAGACATTAGAAAGAATACTTAAATACTTAAAGCACAGGAAAAATTAAGACTAGACATCTGAATATAAAGTTTTTGAAATACCTGAACATTTTAATATTTTCCCATGGGAAGTTTCTCTCTCTCTCTCTCTCTCTCTCTCTCTCTCTCTCTCTCTCTCTCTCTCTCTCTCTCTTTCTCTTCCTTTCATTCCTGTTTTTAAGGTTATCTTAAGAAAATCAAAGAATCTCAAGTTGTTCCACTGAGCAGCATTTTCCAAAGCTTTTGCCTAAGAAAATCACTCTGTTTAACTGAATGATTATCTAAAAAGGGTTTAACAGTTTAACTTGTTTCTCTGTGTGACAATAACTTTACTAAAACCCTCTACAGTGAACCTCCCCCCCCTTATATTCCCACAGTTCTTCATGGTTAAATGAGATGTGAAGGATAGCTATCATCCAGGGAAAGAGAAGGATTTACTTTCAGCATATATTTTTATAATGAATTGAAAGACACCCTCTTAACTCCCCAGAATGTATTAAATACAGAGGGCAAGTCTCTCAGGACTTGAAAAATTGGTATTCTCAGTCTGTCACAACTATCTTTCCCAGGTTGTGGTTAGGGGGAAAACTGACACATGGAAAGTGTCAGAAAGAAATGGCAATAGTAACAGTTTACATTCATTTGGTGGTTTAAAGTTTACTACAGTTGGGTTCTAGGTCCCATTTCTACTTAACTCTTGAAGAAGTTTGTTCCTGAATGAAAGTTTCAATAGCACAGAGGCTATAAAAAATTATACTGTTATCTTTGAAGGTAATGTGATCTTATAATGACAACTTACACTGGTTTTATGCTCATACTTTTCTTTTCCCTTTAGAATTTTCAATTTTTCACTCTCCAATTAAGTTTCTCCCTCTCTTTTGGCTTTTTTTCCTAGATAAATTTTATTAATTTTTTTTGTATCAATGTCTGTTTCCAAAGACATTTCCTACCATATAATACTCACTTGTAGCGAGGAAATAAATTAATATAACAAACCAACATGTTTGCCACATCTAACAATATATATCATATTCCACACCCATAATCCATCACCTCTATGCCAAGAGGAGGGAGGTAGATTTCACCATTATTCCTTTGGAGTCAGCATTGGTCATTGCATTGATGAGTTTCCATCTTTCAGTAATGTTTTTACTCCCTCTGCTTTCAAATATGCACACCATCTCCCTATCTTGAAAAAAAAAGTTTGCTTAACTCCATAGTTCCTCTTTTCTTTTCCTTCTTCATTGGCAAAATCCCAAAACAAATAGTTTACATTTACTTCCTTCACTTCAGGACCGCCCATTCTCTCCTTTACTCTCCATCATTAGATTTCTCTCCTTTTTGCTTCCCCCTCTCTCATTCTACCTGATAATATTTTCCTGGCAAGTTGCCAGTAATTCTGTCTATATTCAATAGCTTTATCTTTGCTTTGATTCTCCTCACTGCCACATAATCACTCACTCCTTGACCTTTGGATTCCATGACACTAAGTATTCCTGGTTTTTGTCTCACCTCTCTGATAGTTCTGTGTTTGTCACTGTTGCTTGAGTCATGCTGGCTCCTCATTCTAAGTCTTTATTCATGCTGTTTCCCCTGAGCAGATTGTCCTTCCCTTTGCCCGCTACTATCCACTCTTTGAAGTTTAATTTCATTTACTCCTCTTCCATGAGGTCTTTCCAGATTAACACAGCCATCACAATCTCTCAATATCCCTCTCTCAACTCTGAACTCTCAGAATACTTGTGGTCAATATCACTTATAGAACATTTAATCATTTGCTTCCTTGAGGTGTTTCTAAATCATTTGGTCTGTAGATGCCTTATTTTCCTATAAACTCCAAGCTCTAAGAGAAAAGATCTTATGCCTTATAAAACCCCCATTCAACAATATCTATTTTAGTGCTGGTCACATGGTAGTTACTCAGTATACTTGTTCAATGAATTAGTCAAAAGAACAGTCTTAAGGTGATTATTCAAATAGGTTAGCCTCAAACCCTATGAATGAGGAGACACATACTCAAGATTCCCCCTATCCACCATAATTTTCTTATTTTATTTTCTGGTTGGGGAAGGGGTTGGAAAGAGATTTTCTAGAATGGAAAAGAGATATCTAAACTATCCACATTGTTTACACAGGATAAAGTTCTTGGGTATTTGCACAAAACTGTACTTTCCTCCTAGAAGAGCATTTGTCATCCTAAACAGTACAATCTTCCAGCACTTTTCCAAGCTATATTTCAGTATTCCATATCACAAAAAAATGCTAACACTAATACTATTTCTTCCTCTAATCATAAAATGGAAAACTGTATATACACAAAAATACTTATTATTCAGATGTGGGTGAGTATGGAAATGGGTTTAATTTTTTTCTACTTTTCTCCAAAATGTCTTTAGGCCTTTTTTTATCCCCAGGGTATGTAATATCCTCAGGCTTCCAGACTTTCATTTGTAGGTTCTATCAATATATTTTAATCCTCAGAAGAGTTTCAGGGCCAAATTAATTTTAAAATATTGCTGTAGGTTTAATGGGGGCAATCACATCTGACTGTATCCCTAAGGTAATCACCCAGCCTGTCAGCAACAAGTAACTTTCTCCCAAGAGTCAAATGTCAGTTAGTTGTCAGTTATGGAAGACCTGCATGGGAAAGCTTGGCTTACATTCTAATGACTCACTGTGTTATATACCATGCAAAGGTCTGGAAAAAGTTTGAATGATATTTAGGATGTTGTGAATGAGTAAGGTCCACTGCTACACTCGCAGGAAATCACCTGGCCTGAGCCTGGCTTTAGATTTATCTTACACTGTGCTGGAGTTGGGACCTCCCTTTTATTTTCTGAATTCCATTCAATGATTTATTAGGCTAGTCATTGTGCTAGTCCTTGAGGATACAAAAACAAATATCCCCTTAGGGAGCCTACATTTTCCTGGGGAATGATTTGGGGAAATGACTGCCCAAAATCATTTTAAGAAAGGAGGGCACTTCAAATCATACCACATTGCTACATGATGCCTCTCATAAGGCTGAGCCTGATTGGAAAAAAATCTAGGAGTCCAGGCTTTAGTGAAAAACTAATTGCCAGAAGGGACAGAGAAAGGACAGGAATGAGTCCTGGGTAACTGGGAATTTCATGAAGGCCCTGTATATCTAGAGAGAAAGATTGAAGAGATACAAAAATCTAGGGGGAGAGCTGGAGACAATTACCCTTCATTTTTACATGTCCTAAGTCCATTTTTTTTTTTTTTGCTCTAAGGCCAATTCTGAAACCCAAACCCTGGGGCTACTGATTAGAGAACATTATAGAATTTCAATGCTGATCCCCTATTATACCAATTTTTTGTTATCACTTAAATGTCAAAAGGTGAGAATCTAGGTCTTTAGATTACCATCCTGCACAGTCATCCCTTTAAAGGAATGTTGGCTAGTTCTTTATTCTTTTTGACAGTTTTCTAGAAATTACCTTGTACCATAAGAAGAAGGAAACTTACTACCCTTTCATTAGAGCTCATACTACCCTTTCTTGACATTTACAAGGAGACTGTATGCAAAATTCATTTTTTCTTTGAATCATCTGAAGCTAATTTCCTTTTCAGTGCAATAGGGAAAATTTACGTCTCCCCATCCCTCCGTTTTCCCGGGATGTCATAATGCTTGGGAGGACTTGGCTTCTCTTTCCCGTCTTCTCTACCATGGATATGGTGGTGGCTAGTTTTTGATCATGTGAATTGCCTAGAACAACCAGAGGGATTTGGGAATTTGAGAGACACTTTATAAGAAAAGTTGAGTGTTCTGTCAAACTTCAAAATGATGAGGTGTGGTATTTTACAAGAAGTGCAGTGCCTAGGAGACCAAATAAAGAAGTATGTCAGGCCTTTGGACCTCTATGTCCCAGTATAGTATTGATGACCAAGACTTCCTTTGAAATGTGAGTTTTTTACTCTTCAGTTATTTTTTAAAAAATAGATTTTATTGATATGTTTTGTTCTTCTGTCACTCAAAATTTCCCCTATGTATCTCCCTTTTTCCAATCTCAAGGAGTCATCTTTTATAAGGAAAAAAGTGAAAGGAAAAAGGAAGAAAGAAAATAATAATAGAAAAGTAAAATTCAGCAAAACTATTCAGTGCATTAAAACAAAAAAATCTGACATTCTATGTTCCATGCAAATTAAACTGTCCCAATTCTACAAAGGATCAGGAGGAAATGTCTTCTTCCAACTTACAGGTTCAGGAGTTCTGAATCCTGAATCCATGAACTTGATTTTCTTTTTGTAATTTTGATAGCTTATTTCAATATAATTGGTTTCCTTTGTGATCCTGTGAATTATATTTTATGTATCTAAATACATTCTTCTGAGAAGGGATCTCATCGTAGCTTTCACCAGACAGCCAAAGGGGCCCAAGACAAAAAGATTAAACCTTTCCATTTTACAGATGAATAATATTAGGTTGCGACTAATTCATTGTTGGTGGAGCTGTGAGCTGATCCAACCATTCTGGAGAACTATTTGGAACTATGCCCAAAGGGCTACAGAAATGTGCATACTCTTTGACTCATCAATATTGCTTTTAGGACTGTATCCCAAAGAGATTACAAAAATGGGAAAGGGTCCCACATGTACAAAAATATAGCAGCTCTCTTTGTGGTAGCCAAGAACTGGAAATTGAGGGGATGCCCATCAACTGAGGAATGGCTGAACAAGTTGTGGTACATGAATGTAATGAAATACTATTGTGCTATAAGAAATGATGAACAGGAAGACTTCAGAGAGCCCTGGAAGGATGTATATGAACTGATGCTAAGTGAAGGAGCAGAACCAGAAGAGCTTTGTGCACAGCAAAAACCACAGTGTGCGAGGAATTTTTCTGGTAGACATAGCCCTTCACAGAAATGCAAGGACCTAAAAAATTCACAATGACTCGAGACAAAACATCTTCCACATCCAGAGAAAAAACTACGTAATTGGATCTTAGAATGAAGTAGACCATTTTCTCTTGTGTTATCTTTTGTTTTGTTTTCATGGTTTCTCCCATTCATTTTAATTCTTCTATGCAACATGACTAAGGTGAAAATGTAATTAATAAGAATATATAAGATTGTATGCCATCTTAGGGAGGGAGGAGGGATGAAGGGGAAAGAAGGGGAAGGGAGGGAGAAAAAAATCTAAGATATATGAAAATGATTGTAGAAAACCAAAAACGAATAAATTAATAAAAATTTGAAAATTAAAAAATAATAAAAAATTTTAACCAAAGAATGTATATGTGAACCTATATAATGTAACACCATCTGAAGGACGGTTGGGGGGGATGAGGGGGAAAGGAGGGAAAGGAAGGGGGAAAATCTAAGCTATATGGAAGCGATTGTAGACAACTGAAAACAAATAAATTAATTTTAAAAAAAAGAAGTCTCCCACACACATTAAAATTATATAAGGCATTAATTGATTGGGCTAAAATGATCATTTTTTCAATAATCTGCTAGATATTAACTACCCAAGATACAAAGTGAAGAGATACAGTATGTTCACCAGTGTCATGAAGAATGTTTCTGTGGAGTACAAGCGAAAGGAAAATGATCAATAAATCATATTTTTTCAATAAAATAAAAACCTGTATACAAATAAGAGAAAATGAGGTTCAAGTAGGTGAAGACGCTTGGGACGTGGTCAAACAGGTATAAATTGTGCCTAGTTGATGACAAGGCGCCACGTGGTGTCATACAGTGAGATTTCCAGGTTTTCTGGGTAGGCAACAGAGGTGAAAAGTCCCCTAAAGTATATGTAGGCCCTCCCGTGGTTTCTCGTGAAAACATACCATGACAATAGGAAGTCCCTTTTTAGGATAAAATGGTCAATATTAATATTATGTTTCTTGGTGGGAGGAAAAATGTGTAATTGCTGAACACTAGGGTCATCTCAAGGCAAAGTTGGCCGGCAGATAAAATTTGGTTTTTGTTCTTAGTCTATCATTGAGCAATTGCTGCTGGGAAGTGGGGCTAGGGTACTGTACCCACTCCTCCTTGCAAGGTCTCTTGAGAGACTCTGAAGCCATGGATACCATCCAACTATGCTCATTCCTGGGAAGGTTAACTTCTAATGAGAGGGTGCTAATTCCCTTCCCTCACACTTTTTGGACTGCAGAAATCTCAACGCCTGTGTCCCAGAGACAAATTATTTAAAGCTAGGAAATAGTCAATGTGGCAAACTTTATTGCTGTCTTATTTTAAGAAATCACCACAACCCACTCACCACTCTCCACCTTCAGCATCTGCCACCCTGATTTGTCAATAGGCCTCAACATTGAGCCAGGACCCTCTACTAACAAAAATATGACAACTTATTAAAGGCTCAGATGATGGTTGGCATTTTTTTAACAATAAAGTATTTTTAATGAAGGAATATTCATTTTTTTTAGACATAATACTATTGCAACCTTAATAGACTTTATATCTTTTATATACACTGAGAAATCAAAAAATTCATTTGACTGGTTTTATTGCAATATTTGCTTTACTACAGTGATCTAGAACCAAACCTGCACTATCTCTGAGATATTTCTGTGCTTTGAATTGATACAATACCCTCTCCCCTGAACCCTACCAATGCCCCCCTATCATAAGGTAGGGGAAGATGAAGAGACTAGTCAGTGTTTTCTGTATCATATTGTCATATCACAAGTCCTTTGACTGATGAACCAAGACTGATAGCCAAGAAGTTCCTCATTCCCAAAGTACCCAAACACTACTTCACGATGTTCCTAATATCCCCCAAATGTCTAAAGGCTCACACTGAAAATTTGACTCCAGTATTGCCAAACCTCCCAAGTTCCTTTCATGAGATGAGCCCATAGGTCAATCCAGCCTCTGCTGTGTTAGCACTTGTTCATTTTATTTTTCCAGAATGTCCTGCTCCTCTTAGCTGTTACTCAGTGTAAGATGTTAACTGATGATAATTTAAGGCAGGGGATCTTTACTTTTTTGTGTCATGGGCCCCTTTTGGCAATCTAATGAAGTTTTTGGATCCCTTCTCCAAGAAATAGTTTTTAAATAATTGAAGGAAATATTAAATTTCAATTGGAAGTCAGTGAAAATAAAGATGTAATTTTTCCTATACCGTTTTGTGTACCACCTGCAATCTACCCGCATGCTCCTTTGTTGGGGTACATGGAGGCCAGTTAAGACATCTTGGCTTAAAGCAGCCATCATTTCCCACTGATGGTTTCACTTTCAGAGCAACCTAAAAAGCTTGAAGTCCTATGCAAATCAAAAGGAATGTGTCTCTACTGGTAGAATTTCAAGCCAGAGTGACAAGCAGTGGGGGAAGAGATATAGTTGGGTGGAAAGGCCTATGGAATGTCCCAAAACACACAGGTTGCCACCACCAATTCCTCCTAGTCATAACATCAACCACTGAACATGCAGACCAGATTCTCATTTTACAGACGCTTCTGTCATTATGACTGGTACCTGATGATCATTTGGTAGTGGTAACAAATCAAGGCAGGATTTGGGAGTAAACCAGATTTTTAATCAATGTCTCTGTGTCTTTCCCGGGAGAAAAAAAATGAGGTGAGTAGATTTGAGTATGGTTTTTCACGTTGACGCTAGGTGGTGGTGTAGAAAGAGCCCTAGATCTCAAGTCAGTAAGACCTTCATTCAAATCCAGCCTCAGAGACTTAATGGCAGTGAGACCTTCATCAAATCACTTAAACTCTCCTGGCCTCAGTTTTATTATTTGTAAAATGGGTCTAAAATAGCACCTACCTTTCAGTGTGTATGGGAAGAATACTGATTTTGTTAACAAAAATTTACTGAGCTAGTCTCTAACCTGAGAATGATGAAATAGAGACAAAATGCCAGTAATCAAATGGAGATTTCATTAATTCATTTCATTAGGGGAAACAGATTTGCAAAATCTAGAATTCTCCTAATCAGAATTCTACCTTGCTGTAATGAAGGCAAAGATTATATACTAAATCACAAGTGGGAAGGGAGAGGGGAAGGTGGATTACAAACAATCATTTTCCAGGGCCTGAGTGGTTTTCCACAACAAGCCTATGAGTCCACAATATGCTATTCTGGAGTCCTGTGAGAATGGTATCATTTCTTTACACACTTGGCCTTGATTTGCTTTGAGGCCTAAGAAAGAAGATCTTTTATTTGAGAGATACATGGAGGCTTCATGAATGGGACATTGGACACTTGGGTTACAGTGGCCTTTGGTCAGTGTCTTTCCTTTTCAGAAATTGTACATAATTAGCATGATCACTTCCTTTCAAAGAGGACCAGTGACATCATGGGGTGATGTATTGACTTGTCTGTGAATTGGATTTGTGAGGCAGAGTTACATAAAGTCATCAACCTCACTTTTTCAGAATCATCAAAATTCATCAAAGTTCAATGGGAAAACAAAATTCAGGACCTGGTCCTTTGTCCCACATTAACTCAGGGTCTGTTTCCTTGGATCTTCTGTCCCTATAATGATGCTTTGGAGAGAAAGCTAAATCTTCTACCATGGCAGGGGTGAGAAAGGTAGCAGGGGAAGGAATGACACCATAAGAAAATTACTTTTCCAATGCCTCAGTTGCCAGATCTGACTTCACTGTACCCAGTCCTTTGGCAATACTCCAACTGAGATTTATAGACATGTGCCTTTTTGATTAGATCCTGCCTTTTTGTATAGAAAAATATTAAATCTTATTTCTAGTTAGAAAATATGTTCTCATTGAAACAGCAAACATTTATTAAGTGTCTACTAAGTGTTAGCTATTAAACTAGCTTCTGGAGATACAAAGGCAAAAAAGAATCTGCACCTACTTTCAAGGTGAAGTCCAATATGTATAGAGATAAGTATGATACCAGATAATTTGATGAGGTAAAGCTAACAGTTGTCAGGAAAGAGGTGATTCTTCACCTGTCGCTCCAAGAAACTGTAGTTTGCACAGCAGCCACACTGGTAAAACTATCTTAGCAGATTGGCTAAACCAGGTTGATGGTAACCCACATTCCTCAAACTCATTGGTGAGTTAGGGGGATGTCTAGCCCAAGCATGTAAAGAAGGGTGAAATGGTCAGATTAGAACAATTTGTTCCAATAGCCATGATGGTGGTAAAGTAGACTCTGTGAAAAGCTTAGAGACTGATCAGTCATAGATGACACCAATGTCATCCACTGAATCCTGAGCCATCACCAGCTATCCTGCCTTTGTTTGCCATTGGATTTTGATGACTCTGGAAGAGTGAAGCTGATGACTTTATATAACTCTGCCTTACTTAAATCCAATTCACAGGCAAGTCAATATATCACCCCATGATTTCATTGGCCCTCTTTAAAAGGAAGACTAAATAATAATGAAGGTACCAGACTGAAACTTTAACAGAAGGTAAGTATTCTGAGGAAATATAGATTTTAGAGCTTTAAAGACATCTAGGGAAGAGGTGGGGTTGTTAAGGGGATTTGTACTGTGAAGTCTGGATTCAGTCAAAGGGATGCACTTGAGGACCTAAAGGCCCACATATAGTCTTGAGACCATAGGTTCCCCACCCTTGAATTCTAGCCTAGCCCTCTCATTTTAAAGACAAGGAACTCAGTTCAAGAAAAGTTAAATGACTTGCTCTAGATCACAGAACTAGAAATCTGAATTTTGGACTTAGGTTTCCTTGACTCCAAATTCAACATATTGTCTACCCCACTACACGTAGGGAATGGTTTTTCAGGCACCAGCACCAGGTTAGTGCAGAGAGGTAGGAGAGATAGTGGTAAGTGCAGAGAATAGCCAGTGGGCCAGCTTGATGGATTTCCTTCCTAATGTCATGATCCTCTCTGAGAATGAAGGACAAACACTAAGATTTCCTAAAGTGTAGTGATCTAGAGTTATGCCTGACAGATAAGTCTGGTATAGACCTTGGAGGCCTTTAAATGCCAGACTGAGGAATGTGTATTTTATCTTGGAAGCAGTGAGAAATCAGTAAAAGTCTCTGAAGAACAAGGAAGAGCCCTGCTCTAACATAATTCTTAGGAAGATTATTTTTATAGTTGCATAAAGGATAGCTTAGAGAAGGGGGAAATACTAGAGGTAAGGACATGACTTAGGAAGCTCTTATTGATGAGGATGGAGTATAGGAGAGAGGTTCGGATGTGAAAGAATTCACTTAGATGTTCTCATAGCTAGCAGGAGTTTTATTGATGCCAAAGCAAACAGGCCTATATTAACAAGGCTAAGTATCTGGGTATCTGGGGAAGCTGCGTTTATATAGCAAAATTCTGGATGAGGATGTAGTTATATAGTTTTCTGGTAGTTCAAGATAAGGGGAAGTTTTATGGATAGAGTATCTCTGGTCAACAAATAGGATCCTGGAAAAGAAGAGAGTGAGGTTTTGAGTTGCCTGGGCCCTTGCTGCCTGTATCCATATTTGTTGAAATGCTGGCAATAATGGTCTCTTGGTCAGGCCCCTTGCCTGTCAGATTTGAAAGTAGGTGAACAATTACTATGGCAGGGAGGGCTTTAAGGGAATGCTCAAAGGATAAATTCCATGAAGAGTTTGGAGGGAACTTGCTTGAATCTGGGTCACAGTCCTGGTGCCACAAGCTCAAGACAGTAGCCTTGTAAATATCAGAAAAATAATCAATGGACAGATATAGCAACAAACAGAGAGGTCTCCTCCCCAAGACTAATCACATCTCCAAGAACAACATTCTCACCTAACTGCCTGTCCATCTAACACACATCTTTCTTCTTCAATAGAATAGCATGAGAAACTTTATAAAATACTTTACTGAAATCTCGTGATGCCATGACTTGCAAGTGAATTGGATTTAAGTGAGCAGAGGAAAAAAAAAGAGGAAAAGCCATGGGGATTATGGTGACACAGCCAGCAGTCACATACTCTGCCTCATCCCATAGAATTCCCTATTTGAATTAAGGTATTAAACTTACAGTCTGGGGGGAGCAGGCTTAGCCCCAGGCACCTGGTGGGAATCAGGAATAGGTGAATTAGGGAGAGAAGTGGTTCAAGGCAGGGTCCAGAACCTAGCATAGCTGGAAAGCACATAGGTAAATCCATGTTGGGGAGGAGCTTTAATGCATAGTATTATTTAAATGATCCCTGTTCTGACTGATCATACCCTGCATACCTCTCATACTTCACATTCTATATCCATCTATCTCTAGTATTCCTTTCTGCCTCATTTCATCTTGTGGAAGCCTAGGGAAGAGGTGACAGGGGCCTGAACTAGAGTGGTTATCTTGTGGATAAAGAGAAGAGAATAGAGTGGAGTGCAGACCAGACCAGCATGTGGAGTGCAGAGCAGTAGGGACAGGATCCAGAACAGGATTCAGGGAGCCACTGCCAGCAGTTCCCAGAGTCCTCAACCCACAAACACCACAGACAACTTCAAAGGTCATGGAGAGGGCAGCTTCACCAGGAGAGGGGAGCCTTGTCTGGACCTCCAGCAGCAGGCACTGAAGTGGCAGCTGCTATTTTCAGAGCCCTCCACCTAGAGCCCAGGGGGAGTTGAAGACCTGATTGAATCTCAGCCCTGAGTGCTGCCCTGGGAGACTTCTGCCTAAAGTCCTGGGGGAATTGAGCCACTGATCTGATTCTCAGCCCTAAGTTCCACCCAGGGGTGAGGAGGAGCAATGGTGGTGGAGCTAGAAGTGGTTGTGATGGAGCAATTCAATTGCAGATTCTGGGCAGAAAAGTTTTTGGTTTCTCCCAGAGCAGTGTGCAGCTCAGGAGAGGAGTAAACACCTTTCCCTTGATGTGCCACCTTGGAGGAACTGAGAACTTGCAGGTCCCCAGAATATACCCTCTTCTTGACAAGAGTCTCAAAAGTCAAGTAACATCCTGGGAAAATGCCCAAAAAAGGGAGTAAAAATAAGAAGGTTATTTTCTTGGTGAACAAGTATTTTCTTCCATCCTTTCAGATGAGGAAGAACAAAGAATATCATCAGAGGAAGTCAGGGTTTCTGGATCCAAAACCTCCAAAATAAATATGCAATGATCTCAGGCCATGAAAGAGTTCAAAAAGGATTTTGAAAATCAAATAAGAGAGGTGGAGGAAAAATTGGGAAGAGAAATAAGAGTGATGAAAGAAAATCACGAAAAGCTAGTCAACAGCTTGCTAAAGGAGACCCCCAAAAAATACTGAAGAAAATAACACCTTTAAAAATAGGCTAACACAGTTGGTCAAAGAGGTCCAAAAATCCAAAGAGGAGAAGGATGCCCTAAAAAGCAGAAAAGGCCAAATAGAAAAGGAGGTTCAAAAGCTCACTGAAGAAAATAGTTCTTTAAAAATTAGAATGGAGCAAATGGAAGCTAATGACTTCATGAGAAACCAAGAAATTACAAAACAACATCAAAAAATAAAAAAAAAAATAGAGGACAATGTGAAATATCTCATTGGAAAAACAGCTGACGTGAAAAGTAAATCCAGAGGAGACAATTTCAAAATTATAGGACATCATCTTTCATGAAATTATCAAGAAAAACTGCCCTGATAGTCTAGAACCAGAGGTAAAATGAATATTGTAAGAATCCACTGATCATCCTCTCTAAGAGATCCAAAAAGAGAAACTCCTAGGAATATTGTAGCCAAATTCCAGAGTTCCCAGGTCAAGGAGAAAATATTGCAAGCAGCCAGAAAGTAACAGTTTGAGTGTTGTGGAAATACAATCAGGATAACACTGGATCTGGCAGCTTCTACATTGAGGGATTGAAGGGTTTGGAATAGGATATTGCAGAAGTCAAAGGAACTGGGATTAAAACTAGGAATCACCTACCCAGCAAAACTGAGTATAGTACTTCAAGGGAAAAAAATGGTAATTCAACACAATAGAGAACTTTCAAGCATTCTTGATGAAAAGACCAGAACTGAATAGAAAATTTACTTTCAAACACAAGAATCAAGAGAAGCATGAAAAGGTAAACAGGAAAGAGAACTCATAAGGGACTTTCTAAAGTTGAACTGCTTACATTCCTACATGGAAAGATAATACTTGTAACTATTGAAATTTTTCTCAGTATTTGGGTAGCTGGGGGGATTACACACACATTCACACACACACACACCCACACCCACACCCACATCCGCACACACACACACACACACACACACATAGAACACAGAGTGAGTTGAATAAGAAAGGATGATACCTAAAAAAAATTATCACTCATCAAGGAAGCAAGAAAAAGTTTCTTCAGTGGAGGAGAAAAGGGAGGATGTAAGAGGGAAAAAAGAAAGCTTACTCTCTTCACATTTGGCTTGAAAGAATGACATACTCAGTCAGTTTAGTATGAAAGTATATCTTACAGTACGGAAAGGTAGGGGAGAAGGGGACAAGTGCGGTGAGGGGGATGATAGAAGGGAGGGCAAATGGGAGAAGGGAATAATCAGAATCAAATACTTTAGAAGAGGGACAAGGTCAAAAGAGAGAGAATAGAATAAATGGGGGGCAGGAAGTCTTTTGCAAAATTACACATATACGGCCTATATTGAATTGCCTGCCTTCTCAGTAGGAAAGGGTAGGGAGGGAGGAAGGGAGAGAAGTTGGAATCCAAAGCATTAGGAATGAATGTTGAGAATTGTTTTTGCATTCAACTGGGAAATAAGAAATACAAGTAATGGGGTATAGATACCAACCTTGCCCTACAAGAAAAGAGAGAAGAAGGGGATAAGGGAAGGGAGGGATGTGATAGAAAGGAGGGCATATTGAGGGAAGGGGTAATCAGAATGCAAAGCATTATGAGGTGGGGAAAGGGGAGACAGGGAGAAAATTTGGAACTCAAAATTTTGTGGAAATGAATGTTGAAAACTAAAAATAAATAAATACATTTTTTTAAAAATATAGAGATGGGAAACTGTTAAAGATGTGAAATGAGGAAAAGGGAGAGTCTTAGTTTCCCTAATTTAGTCACGTGGAAAGAAAGAAAAATAAATGAAGAACTTAAGAAATATATCACAAGCATAATAGAGGTATAACGAGGTGGTGAGGGGGCCTTCAATTCTATAGATATCACCCAGAGTAATCTCTGTCTCTCGTTCTCTCACACTGCTTTTCTCTCTATCTCTTTCTCTCTCTCCCTGGCAAAAATAGTGCCAGGAGTGCAAAAGTTCATAATGAGATGAAGCTAACAATGAAGTTTACTTGTGGTAGATGGGAAAATGACAACAGACAATAAGGAAAAGGCAGAGTTAATTCAATTTTTGTTTCCATTTTCTTTACCAAGGAGAACGGCCTTTGGAAATGATAGAACAAAAATGACTGAGAAAGTTAATACCAAAGGTTAGTAAGAAAGCACCTGGTTGCCCTTGATGAAATCAAACCACTTGCTTAACCTTAACTGAACTACATCTTCAGATAAAAAAAGAACCAGAAGATGCAATTTCTAAGACAGTGATATTTGAAAGATTGTGTAAACAGGAATGGTACCACAGAATTGGAGAAGGACAAATGTCCTGATTTTCAAAAAAGGGAAGAAACAGAGCCTGATCAGTGAATTTGACTGATTCCTGGTAAAATTCTAGGAAAACAAATGCAAATATGAAAGAGATGTTTGTAAACATCTAGGAATGAATGTACATGATGGTCCCAAAGAGCCATCAGGTCTTCCTCAAGATCAGATTATTTCAGACAAACCTTATTTCACTTTTTGACAAGACTATTATCTGGTAGGGGAACATGTAGCTATGATTTTAGCAAAAGTTTTCATAAAGTATCTCATAGTTTTCTTATGGATAAGATTCAGATCTGGTGACCTAAACAATACAATTGGATGAATACAAAACTGGTCAGATGGCCAGGATTTTATGGCTCAATGAGAAGATAGCAAAACGTCTCTAGTGGAACCTAAATTGCTTATTTGTAAAATGATAACATTGGATTAAATTATCTTTGAGGGTTCTTTCAGCAGTCAATCTATGATCTCGGATTTGGTGCTCCCTCTTTCTTACAACTTCCTTGATCCTACCAGCTTTCAATGCTCTTTGCCTCATCAAAGGACCTTGTATTATACTTACCTTATTCAAAACACTTCAAACCTAGCCCCTACTCACCTTTCCAGTTTTTTATATCCTTCTCCAGGCCATGTCATCTACTCTTTGATCCAGTGATGCTGACCTCCTTGTTCTTCCATGAACATGACACTCCATTTCTACTCTGGGAATTTTCTCTATCTCTCATTCTTTCAATGCTCTCCCTCCTTAATTCTGCCTACTGACTTCTCTGACTTCTTTTAAGTCTCAACTAAAATCTCATCTTTTACTGAAAGCTCTTCCCAACTCTTCATAATTATAACACCTTCCCTCTGTTCATTATTTTCTATTTAACCTGTATATGGTTTGTTTGTTTGCATGTGCTTGCATTCTTTCTCCCCTATTAGACCATGAGCTTCTTGAGGGCAGGGACTATCTTTTGCCTCCATTTGTATCCCTAGCACTTAGCACAATGCCTGGCACATAGTCAATTGTGAATATTGATTAATCTGTATATATGTTATATTACTCCTAAAATCTGTGCTTAGGATCTCCTCTTGACCTGGTGTCATTTTAACACTTTTTATCAATGACTTAGATAAGGGCAAAGATAGCATTCTCATCAAATTTGAAGAAGTCACCAAGTTAAAAGTGATAGCAACTGGGTAACAGAGTTAGTGTCCCCTCAAAGCTTGACAGGCTAAACCATCAGACTGTCTATACATAGCAGACATTTAATAAATGCTTATTGGCTATTTAACATGAAGACCTTCAATAGAGACAAATGGAATATTTTATAAGTGGGCATAAAGAATCAACTCTACAGATGTAAGGTGGGAAAAGGCATAGGTTGATGACAGTTTGTCTGAAAAAATATCTGGAGATTTTAGTTCAAGCTCAATGAGTCAGCAGTGTCATATGGTTGCCCCATAAGCTAATAGGATCTTGGGTTATATTGAGAGAAATAAAGCAGGAGAGTCTTCCCCTCCCATCTGTCCTGGCTGGGGTCCCCACAATCATAGGAACAAAAGAGGGGCAGACTGTATTCATTTAAGTCTGGTGGGGAAGGGATTATTGAGTAGACACATTTTACTGTAATTTCCTGAGGGAGCATTTATTGTTAGGGTATATTTTGTGACTCAATCTTATCTTTCTCAGCAAGAAGAGATATGTTTACTTAGCAATGACAACAACTAAAAAATAGCTTCTAGGAATCTGGTCCCTTTGAGTCTGACCTCATCTATAGAATAATGTTCAATTCTGAAGACTGCAGTTTATGAAGGACATTGATAGGTGGAAGAAGGTTCAAGGGTGAGCAGCCAAGATGGTGCCAGACTTTGAGTCCCCATCATATGAATATGGATGGAAGGAAAAACAGATATTGTGCTTAAAAAGAAGGGACTTGGGGGGGGGGGAACATGATAACTACTTATAGTAATTGAAAAGTTGTCTTGTGAAAAAAAGAACTGGGCTTGTTCAGTTTGGCCCTAGAGGATCAAACCAGGAGCAATGTAGGGAAAGTACAAAGAGGCCTCTTCAAGCTTAATGTCAGAAAGCAAGCGAACTGATAGACAACAATAAACTCCCATAAAATTTCCTAATCAGTCTAGGTATCCCAAAGTGGAATGGACTGCCCCAGAAAGGTGGTGAGTTCCTCTCACTTAGAGGTCTTCAAACTGAAGGATGGATGACTACCTTTCGAGTATGCTCCAGCAGTGACTCCTTTCAGATATGGATTAGGCCAGTGATGGGGAACCTGTGGCCTTGAAGCCATAGATGGCCCTCTAGGTCCTCAAGTGTCCTTTGACCAAATCCAAACATCACAAGTCCTGTAGATCTAGCGGGCTACATGTGGCCTCGAGGCCACAGGTTCTCCACAACTGGGCTAGGCTAACTCAGTGCCTTAAATTTCACTTAGTTCTCATGAACTTGTTAGTTTTTATTTTTTTCTTTCTATTTTAATAATTGTATTTCAATGTAGCTGGTTTCCTTTGTAATAAAATGTATTTTATTTTTTGGATTTGGCTCTTCTAAGGAGTCCTTACTTACTCTTTCTCGGATTCTGCCAAAGGTGTTCAGGACACAAAAACAAGCTTATGAACCTTAGGAAAAGAGGTCTAGAGTGAGAATTGTTTAATCTCTACCATTCTATGAGTTTGAAATTCTGGGTCACAGGTCAGAAAGAGCCGGCCCTCAGAGCTGGTTTTTGGATTGGTTTCTTCCTTTTGTTACAGGGCTAAGAATAAGAACATTAACGACAAAAATAAGTAGCATCTTATAGAGCTCTAAGTGTGTTAACAAATATTGTGTAATTTTATCTTCACAACAACTCGGAATGGTAGGTGCATTAGTGTCCTAATTTTATAGACAAGGAAACTGAGGCAGACAGAAACTCAGTAACTTACCCAGAATCACACAGCTGGTAAGTGTTGGAGATCCCTTTTGAAATCTGTCCTTCCCATCCAGCATTCTATTCATGGTCACCTGAGAACCTTTTAAGCTCTGCTGGGCTTACTACCCCACAAAGAATTCTTCCCAAGGAATCATTTTTTCCCCTGAGGGGCCTTCTGTGGCTACTCTGTTCCCCAAGGGAAATCTTTAAGCAGAGAGAGTTAATTAGCTAATTGGCATTTCAAAGGGCAAATGATAACTATCTTTGGAAATGCCAATTAACTGACTGAGGTGATAAGGGATAATTTGATTCTGGATGTCAAAACCTTAGGGAGTCTGAGTACAGGATGGAGAAACTGACCTCTTAAGAACCTCAGATCTCTGTCCTTTGATCTTGTTTTCTAACTCTCTTTTCATGTCTCTCCTGCCTTCTCTCATTCCCCTTCTTAGTCATTTTCTTCCTATTCTTCTTAACCCTCCCCTCCATCTTTTCCTTGCCTCTATCTTTCTCTTGCTTTTAATGACCATAATCCAGAATTCAAATGTGTATATATATATATATATGCATGTATATATATATGCATGTATATATGCATGAATATATATATATATATATATATATATATATATATATATATTTGATATCTGTTCTATTTATTGAATAAAAATTCCCCACATTTAATTTTAAAATTAGGCTTTTGTCCTTTCTGTCTCAGTCTTTGTTTGTCTGTCTTTCCCCTGTTCCACACTCATCTCTTTTTTCCAAAAGCAAGCATCTACAAATTAAACAATTTTTTTGAGTGTGAACCATATTAATGTTTGTTTTTTTCTTCTTTGGAACTGTGACAAAAAGAAAGAGAGAGAGACAGAGAGAGAGAGAGAGAGAAAGAAAGAAAGATAGAAAGGAAGAGAAAGAAAGAAAGGATGGAGGAAAGAAAAAGAAAAATATTTGCTTTGTGAAATGAATGTTTCTACTGTGTTGTATATTATTAACATTCTATGATCTTAAAAAAAATCCTTCCCAATGTAATCAATCAACAACCATTCATGGGGGCAGAGCCAAGATGGCGGAGTAGAAAGACTCACATATGCTAGCTCCGAACCCGCAGCCCATAGATTTCCTCTAAAAAGAACTCCCAACAAATTCTGGAACAGTGGAAGCCACACAGCAACACAGTGAAGGAGATTTCCATTCCAGAGAGCCCTGAAAAACCGATCCCCAAAGGTCCATCATGCACCAGATGGGAGCGGAGCCCTGCCCTGCCCTGGCCACGCGGCACTGAGAGGAGTGAGCAGATCTGAGCAATCTCCAGTGGCCATGAAGGTCCCTCCACCCACAGACTCACAGGTCAGTGAAAGAGACATCTGGATGGGCTGAGAGGAGAGCAGGGTGTCTCCATAACTCAGGCCCCCTCGGAAGGCAGCGGCAGAGGCAGCAGGCGGCCAGAGGCTCCCAGAGCAGGCAGGAGCTCAGCAGCAGCTCCATTACAGAAGGTCTCTGCATAAACCCCATGAGGGAACTGAGCCTGGGAGGCAGCCCTGCCCCCACCTGAGAACCTGATTTAATCTTACCCTGAATAGCAGCCAGCCAGCCACAGAAAGCACTGAGGCTTGGGAGCAGCATTTGAATCTCAGACCCCAAGCACTAGCTGGGCGGATCTAGGCCAGGGGTGGAGAGGAATCTCAGAAGTCAAGTAACTGGCTGGGAAAATGCCCAGAAAAGGGAAGAAAAATAACACCATAGAAGGTTACTTTCTTGGAGAAAAAATGATTCCCCCCTTCCTCTCTGACAAGGAAGAAAACTGCTGACCATCAGGTGAAGACATAAGAGTCAAGGCCTCTGTATCCCAAAGACTTGAAAGAGATACCCCATGGGCTCAGGCCATGGAAGAGCTCAAAAAGGATTTTGAAAATCAAGTCAGACAGGTGGAGGAAAAACTGGGAAGAGAAATGAGAGAGATGCAATAAAAGCATGAAAAACAGGTCAATACCTTAATAAAGGAGACCCAAAAAACTGCTGAAGAAAATAACACCTTGAAAAATAGGCTAACTCAATTGGCAAACGAAGTTCAAAAAGCCAATGAGGAGAAGAATGCTTTCAAAAGCAGAATTAGCCAAGTGGAAAAAGAGGTTCCAAAGCTCACTGAAGAAAATAGTTCTCTCAAAATTAGAATGGAACAGATGGAGGCCAATGACTTTCTAAGAAACCAAGAAATCACAAAACAAAACCAAAAGAATGACAAAATGGAAGATAATGTGAAATATCTCATTGCAAAAACA
>CM053769.1:659181827-659283954 GCA_028658325.1 Potorous gilbertii | reverse complement strand
GTATTGTTCTTGCTACTAGGAAATAAGAAATACAGGTAATGGGGAATAGAAAGTTATCTGGCCCTACAGGACAAAAGAGAAGATGGGGACAAGAGAAGGGAGAGATGATAGAAGAAAGGGCTGATTGGTGATAGGGGAAATTAGAATGCTCAGTGTACTGGGGTGGGGGAGGAGATAAATGGGGAGAAAATTTTGGAACCTAAAATCTTGTGAAAATGAATGTATAAAGTTAAATAAATAAATTTATATTAAAAAAAAACAACCATTCTTGAATAGCTCAGACTTACTGTGTTCAAAACACCATTTGGTGCTGAGGGAGACACAAAGGATTATGACATGATCTCTACCCTCAAACAGACTAAGATTTAATTAGCAGAGAGGAATTAAACATGGCTATGGTTCTATGATAAAAGGATCATATATTACAACTGAAAGTCCTCAGTGGTCATATAATGCAATTTCCTCATTTTTCAGATCCTGTAACAGAGGCCCATAGATACTGAATACTTTCCTCAAGGTTACACAGACACAATCAAGGGCCTTCAAACCATGTCCTTGAATTCTAGGTTTGGAATCCTCATTACTGTGCCCCAACTGCCCTTCAATGATTTAAATAACATTTCAAGATTACTCCAAGTAATTTCCATTATGTACCTTAAAGTGCTTAGCAGACTGCCTGGCATGTAGTGGATGCTTAATAAATGCTATATGATTGATTGACATAAGCATGTTTTAAAGTCAAACAGGATTAATATATTAATAAAAGTATCTTTTTCACACTCTTAGAAGGGTAAAACCCTCTCTAACAAATATAACTTCCCTTTGATGTTTCAAGGAGAAGTGGTAGGACCATTAGGGCTCTTTAAAGAGTGCTTCCTAATGGTAACTGAGCCATAAACTCTAGGCCATGGTCACTTTCTGGCTTTTTGAGGAACAGTACAGTAGATTTTTAGCCCCTGTGCCAGCTTCAATGTCTCTGGCACTCATTCAGAAGTAGAATCATTTAAAAGAAAGCTCTTCTCTTGTTAAATATGCAACTAATATGACATTTAAAATGTCATTTAAAATGTAATAGCTAAGTTCCTAGAATCAATCATATAAAACTAACAGTACTCTGTATAAAAGAAATTTAAAATCAAGGGAAAAATCTTTTTTTTCAATGTCAGAGAGAAATAAAGCTTTCTCAGATTACTCTTCTGTCTAGAATAGATTGGATCTGGTCCTGGAGACTGGGAAATGGGCCTGATGTTCTTCAGAGGTCTTTTACCCTACAGTAGATAGCAGACCAACTTTGGAGTCAGAAAAACGTAGGTTGTAATACTGCGTCTGATGCACATTAATTGAGTGACCATGGGCAAGACTTTTCTGTGATGAGACAACTTTCTAAAACTATAAGTTAAAGAGTTGTATTTATGTTGGTGGAGGGAGTATCTACATTGGGAGTTGCCATCATCAATGAAATCACAAAAAGGTCTCTGTCTTTCTCTCTCTGTGTCTCTCCCTATCTTTCTCTCTCTGTGTCTCTCCCTATCTTTCTCTCTCTGTGTCTCTCCCTATCTTTCTCTCTCTGTGTCTCTCCCTATCTTTCTCTCTCTGTGTCTCTCCCTATCTTTCTCTCTCTGTGTCTCTCCCTATCTTTCTCTCTCTGTGTCTCTCCCTATCTTTCTCTCTCTGTGTCTCTCCCTATCTTTCTCTCTCTCTGTCTCTCCCTATCTTTCTCTCTCTCTGTCTCTCCCTATCTTTCTCTTTCTGCATCTCTCCCTATCTTTCTCTCTCTCTGTCTCTCCCTATCTTTCTCTCTCTCCCTATCTTTCTCTCTCTCTCTCTCTCTCTCCCTATCTTTCTCTCTCTGTGTCTCTCCCTATCTTTCTCTCTCTGTGTCTCTCCTTATCTTTCTCTCTCTGTGTCTCTCCCTATCTTTCTCTCTCTCTGTCTCTCTCTATCTTTCTTTTTCTGCATCTCTCCCTATCTTTCTCTCTCTCTGTCTCTCCCTATCTTTCTCTCTCTCTGTGTCTCTTCCTGTCTTTCTCTCTCTCTCTATCTCTCCCTATCTTTCTCTCTCTGTGTCTCTCCCTATCTTTCTCTCTCTGTCTCTCCCTATCTTTCTTTTTCTGCATCTCTCCCTATCTTTCTCTCTCTCTCTGTCTCTCCCTATCTTTCTCTCTCTCTCTGTCTCTCCCTGTCTTTCTCCCTCTCTCTGTCTTTTTTCTCTCTCTCCCTATGTTGTCCAGGATGAAGGTACAGTAGCATTCAGGAATCTAATTGCACTGCTGATCAGCACAGAAGTTTTCCTGCTCCCTTTCAAACCTGGGTCAATATGACTCCTTAGTCAGCCCTAGGCAGCTGCCCTGTCTCAGAGGCTCACCAGATTGGTATTGAACTCTACTGGTTTTAACCTTACTGTAGCTCAGACTCCAAAACACAAATGATCCATCAGCCTTAGCTACTTCAGCAGTAGGGCTATAACATGAACCATAAAACTGGGCTAGAATCCTTCTTTAACAATTGGTTTTGTTTTGTTTTGTGGGTTTGGTGATGACACAAGAGAAAATGACACTGTTCTTTAAGTTCATCTGGACCTCGGAAAGGTTTGCCTGCTTCTTGAATTCCATAAAATGATTATGGTTAGAGAATCTGTTCTCCACATATTCTTGGAGTTCTAGAATATGGCTACTGTCGATAGCTTTAACCACTGCAAGAGACAGGTTTGGGTAAGTGAGATAACATACAGTGCCTCAATCAATTTTCAATCTAAAATGCTTTGCAAAATTTTAAAAGATTTGTAAATGTTTTGTAACAAAAAAGTCTTTTTAACAACTTTTGACAACTTCTCATGACTGCATGGATCATATCATACCAATAACATCCATGGGGTTTTCTTGGCAAAGATACTGGAGTGGTTGATCATTTCCTTTCCCAGTAGATTAAGGCAAACAGAGGTCAAGTTAGTTGCCCAGGGTCACATAACAAGTAAATGTTTGAGGTGGGATTTAAACTCAGGTCTTCCTGACTCCAGGTCCCCTGCTCCATCCACTAGAGCCACCTAGGTGCTTCCTTACTATTATTGATGAGGTGATGGAGGTGATATAGAGGGAAGAAAAAGACCTAAATTCAAATCCTACCTCAAAGGCTTATTAAATGTTTGGCCTTGGGCAAGTCACTTAACCTTTGTCAGCCTCTTGTGTTCTGTAAAATGTTAATGATAATAGCAGCTACCTCTCAGGGTTGCTGTAAAGATGAAGTAAGATAATATTTTTATAGTACTTTGCAAACCTTAAAGACCTATATAAATAGTAGCTATTACCAATGGGAGAGTAGTATGTAACTTTTTAAAAAACTAGTATTTTATTTTTTCCAATTATATGTACAGATAATTTTTAGCATTCATTTTTTACAAGATTTTGAGTTTCAAGCCCCTTCCTAAAATTGTAAGCAATTTGATCTTGGATTGTAAAACATCTTTCCACATTTGTCATATTTGTGAAAGAAACAGATCAAAAGAAAAAAAAACAGAAATAAAGTAAGTGAAAATAGCATACTTTGACCTGCATTCAAAGTTTATCAGTTCTCTCTCTGAATGAGAATAGCATGTTCCTTCATGAGTCCTTTGTAATTATCTTGGATCATTGTATTTCTGAGAAGGGCTAAATCATTCATAGTAGATCATCACACAATTGCTGTTACTATGTACAGTGTTTTCCTGGTTCTGCTCAATTCACTTTGTGTCAGATCATAAAAGTCTTTCCAGGTTTTTTCTGAAATCTGCCTACTCATCATTTCTTATTTCATAATAGTATTTCATTACATTCATATACCACAACTTGCTTAACCATTCCCCAACTGATGGGTAGGAGGTAATCTTCTTAAGGGCAGGTTCTGTATGCTTAATCTTTTTTATTTATTTTAGCCTCAGTGCCTAGTATAGGCCCTTGCATATACCAGATGTTTAATGAATGTTTACTGATTTGAAACATCAGTGTCTATGGGGATCAATGCTATCTCCTTGTGAAGAATCCACAGGAAGAATCCAATAGCCTTAAAGCCTTGTGGAGCCAGATTAACTTTTGTGGCACCAGTATTTCTATGATAGTTGGCCAGAGAGTTTGCCTAGGGGTTGAGGGTTTTCTTCTCTTATGACTTTCTAAATTTTCTTTGATCATTCATCTCCAGCTCAAAGTCTAATCTGACCTGGTGTTCCTCAGCAGCTGACCTAACTTGCCTCTTTAAGCTCATAGATGTGCTTTCTCTCTCTGTTCTTGCCTCTATATGATACTTTTCAGTCTTAGTACCCACTACCCTTCCTCTTTCTCCCTCCACGTGTCACAGGGGAAAATTTTCTTGAAAAACATGCATAAATTCAAAAGTAATATACCAAGCTAAGCTAACCAAAATTAAAAAAAATACTCTCTAGTGTCAGATTTGGAGATGAGAGAGATGAGGGAGATTGCAACTTCTAAGCTACTTTTTTCTAGTTAGTTTCACAGAAATATCTGAGCCTACTTTCATTTCTGCTTGGTCAGAGCACTTAGCTTCCTAATGTCCCCATTTGAGAAAAATGTCATATATTTAAAAATAGAAGAAACCTTAGAAGTCACTGAGTTCAACCCCTTTATTTTACAGATGAGGAAACAGATTAAGAAATTTACCTAGAATTATACAGGAATAACTATTTGAAGCAGTATTGGAACCTAAGTCTTCCACAAGGCTTTAAGGCTATTGGATGCTTCCTGTGGATTCTGCACAAGGAGGTACCATTGATTCCCATAGACACTGGTGTTTCAGTTCAGTAAATATTCATTAAACATCTGGTGTATGCAAAGGCCTCTGTCCCACACCCTACCCACTACGACATAGTGCCCTTCCACACAAAGCACTCCAAAAAAAGCTTACTGTCCCAAGCCCATAGGTCAATTCTGTAGAAAAATTAGGACAATTTTCAACCAGTTAGAAATAGAGACATTTTTCGAACTCCAAATGGAATTTCTGCTAGGTAAAGACAGAATTTTCAAAGTCAAGTCTCTCCTGGCACCAAGTGCAGTGTATACAAAGAATGCTAAACCTAAATCAAGGGAACCCTGGATTTGAATTCTGTCTCAGACACTAATTATGTAGCTTTGGGGCATTACTTGATCTCTTTAAGATTAAGTTTCCTTATCTGTAAAATGGGGATAATTCACCCATAATCCCTTCCCCTGAAGGTTCTGTGAAGGAATACATGTAAAGCACATCATTAAACATTAAGTAACAACAGTACCAGCTATCATGATAGTTATTTTACATATCTGTCAAAGACAAAACTTTCAGGTAACGAATAAATAGAAAATGCTTTTTTAAATAACCATCATTATACAGAATAGGGGGTTCCTCTAAAGTTCTTATTTTCTGTATACTATTTATTTAAAGTGTTTCATTTTAAAAGAACTGAATCTATGTATAATAAAAAAGGTAATCTCACCTTGCCATAGACAAAGAGAGTCATGTTGTTCTAGGCAGCTAGGGAATACAGTGGCTAGAGTGATCCCATTATGAGGGGATATTATATATGTCTTCAAACATCTGAAGTGCTTCCATATGCGAGTGATATTTATACAGGCAGCTAGGTGGATAGAGTACTACAGTGGATAGAGCCTGGAATCAGGAAGAAATGAGTTCAAATCCAATCTTAGACACTTACTAGCTGTTGTTCCTGAACAAGTCACATAACCTTGTTTTCCTCAGTTTCCCCATCTGTGAAATGAGCTAGAGAAGGAAATGACAAACCATTCCAATATTTTTGCCAAGAAAACCCCAAAAGGAGATCGCAAAGAGTAGGACATCAACAACAAAACAGCATTTATTCCCCAGGATCACTGTATAACATTTATAAATATTTATAAAACACTTTGCTAACCTTAAAATGTGGCACAAATATTAGCTATCTTTATTGTGGTGGCTGTTAATATTATGGTATGGGCTGGAGAAAGAAAAGAAAATAGAATGTATGATAGGAAAAAGGGTATTTTCCAGCATGTTGTTTAATGAAAGCAGTGGATAACATTGTTTATTTCTTATGTTACTTCACTCTTTTTTAGCACTCTGTGAGCTCAGTTTCTCAGAAAGCTGCTGCAAACCTGTTTTGACCTCCTGGCTGCTGACGTTGGAGACTACACTGCTTCAATCAATTTTCCCTGTGCTTTTCAATAATGCTAATTTCCATCTAGACTTGGGACAGAATTGGAAAAAAGGCAGCCAGCTTCAGGGCTCATTTCCAGTCCTCGCACATGGCAATATCCTTTGGAGTACAAGGAGACAATTCTTATGTCAGTTTCCAAGATTAAAGATATTAATGAAGTAGGTAACAAAGTGCTCTGCCTCCGAATTCTTTCTCTCTCTTACAGTTCTACCTTGACTTTTCTAAAGGGCAAAGGATCATATGGATGTCTGAGACAAAGGGACAAATTAAAAACAAGAGATTAATGACGCATTTAATTGAGAGTCATCCTACATGAAGTTTAACACCACAAAGGAACATGAAATCAATCATATGAAATGAATAGCACAAGGTGGGGGGCTGTGGCGCCGGCGACATTTCAGATTTTATTGATTAACTTACTGAAAAGTCTGGCTCCAGATGCAGAATTAGAATAGCAAGAAAAGAGCAAGGATTTTTACATGGGCTGTGAGGGTTTGGGAGGACTCACCCTGTAAGTATTATAAGAGATGGAGAAATTAACACGCCTTGCACGTCTTTGTTACCTGGAATCTTTGCATTTGACATTTCGGAAGCAAGGGAAGGGAATGGCTTGAAAAGTTGAAAAGCCAATTCATCACAATGTCTGACATTTTTAGGCTGATGTTATCGCCTGCGATTTAAAATTCAGAATATTATAAACTGAAAAGTCAGATAATACACATCAGCAAAACAAAGAGCCTGCTACATAATTTGCTCTCCCCTCCCCTTCTCTGCCCTCCTCCTCTCCTCTCCTGTCCTATCTTATCCTTCTCCTCTCTATCTCTGTTTCTGTCTGTCTGTCTGTCTGTCTCTCTCTCTCTCTCTGTCTTTCTCACTTACTCTCTCAGTCATTCTGGTATGATGTTTATTTCAGTTCCCTCTAAACAAGTAGCTTTGCCCTGAATTTGTTTTTTTCTTCTGTGACTTATAAAACATATAGGACCTTTGGGATGCAGGCTAGGATAGTAACAGCTGTGTGAAAGGGTATAATTCCTCATTGCTTTCTAGAATGGTTGCACTCACAGGTTCACCCACAGTGTACTTCTTTCTGTGCCTCTTTTCTCATACCTTCTCCAACATTTGTTGTTTTCCTCTTTCGTCATCTTTGCCAATCTAATGGGTATAAGGTGAAACCTCAGTATTGCTTTAATTCTTTTTACTCTAATTTTAAGTGATTAAAAGAAATTTTCAAATGGTTATAAATTACCTAGATTTCTTCTATTAACAACTTCTTGCCCACATTCTTAGATCATTTATCAATTGGGGAATGGTTCTTATCCTCAAAAATTTCAATGTGTTCATTAGATCTTTTAGAAACAAGGTTTGTATCAGAGAAACTTGCCACAAAAATTCTCCCCAGTTAATTATTTCTTTTTATTTCTTAACTTTACGGGATTTCTCTGTGGAAAACTTTTAAATTTTATGTAATCAAAATCATTCATTTTATCTCTGTGGTGCTCTTTTTCCCTTGTTTGGTCTTGAACATTTTTCTATCCATAAATCTAATAGACATGTTTTCTCATGTTTCTCTAATAATAGTAATATAATCTTTTCTCATTTCACCGCGTTGCATCTCAAATCCAAACCAGGCAAAGAGGAAACCAATTGCATCTATTTGCTAACAACATGGTGATTTACTTAGAAAACCATAGAGAATTTTATACACACACATAAATACATATCTGTATAAATATATGTATATATGTGTGTGCATACATATACATATACATATATGTATAAGTGTATGTGTAATGTTTATATATGTGTATATATATATGTATATAAAATTATCAATGAAAAACTTCAATAAAGTAGCAGGATCCAAAACAAATTCAAAACAAATGAAGCAATGAAAAAAATCTAGGAAGAAATAGTAGAAAGGGGAGTACAATTCAAAATCATCATGGAATGCATAAAATGTCTGAGATTAATTCATGATTTTAAGATGCCGTTTTAGAAAAGAGCTTTCCAGACAGCTTTCTGTTCCACCAAATCAAATGTTTTTAAAATAATCCCCCCAAAACATAACAGTGGGAATTTGTAGTCTTGTGAACTGATTTTCAGTCCAATGGATTCAATTATTGTCTCTTTGAAATGATTCTCAGATTTATTTATCCAACCCTAATCTCTCTCCTGACCTCACATCACCAAGTATCTATTAAAAATCTTAAATTGGATACCCCGTAGACAACTTGTCCAAAATAGAATTTGTTGTCTCCCCCTAGCCCAAATAATTCTCTCCTTTGAACTTCCCTATTACTATGGATGGTACCCCTATTTTTCCAGTCACCCAGATTCACAATCTCAGTGACATCCTAAACCCCTTGCTCAGACTCACCTTACATATCTAATCCATTGACAACACCTGCCATTTTTAGCTTAGTAATGTTTCTCATCTATATTTCCTCTGCCACTGCCATTACCCTCATGTGAGCCCTCATCACCTCACACCTTTCCAGTCTTCTTATACTTTACTTCCATCCTTGTGCTCTTTGACTAAAGCCTTCTTACTGCTTCTCACACATGACTCTCCATCTTTCAGCTCTAGCCTTTTCACTGACTGTCTCCCATACCTGGAAATCTCTCCTTGCCTAGCTCTACCTCATGGATTCCCTGGCTCTCTTCAATGCTCAGCTCAAATCCTACTTTCTGTAAGAGGCCCTTCATCCCCTTCTCTACCTAACCTCAGGGCTAGCGCTTGTTTCAGAGATTGTCTTTTTACATTGAACCTGTGTTGTGTTTGTATATAGTTGTTTGCATGTCATCTGCCCTATGGCGCTATAAGCTCCTTGAGGACAGGAACTGTTTTTATTTTTGTTGTACTCTTAGAGCTTAGCATAATGCCTGGCACAAGCAGGTGCTTGACAAATGTCTGCCTTTGTTGTTGTTGATGATGATGATCTGACATCTTGCTGGTTGCATGACTTCTAATTGAAGCTGTGTCATCCTAACTTTCAATCAGTATTTCTTGAACAAGAAGTCATAATGGAGTGAGGACGACCTGAGCTTTGGCCTGCTTATGACACATACTAGCTATGAAATCTGGGCAAATCTTCTAACCTGTCAGTGTTCCAGGAAACTCTCCAAGATTGTAAATTGTATACAAGGGATAGTCTGCTTCGGCATTCCTTCTACAAATGAAATCACGGGTCAGGAGGAAACAAAAACAAAAACCAATTTCATGAGTCCTTACTATGTAAAATGTGTTTTTCTCAGTATTAGGCACTAAAGTGATCAATGATAATTTAATTTCCAAATCTAATGACCTTTTTTCCCCAGTTCTCATTCATCCTTCTTGACCTCTCTGCAAATTTTGACAATGTTGATTACCCTTTTCTCCCGGATACTCTTTTGTCTCCAAGTTTGCAGGACACTGCACTCTTCTGGTTCTTCTCCTACCTATCTAACCACTCCTCATTCTCCTTTGCTGGATTTTCATCAGTCCCAGTAATGGTGAGTATTCACTAGGATGCTGTCCTGGGCCTTCTCTTCTCCATCTCTACTATTTTACTGGGTGATATCAACGGTTCCCAGGGACTCACTTAGCGTCTCTGTGTCATTGATTCTCAAATCAACTTATCCAGCTCTCTCCTAACCTCCAGGTTTACATCTCCAAATTCCTATTAGACATTTTAAACTGGATATCCTATCTTGTTGAAAAGTATTTTATTTTTTCTAATTAAATGTAAAGAAAATTTTCAACATTCACTTTTATAAAATTTTTAATTCAAAATCTTTTCTTTCTCCTCTCCCCCGTACCCAAGATGGCAAATAATCTGATGTAGGTTGTACATGTACAATGATAGTAAATATTTCCACATTAGTCACATTGTGAAAGAAGAATCGAAATAAAATCAAAAATCAAAAGTCAAGAGAAAGAAAAAACAACAAAGTGAAAATCGTATTCTTTGATCTGCATTCAGACTCCATAGTTCTTTCTCTGAATGTGGATAAAATTTTCCATCATAAGTCTTTTGGAATTGTCATCTTAAGCTCAGTGTGTCATATACTGATCTCATTATATTTCCCCTCAAGTCCTTCCCTCTTCCAAGCTTCCCTGTCATGCTGAGGTACCACCATTCTCTTAGGTGGCTTGAAATCTAAGTGTCATCCTTAGTTCCTCACTTTCTCTCATCCTCCATATCAAAACTGTTGACAAGTCCTGATGATTTTACTCTTGTAATACATCTCCTTTATACTCTCTTCTCTCTTCTGATGCTGCCATCATACTAGTGCAGGCCCTCATCAACTCACACTTAGAATCTTGCATTAGCCCTTTGGTTGGTCTCCTTTTCTTAAGTTTCTTCTCCCTCCAGGGCATCACTGAATCATTGAATTGAATTGCTCTTCCTAAGGCATAGGTCTAACCCCAATAGGGTCAGTCTATTATTCAATAAACTCCAGTAGCTTCCTACCACTTCTAGGATCAAAAAAAAAAATTCTTTTTGATGTTCAAAGTCCTTTATGAACTACTACCGTGGTCCATGATTCCACTCTTTTTACACCTCCCTTACCTCCATATACTCTGTAATCCAGTGACACTGTCCTTCTTTCTGTTCTTCAAACAAGACAATCCATTTTCAGACTCCTTGCTTTTTCCCTGCCTGTCCTTCTGCATGCCTAGAATGTTCTCCTTCCCCATCTCTGTCTCTTGGCTTCTCTAGCTTCCCTCAAGAACCAGCTAAAATCTTACCTTCCTCAAAAAACCTTTCCTGATCCCCCTTTATGTTAGATGCTTCACTCTATTGTTTATCTCCAATTTGTCTCATAATTGTTGTTCAGTCATTTGCAACTCTTACAACTTCATTTGGAATTTTCTTGTTAAAGGTATTGGATGGTTTGTCATTTCCTTCTATAGCTCACTTTATAGGTGAGGAAAATGAGGCAGAGTTAAATGACTTGCCCAGGGTCATACAACTAGTAGGTTTCTGAGGGCACATTGCAACTCAAAAAGATTTCTCTTCCTGACTCTAGGAGTTAGCACAGTACCTGGCACATAGTGGGTGTTTGTTATAATAAGTGTTTGTTGACTGACGAGAAATATTTTCTTGTCAGTAATGTGAAAGAACTGGATGAGATGATCTTTCAGGTACCATCATATGGCAGTCTTGGGACATGGTGTCTTGTGCAATTGATGTAATCTGAGCCTAAATATCCAGGGGCGCTATATGTTCTAAAATCTACTTTGGGAGATTGCTTAAAAAAAGTAATAATATTTTTTGTGTATGATATAGCATGAGTAATAAGAGTTTTGTATGTATATCATTAGCTTCCCAGACCTTAGGACCTTATCTATTAAAACCAGGAGGAATCCATTCCATTCTAGGTACTAAGCTACTATTAGACTGTTTTCATTAGAGAGAAGCCCATGGCTCTGCTGACCCAAGAAATCTGGGACTGAGTGTTCAAGATCCTAGAAACTTCATTTTACATCCCTGCTGAGCTCCTTTTATTTTTTCATTGAGAAAAATAGCATTCCCATTGTATAAAGGGCAGTAAGGGTTTCCATATTGATAATCCAGGGGTGTTTCATAACATTAAAATGAATTGCTTCATTGAGAAGTCTAATTAATCCTGTCTGCGTACCTCCATGCCGTGTTTACTTTCTTGCAGTTATTGTTGAGGAAGCAAGGCAAAAACAATCCCTTTATCTCTTATAGGGAATAAAAAGAAAAGAAAAACAGTGATGTTTTTATAAATGTCAAGCAGAAACCATCGCCACCAGGCATGCTGAAGACAAACTCATATTCTAACATAACCCAGAAGCACGTAGTTTATCTGCCTCCTGGCTAAGCCATGAATTTCATTGCTGCTCTCTGATTTAATTTAGAGGAGCAGAGGCTGCTGCAGTTTGAACTGATATGGAAAAATAGCTGGCCACACCTGATGCTGTCTGACGTCAATGGCAGCATGACAAAGGAGTGACCAGGCAGCTGGCCTCTTGGAGAAAAGAAGTGCAGAAAAGAAGTGCAGGACTTTCCTATGGAAGCTTTTATTCTCTCTCTCTCTCTCCCTTCCTTCTTTCCTTCCTTCCTTCTTTCCTTCCTTCATTCCTTCCTTCCTTCCTTCCCTCCTGGCTTCAGAGTGATTATCAATAGTAACTGTTGCTCTTGCCCTCCCAGCTTGATTTACTTATCTTTTTTTTTCCTTTTGATCATTAAAAGAGCCATTTCCTGATTACTTCTTAGAGAAACATTCATTGAATGGCCTTACCTCCCTCTAAGTGAGTACCTGAATAGGCCAAGGTCGCCCACTGCATCCTCAGCCTTCCCCAGTCATCCTTATGAATATTTGGTCACTGGATCCAGATGGCTCAGGAGGGGAAAGTGAAGCTGGTGACCTGCACAGTCCTGCCTCGCTCAAAACAAAGTCAAGCGTAAGTCATATCATCATTTCCCTGATGTCATGGTCTTTGAAAACGAAGGATGAACACAGACAGATGGTGCCAGCTATATGTCAGACACTGTGCTAAAGGCTTTACATTTATTATCTCATTTGATGCTCCCAACAACCCAAGGAAATGGGTGTTAGGATTATCTTCATTTTGTAGTTGAGGAAACAGGCAAATAGCAATTCACTAACTTGCCTGAGGTCAAACAGCTAGAGACTGAGAGACTTTGTTTTGAGTGAGGGAGGGCTGTGCAGGTCACCAACCTCACTTCTCCTCCAGAGCCGTCTGAATCCAGTGTCCAGATATTCATCAGGATGACTGGAGATGCCCCAGGATGAGGCAACTGGGGCTAAATGACTTGCCCAACGTCACATCTGCCTGCAAAGTTTTTCAAATTAAAAAAAATCATACAGAGGTGGATTGGATGTTCTAATGAGGGATTCCCAAAGAAGACAAGCAGAGGTCTTGAGATTCTGAACTTGTCTTGGCTAATTGTCCAGGTGAACACAGATGAGAAGTGCCTGGCATTTTTCTTTGTTCAAGTATTTTGATTTTAAAAAATCTGTTTTTTCTCCCATTGTAGCTAATTGTTATCAGGCACCATTTAATACCTTTCAGTTAAAAGAGTAGAAAAATGAACTCTGCCATCAGAGTGGGAAGGAGAGAGATGGCACAATAATGCCTCCTATTGTCTGTCATGATCTGGTGTACTTTGACCATGCATTTGACTTCAATGTATTTTCAGTAATCCTTTCAGTATTGGTGAATATTTCATGTCTATCAGCCCTTGGCAATAACTGCTTGTTGGTTCTCTCTAACTTTTCCTTTCTACTCTTTACTCTGCCTCTTTTTAGAGTTACAATTAGATTCATTTTTTAACCTAGGGAAAAAAAAATATTGATCCAGGATTGAGGTGAGGACAAATGTGTAAATGACTGAAGAAGATGTAAAAGTTTTCCCTTAAAGCACATGGTAGGAGTGATCCAAAGCTAATTCTTGGCAGAGCATGGTCAATGACATGATAACTGTGTAGGGCTGAACTGATTCACTAAGGGGTCAAGATGAGTAAAGAAAGAGCCTAATTCAGGAGTGGTGGCCTGAGGGAAAAAAGATTAGCAGTCACAGTGTAGCCAAAGAACAGGGTTTGGTGTTAGAAGGCAGAGGGAGAGATGGTCTTGTCAAGTGAGTTATATTTTCCTAGTCATATCCACCTTATTCTAGTGATTCTGAACCCCGGGAATCATTCAAACTTGATTCTCCTCCCAACATTGCCCTGTTCTTTATTCCCATTCCCCCAATGCCTCCCCACCAATGTCCTACCCTAAAGCTACCCATGTCCTCTGGAACACCTATTCCATCTGTGCTTTCATCTTCCATCTTTCATTTCCTACTTCTTCCTTGTTCTCTCTCTTACTGACATCTGACTCCCTCATGATGGTGGTTTCCTTCCAGCACTGGCTTCACTTTCATTCATTCATTCCCTCAACTCACTGCCAAGGTGGGTAATCAGTGGGGTTTGCTCCCCACTACTGCCACTTCCAGGTTCTCCCCCTACCACTTTCACTCAATAACATCTCCTCTGAGATTTCCTCAATCTATGTCTACCATTCAGTCAAAATTCTGGTAGCTGTTGTCTACACTTCTAGGACACTCCTCTTACTTTCTTAATGTGCTATTTGGTTCACAATCTTTTATTCTTCCCCAACTCCTGCCTACGTAATAGAGGATTTCAACATATAGATTGATACTCCTTCAAACATCTTACCCTTCCAAGTTCCTCATAATCCACTCTCTGCCCCCTTTGGCCACACACAAAGACAGCCATGCTCTTAATCTTGTTATGACTCACAAATATATCATGTCCGTTCTTCTAAATTCTGAAAGTTCCTTATCTGATTACAATCTGTCAGCATTCCATATCTCCTGTCTTCCAATACTAAACCCTCTTTAGCTGCACTGCCACTGCTAAACCTTTTACCTCAGGCCACCATTCTTGAACTAGTCTGACTCTCTTTCCTCATCTTGCTTGATCCCTTAATGAACCAGTTTGACTCTACCCTGTCCTCTTCTCTTGAGTCCCTTGCCCTATTAACATGTCATTGATCATGCCCTGCTAAGAATCTGCTTTGGATCACTCCCACCATCTGCTATCTTCACTCTTACACATATGCTGCTGAATGAAGGTGAAGAAATTCATACAACTAGGTCAACAAACTCAACTTGACTTTCACTGTTGCTAGACAATCCTTTCTATACTTCCCTTACTCTCCACTTCCTTATTCCCTTCTGTATCTTACTATCCTACTTACCACAGTGGCTCTTTCAGACATTTTTATTCTTCCTCAAATATTTCATTTCTCTATCCCTAACAAACTGGGAAGAATTATTTGCTCCAACCTTCTAACTTGAGAGTTGATGAAACTGAGGTCCAGAGAAGTGATGTCACTTGCCCAAGATCACCCAAGCACGGCCAAGTCTTCTGACTGTTACTACCCTATTCTCTCTGCTACATTACCCTTTGCATTTGTAAAGAAAAAGTGCCTCCAATTCAAGATAGAATTGGTTCCAGGAAGGTTGTCCATTTGTGTCAGGGAAATTTTATTCTCTGGATCTCTCCATTTTTAAATAGTTTATTCTGTTTGTCAAATCCATGACAAGATTGTACTATGAAAGGGACAAATGGACTTTGCTCAGAGGCCTATAGAGCTAACTCATTTCTAGTTTTTGCCTTTCTTCAAACATGGGTAGCAGTGTTCTGTACTCCCTGGATTATCTGTTTGGTCGTTTTGGATTATTACGGGTGGGGATGGTGGTGGGGGGAGGTGGGGAGGAAGGAATAAGCATTTATGTAGCACTCACTATGGGTCAAATATGTGCTAAGTGCTTTGCAAAAATAACATTTGATCCTCACAATAACCCTGCAAATCTCTATGTCATGGTTGAAGAAACTGAGGCAAACAGTGGTTCAGTGACTTGTTCTAGGTCACACAGCTAGTAAGTATCTGAAACAGGGCTTGAACTCAGGTCTTCCTGGCCCTAAGTCCCATACTTTAATCACCACACCACCTAGCTTCCTCCATCTGACTAGTTGATAGAAATATGTCTGATCAAACTTACTCCTAAGGGCAATTTCATTCTCACAATCCTCAACGCTCCTATATTCCTCACTCACTATAGCCAATCACTCACCAAGTTGTATTGATTCAGCTTCCAAAATATCTCTGGTGTCAGTCCATTCCTCTTCACTTACTGTGACTCTAGTTCTGACCTTCATCACTTCATATCTGGTCTACTTCAATAGTCTGATGATTGAATTTCAGTCTTTCTGTTCTATAGAACATACTCTACACAGTTGCCAAAATAATATTCCAAAAGCCCAAGTCTGCTCATATTCCTCCTTTGCTGAAGAAACTCTACTCATTTAGACTTTTTTAACCTTAGTTCTTTGAACTTGTTTTTAAAATATTTTTATAATTATTTATTTCCACAGAATTGTTTTCCCATATTGAATATTATGTATTTTATTTCATGTCGGGCAGGAGTTCTTAACCTAGGGTCCATGAACTTAGTGAAAATATATTTTTGGTACCTATAGTTCAACATAACAGATTTTCTTTGTAATCTTATTTATGTATTTGATTTTATTTCATCATATATATGCATATTTTATGCATTTAAGAATAATATTCTGAAAATGTTTCTGTAGTCTTCCCCAGACTGACCTGTGTTAATGATACACGAAAAGGTTAAGAGCATTTGATAGGAGGTATTTTCTACATGTATAGCCTTCCACTAAATAACAATTGGATAACTGTCTTATGATTAGAGGCTTTATTTAATAAATTAACTTAGAAATGTAATTCAAAACATAGGGGTTAGTTCAGATATTCCTATTTAGAAATCTCCTATTAGAATTCCAATTAGGAATTTCTATCAGCTAGCTCTCAGGCTCTACCTCCTTTTATCATTGATAGTAAATTGGTATCTAATGCTGATACAATAAGTACTGATCAGGATTTGGCATTTGGAACCATCTTAGGCCCTGTTCTAAATCCATCTTCCACCAGGCTACCAAATTGATTTTCCTAAGGTGAAGATGTTATCTTGTTATGTCCCTACTGAAACTCCATGACTCCCTATTACATATAGGGTTAAATATAAACTGCTCTGTTTGGCATTTAAAGCTGATCACAATTTGACTTCCTCCTACCTTTCCAGTCTGCCTTTATTTTACTCCCTTCTTCACTCTACAATTCAACTATCCATTCACTTGTATTTTTTCAATGACTGTCCCAACATACCTGGAATGTTCTCTCAGGACATGACAGCTTGCCTCTTAAAATTCTCAGCTTTCTTCAAAATTCATTCCGTTCAAGCACCTGTTTCTGTGTGAGGATTCTTCTGCCTTCTCTGCCCCCCTCCTCTCCTCTTCTGATACCTCTCATTCAGAGGTTACCTTATATTTAATTTGTGTATATGTTGTGTGTGCCTATCTCAGTCTATTTCCATGAGAATATAAATACTTTGAGGGAAGGGACATTTTCGTTTTTGGCTTTGTATCTGAGATACTTGGGCTGACTGGAATGTGAGCTTAATAAATGTTTCTTAATTGATTGATGGCTTGTTTAGCAATTGTTTAGAGAGGTCTCACCCTTACTCAGGGACATTTTCATGCCTTAGAATGTCACTGCAAGTAAACCAAGACTAGAAATCTGGACTGAGTAGGGGAGTATGTAGTACAGAACTGCCTGGGGCAAGAGGCACAAGGAGGTATGGGTGAAAGAAGTCCTGAAATAATACCCCAAGAGAGGGAAACCCTGGATAACCATGATAACTTGGATCACCCCAACCCCTCTATTCATGATTTCCTATTTGTCCTGTAAAGAGATGGTCTTGTATATATTTGTTTGCATGCTCTCTTTCCCATCAGAAGGAAAGCTCCTTAAGGGGAAGGATTGCTTTTGCCTCTTTTGTGTCCCAAGAGCTTAGCACAGTGCTTATACACAGTAGGTGCTTAATAAATGTTCATTGATATGAATATTGCTATGCTATATCAATATTACAAGTCTGAAAAAAATACTAGTCTCTAATATTGGTAAAAAAAAAAAAAGTTGACTATATCTAACTTACATTTTGACCGTGAAATTACTCTAATATCATTTATTGGTCTAACTATATTCTTCTTATAGATACAATCATAACATGATAATGTGTTGCCTTTTTAGAAGAAGATTATATTCTCTAATGTTCATATTCATGTCCTGTTCAGAAACTCTTGCTATGATGAAGAGTGACGCGTAGAATGAACGTGAAACAAGGAGAAAACAGACTGATATCAGGGCTTTATTAGACATTTCACTGAATACAAAGGAACTTTTGTTTACATTAAATACACATTCTTGTCATAAAAATTCACATTTGCTAAATAGAACTGTGGGCATTTATTTTCTCTACAAGATATTTATTAAATTACCAACAGCCAGATCCTAAAAAGAGAAGGCACAGATCTGTTTCCCTTTGCTGAGTTTCTAGTGCCCAGTGAACAGGAAGTCACTAGCACTGCATATTCATTCTTTCTTTAGAAATGTAGTAAATTAACTCAAACAATAACAAGAAATCCATGTGAAAAGGGGGTGGTTGGTAATAGAATCTTAAGGAATTTTGGTTTGCATTCTACTTATAGAAATATCCCATAGGAGTATATAGAAACCACTAACATTCAAAATCCTTCTTTTCTTCCACATAATCACAAGAATTCTCTGTACAAAATGGCAGGACTGTGAAAACTACTGTTCTGGAGCAGGCTAGGATATGGTTTTATTCCCTGTTAGCATGAATCATTACAAAAACTGACATGGAACTTGACCTTGACACCATCATCATTCATCAGTGATGGTCTGGGACAAAAAGTATGGAGCTTCTCGAATCTGCTTGGGATGTACCCAGTTCTTGAGGTGAAAGCCCCAGGCTTCAGGTCCCAGTGCTTTCCCCCTGGCTTTCTGAGGGCTACTAATCACCTGCATAGCACCCCATCTTCAGAATATTCCCAGCCTCCTCTCCTCCCAGGCAAAAATAAATAAATGCCTTGGATCTCTTTGGAGACTGCTAGGTAATCTAATAAACAAAACTAACTGATTTCAGCTAGAGCGTTAATAGGAGAGTTGTTTGCTGAATTGCCTCTCCTAGGCAACATATGTGCATTTTAAACAAAGTCTTTCAATGTTTTACCCCAAATAGGTGACTAAGAACTGGATTTATAGTAAGTAGACAGGTGAGGAAGATATATGGTGGTGACTACCCCTAGAGAACTCTCCAACTATGCTAGGTGGGGTGATCTACCCTGACAATAAAAAATCATAGATTGCTAGAGGGAATAAGGAAACTGAGATTCTGAGAAGTGGAGATGCCTCTTCAAGGCCAGCTAGTTAATGGCTGGGACCCAATATTTCAGTCGAGCTTATATTTCTTCCAACCCTACTGGTCCCAATTTCTCAATTTGTGTACAACCCACCTTATCACTGGAGTTGATAGGAAGGCAGGGTACTACACTCTTAATTTGTACTACAATACATGGAAAGGGATTGTGGCCGTTAGAGACAAGATCATCAGGGTAAGGGAGGGGAGAGATGGATGAGTGGGACAAGACTAATGTTTTCCTCTCAGTACCTGGGAGAGAGCCATTCTGATCTGGAATGAATGAAGTTCTAGAAGTCAGTCCTGCTTCACACTTTGCAATCAATAAATTGGGTGATCAGGGAAGCGTAGGGAAAAAACAGTTTCTGTCTTAGGGATCTTGAAATCAAGTTCATTATCCTTTTCATTATTAGCTCTGAGGTCATGAGGCATTTTTGTGATTTTTATAAAAACACAAAAGGAAAGGAACTATGTTATGATCACATGACAGGGTTGTAGTTAGGAAATGGTTGTAAATGTCACCCTGAAGGCCTCTCATGGTTATCTAAACCAAGATTCTTTTTTACTTAGGTTCCCAAATATAGAGCTGGGAGAGATCCCAGAGGCCATCTAATTCAATGCCTTTCCTTTTATAGATGAGGACTCAAGATAATGCAGTGACTGGACCAAGGCCTCCCAGGTAATAGGCTCCAGAGGATGAATTTGAACTCAGGTCCTCTGACTCCAGAGTACTTTCCTTTGTACTGCAAAGTCCTCCTCAAAACCATATTGTTACATGGAAGGCAGACTCCATCTTTAGAACAATTTTAGAGACAAGTTGGATTGTCATACCAGTTGAAACCAATATGTATTATTCTTTCAATGTGATGAGTTTCACCAGCAATTTAGAAGCCTCAAAATCAATGCAATTTGGTAAAGCTTTGAAACAATTCAATAATTCAATTGTGAGAAATCCAATATGTGAAAAGAAATGGAACAATCTGTAACAACAACAGAATTTGAAACCAAAATGTGATGAAAATGGTAGTGACTTAAGGCTGGTAACACTGTGCCCTTTTCCTTTAGGATAAGTTGCTTTTTAAAAATAGAACATACAACCCACACACATACATCTTCATGCACACACACGCACACACATATGGCATCAATATCCACAAGACACAGATAAAATTAAAATTACACAATTTTCAGCAGATTTATAATCAACACATTTTACACATTCTACACACTATTTGTTGCATTTGTCATTGGGAAAATGTACATTTCAGAACAATATTGAAAACTGACTGTGACAAAGTAATCACTACTGAGATATGGCAAATTCGGCATCCACACCATTAGCTTTTGCATCACTGAGGAGTTTTAAAAGATTAAAATGCAATCAACAACTTTTTTTTAAGAGAGAAAAGATCCAAAGAAGACCTTGCAGAAGATATCCTGAGGGATCATGATCATCATTTCCTTGTTAGAATTCATGGCAAGAGAATTCTATGAGCCCTGAACATATGGGAAGGTTAGAGACCTGAAGGGTGAAGAAAGCAGATAGGAGCCACTTTGGTCTTTAGACAGGGAAAATGGAAAATTCATAAGAAGGGGAATTTTTCCTGAGACTTCCACCTTTCCTGACAGGAATTAGAAATGGGGAAAACAAAACAAAAACACTATCATTTTAAAGGATATCTCTAAACTTCAAAAGTACTCTAAAAAGTTAAAGTTTGGGGTCATTGTAATTCCGGTACATTTTATTGCATCAATATCTGTAATTGCTGAGATATGCTAAACTATTGCCACAGGCCACTCAGGCATTTCTTCTCCTGGTGATAGTCTCTTTCTCAATTGGATTTGATGGTTTTTTTCTTTCAAATATTTGACTATAATTACAGAGTTCTGCCAACCCCCTTGAGAGAAACTTGTCACAGGAGTTAAAATATCAAGGAATTGAGAATGAATGATTAGAGTGAATATGTACTTGTGAGGGAAAACAAAAGCCAACAAACAAAACATCTTACCCTATAACACTTTCATTTTAGGTAGTATACCATCAGAAATGATCTTTCCAAATATGGCTATGAGAAAATATTAAGCTCATCATTTAAAATTATCCTTAAGGATCATTTAAAAATTCTTGCTCCTTCCTTGCTAGTAAGATAACAGCAAAAGACAGATATATTTTTTGTATAACTGAGAAGCTGGTAAGAGAAACTGGAGAACTGATAATATTCGATAGTAACTTCCTTTCTTCCTTTTTTTCTTCCTTCCTCCTCCTTTCCTTTCTTCCCTCCCTTCTTCTCATCCTCCCTTCCCATCCTTTATAGGACTCATGAATGTATTTTGGAGACCAAAACTAAACACAAAATCCATCAAGATGTGCCTAATTAGATCATTTAGAGGCCAGCCCTGTAGTCCTTGTACACACTACTCCCAAGGAAGCCAGTGGGAGTGTATGAGTGACTTTCTTCAGGCTAGGCTCATGATCAACCTGCTTGGTATTTTATATAGTTGCAGAGACAGAACAGAATACATCAGAAGCTGTGTCCTTTGGATTGATCTCTACCTAAATTTTCTTTTTTTTGAACAATGAGGATTTCAGTCCAGGCAATATTACTTCTAACAGACAGTACCATCCTTTGCTATGGCATTAAAGCTGCCACTTGTACCTGCTTCACACATCCTTTACTAGCCAGTAAGATATGGGCCTCTCACCATCATTTTCTCTGCACTTGGGAATTAAGGCAAGTCCAATTCTCCACATTATCTGCTCCATATGTCACCATGGAAATGAGCAACATTGGATTGAAAATAGCTTTCATCTAACAAGGTTTCTTTGTGTACATCATTAATGGTAATTAAAAAGTGCTCCTCCCCCATGAAGAAATTGCACAAGTAGGCTTCAGAGAACGTGTAGTTGGCTTGCTTGTTGGTTTTTCAGCACTCAAATGACAAATAAGGTGAAGCCAATGCTAGGCAAACATTACAATGAAGCTAAGAAATTCAAGAAGATACAACATAGTTACCACTATAGAGGATTACTTTTTTTGAACACATTAAAACATTATTTTCTGATATATTTATAAACGAAATCCTTATATCATTGCTTGTGTAATTGGCTGAAAAACCTCCAGAGAAATCGACAAGAGGTCAGTTACAGTGAAAACCTGCTCAAAAAGAGATTTTAAGAAATACCAATTCAAGAGTTCAATAATTCATTGATCTTTTTTCTTATGCTATTGAATATAAGTAGTATATGAAAAAAAGATCATTGAGTAATTGAATTTGTGAATTTGTATGTATGTATATATGTTCCAATTTAAATATATTCCAACTATACATATATTTCAATTTTTATATATGTATACATATATTTGTACATATACATATATTTTTTCCAATTTAAAAATACTTCGGGGGAAAAGAGACAATAGAAACTAGAACCTGAGGGGTTGGGGGAAGGGTGTAATTTGCCTTCCTGAAATATTTGGGAATACAGAATATAAGAGTTAACTAAGTACACCAGCAAATACAATCAGATCCTTCATTTAAAAAAAAAAGTTGCTCTAGTATATAGTATATTTGAAACTCTAAAATAATTTAAGCAAGTTTAGTCAATTGGACTTACTTAATGTTTCACACTAAGGTTTTTATCTGAAAATCAAGGGTGTGTGTGTATGTATGTGTGTGTGTGTGTGTGTGTGTGTATGTGTGTGTGTGTGTGTACAATTATTTTAGTATGCCAAAATTCATTTTGGTATGGCCAGAAATATATGGAGCTGATATGTACACATAAACATTACTCTGTACATATGCAGACCTAATCAACTTTTATACATCATGTTTTGATTCCTTTTTTAGTAGTAGTGTAGTGAAAAGCACTGGCATTGGGTTGGGGGAACTAGGTTCTGCTCCTGACTCTCAGATTTACTAACTGTATGACTATGAAAATCTTTTAAATTCTTCAACTCCAGTCTAAGGCTAATATCCATATTCCTTACCTCACAGTTCTGTTGTGAAGAAAGCACTTTGGTAACCTCACCAGTGTGATATAAATGAACTACCATTGTTAGTAAGATGATAATGAACACAATTTTTCTGGTCACCAGTTTCCCAGTTGTATAATCTTGGTTATGGGTTCCTTTTCTAGTCAGTTTTTAGTCCCTAGAAGTAGATAAATGTGTTTTTATAATATGTAACATGTGCTTGTAAAAAGTTTATCAAAATTCAGACAAACTTGGAAAGCTTGGTCCTTACTGAATGCAATAATTCAATTGCACTTTACTAATAACAAGATTAGGGGCTGACTGGAGTCAGGAGGACCTGAGTGCAAATCCAGCCTCAGACACTCACTAGTTGTATGACCTTGGCTTAGTCACTTGACCCTGTTTTCCTCCACCTGTAAAATGAACTGGAGAAGGAAATGGCAAACGACTCCAATATCTTTGCCAAGAAAACCCAAAACAGGACCATGGAAAGTTCAACATAGTTGAAACAACAATAACAAATTTTTTTCCCCTAAGAAACATAGAGAATTTTGTTCATTTTATCTTCAAAGTAGCCTGAATAAGCAGTTGGAGAAAACATTGTTCCCTTTTTAGACTGGGTTATAATTTGGGGAAAAGGCATCCTAAGAAGCCAAATCACTTGCTCAAGGTCATACTTAAAAGTTTCTGGTGCAGGCAATGCTGGACCTTGTTGGTTGGTCTTGCACTGTCTAGACCAGTGGTTTTCACTTTCTAAGACTGTGGAACCCTTCTGTGTTTATTCACCCACTACTGGCAAAGAGTAATGGGTCAGATATCAATTAAATATGACTGCCAGAACACTACTTTATTTCAGTGAATCTCCAGGAATGACTTGTGGGACCTTCCTCATGTGTGCCAGGGAACACAGTTTGAAAACCACTGCTCTGGACTTCATGCCATCCCCCTATCTCTATGGGATCTCTAATTTGAAAGACCAACACTCAATTCATGAGTTCCAAGGAATTGTGTCCTGCAAATGCCCATTAGGAAATACTGATTTACTTAGGATTGGTTGTTGCTTAATTTGTTCTTGGAACTTGAACCCTATCTTCTAGAAAAAGTCTGTGAATAACAGAAAAGTTTATCTTCTTTCATTTGTCTCATTGCAGTTGTTGAGATTAGCCAGCTAACTTGGGTTTTTATTTCACTGATGTATTTTTGTGTTTTTTTTATCAGATATTCATTGACTTAGAAGAGAAACTGTCTAGAAGGTGGGCTCTTCGAAGAGTTCTGGTAAGGAATGGCGTCCTGATTCCTAGTCACTTGTGGTGACATCGTTTTCAGGTAATGGCAAAGCAGGCATAATTTTTTTAAGGAATTCCCTACACACAAATCAACATCTCCCTCTCCCTTTATTACTATTTTTTTTTGCTGTGGAATTGGCACTCAGGTTTTTGCCAGAAGAAGTTCTGACTGTATTTATAGCTGCCTTAAATAGAAATACTGCATATCCTGTTCCTTAAACACACACACTCACACACACACACACACCAAAAATTATGGTGTCTGGGTTTACTAATGCTGGAAATATTTTTAATGCATATTTTCTATTGGGTCAAAACTGGGGCTGCGACTGACTAGCCATTTAACTATAAAATTGGGCAGGCCTTTTTTACATTTTATTAAGTCTTCAAAAGCCAATAAGTTACATCTACCTGAATCAATCTCATGTCAGGTCTATACTTGTTGCATGCTCTATGCTGCCTATGATAGATGGGTGAGGCATGGTGGGTGGAGCATGGATCTTAATCTTGAAAGTAGAAAATGCAATTAAATAGACACTCATAAATATAAGCCACAGCAATTAATTGTGATAACATCGAACAGGTCTTTTCTATCCCTACCACTAGATACAAGACTAGACTTGATTTTTCAAATGGGAACATGAAATATTTATAGAGGTGCAGATCATGATGACAGTCACTGAAAAAAAATGTTTCTTCCCTTTTCCCACCCACCCTAAGCCCTAAACACTTCCAAGATTCAGTGGCATAGGAAGATCAATATATTCTAAGATAATATGCCTAATACAACTGGTCTTCTCTATTTTACGCATGGTTGTTTCAAACAGTACTATCAAGTGGTGTCTGCTTCTTCTTCCTCAAGGACGTAGTTGAGTTTGATGACTGTGCTGATAAAATCCCCAAGTTCTACAAAATCAGCAGTGACAATGTTGATGCCGCTCTCTCCAGGTTTCTGAGTCCGGACCCAATGCATCATGGCTGGGAGAGCTCTAAGGAGGAAACAAGGAAAGAGGTTAGATGAGGATGAAGAATGAAGGGGAGGGGGGAAGGGCATATTTCCCAGCACTGCAATTCCCCGTCTATATTCATAGCCAACAAAGTGGATTTTTGTGTTCATGCAGCCCACTCATGGCTACATAAAGTGAAAGAAGTAGAGAAAGAAATCATTAAGCCAATATTCCTTCAGTGGTAGGCTGTGGCCAACTCTACACATTTTACAAAGTAAGAAGCAGGTCCTGGGGAGCAGATGAAATTTCAAGGCTTTGGAGCATATAGAATTAAAAGCCATTTTGGAATTAGGGGATGCTGCTGATCAGTAATTCCTTCACAGGCATCTCGACAATTGTTTCTCTGTTCCAAGTATAACAGAAAGGTTTGCACTAGTAACTTAGTGCCTAACAGTCCCACCACAACGTAAAAACATCTAGCCTGGAGGACTATGAAGAAAACTAGGTGACATAATGGACAGAATGCTGGAATTGGAGTGTTGCAATAAAATCTGTAATAAGGAGAAACTGACGCACAAAGTTACACACATGGTCAATTTATTATTGCTGATTATGATTAATTAAAATAATTAATTATTATAGTTAATAAACTGCTAATAGATCCACCATAGCCAGGGATACCCCTTGGGCAGCTAGAGTAGTCTTTTTTATATGGTGAAAATATAATAAGTTATATGAGGTACTGAAAATAGTTCTGTGATGAAAACTAAACCAAGACTGTAATTGGTTTGTAGCAGAGGTAAAAGGTGGGCTTACACTTAGCTTGACTCACAAGAGAGGATCTCCAGGACCCATTACAATCCGGAAAACACAGAGATGAACAACATCTTCTGGAAAAGTCCCATGTCAGGCACCTCCCTAAATCAGAGTGGTTCAGTGCTAGGCAAAACATTTTATGACCAGATGGACAGCCTCCCTCTCCCCCTCCCTCCATCCTGGGGTGAGACAGATTTTAGTCCAAGCAATAACCCAGAATAATAAGGAAGTTAAATTGTTACAAACTTTACTACTAAGGCCTATATAATAAACTCTGATTCATAAGTATTGGTTATATATATAATAAAGTAGGATATCACTTTTAAATTTCAAAGGAATCAGGAAGACCTGAGTTCAAATCTTGATTCAGAAATTTACTAGGTGTGTATGACCCTAGAGAGGTCCCTTAATCTCTCTGTGCCTTGGTTTCCTCTTCTGTAAATTGGGAGTTGGATTTGATGAAATCTATAACCCCCATCCAGCTCAAAATCTAAGACCCACTGGACTTCCACAGACTTGGTGAGTCTTCCACCCTGAGCAGGCTGCACTGGCCACAATTTGAGTGAGATGAGGTCAGTATTCTACACACAGGAACCAAAATCGTTATTCTCTGTATATATCCCTTTCCTTTGTTTGACAGCTGCATCTTTACACAATAAATAAACCTTCTTTCATACTCCTTGCTACTTTTGGTTCAGTCATTTACACACTTCCAATAGCTGGTTGTAAAACTTTCACCAATGGTGATCTACTCTCCAACGATGCTATACATTTCCTCAAGTGCAGGGAAGATCATAGCATTTAGAACTAGAAGGGTGGATGGAGGTCATGTAGCCCCTTCATTTTACATACAAGGAAACTGGGGTCCCTTGAAAAGTGAAGCACCTACTTCATAGGCCTATTGTAGGTATGAACAAGATAATATGCTTTGAAAACCTTAAATCTTTGTATAAATTTTAGCTCTTATTATATTTTCTGAGATCATGCAAGAAGTAAGTGCTTCCTATTGATTTGTCTAAGACCAAATCATCAAATATTATTAGGCACTTTCTGTACTCCAGGCATTGTGCGAAGCACTAGGGATAAAAAATGAGCCCTGAAGGAGCTGAGAAGGGAGAGGAGCACAGTGCCAAAATGTGGGAAGTGAAATATTGCTACTTTGGGCCTTCTTCAAACTGGAGTTCCTTGAAAGAGTCCACCAGTAGAAGGGGGGTGAGATTCAAACTCCTGACTTTTGATCTGAAATCTGGTACTCTTTCCACTATACCAACTTGTTAATTAAGACTATATAGTTCTTTTTTTTCCTGTCTTTAAAAAAATATTTATTTTTAGTTTACAACATTCAGTTCCACAAGCTTTTGAGTTTCAAATTTTCTCCCCTCACCACTCCTCAAGTGGCATGCAATCTGATATAGGCTCTACATATACACTGATATTAAACATATTTTCACATTAGTCGTGTTGTAAAGAAGAATTGTAACCAATGGAATGAACCACAAGAAAGCAGAAACAAAACAAAACAGGAGAGAGCAAATAGTATGCTTCAATCTGCATTCAGTCTATGTAATTCTTTCTCTGGATGTTAATGACATTTTCCATCATGAGTCTTTCGGAATTATCTTAGAACCTTGAATTACTGAGAAGAGCTAAGTCAGTCATCACCCAATGTGGTTGTTACTTCATACAGTGTTCCTTGATTTTGCTCACTTTACTCAGCATCAGTTCATGTAAGTCTTCCAGATTTTTTTAGTCTGCCTGCTCATCATTTTTTATACCACAATAGTAGTCTATTAGATTCATGTACTATAACTTGCTCAGCCACTCCTCAATTGATGGGTCATCCCCTCAATTTCCAGTTCTTTGCTACCACAAAAAGAGCTGCTACAAATTTTTTGTGCATATGGGTCCTTTTTCCATCTGCATGATCTCTTTGGGATACAACCCTAGAAGTGGCAGTGCAGGGTCAAACAATATGCACATTTTTATAGCCCTTTGGGCATAGGTCCAAATTGCTCTCCAAAAGAGTTGGATTAGTTCATAATTTTAGCAACAGTGAATTAGTGTTCCAATTTTCCCACATCTTCCCTAACATTTATAATTTTTCTATTTTGTCATGTTAGTCAATCTGACAGGTATAATGTGGTACCTAAGAATTGTTTTGATTTGTATTTCTCTAATCAATAGTGATTTAGAGCATTTTTTATATGACTATAAATATCTTTAATTCCTCTGAAAACTTCCTGTTCATATCCTTTGACCATTTATCGATTGGGGAATGACTTGTATTTATATAAATTTGACTCAGTTCTCTACATATTTTAGAAATGAGTTCTTTATCAGAGACACTAGTTTTAAAAATTCTTTTCCAGGGGGCAGAATCAAGATGGCAGAGTAGAAGGATGGAACTGCTCTAGCTCTACCAACAGGAAAGGTCTATCCCTCTGGGTTCAGAGTGGAGTGCAGCCCAGCCTTGGCCACGCAGCACAGACAAGACTAGAGCAGGATGCAGGGCACTGAATCGCCCTGGGTAGCAACTCTGGTTACCACATTTCTCAACCCACAAATGTCAAAGATGGCTTTGAAGGTAAATAAGAAAGCTCTTTCACCTGGGTGAGAACAGAACACAGTCTGGACCCAGTCCTGGCCCCAGGGAGGCAAGGGCCACTGCAGCAGCAGCATCCACTTTTGGAGCTCTTGGCCTAAAGACTCTGGGGGAGTTGAGCCTCTGATATGGCTCTTACCCCAGAGTGGCAGTTCTGGGGTTGAGGAGGAGCACTAGGGTGGTAGAGCTGGTGGAGGCTCTGCAGAGGAAATCCTACTCACAGATCATGGGCAGAAAAGAGTGTTTGTCATTGCTCATAGATCAGAGTACAGATCAGGGGAGGTATAAACACCTCTCCCTCGATTGTGCCACCCTGGAGGAACTGAGAACTTATAGATCCCTAGAGTACATCCTCCACTTGATAAATGACTCAAAAAGTCAATGAACTGCCTGGGAAAATACCCAAAAAAGGTTACTTTCTTGGTGAAGAGGTATTTTCTTCTATCCTTTCAGATGAGGAAGAATAATGCATACCATCAGAGGAAGACATAAAAGTCAAGGCTTCTACATTCAAAACATCAAAAACAAATGTGCAATGATCTCAGGGCATGGAAGAGCTCAAAAAAATTTTTGAAAATCAAGTAATAGAAGTGGAGGAAATGAGAGTGATGCAAGGAAATCATGAAAAGAGAGTCAATAGCTTGCTAAAGGAGACCCCAAAAATGCTGAAGAAAATAACACTTTTAAAAACAGACTAACCTAAATGGCAAAAGAGGGTCAAAAAACCAATGAGGAGAAGAATGCTTTAAAAAGCAGAATGGGCCAAATGGAAAAGGAGATTCAAAAGCTCACTGAAGAAAATAGTTCTTTAAAAATTAGAATGGAGCAGATGGGAGCTAATGACTTTATGAGAAATCAAGAAATTACAAAACAAAATCAAAACAATAAAAAAAAAACCAGAAGACAATGTGAAATATCTCATTGGAAAAACAACTGACCTGGAAAATAGATCTGGGAGAGAGAATTTAAAAATTATTGGTCTCCCTGAAAGCCATGATGAAACAAAGAGCCTAGATATCATCTTCCAAGTAATTATCAAGGAAACCTGTGCTGATATTCTAGACTCAGAAGGTAAAATAGAAATGCAAAGAATTCACCAATCACCTCCTGAAAGAATCCCTAAAGGAAAATTCTTAGGAATATTGTAGCCAAATTCCACAGTTCCCAGGTCAAGAAGAAAATATTACAAATATCCAGAAAGAAACAATTCAAGTATTGTGGAAATGCAATCAAGATAACACAGGAATTAGCAGCTTCTACACTAAGGGATCAAAGGGCTTGCAATATATTCCAGAGGTCAAAGGAGATAGGATTAAAACTAAGAAGCACCCACCCAGCAAAACTGAGTATAATACTTCAGGGGGAAAAAATGGAATTTCAATGAAATAGAGAACTTCCAAGTATTCTTGTTGAAATAACCAGAGCTTAATAGAAAGTTTGACTTTCAAATACAAGAATCAAGAGAAACATGAAAAAGTAAACAGGAAAGGGAAGCCTTAAGGAACTCATTAAAGTTGAACTGTTTACATTCCTACATGGAAAGATGTTATTTGTAACTCATGAGACCTTTTTCAGTATTAGGGCAGTTAGAGAGAATATACTAGGAGTAAGAGAAAGGGAGAGGTAGAATGTAGCAAATCATAAAAGAGGAAAGAAAGAACTTTTACAATGGAGGGGAAGGGGGAAGGAGATGAAAGGAAATAATTGAGCCTTCCTCTCATGGGATTTGGCTTAAGGAGGGAATAACACACAACTGGATATGGAAATCTATTTTATCCTGCAGGAAGGTAAGGGAGAAAGGGATAGGAGAGGTAAGATAATAGAATGCACAGCAAATTGGGGGAAGGGATAATCTGAAGCAAACACTATTGTGGGAGGACAGGTCAATGGAGAGAATGGAATAAATGAAGGGCAGGATAGGACAGAGGGAATTGTGGTTAGTCTTTTACAACATAACTATTATGGAAGTGCTTTGCATTATTACACATGTATGATCTACATTAAATTGCTTGTTTTCTCAGTGAGGGTGGCTGGGGAAGGAGGGAGAGAATATGGAACTCAAAGCTTTAAGAATGAATGTTAAAAATCATTTTAGCATGCAACTGGAAATTGAGCTATACAGGCAATGGAGAATAGAAATCTATTCTGCCCTACAGGAAAATAGAGAAGGGAGATGGAAAAAGGGTGGGTAATACAAGGGAGCAAAGACTGGAGGGAGGGGTATATGGGGTTCATGCCCCTATGGTGGGGGGTTGGGGAAAGATGGGGTTAAAATTTTGAATTCAAATTCTTGTGGAAGTGAATATTAAGAACTGAAAATAAATAAATTATATATTTAAAAAAATAAAAATTATTTCCCTGTTTTCTGCTTTCCTCCTAATCTTGGTTGCACTGGCTTTTTTTTGTGAAAAACTATTCAATTTAATGTAATCAAAATTATCCATTTGAGATTTCATAATGTCTTCTATGTCTTGTTTGGTCATAAATTCTTTTGTTCTTTATAAATCTGACTGCTAAACTATTACTTGCTCTCCCAGTTTGCTTATAGAATCAGCCTTTATATGTAAATCATGTACCAATTTGGACTTTATTTTGGTGTACAATGTAGGACATTGATCTACGTCCAGCTTCTGCCATAATATTTTCCAGTTTTTCCAGAAGTTTTTGTCAAATAGTGAGTTCTTATCCCAGAAGCTAGTCTTTGGATTTATTAAACAGTAGGTTACTGTAGTCTATGTCTTGTGTACCTAACCTATTCCACTGATCTACTCCTCTGTTTTTTAGCCAGTACCAAGTAGTTTTGATGATTGCTGCTTTATAATACAATTTAAGATCTGGTAGGGATAAGCCACCTTCCCTAGCATTTATTTTCATTAATTACCTTGATATTCTGGTGCTTTTGTTCTTCCAGATGAATTTTATTATTATTTATTCTAGCTCTATAAAATAATTTTTGGTAGTTTGTATGGCACTGAATAAGCAAATTAATTTAGGTAGAATTGTCAGTTTTATTGTAGTAAGTTGGCCTATCCACGAACAACTGATGTTTTTCCAATTATTTAGATCCGATTTTTTTTGGGGGTGAAAAGTTTTTGTAATTGTTTTTAGATAGTTTCTAGGTTTGTTTTGGCAGGTGGACTCACAAATATTTTATAATAAGACTATAATTCTTTTGTAATTTTCCTCCACATTTCTCTCATTCCCAATACTAAATATATGTCAAAAGATAATAACTCAATTAAACACTGACTGTATTTTAACTGCTAATTGAATGTCCTGTTTAAAAAAAAAGATTGAAGCAAGTTCCCCAGAAATCTAAGGTAAGTACTTTCTAGGGATCACTTGTCCCTTTCCTTCAGTCACAGCCCCTTCCATATGAGTGGCAAAGTAAGTTTAGTGACTAAAGATACACAACAAACATGAGGGTAGGAGTAGTTTAAGGGGGAAATTTTCAACTTTCAATGGAGTATTTCTATCATTCTATTCCAAGCCAATATTCAATGACCTAAGAAATAAGCAAAAGTAAACAATCAACTTGGCATATGCCATTGCCACACAGTAATATTTATTACCAAATGAATAAAGAGAGGATTAACGAACACTGTTGTTTTCATCTTCTGGAGATAAGAATTAAATGTTAATGGAGAGAATCCTTATAGGTGCAGAATCACTTTCTCTTTTGAAATATAAAACATTTCTTGAGATCAAGAAACTAGCAATGGAAAAGTAAGACTGTTTGCCCTTCCCAAATTTTTGATGAGAGTTTGAGGCAGGGCATATATGTGTGGCTGTGGGCATGAAATTATTAGGGGGATGGAAAAATGGGTGAATATGTGAAAACTGTGACGATGCCATATACATGTATGTGCATGTGTGTATATACACATACATACACACACACACACACACACATATATATATATATACATACATATGCAAAGTAGTTTGACTTTTTTGAGGAAAGGGAGGAAGTGGGAAAGAAAGAAATGGGGTGAGGAAAAGAGAGAGAAAAGGCTAGTTTGTTTTTTGACAGATGACTACTATTTTATTTAGCAGAGCTATTGATAACTTTCACCACCATATCCTTTCCTCAAGACTGGAAAGCCTTTAAACTGCCTGTCTATGAAGGGTATTTATCAAGGCAGGTATTCATGGCTTGGCTCCTCTTCCTTAGAATAGAGTATAAGTTCCTTAAAGGAAAGAACTATTTTGTTTTTGCCTCTGTATCTCTAGGGATTGACACATAGTAGGTACTTAATAATTGAATCTAGCATAAACAATATTAATAGAGATAGAGATGCTGAAGGATAAATTCATGGTTTGACAAAAGCAAAGGGCTACTTTAGGAGGTACTGAATTTCCCATCACTGGAGTCTTTAAGTAGAGAGTATATAATCACTTATTAGGAGATGTTGTAAATAAGATTCATATTTCAAGTAGAGGGTGGGCTTATTTACAATTCTGGGATTATGAGTGACATCTGATGGGGAGGGAAAGTTCATCAGCTATGGGACAATCTATAGCGACCCTACATTAGGGTAAGTTAGGAAACCAAGATCCTATTCACCACTGTAGCCTACACTACAGGTGAGTCTTGTTCTATCCATCAGTAGAATATAAGCACTTTAATGTAAGGGCCTATTTCATTGCTATTTCCTTACGATCTGGAGAGTGTTGAGTATATAGTAAGCATGTAATGTTTGTTGATTTATTGGCCAAACAATTTCCTCTGTCATTCATTTTCTTCATAGTCTTAAAGAGTTGAAGCAAGATGGCACCAGTCATGCCAATCAGCAAACATGCCCTGGGCTTTTCTGTTGCACTGGCTCTGGAACAATCTCTATAGCATGAGAGCAGTGAACTATTTTTGAAGTAATTACATGCTAGCTGTCCTTCACTGAGAAAATGCATGTTACATAGCACTATCAGAAGAACATAGGTGTACCATGAGTTACTATTCTGGAAGGGGCAATGGATTACAGTTGATTCATTCATACTCCTTTGCCCTTCATCCCCACCCCATTGACCTGATAGATCAAGATAGAGGAGGCATTTGGCCACAGTTCTTGGAATACGATAAGAAGCCACAGAAAAGAAAAAAATAAAAAGCTACCTAGGAGCGAAAAGTTTCCTTCTTTTCACTTCAGGATTCAGTGAGTCCTTGGCCCCAGTTAGGTATCAATTTCTTCCAGCCACAGATTTTTTTTTTTGGTAGACCAAAAAAGTTTACAGAATTAAGATAAAGGAAAAGAGGTTACAGAAATAATGATGGACTTGCAATCACAGGAACTTACATTAATCCCTGGCTTTGGAATTTACTGCCTACATGACCTTGGACAAATCATTTATCTTCTCTAGCCTTCAATTTCCTCACCTCTAAAATGAGGTGTTGCCTGGATGACCTCTGAGGTCCCTTCCTGCTCAAAATCTATGATCTTATGATTACTTTCATCCATCACATAGAGATTCATTAAAGATCCCATCTTTCCTGTCTCTGAGTACAATCAATTCAATCTTGCCCTTTTGCTTCTCTGTGGTACTGTTCTCTTAGACCTCAGAGAGATGGCACACCATGCAGTCTTTATAGACAAACATGACCCATCTGAATAACCAAGACTATATCTACTTGCATTAACTATATAGATTATTTGAAAAAAATATGGATATAGAATTCTTAGCCCATCCATACGCTTTCTTGTCAGAAAGAGATTGAAGAGAAATCAGCCATTTAAACAGTTCATAAAAGGGTCAACCAAAACAGAAGTGAATTCTTAGGGAGAAAGTAGATATATTTATAATACACTGTCCAATGATTTTTAAGAATCATGTAGTTTGGATGCCACAAATTAAAGCTTTTATTACCTTTTACCTATCTTCAAAAAACCCTTCCTGAGGATATTCCTTTTTCATAGTCTCTCTAATTTATTTTATAAACTCCCAACAGATTAATTTTCTTGATTCACATATCTGATAGTGCATCTTCCTTGAAAGACAAAACAAAACAAAAAACCAAACACCTCCAGTGGGTGTGGATGAAAGGTCAAACACCTTAATCTGGTATTCAGGACCTAGAAAAAGGGGGCATGATCAGCAGTGTCTTAATGCCACAGGGAAGACCAGCAGTCCAGTAAAAGGACTGAAAAAAGACAATTGGATTTGATAACTGAATGACACTGATATCCTTTGAGAGAGGTGTTATGATGGAATAATTAATGGGAATGGAAGCCACGTTAAAGAAAGGTAAGAAAATGGAGATATGGTGTATAGGTTAATTTTCTAGGAAGTTTTTCAGTAAAAGGAAGGAAAAAAATGAAATTTGGTTGACTGGAGTAGAGAGGTTGAGGGTAGGATTTTTCCTTTAAAGGACTGGGAGAACAAAGCATTTCTTTTCTGGTAGATGCCAAGAGCCAGTGGAGAGAAATAGAGTGAAAAAAGCACAAGAAAGGATGAAGGCATTGGCAAAGTAGAAGAGAAAAACTGCTCTATTTAGAGTCAAAGTACTCCCACTTCTTCCACTTACTGGATGTATGACTTTGGGCAAATCACTTAATACTTAACCTTCTAGGATTTTCGTTTTCTCATTTGTAAAGTGAGGGATTTGGACTTGGTGACCTTGAGAAATCTTTTTCACCTCTTGATTTATGATCTTATAATGCCATGGGGTCTAGATAAACTGTAAAAAAGAAAAAAAAGTAAGGGACTCCCACGAGCCAAGATAGTGGAGTAAATAGTAAATTGTTATAACTCTCCTATATTCACCTCCAAACAACCATAAAGCACCATCACAAAACAAATATTGTAATAGCAGAACCAGCAAAAAGATAAGTTAAACAATCTTTTAGTCCAAAGAATATGGAAAATTGGCAAGAAAAGTCCACCTCACTCAAGTAAAAAGGGAAGCATTTCAGGACAGGATGTATCACAAGTCCCTCCTCAGCAAACCAGTGAGAAATTCCCCAGTGCAGTGGATCAAGCAAACACCAACACCAACCTAAACGCTTTAGCATAGCCAAAGGGTGGCCTCCAGCAACACCAGCCATGCCCCACTCCTTTCCCTCAGCACAAAACCAGACATGAGGGTTGCTTGGGGGGGAGGTTGTCAGGGCAACATCAGCACAGCACCATGTAAATAGGAAGAACTTGCAGCCACTGGAAAAAGAAACCTGAGACAGTGACCCTTGCATCCTGAGAGCAGCTACAATTTAAAAGAAAGGGAAGAGGCAAAAAAAAAAGTGGGCGGAAAACAACAACAAAAAGAATTTGACTTTAGAAAGTTATTATGGTTACAGGGAAGACCAAGACACATACTCAGAAGAGGACAATAGTGTCAAAACACCTATATCAAAACCCCCCCAAAAAATGGAAAGTGGTCCCAAGCCCAGAAAGATCTCGTGGAAAAGCTCAAAAAAGAGCTTAAATGCCATATAAGAGAGATAGAAGAAAAACTGGGCAAAGAAATGAGAGTGATGCAAGAGAACTGTGAAAAGAGTCAACAGCTTGGAAAACTGCTTAAAAAGTAGAACTGGCCAAATGGAAAAGGAGATACAAAAATTCACTGAAGAAAATAACTTCTCAGAGTACTATTGGACAAATGGATAAAAAAGTACAAAAGTTAATTGAGGAAAACAACACCTTAAAAGTTAGGATTGAGCAAGTGGAAGCTAATCCCTCTATAAGATATCAGGAATCAACCCAAAAATTCAAAAGAAGGAAAAACTGGAAGAAAATGTAAAATACCTCATGGTGAAAAAACAACTGACCTAGAAAACAAATCCAGGAAAGAAAATATCAGAATCATTGGACTATCTGAAAACAATAATCAATAAGAGGATCTGGACAGCATGTTTCAAGAAATTATCAAGGAAAACTGCCCCAATGTCCTGGAACCAGGGGGGAAAATAGGCATGGAAAGAATCCACTGATCACCTCAGGAAAGAGATCCTTAAATAAAAACTTGAAGGAATATTGGAACCAAATTTCAGAACTATTAGGGCAAGGAGAAAATAGTACAAGTGACCAGAAATGAATAATTCAAATGTCGAGGAGTCACAATCAGGATTACAAAGGATTTGGCAGCTGCAACATTAAAAGGTCAGAGGTCATGGAACATGATGTTCTGAAATGCAAAAGAAGCTAATACTGCAAACAAGAATTATTTACCTGGCAAAATTAAGCATAACACATCAAGAGGAAAAAAATGCTTATTCCATGAAGTAAAAGTATTTCAAACTTTCACAAGGAGAAAGCCAGAGCTAAACCAAAAAATTTTACCTCCAATATCAAGACCCAAGAAAAGTATAAACACTTAAAAAGGGAAGATAAAGCACAAGGGATTAAATAGAGTTACTATTTGCATGTGATACTTGTACTTCTTTAAAATTGTATCATAGTACAGCTAGAAGGAACATACATAGAAGGTATGAGTATAAAGTGAATTTGAGGGAATGACAAAAAACAAATCAAGGGATGAGAAAGAGGAGTACAATGGGTGAAGAAGGAAAGGACAGGTAGAATGGGGTAAATTATTTCACATGAAGGCATGTTAAAGACCTATTACAGTGGAGGGGAAGATGGGAGGGTGGGAGATGAACATTGCTTGAATCTTACTCTTGTCTATCTTACCTAACAGGGAAATAAGAAAGGCAGAGATCAAGTAAAGGGGAGGGGTGGTGGTGCTGAGGACTGATAGAAGGGAGGGAAGATCAGGGAAGGTGGTAGACAGAAGCAAAACACTGATGAGGAGGGAAAGGGTAAAAGCAGAGAGAGGGCAAACTGGAGGAAGAATAGGATGAAGGGTAGCAATCATGACTGTTAACATTCATGAGATGAACTCTCCCATAAAGTGGAAGAGGATAGCAGAGTTGGAGCAATAGGTATACAAGAAAATGTATTCCATGGACTTAGTAACCAAATATTTGATAAATCCAAAGACCCCAATTTTTGGGATAAGAACTCATTATTTGACAAAAAAATCTGGGAAAACTGAAAAACAATGGAGTACAATCTAGGTATAGATCAACATCTCACACAATGGGCTATGATAAGGTTAAAATAGTTGCATGATTTAGACATAAAGGGTAATACCATAAGCAAATTAAAAGAGCAAGGGATAGTCTATCTGTCAGAAGTACAAGGAAGGGAATAATTCATGACCAAAGAAGAGATAGAGAGAATTACAAAATTTTAAATAGATCATTTTGATAATGTTAAATTAAAAAGCTTTTGCTCAAACAAAATCAATACAACCAAGATTAAAAGGAAAAGCAGAAAGTTGGTGAAAAAAATCTTTACAGCAAGTGTCTCTGATAAAGGTCTCATTTTTCAACTATATAGAGAACTGAGTCAAGTTAATAAGAATATAAATAATTTCCTAAATTGTAAATGGTCAAAGGATATGAACAGGCAGTTTTCTGATGAAGAAATCAAAGCTATTTATAGGCATATGAAGAAGTGCTCTAAATCACTTTTGATTTGAGAAATGCAAATTAAGACAACTCTGAGGTAACATCTTATATCTATCAGATTGGCTAGTATGACAAAAACAGAAAATGATAAATGTTGGAGGGGATGTAGGAAAATTGAGACACTGGTATACTGTTGGTGGAGTTATAAACTGATTCAGTCATTCTGGGGAGCAACTTGAAACTATGCCCAAAGGACTATAAAGTTGTTCATACCCTTTGATCCAGTAATATCACTTGATAAACCCAAAGAGATCATAAAATAGTGAAGAGGACCTATATATGCAAAAATATTTACAGCAGCCCTCTTCACGGTGGCAAAATATTAGAAACTGAGAGGATGTCCACCAGTTGGGGAAATGGCTGAGCAAGCTATAGTATATGAATGGAATGGAATACTATTGTTCTATAAGAAATGATGAACAGGCAGATTTCAGAAAAATCTTGAAAGATTTGTACAAACTGATTTACAGTGAACTGAGCAGAGCCAAGAAAACATTGTACACAATATCAGCAGCACTGTGTGATGCTCAGCTATGAATGGTTCAGTTCTTCTCAGCAACACGATGATTCAGGACAAGTACAGAGGAGTCATGAAGGAAAATGCTATCCACATCTAGATAAAGAACTGATGAACTCTGAATGGAGATCAAAGCATATTTTTTTTCACTTACTTTATTCTTTCTGGTGTGTTTTTTTTCCTTTTGATCTATTTCTTCTTTCACAACTATGACTAATATGGAAATATTTTTATATGATAGCAGGTGTATACACTACATCAGACTGCTGATCATTTTCAGAAGAGGAGAGGAGGAGGGGGGAAGAAAAATTTGAAACTCAAAATCTTTTAAAAATAAATGCTAAAAATTTTCTTGACAAGTAATTGGAGAAAAAATAAAATAATAATACTAAAAGATGGGAAGGGAAATAGGTAAAATGACATGTAAACAAGGATATGGTTAGAAAGAGCATCTTTAGGAAATAGAGTGATTCTTCTTCCCTGAGACTAGATGTAAAGAAGAAAGAATGAATGAGGTACCAAAACTATTTTTTAAACTCTGTTCAGATAGTATTACACAAATGTAAAGTGATAGTACTTTGTATTTTATGGAAAATTCTTGTTATTCTTCATGCTCTTTAAATATAGACCCCCTGCATTTAAATCAATTTCAAAGAAAAACAATTGAGAAAACCAAGTCAGATTCCTGTTACTCTGAGAATGATCCAAAGTATGAATACAAATACTCCTATGTCACTATAATTATTTGGAACTGATAGGCAAGTCCCTGTATTTGCTTGTGTTTAACAAGAAAATAGTGTACTGAAGCTTCTGTGCTGAGGAAAACAGAACCTCCCTCTGACCATTTTCATTGCATGGAAGCCAAACAAGCTTTAATTCTTGGTTTCTTTCATTATCCCCATTTAAAATGAGTATTTTAATTCCACTTAGTCCTACTCAAATTTCAGCATAACCACTCCTCTCCTCCCCAAACCTTGGTAAATAACAAACACTTTTCTCCTTTTCCTGGAAACTGTTTTGATCTGGGCTAATGATTCTGTGAAGATACAATCCCTTGGGTCACATTGCCTGAAATTCCCCCTTCCTCAGAGAGAGTTTAGTTTTACATTTAAGAGGTTCTTTGCTGGATTCAATGTATTATTTTCTAATGTTCCATATGCCTTCATCCAATTTTCAATCCATCTCAAGGGACTAAGTTCCTAAGTGGGGTCCTGGAACTTGAACACACCCTGAGACATAATAGAGAGGTATTAATCAATTCCCTTGGGAGGTTGTGTAGTAGCATTCTCTTCATGACAACTTACAGGGTTGTTCTTATTTGACTAGGGAGTCAGTCTGTGTGTGAGTTCATATAATAATGGAATACCATCCCTGAAAAGTATTATTGTGTTCCTCCAATTTTTTAAGTACTGATACTCTATCACTGCTGTTGGATGGTTAGGAGGCATGGGGTAGTGCAGTATGTAACTGAAGAACTGTAGTTGAGGATGACTCAAAATCAGGTAGAAGCTCATGGTTGGAGTGAACAGGCTACAACACGTTATGAATAAGATACAAAAGACAAGCAGAGTAAAGAAGAGGTGAGGAAGACCCACCATATGTTAGGTAGTGAATTATGATAGGATGTAGACCAGAGTTGAGTAGAATGGGCAGGCATGAGGAGTGGCTATTATCCAGAAGGAATGGTCACATCAAACAGATCATTGTTCTGTTTGAGAGTTTGCACATGTACCCTTTTCTTGAGAGAATTGATGAACTCAAGATGCAGAATAAGAGGTACATTTTCAGACATGGCCACTATGGGACTTTGTCATGCTTAGCTATACATATTTATTATAAGAGCTTTGTTTTTCTTTTTTCAGTGGGGATGGGTGAGGGGGTAAGATGGAGTACAAAAGGTGACAGGCAAAAGACAGGAAAAAGGAAAAGAAAGAAAAGATAGACATTGAATAATATATTATATATACTTATATAAGTATATAATATATTATAAGTATATTATATACTTATATATTTATTATTATTATATTATATATGTATATATACATATATATCTATGCCTGTATGTGTATAGTATATATCTAATTTTTTTTTCAGAGAACAGAAGGAAGGACAGAGATAAGCACAGACAAACTGGACAGCTTTGAAAGTTACAGAATGAATTTATTTTGTACTTAAAAAGAAAAGCAAGCTACACATAATCTAGAGCTTCAGTTTCATGTACAATACTCTCCCCCACCCTCCATCCTGCTATGTATATGGAAGTTTTCATTTCATTTGGTGTCTGGTAAGTCCAGAATAAAAATAAATCACTTTTGAAAGGACAAAAAAAAATAATCTGACATTGTCTTCTTGCCCAATTGTGTTTTGAGTTCTACCAATTCTTTCAGTCCTGTGTTTGTAGTGTGGCATTACCCTCTATGTCATATGTGAGACTGGCCTTACCAGCATGAGGATAAACCAAGTCCTCAAAAATCAATCAATTTAATGAACTAGTCAGGAGTTGGTCCAAAAACCCTAGTCTGGTTGATATTTTTAAAGGGCTTGACTATTACAACTATAGATTCCATCGTAAATGTAGAATTATCTTTTGTCCCAGTTGTAGTCATTTTGAAGGAGAGATTAATCTATGTATATTATGAGTAGAACGAAGCATTATGTCTCATTTAATTCCTTTCTTGTGTTTATTTAAACCAGTCTCCTCTGGCAAAGCTTGCCCTGATAGTTAAGTGTGAGGCTTGCCAGAATTATAGGATTCTACTGAGAACTTTGGCCTGCAATCATCACTCACCAAAGTCCTACTTGTGCTTTGGATTTGAGAACATTTCTCCATAATAATCCTTGATTTTCCCATTCCTTGGTCTGCTGGAGATTCTATTTGGTAGGAAAATTTGCAAGGCTTTATCATTTGTAATTTTGAATTATTTCTTCTGGTAAGCCAATATGGTATGGTGTGGTATAATTGATAGAGCACTGGATTCAGATTCAAAATATTTGGATTTTGCTGTGTACTTCCTCTGTCTAGCAAGCTTCTCAGTTGTAAAATGTGGGATTTGGACTGGATAGTACTTTTCAAACTTTTTGTTCTCAGGACTCCTTTACACTCTTAAAAAAAATTGAAGAATTCCTAAAGAGTTTTTGTTTACGCAGGCTGCAACTATTGCTATTTACCACATTAGGAATTAAAACATTTTAGTATTATTATGAAACTAGTTGACTTTGTGAACCTCCTACAAATACCTCAGGACCCCTCACTTTAGAACTACGGGACTAGATCATCTCTAAGGTTCCATCTAGTTCTAAATCCAAGCAACTAGGTGGTGCAATGGATAGAGCCAAGCCTGGAGTCAGGAAGACTTATCTTCCTGAGTTCAAATCTGGCCTCAGACACATATTAGCTATGTGACCTTGGGTACAACACTTCACCCTGTTTGCCTCAGTTTCCTCATCTGTAAAATTAACAGAGAAGGAAATGGTAAACCACTCCAGTATCTCTGCCAAGAAAATCCCAATGGAATCACAAAGAGTAGGATGGGACCAAAATGACCAAACAATAACAAAGCTCCAAATCTATAATCCTATGATTTGGGTGTAGCCTTTTTGCTGTAGTTTAGCTCAATGGTTTTGAAGATTTTTTTAGTCTGAAATCAAGATATTCATCACACTTCAGCAAATCCCATCTGCCAATTTTCAGATGGGTCAGCACATTTTCAATTGCACTGGTTTTACTATATGAGTCATAACAAATTCTATGAGTACAACTATTATAATACCTCAAGGAGCTGGGCTTTCATTGGTGGGTATTCCCTCCACCAACACAGATTCTACCCACTCACTGCCTCATCTGTGGTATCTGTGAATTACCATGGTTAAAAATATCCATTGTCTAGCCTTCTGGAGACATCTCCCTAAATTTAGCTAGCCTGGTCCTTAGATGACAAAGTTCATTGCTGGGCCTATATTCAAAGCTTTCCCAGTTTTGTAGAACTATCAGAGCTTTTGCTCAGCTATGAATGAAGAAGGACTTCATTGGAAGAGATTAAGATTAAAAACAATTATACAATTCCAAGGCCATCCATGGATTATTTATCAGCCCAGGCATTCGTGTCAAGTTCACATTCAAGAAAGTGTATTTCACCTCCATTGGAAAATCATGTTTCAAGTAGAGCTGAGTAAAATCCTTTCCCCACCATTGCTTGAGTAGCTCTAAACAGCAGTCCATGAGAAGAGACTTGTTCCTCAGGGTCACTTAAAATTGAATGCATTTGATTTTCCCTCTAGTGTTCCTCTTATTAAATGAGATGGAATTTCCATATCAGCCAATTAGTTTTTACAAAACTCTTTGAGGCTCTTAAAGGGCAAGAATGCTATGCTCAGGCTCTTTTATTACCGGTCGCTTTCTAAGAGTCTTTGTCAATCTGCACAATTCAGATACAGATCACTACACTTCTTTTCCCTCAACAATTGAATCTCCCAGAACTGTTTTTTTTTAAATATGGCCTTATAGTCTTTTTAAAAAGTAAGAAAAAAAATGGAAAGAAAAGCTTGTCCACGATTTGCAAACAGCACAAATGTTGTGGTGAGACAGCTGCTTCTACAGGCTGCAAACAGGCTATGGCTTTCAGAATCCATGTAGGTAATGAACACATCACAGAATCCAGAGTTTCCACAGAAAGAATGCTACTAATCTAGGCCAAAGTCTCTTCTCCTATAGAAAACAGCAGGGTTCAACGGCACTAAATAAGCTCTGATTGATGCCTAATGCAAGAAATCATTTTACATTTTGCTGATTTTCTTTTTTTCTTCAGAAGAGTCTGAGAAAATTTAGTTTTTCAGAATAAATGTAAAATCAAATCTTAATGAGCAATTCTGAAGAGGTTAGACTTGGTTGCTCCTGAAAAATAAGACCATATGTCTCCCAAGGTTTAGATTACTTGTTACCTGGAGAAACAAACTAATGCAACTGTTTGGGTAAAACACAGGAAGCAATTACAGACACCAAATAGATCATCTAGTGCCTGTTTTTCCCTCTTCCAGCTGAGTATGGAGAAATCCCATCTTCTATTGCCTTCCAATAGTCTCTATTCAACTAAACTTAGGAAGCATTTGTTAAGTGCTTGATATCATGCTAGGCACTAAGGATACAAAGGCTAGAATAAAACAATTCTTGCTTTCAAGGTGCTTACATTCTGCTGGGGTGGGGGAACCAATATGCTCACAGATAAGTAAAGGTGTGTGTGTATGTGTGCGTGTGTGTGTGTGTGTGTGTGTGTGTGTGCATTACATATATGAGGGGGGAGGGAGAGATAGAAAGAGACAGAGAAGCAGGGAGGGAGAGAGAGACAGAGAGATGGGCAGAGACAGAGAGGAAAGAGAGAGAGGGAAAGGGAGAGGGAGGGGGAGGGGGAAAAGAAGGGGGAGGGAGAGAGGGAGAGAAAGATTCATCTTCATGAGTTGAAATTCAGCTTCAGACACTTACTAGTTGTGTGACCCTGCGCAAGTCACTTGACCTTGTTTACCTTTATATGTATATGTGTGTGTGTGTATACACATACATGTGTACATGTATGTGTATATGTATATAGGTGGGTGCATGTATCTGTGTGTATGTATAAATACGCATATGTATATGTGTATGTATAAAACAAAGCAATCACATACAAGAGGACAGAGTTCTTGGAGGAGGTGTCACTTAAATTGACCTTGTAGAAAGCTAGAGGTCACAAGAGGTGGAGGAGTAAAGGAAAATCATTTTAGACACTGGGACCAGCTTATATAAAGGCATGGGGGTGGGGAAGGAATATTGCGCATAAAGACCAGCAAGTGAGCAGAACTTGAAGCTTGTGAGTAGAAGCAATATCTAAACAGCTTTGAAAGAGGTTAGCACCATATTATGACAAGTTTGAAATACCTAAGAGAGGAGTTTCCTCAAGGTAAGAGGAAGTCAATGAAAATGTTTGTGGGGTGGGGAGGTGACATGGTCATGTGCATACATAATCTATGGTGAGAGTAGAAAGACTGCTAGACAAATAGTCAAGCGATCAGGGTTCTGACCCCAGCCTCATTTACTTGTTTTGTGACTGGGTAAAATTCCCTTAGAATTATGAGGTTTAAATGTAAAATATTATTGCTGTGAGTTACATGGTCTCAGTTTCCCAACCTAAAAAATGGGAATAACAATACTTTCCCCCATCTGACTTTCTTGGCAGTTATAGAGTAGATCCTCATTATTTGAAGATTCCATATTTGAAAATTCACTTAAATTTATTTGTAACCTCCAAATCAATACTTGTGGAACTTTCACAATTATTTGCAGACATGGACAGAGCATAGAGTGACCAATGTGTACTCAGCTGAGGGTCAACAAGACCATTGATTCTCTCTGCCTTCTTTTTGTGGTTTATTTAGTGCTGCATTTTTCTCATTCTTGAGCTTTTTTGTTACTCTTTTTGTTGTGTAAAATAATCCCCAAGCATAATACTGATGAGCTATCTGGAGTATCTGAAGATCACAAGAAGGCTGCTATGTGTCCTATAGAACAAACAGGTGGTAGCTATACTTAGTCCTAGCACTAACCATGGTGCTGTTGGCCCAGAGTTCACCCTTAATGGATCAACAAGGCAGTATGTCCAGAAAAAGGGAGATGTAACTCTGGGTTCTGTACATGAAGCTGCTCCAGAAAGTGCTAAAGTAAATGATAGGACCAGAGGCTCACAGGAAGTTCACCTTGAATTTCCCCCAGGAACAATTCACCAATTCTTTATAGAACATGACAAGAATCAATTGTATAGCAAATATGAAAAATCATACTAATAAAGACATGTAGAAAAGTACTAAGTACTATACAAATGTAGGGTGTTTAAAAAATATTCAGATGTGATAACAGGCAATATATGTCCTTAAGAGGTTCTGAAAAATCTTTTGGAGAACACTTTGAAGAGGTCTACAGGAGCAGCAGTTGTTCTAGAGAATACTGCAGTGAAAGTATTGCTAGCCACACCCCAAGGGTGTACCTGGACTCATAGTCACATTAAAAAAAATCCTAATTTTTTAATTAGCCAGGAACTAGCCCTAATAGAAAAGGCTAGTAAAAAGTCAGGAGACACAGGCTCTCAGCCCTATTCTGTCCCTAACTAGGTATATGACCTTGGGCATGTCATTTACCCATTTGTGGCTTCCACTCATTTCCTCATACATAAAATAAAGGCATCCAGCTTGAATATTCCACAGTCTCTCTCATGGACCAAATGGTAATTGGATTTATAGATGCTTGTCTGGGGAAGTGGCTAGTTCTCCTTTCCCCTCCCCAAGTATGTGAAACAAAAAAAAAATCATCCATTTACTAGATGATTTTAACAAGGACACTGCTGATGCTGAAGGAAAAGAATATAAAAACATTTTAAAAATCCATTTTCAATTAAAGTAAGGACAATGCATGTCACAAAACAAATGGCAGTGAGATTTCACTGAAGCCATAATGTCCTTAGGCTCTGTCTTGGTACTAAGTGAATGCTTCTGTCTGAGACAGCTTCCTGCCAGGGTGGTAGAACTGAAACAGCCCAAGCATTATTCCAAATGGGATGCACCCTGAGGGAGAAGGATCTCTTCCCTTCTGCTGCCTCCTTAAGGAGGAAAGGTCAGCAGTATTATACATTATGAACAAAGGAAGTCTTTGCTGATGTCTCTGGTTCAGTCATTTGTGACCCCATTTGGGGTTTTCTTGGTAAAGATACTAGAGTGGTTTGCTATTTCCTTCTCCAGCTCATTTTATAGATGAGGAAACTGAGGCAAACAGGGTGTGAGTGACTTGCCCAGGGTTACACAGCTAGTAAGTGTGTCTGAGGCCAAATTTGAACTCAGAACTCCTGACTCCAGAGCTGGGACTCTATCCACTCTATCTAACTCAGACACTCAAGGACTCTATTGATTTTCTTTGTTATGGTGGTATTGATTTTTCACTTCTAAAATGTGGCCCTGAGACACATAAACATTGAGGGTGGTTTCCCTGTGTAGTTTTTTTGAGAATGGTCACAACTTTTCCACATTCCCCATCTCCAGGATGGATGCTAGCAAAACTACTTCTCATACATTATGCTGAGATGCCAAACTTTGGTTCCTTTATTTATAAACAATGACAGCATAGTCTTATCCCAACCTTCTGCTGAGATTCTCCCTCTGCATAAATTTAGGCTATGAATAATGTACAGGAACCTCATAAAACCTAGCCAAAACTCCAAAGAAAATCATATCATGACCACCTTCATCAGGGATGTCTCTTAGATCATAGATTGTCAGATCCAGAAAGCACCCTCAAAACAATCTAGTCCCATCCTTTCATTTTACTGATGAGAAAGCTGAGGCTCACAGAGGTGGAGTGACTTGACCAACATCATGCAATAAAATAATGATAGGGTCAGAACTCAAACTCAGGTCTCCTAATTCACAGGTAATCAATGTTCTTGTTTTTTTCCTACTCCACAGTGTATACAGCATTTATATATATCACTTTCACTTCATACATGATAACTTAGTCTTGCCTTTTCTCTAACAAGTCCTTCCTTTCACCATATTGTTATCTCTTTTCAGAGGAGAGAGGGAAATTGAACTAAAATCCAAAGGTTCTTAATTGGGAATCTGTAAACTTTTAATAAAAATTTTGATAAATATATTTCAGTATAATTGATCCTTTGTTAACCTCTATATTTTATTTTATGCATTAAAAACAAAACAACATTAATCCAAGAAGGGGTATGTAGAGATTTCCAGATGGCCAAATAAGGTCGAGTGTTAGACTCACAATGTGGTTCTGGGGAAACTTATTTTCCTGGTGGCCTCTTAGTGTTTCTGCACATGTGTGTCCTTCACTATTTGTGTCTCTAAAAAAAATTTCATGCTTCTGCCCTGGGAAATATCATATCAATGGGTGGTGGGGGGAGGGAGATGGTGGAGCCAAGATAGTGGAGTAGAAGGACACACCTCTAGAAGCTCTGCTCCCACAGTCCATAAAATACCTGTAAAAAATGACTCTAAACAAATTGTAGAGCAGCAGAAGCCACAAAAAGACAGAATGAAAGACATTTTCAGGCCAAGGCAGCCTGGAAGGCTGATGGTAAAGGCCTATTGCATGTGGCACAGAGCAGAACACAGCCCAGCCTTGGTTGCACCACAGCAGGGACAGAACTGGAGCAGGCTTCTAGGTGGCACCACCAGCAGCTGGGATTCTCAGATTCTTAAACCCACAAACACCAAAGGCAGCTTCAGAGGTCAGTGAGAAAGCTTTTTTACCTGCATGAGAAAGGAGCAGGGTCCTCCTACCCTAGCCCTGGCCCCAGGGGGCAACAGCTTCCATTGTTGGAGTCCTGGCCTAAAGACCCTGGGGGAATTGAGCTGCTGATCTGGATCTCAGCCCTGAGTGGTAGCCCTGGGGTGAGGAGGAGCGCTGGCTGACATGGTGGAGCTGGTGGAGGCTCTGGAGAGGGAATTCTACTGGCAAATCCTGGGCAGAAAAGAGTGCTTATAGTTGCTCCCAGACTAGAGTGCAGGTCAGGAGAGAAGTTCCTCTCCCTTGATTGTGCCACCTTGGAGGAACTGAGAATTTGTAGGTCCTCAGAGTATACCCTCTTCTTGATAAAAAACTCCAAAGTCAAGTAACTGGCTGAGAAAATGCCCAAAAAAGATAAAAAAGAATACTACAACAGAAGGTTGCTTTCTTGGTGAGCAGGTATTGTATTCTATCCTTTTGGATGAGGAAGAACAAAGCATAACATCAGAGGAAGACCTAAAACTTAAGGCTTCTGCATCCAAAACCTCCAAAATAAACATGCAATGCTCTCAGCCCATGGAAGAGCTCAAAAAGGATTTTGAAAACCAATTAAGAGAGGTGGAAGAAAAATTGGGAAGAGAAATGAGAGTGATGCAAGAAAATCATGGGAAGTGAGTCAACAGTTTGCCAAAGGAGACCCAAAAAATGCTGAAGAAATTAATACCTTTAAAAATAGACTAACCTAAATGGCAAAAGAGGTCCAAAAAGCCAATGAGAAGACTGTTTTAAAAAGCAGAATTAGCCAAATGGAAAAGAAGGCTCAAAAGCTCACTGAAGAAAATAGGTTTTTTTTTAAAATTAGAATGGAGCAGGTGGAAGCTAATGACTTTATGAGAAACCAAGAAATTACAAAACAAGAGACCAAAGGAATGAAAAAATAGAGGACAATGTGAAATATCTCACTGGAAAAACAACTGACCTGGAAAATATATACAGGAGAGACAATTTAAAAATTATGGGGCTCTCTAAAAGCCATGATCAAAACAAGAATCTAGAAATCACCTTTCATGAAATTATCAAGGGAAACTACCCTGATATTCTGGAACCAGAAAGTAAAATAAATTGAATTGAAAGAATTCATCAATCATCTCCTGAAAGAGATATGAAGAGAAAATCTCCTAGGAATATTGTAGACAAATTCCAGAATTCCCAGGTCAAGGAGAAAATGTTGCAAGCAGCCAGAAAGAAACAATTTGAGTATTGTAGAAATATAATCAGGATAACACAGATACATTAAGATATCAAAGGGCTTGGAATATGACATTCCAAAAGTCACAGGAACTAGAATTAAAACCAAGAATCACCTACCCAGCAAAACTGAGTATAATACTTCAAGGAAAAAGATGGTCATTCAATGAAGTAGAGGATTTTCAAGCATTTTTGATGAAAACACCAGAGCTGGATAGAAAATTTGACTTTCAAACACAAGAATGAAGAGACGCATGAAAAGGTAAACAGGAAAGAGAAATCATAGGGGACTTACTAAAGTTGAGCTGTTTTCATTCCTATATGGAAAGATAATAACTTTTCAATAGAGGGGAAAATGGGGAGGTGAGAGGTAAAAAGTGAAGCTTAGTTTCATCACATTTGGCTTAAGGAGGGAAATAACATGCACACTCAATTTGGTATGAAAATCTATCTTACACTACAGGAAAGTAGGGAATAAGGTGATAAGTGGTGTGTGATGGGGGGAGAACAAATGAGAGGAGGGGAGTAATTAGAAATAAACAGTTTTGGGGAGAGATAAGTTCAAAAGAAAGAATAGAATAAATCAGGGGGGCAGGATGGGATAGAGGCAAATATAGTTAGTCTTTCACAACATAATTATTATGGAAGTCTTTAGCAAAACTACACATATAAAGCCTATATTGAATTGCTTGCCTTTTCAGTGGGGATGAGTAGGGAGGGAGGAAAGGAGAGAAGTTGAAACTCAAATTTTAGGAACGAATGTTGAGAATTGTTTTTACATGTCACTGGGAAATAAGAAACACAGGTAATAAGGTATAGAAATCTATTATGGGGATAAGGGAATGGAGGGGTGTAATAGAATGGATGGCAGAGTGGGGGAAGGGGTAATCAGAATGTATAGTATCTTGGGGAGGTGGGAGGGGAGAGATGGGGAGAAAATTTGGAACTCAAAATCTTGTGGAAATGAATGTTGAAAACTAAAAATAAATAAATAAATTGGAAAAGAAAAAGATCACGTCAATGGGCTAAGTAGTGGTTACTCTTTGTTACATCAGTTATAATTAGGGCAGCTAGGTAATATACTGGGCTTGAAACCAGAAAGTCACACCTTCATGAGTTCAACTCCAACCTCAGACACTTACTAATTGTGTGAACCTGAGCAAGTTACTTAGCCTTGTTTGCCTCTATTCCTCATCTGTAAAATGAGCTGGACAAAGAAATGTCAAACCACTCCAGTGTCTCTGTCAAGAAAACCCCAAAAAATAAGGCCACAAAGAGTCAAATGTGACTGAGAAATGACTTAACAATTATGGTTACATTCTTGACAACACCTTTTGGAGCTCTTTCTGGGGTATATCTGTGCTGATGGTGATGGGACCTCTTCATTTAGTAGTACTGGTACTAAGGTTTAACATTAAAATGTTCCCTAGGAAAATGTATGAGCCTGCCTGCATGTATGGCCATTCATTACTAGCAAGGAAGATCTTAATGACATTATTCATTTCAAATCATAGAATGTAAGTCACTTAACCTAGAGGATCCTCAGTTTCCTTATCTGTAAAATGGGGAAAAGAATAAGAGTATCTACTTCAAAGTGTTGTAAGCATCAAAGAAGACAACATACATAAAACATTTTGCAAACTTTAAAGCAATATATACATAGATACATAGATAGACATAGCACCATAAATGTTAGCTATTGCTGTCTGTAAAAATTAGAATAATAATACTTTACTTATATCATAGATTGGGGGAGAGTAGAGTGCTTTGTAAATGATATACCTCTACATAAATATAAATTGCTATTCTGATTAACCTAACAACAAAGGGGAGGAACTACTGTGTCTCTGAAGTCCCTCTCTGCTTTAAAAGTTTTCATTTCTATGATTCTAAATCAGAGGATCTTCATTTGGGTTCTAGATACCTCCAAGGTTTTCCATAGATAGATTTCAGGGGGGGGTCCATGAATTAGGGTGAGAAAAAAACCCCTACATCTTTACTGTCAATTACTTGTAAATGAAATTGAACATTTCCTTCCATTAAGATTAAAAAAAAAACCATACATTATTGTGAGAATGTGTTAATAGAATGCACCAGACTGCTGAAGGGTTATGTGATATTTTAAAAGGTTAGAAATTCCCTTTTTCTAGAAAGAGGTAAAACCATCCTTCTGCTCTGCACATCTTAGAGAATTAACCAGGACATCACGAAGGACCACTGAGATCAATAAGCAATTCTGAGGGCAAAACCGAGGGAGATAGATTTGCCATTGGTCAAATTTGCAGTGGGGTTGCAAGGTGGCACAGTGGATAGAGTGCTGGGCCTGGAGTCAGGAAGATTCATTTTCCTGAGTTCCAATCTGCCCTCAGACACTTACTAGCTGTGTGACCCCGGGCAAATCACTTAACCCTCTTTGCCTCAGTCTCCTCAGCCATAAAATGAGCAGGAGAAGGAAATGGCAAACCACTCCAGTATCTTTGTCATGAAAACCCCAAATGGGGTCACAAAGAGTCAGACAAGACTAAATATAACTGAATAACAAGTTTATAAGAACTTTCTAGAAGGAAAAGGAGGATGGATTGTGGAGATGATACAGAACGGGAAATTGTTCTGAAAGGCTAAGTGGTCAGAGAGCTCAAGCAGGTGATACCATCTAGGGCATGGTCATGGTCATCAGTAAAATGACGAGTAAAGTAATGGAGCTCAGGGAAGAGAGTTGGTTGGGTGGGGGGAAAGTAGAGTTCAATGTAATCACAAGGAGGCTAATGGCATACTGGAAAGGGTGGAGGTGAGGACATGAAGAGCTTCTTAAAGGCCCAGGAAGGGAAGGGGAAGAGAGGTGAAAAATAAGCATACTGTTGTCTGGGAAGGAGAACAGAGATACTGACTAGTCAAGGACCCTGCAAATCTAAAAATCACTCTGGAATGTAAAAACACCTTGAAGGTAGGGGACTGTGTTACTTATATTTGGTATACAATTGTGTTCATGTCTCTTTATTCAATAGACACTCAAACAGTGTTGCTGTAACACTGACTGAGTAGTCTATGAAACCTGATGAAGAAATGATGAGATGTTGGGGAAAACCAATGAGCAGAAGGGTCGCTATAGATGAATTCAATAATAAGTTCATTTGCAACAGGGTCTGTTGCATGTGACTCTAGGCTTGGAGTTAGATCCAAATCCCCCTTCTTTGACATGCAACCCTGGGAAAGACACAGCCTCTCTGGATCTTACTTCCTCAACTGTAAAAATGAGGGGGGAAGGGAGGGTTGGACTAGAAACTAAAATTCCCTCCAGCTTGAAATCTATAACTCTCCATTCAATAAGAACTCACTCACTGTGCTAAAGGAGTTACAAAGATACGTGATGTGGTTCCTGCCATCATAGATTTTACAATCCAGAAAACAGACATCTCATCGTAACCAAAATCTTGCAAGCGGTCCAGTTAGTCATACTTGCATTTGAGCAAATGGTACATTTTTTTGGTGTGGAGAATAGTCTCCTGTGCTCTCCCAGCAGGACCTCTATAAGATAACTGGGTGGCACAACTTCATTCAGGAGATGAGGCTACCAGCAATCACCACTGTCTGCTTTTCTCGATATTTTTGTCTATGATTGAATTTTATACATCACTGCACACTGTGCCCCTGGAAATGGATACTACGATATTTCGAAATGACTTAATTAAATAGATAATATATTGAAAACTTCGGATACACTGTGTAGGCAGCAAAGTAAATTAGTTTCACCAACTACTTGAAGATTGTAAAATAACTTTAATCCCACGCTGTCTCAATTCCCTTGCCCTAAATCAGGAGGGCAAAATAGCATTTTGCTTTCAAACAAAACTGAATTTGAATTTTAAAGATCCCTCACTGCTGCATCTTACAAATTGGACTTTTTGTCTGATCTTGTCTAGTGGCTAAGGACTGGAAATCAAAGAGATGCCCACCAATTGGGGAATGGCTAAGCAAGTTATAGCTTATGATTGTAATGGAATATTTTTGTGCTACAAGAAATGACAAGTACAATGATTTCAGAAAAACTTGGAAAGACTTACATGAACTGAAGCAGAGCGAACAGAACCAGGAGAACATTGTGACACAGAACAGCAATATTGTTTGATGAACTGTGAATGACTTCCCAAAGGGCTAATGATAAAGCCTGCTCTCTGCTTCCAGGGAAAGAACTCATATTGATAGAAAATAGACTGAAGCATGCTATTTTTCACTTTTTTCATTTTTTTCTTTTATTCAAGTCTTCTCGTACAAAATGACTAATATGGAAATGTTTTACCTAATTGCATGTGTATAATCTATATCTGATTGCTTAGCATCTCAAGGCTGGGGAAGGGAGAGAAGGAGGGATTGAATTTGGAAACTCAAAACTTTAAATAAAAATGTTTTTAAAAATGATAAAAATAGCATATGCTAAAACTACAGGTAAATCTATCTTTTGAATTAACTGGAAGCATACTGCTATAGACTATTGGGTCTTGATTTCTCCTGATTAATTTTTTATTAGTTTCATTAGAGGTGCTCTCATTGGTGTCTACCAAATCTGATCTGGAATATTAGGCCTCTTCTGCATAATTCTTCCATAGAATTCTTAGGAGGGCATCTTCAAGTGAAAGTAGATGAAGTGTATTTTATCCAAAAGGAGGAATTTACAAAAAAAGCTCTGAATGTCTTCTTAAAATGTTTTCATTGGTTTTCCCAATGTTTCTACAAAGAAACTACCCACATTGGGAGTCACAAATGGAAATATTTTGAAAATATAAAGAAAACATTGGTTGTCTTAAGCAACTCAAGATATAATGCTTTCTACCCCAGTTTAGTCCCTAGTTTTAGGGACCTTAATGTTTTTCTAGGAAGCACAAGCCATGATTTCCTACAGTAGTATAAATGCTAAATGTTCTAGGATCATATTCTATGATGGGCCTCACACAGGCTAATTACCTGGTAGTTTTAGGTTCAGTACTGGAACAAAGCAAAACACTCAGAAATGACTCAACAGTTAATGAAAGGAGATTTAATTAGCCACAGTAGGAGGAGGATATTTAAGAAGAAGTATTGAGAATATCTCACGTGACTTCTGGGGAACTAAGTTCCCTTGACAGAGTTGCCCATCATGGCCCACTAGCCTGGAGCGCCTTAAAATTGCTTTGTAGTCAGGTGACCAGGAAACGTAAGGAAGCTAGGTGCAATAGATAGAATATTGGGCGTGGAATCAGGGAGACGCAGCTCTCTGAGCTCAAATCTGGCCTCAGATACTTATTGGCTGTGTGACTCTGGGCAAGTTACTTCACCCTATTGGGTATCCTCAACTGTAAAATGAGCTTGAGAAGGAAATGGCAAACCACTTCACTATCTTTACCAGAAAATCCTCAATGGGGTTACAAAAAGTTGGATCAACTGAAACACTTGAATAATAAAAGACCAGGAAGTGATGGTAACATCTTGTACCTTTAGTTTCCTGAACCAGCTAAGACTCAAGGATGGTCTCCATATTATTTAAGAAAAATTAGCCTAATTTGCATGGGGGTAGTGGTTAGGATATTGCTCCTATCATAGAGCAGATAAAATACTTGCCAATTGCAAAATTGGTCCTAATGTTTCAGGTGGCAGATAGTAATTGAGGATACTGGCTCTGAGCCTTAGGTCTGTGTATCCACAAGCCCGTGATGCTATCACAACTAGTGAATCAGTAAAGTCTCATAGAAAGAGAATTGAATTAGAAGTTAGGAGATCTGGGTCCTTGTCCTGGTTCTAGCAGTTATTTAGTTTTGTGTTCTCAGGCAGGCCATTAATTCCTATGTGACTTGGTTTCCTGATCTATATGATGAAGATAACACTTGTTGAACTCTAAGAGTTGTTGGGAGAATCATTTGAGAGAATAAATTTAAGAGCACTTTGAAAAATTAAAGTGATTATTAAACAATAAAGTATTATATTAAACCAATTATTTGAACTCATACTTCCTGAATTTTTTTCAAAAGTTTATACTGACATGGAATTCATGTGACTCAAGGTACATAGTTTCCTTGGCAAGGCACCTTACTGAGGCATCATTTGCCAAGCCCTCTATCCTTCTACATGGGCAGCTAGGTGTCACAGTAGATAGAGTACCAATCCTGGAGGCCGCAAGACCAGAATTCAAATCCAGCCGCAGATACTTAGAAGCTACTCAGAAGCTACGTGACTCTCTGGACAAGTCACTTAACCCTGTTTGCCTCAGTTTCCTCATCTGCACAATGAGTTGGAGAAGAAAATGGCAAGTCATTCCAGTATCTTTGCCAAGAACACCTCAAATGGGGTCACACTAAGAATCAGACACAACTGAACAATTATCCTTCTATTCACATATTTAAAGGGAAACTAAAGAATATAGTTCAAGAATTTTTAGACTTGTAATATATTTTTACGGCAGAAAGAAGAAAATGTATCCCCTTTCTATTCCTGAAATTTAAACTTTTTGCCTTTTTCCTTATTTCAAAGGGAATGGATCTAAAACAAAGATACTTCTTGAATCAGTCAGTCATTAGGAGCTCCTGAGTTATTCACATTGTCCCATGTATCACTTAGGAGCCCTGCACTGTTGAAGGGGCAGTCAGGTGCAGTGCTGGACTTAGGGTCGGGAGATCTGATTTTGAATTCCTATTTGGACCCTGATAAGTCATATAATTTTGAACAAGACTTTTGACCTCTCTGAGTCTCAGTTTCTTTATCTGTTAAAATGGGATGATGATACTTATATTACTTCATTGGGTTACTGTGAGAAAAGGACTTTTTAAATCTCAAAGTGCTGTATAAATACTAACTTTTAATGGGCCCTTGCCATCCTTCCTCTGCTGTAAGGAGTGGGCCTCAGCCCAAATGCTTTTTGTTTTGTTTTCTGATTTTTGCATCAAATCTGCTTTCAGTATTATAGATAACTGAGGGTTTACTCTCACCCGAGTTATTGGCAAATGCTAGCCTTGGTTCTAAGAGAGAATTTGAGTAAATGAGAAAAGTACTATGATTCTTCGAAGTTCGTTAACATATGACCAATAGCTGCCAAAATATCCTTCGTCTGGCTGCCAAAATATCTTTCATGTGGTTGCCAAAATAATCATCCTCCACACTGCTGCCAGGATAATATTCCTAAGACACAGACCTGACCAAATCTGATTCCTCTACTGGAAAACCTTAACTCGAAGGAAAAAATGCTAACTTCTCAGCCTGGCATTTCAGATAACTCTCTAATGTACCTTTCCAGCATTATTTCACATCATTGCTCATCATGAGCTCTATCTTCCATCCAAACTCAGTACTGACCCTGACATTCCACATCCCTCTTATGTCTCCCCTCTGCTCCTCTCTACCCAAGCCATTCCATATTTCTGGAATACATTCTTTCTCATCAAATCCCTTCAAGATCACAGTTTCCCTCGGGTTCACTTTCCCAGATCCTCCTGGTTCACAGTGGTCAGCACTCCCTTAGAAATTCCTTGAGTGTTCTGGACAGATCCCTTGTCTGGGGCCACGCTTTCTTACTTTATGTTAAACTGCATCCTTCTGGTGGAAGTTAAACGGTCTTACAGCTAGAATTATTTGTTGTTTTAGTTTTCATGTCCTTATACCTGACACAATGTCTTGTACGGGCTAAACACTTAATAAAATGTTATTCAAGTTAGATTGACTCATGGAAGAGCTGTCTGAGAAGCCCTGATGAAAGCGGTGAACTCCTATGAGATGTTTTCTAAATCATTTATCCTGACTTGCCAACAATTTTCCACATATGAAGTAGAGTAGAGATACTAAGGACAGTGATGTCATATCTCAAAATGTCCTTAAAAGTATAGTCAGACTTACTGCCCCCTCCCATGTTCCACTCTCTTCATCCAATGTGCAGAAAGATGATGTAAAAGTTGCTAAGATGAACCCGAAAAAGAATTGGCAATTTTAAAATAAGCCATCAAATTCCCTAGCTTTTGGGCAAGTCATGTTCCTCTTCCACACTTTAGGTTTTAGTTTAATTTCTCTCCTCTCTGTTCTACAACTCCTGTTTTACGGGGTACCTGTCTTCCTTTGAGATGCAACCCAAACTCTAATTTCACCCCTACTCCCCATATATATACACTTGCTAGTTACCTCGCTCCATCACTACTTCATATTTGCATTTATTCTCTTTAAACAGAATCTGTACATACTTACTTATACACTTATAGTCTTTTACATTAGGATTGTAGGCTACCTAAAGGCATCTCAGGTATGTATTTGTATAATCTAGTACAGGGATGGAGAGGCAGCAGCCTTTTGGTTGAGTCCAAGGTTTACAGAACAAATCCTTTTATTACAGGGATTTGTTCTGTGAAGTTTGGATTCAGTCAAAGTGCCACACTTGAGGCTCTAGAGGGCCACATGTGGTCTGGAGGCTGTAGCTTCCCCACCTCTGACTAGTGCTTAGCTTAGAGTCAGGCAGATAGTATGTGCTTTATCAATGCTCGTTGATTTCTTGATTAGTAAGTTTCATCAGCTAACAGATGCCCTCATTTCCAAGACTGAAAGTTTGATCTGCAAACATGACTTACTAGCATCAGGCTGGAGGTTCTCAAGCAAATGCCAAATTGGATTCTGGGGAATATACACTAAGAAATAACTGGAATTAGTTGGTTAATTTAATTCTGAGTATCCCATATGACAATACTTCTGCAAGGATCTTAACATCATTGAATCACGAAAGTTAAGAGTTGAAAGGGACCTCAGAAACCCAACCCATACACACAAATATCCCAAATATAATATATGCACCAAATCAGGGCAGCTAGGAGGCTCAGTGGATTACTGGATCTGGAGTCAGAAAGACTCCTCTTCCTGAGTTCAAATCCAGCCTTAGATACTTCCTAGACTTGTGACCCTGGGTAAGTCACTTAACCCAGCTTGCCTCAGTTATTTCATCTATAAAATGAGCTGGAGAAGGAAATGGCAAACCATTTTTTTTGCCATGAAAACCCCAAAAAGGGCACAAAGAGTCATACATGATTGAAAAACAACTAAATAGTAACCAAATGGTCATCTCTTCTCTGCTTAATGACCTCCAAGGAAATCTCCAGGAAATCTATTCCACGTGTGGACAACCCTAATTATTAGGATATTCTTCTACCCACTGCTCCTAGGGTCTGTGGGGGTCTAATCTAATCTAATCCCTCCAAGCACTTGAAGACAGCTATCAAGTAGCCTTGAGTCTTCTCCATGTTAAAAATCCAAGTCCTTCAATTGGTCCTCATATGCCACGGACTCAAGGCCCTACACCCTCCTGCTTGCTCTCTTTGGGGTATTTTGTAGGTATTTAATCTACTTCTTAAGACCAGCACTAAACATGACACTCCAAATAAGTTTTGGAAAAGGCAGAGCAAAGTGAGACCATCCCTTACCTATTCAGGTAACTTATGGCCCAAATAATGCAGCACAAGATCACATGAATTTTTTGAGCTTATAGTCACTAGTCAAACACTAATCAAATTGATTTTGTGGTCTACTAACTACCTACTCCCAAATCTTTTCCATAGGTGACTAATCTAGACTATATTGAGTAGGCTAATTGAGTAGGCTAACTACTTTTCCAGTGAAGAAGACAGTGGTATCAGAAATGAGAAACCAAGACCCAACTATAGGAATGATGGAAATGAAAAAACTCACAGAAAAACAGAATTTTGGGGGGTAGAAAAATGGAATTTATATCAAACCAAGTAATGAATTTCCATAAATATTTATTAAATGCCTACTATGTTAGGTGAAAAGCTAGTTGGTACAGTGGAAAGAATACCAAGTCTGGAATCAGAAAGATTCATCTTTCTGAGTTCAAATCTGCCCTCAGACACTTACTTAGGGAAAGTCACTATCCCATCTGCCTCAGTTTCTTCATCTGTAAGATGAGCTGGAGAAGGAAATGGCAAAAACTCTAGTATCTTTGCCAAGAAAATCCCAAATGGGGTCATGAAGAGTGGAACGTGACTAAAAAGTAACTGAACAATATGAGCTAGGCATTTTGCTCAGTGCTGGAGAAACAAAGAGAAAAAATAAAAATTGTTTTCTCAAGGGACTTATATTCTACTGGAAATGTGTATGGGTGGAAGAACAATAAACATATAGGAAAATAACACATATAAAATACATACAAAACACTTTTGAGGGGAGGAAGCCTGGAAAGCAGGACAGAGCTAAATGTAAATGGTATTTGCATATTTCAGTTAACTCCAATCTACACTTGACATATAGTAGGGCATTTATCCTGTTTGTCAAGAGAAACTTGTCTTCAGTCCAGAGATTCAACCATTTTGACTGAAATGACTGGTCAATTCAGTCATGCAATTACATAATATGGTAAAATACAGGCAATATCTATTAAGCACCTATGGTGCTCAGAAATAGAAATTAGTGATGGTACAGTTCAGGAGAGGAGTAAATTGAATTGACAGGCAAACTAATTGGCTGAGGAATCCACATTAAAAAAAAAAGGTATGAACTCCGGTGAAAGTTTTTGAAATCATCTAACTCAAGTAAACATGGTTTTCCCAAACCAGAGTCCTGCTCTCTGGGGTCCTGGGACTGATAACTCCTTTGGATCCTTGAGAGTAGAATGTTTGTTTGTTTGTTTGTTTTGTCTATGCCTCTCCTGTGACATCAAGTACAAAGACTGCTTGTTGGATTGATTGATGCTTGAATATTGGGTACGTCAGTCCAAAATACCTAGGTATCCTGGTCTGAGAATTGATAGTTTGACATTCTTAGAGTTTCTCCTGATCCCTTACGTTGTATCAGATAACCTCTGCTATTTCAATTCTTTCTTGTTTTCCCTTAAACTCCTTGTGATAAAATATTTAAGGCACATATTGAGGCTACATATTGTTTAGTTATAACACTGCAGCTAATAAGATTAGTTCTGAAACTGGACAGTCTTTTTATCATATAAGCCTTCCCTTTTCTGATTGCTGTTTACAAGGCTTTTTTAACTCCTTGGTTATCCAACCATATCTTACTGGCTCCTTTTTCTCTTCCTTCTACAGAATTCTATTCTTGTCCTTTTCTTCTTTCTCAACATTCTCTTCCTGGCATATTTCATTCATTTATATGTAACGTCAAGTAATACTTTTATGCAAATGATTCTTAAATCTATACTACTAAGCCTAATCTCTTCTCAGAACTTCTAGTCTCATTTTTCTACTTCTTTTTCAGACAATTCCCCCCAGATACATCAACTGGCATCTCAGACTGAACATTAAAAATCCATGGTATCCACGCCCCCTCCTGCTCTCCACTCCAGTTATGAGGGACTAGTTTTTCCTGACTTCCTTATTTCTGCAAAGCTTCCTCCAGCCCCCCACATGAGAAACCTGTCCTTCTACCCTCCCTACTCTCCCCATAATCATTTGGGAAGCTTTGTTTCCTTTTCCACAGTGCTTCCTGGCCGTTGTCCCTGCTCTCATTCAGGTCCTAATTACCCCTTACCTATTCCTCCTCACTACTACCCCATAGAATGCATCCTAGACATATCATGCTTGTCACAACTCATTTTCCCAAAGCTTACTTTGCTTGAGCAATAGGCTTCACTGACTTTTTATTGCATATTAAATGAAAACCTAACTCTTTAACCTTATAAGCCCCCCATGATATAACCTCAATTAATTCTTCTAGCCTGATTCCTCACTTCTGTCCAGCCAGTATTCTTAGTCCCAGCCAAGATGGATGATGAACTGTGACTCCCTACTGTTGCACATGCTGTTCTCATCACCTAAAATACTCTCTCTATTTCTTTGCATGCCAAAATCCTATCTACCCTTTATGGCTGTTCTCAGATATCACCATCGTAAAGTTCTCCTTGATATTCTAACTCTATGTGACTTCCTCTTCCTCTTCTTCTAAACCCCCTTCCCCAGGGCATAACTCTTTGTATCTTCCATGTATTACAAGGCAATGAAGTTATATGTGCATGTAATTTTTTGGCATAGAAAATCCCTTTCATCTCTGTCTCCTCAGGGTAGGGACAGAACATGGACAGGGGACTGGATGTGGAGAAAGAGATAAGCAGGTTCAAATTCTGACACCAACAATACTTCTTAGCTTTGTGACTGTGGTTAAGTCACTTAACCTCTCTATGTCTCACTTTCTTCACCTACAAAATGAAGGCATTGAACTTGAAAGTACTTTCTTTTCTTACAGCTCCAAATTTGTGATCCTATGATCTGTATATCCTATGTCCAAAAATGTCCTTAATACTGTCAGACACATACACAGAAAACCATGTAATGTCACATAGTTAGTCCATTAGAAAGTTTTTAAAAAGTACAATGTGAGATCTACAAGAGAAAGTCTTGCTAAGGGGGAAAAGATGGAAGGCCTCTTGGAGGAGATAGTTTTGAAGCTGAGTTTTAAAACATGAATAAGAATTCAATGAGTCAAACAGGAAGTCAAGGCAAGTACTGTCATATCTTTCATCACATGTAATTTTGGTCAGAATCCTTCCTATTAAAATCATTTTTTAAAAAAATCATAACAGTGTCTGGGTTGAGAATATATTTTGGCCACAAGACAATTTGATTTTCTTACATCTGGAGCAGATAGAGAATGATGTTAGTTTGTTATAAATTCCAGTATTTTTTCCTCTTTGATTTTAATGACTATATTTTTCAGTGTAACACCCACCACACTCCTGTTAAAACATTTTCAAAAAAGCCCATTAGTGTATTGGCTGCACACAAGACAAACATTTCCATAAGCTGTTATTTACTTGCTTAAACTGAATTGGATGATTCACTTATTTAGAGATAAAAATTCTTTCTAATAACTCAGGCATTTCCCCTAATCCCAGCTCAGTTAACTTGTTATTTTGCTTTTTACAATTGAGTCTTCACTGTACATACTTATAGACCTGGCTCTATTCACAAAATAACAATACCTTGACTAGTGGAAAAAAACCAACAGTCTTCCTAAATTAGTGCTGGGAATTAAGTGGCACATTACAAAGAAATGACTTAAGATGGGCCCCTAAAATATGAATAATAAATTGATCATAAAAGGGAAACATTAAACCAGTGCTTGGTTTCATGTGGATGATTACAAAACAGGACAAGGGTTGGGGGGAGAAAAAAAGCTAAAAAGTACTTAATACTTTGGGGAAAAGTCTAAGTTTCAATTGAAAGAGATAGCAATATTTTGGTTTAAGAAAATGAGTGTTCAAATTAAGCTCTATTAAAGACCTATGGTTTATATGCAAACGAAAGGTGAGGAAAAGATGAGACTCTTTACATATTTTAAAACTTTGTTTAATTATAAACAATGAAAATTATGTATTAGCAAAATGGCATGATTCTATACATATGTACACATAAAATACAGATTCTCATCTTCAAAGTTCTACTGTCAACATAACTTTTTCTGAGTGGTCTTCTAGATTTGGGAGTATAAATTCATTGCTTTGCCTGAAAAATTATTTTGTCTAAGAAAATCTGAATGAGGCTGCTACATGAAACTATAACCCAAGTTACTGGAGACTGATTATAAATTCATGACAAGTTTAAATGACCTTTTAAACATTTCTCTTAAATGCTTTCAGCAAAAACCTTTCAAAGATCTTTCTTAAATATGAGGTTCCTTTGAAAGTTTTAATTCTAGAGAATTAATGCTACCTTTCAAATTGTACTGACCCAAACTACTCAATTTCCCCTAAAAAAATAAGGTATAAAGGTTAATTAATATAGGTAGGGCTTAAGAAAAATCCTAGTCTATGAACTTAAACTTTCTCTGACAGTTTTTTCATTTATTCACTTAATTTATTCATGCATGCATTCTTTCATCCAGGAAGCAAGTATTTATCATAAGCCTATTGATTGTACAGGTCTGGGGGTCAGCCAAGGCAAAGGTATATCATCAGGGAATGAAAAAGCCTAGAAAAGCAGGCTAGAGTCAAACAGTAAAAGTCATTGAATTCAAAGGTGAGTAGTTTGCATTTTATCCTAGAGGCAATAAAGAGCATCTGAAGATTTTTGAGTAACGGAGTTATATGGTCACATGTATGTCTGAAAGATTATTGCAGTTGCATTATAGAGGATACACCAGAAATGGGAGACACTGAAATCTGAGAATCTAATTATCAGGTAGTTGCAACAGCACAGGCAAGGGGCGATAAGGCCTGAACTCTAGCTATGTGAATGAAGAGAAGAGGACAGCTGGTTAAATCAACAAGCTATGCAATTGATTGGTTATGGAGAGGAGGGCTCATGAGGATGAGCAGCCCTACTTGACTTGCTGGAGAATCACTCTTCAACTACTGATTAAAGATTTTCCTTATACATGGATCTATCCATGTCACTCCCCTAATCAATAAACTCCAATGACTCCCCATTCCAAGGTCAAAAAGATAAATTTCCTTGTTTGACTTCCCCAACCAATCTTTCTAGTCTTATGGATTTAGGGTAACCTTCTCATATATGACACTGCATTGCGCATCTCTTTGATGTCACTATCCCCCATTCCTAGAACATCCTCCCTTCTTACCTCATAAGGTCCCTTCAGAACTCCATTCAAACATCAAAATAAAAAATAAGGTCTTTCCTGTCCTTCCCATCCCCAGCTGCGTGTTCTCTCTACGAACTAGCTTGTATTTAACCACCTTGTAGTACTTATTCTATGGACACATTTATGCTTCTTTATGTTGTCTCTCCTCCTTCCCCCTGCTTTCCCAAGAGAATCAGTGTTAATTGGTTTAAAGTAAAGAGTGTTTCCTTTTTTCCCCTAGTTTCCTTAGGATCTAGCAAAATCTCTGGCATATAGCCATCACTTAATAACTGCATGTTGATTGACTGATTACTGAATACTTGTCCATTTCTCAGATTAGCATCACAAAGTCTAATAGCAAGGCGAGTAACGGTGAGCTCTCAGTGGTTCATTATTATGAAGTAGGGGATAGGCATCACTTCAGTCTTGGAACTCACATCTCTTCACAACCCTCTGGCCCCTGGGGCAAATAGACACCTCTTCCCAGAACCACTGTTTCAAAAGGGTGTCCAAGCCAGCCATTTCTTCATTTCCCACCTTGTTGCTCTCCTCTTTACATCTGTATCTTGGCCCTGCCCTACCTCCTCTTTTCCATCTTCCTTTTGTATAGTATCCTTCCCCCATTAGACCATGAGCTCCTTGGGGAGAAGAACTGGCTTTTGCCTTTCTTTGTATCCTTGGAACTTAGTAGGTGCTTACTCCATGCTCATTGATTGACTGAGGAATAGAAGACAGAATTCACAAAAAGTGAATGCAAAAATTCATTTTAACCTCCGACTTAAGTTTCTTCTCTTTGTATCATTCCCTAAAGGCTTGATAACTAGCCAAACAGCCCTCCTGAGTCTGTACTTCCTTCAGTTAAGGTACTGATAAGAAATAGAATAAACAAAGAAAAATAGGAAAAAAACCCCACAGAAATAGATAACCACCCTTGGATGATGGGGAATAGATCAGAAATGTCAGATATAATGATGGCCCACAGCTCCCCAGTGTGGCTGATAAAAATGTAATTAGGAAATATTTAACAAAATAAATAAAAATACAATAAAACATAGATAATGTGGTTATGTGGTTTTCCAAGTCAATAGGCAGCCCACAGAGATTCTCATGTATGGTTTAGTGGCCCCTAATTCAACTTGAGCTTGACACAGTAGAATAGATTGTGCCTCATTAGTCTCCTTTTTCCCACTGGACCATAAAGTCAATATCATTATGGTATTTATCCTTATGGCTGGAGGGTCCAGTATGTGGTAAAGTCTTTTACCATCCTGGTGTTGGTGGAACTATATTACTCTTTCCAGAGGCTATGAGGGAGAGGGGTGTTAATGAGACGCCAGTCATATTTTGCCATCAGTCACCAAGCATGAGTAGAGTAGGTTGTCCCACACAGCTAGCTGGCATTCAGGAACTGAATATATTTACAAAAGCACCATTTAGCATTTCCCTAGGACTTGATACAAAGTGCTTCCCACTCTGAAAGCTAAGTTAGTTGCATTACCCCTATTTCCTGAATGAGACAGGAGAGAGAATATTCTGGATGCTCTTAGTCAACAAATAGCAGGTTTTCGTGGGTGCCATTACAGGCTAAGAGCATCTCCAAATATACACTGGCGTACCATTTTAAAATATAAAAAAGCAAATATTGAGGCAAAGGAGAAGAGGATGTGAAGGAGTAATTAAATTCATCTGAGAGTTTCTGTCAGGGATCTGATGCTCCATTTCCAGTCCTCTAATGCATGCTGTTAGCAACAGAAGGATGGAATCTGGATGGGAAACTAGAAAGTGTTATCCAGAAACCCTAAGGAATCTTTTCCCAAGTCCAGAGCTAATTCTATGAACTTGCTGTTCAATTAGCAAGATCATATGGTGCCTCCATATAATTAAGAAAAAGGAAGGCTGGATTTAAGGTTATAAACCAGGGCTAACATCCTGGCTCTATCATTTACTAGCTGTGCCTCCATTCTTCATTTATAAGGTGAGGGCACTGGATTATATGACCTCCAAATTCCTTTCTAGCTCTAAATTTATAATCCAACAAACCTATTTGCATCATCTATTCTACACAGTTAAGAAGAAAACACAGTAAACTTTGAGGCACTATTTAAAAGTGCTTTTATGATATAAGTAGTTTTTGCACCAATGAGGAGGGGTGGAGGAGTAGATTAAAAGACTAGTCTCAGTTAGAAAGATCTGAGTTCAAGACCCACTTTAGACACCAACTGTCTTGTCTGATCCTGGGAAGGTACTTAAATTTTCTGTGCACTAGGACATTCTCTGCCAATCATTTGCAGTAAGGTTCTGACCTGGGTTGATAGAGGGATTTCTATGTGTTGGTGACATCAGAGATCTCATCCTTATCCCTGATGATGATAGCCAGATGTTCTTCTAACTTTGGAATCAAATCTTTTTCTCTGCTCTGACCCTTTTCAAAGATCAGTCAGAACCCGTGGACATCCATGTTTTTTAGGTCTGGGATAAAGCATCCATGGTGTAGTGGGAAAAATACTAGACTTGTTTCTCAGTTCCTAGCTTTGACACTTACTGAGTTAATTGAACAAGTCAATTAACTCTCAGTTTCTTCATCAGTAAAATGGGAATAAGCTCTCAGGATTGTCATAAGGAAAGGGATTCATTACCAGCATATATGAATTATCGACAAGATATCAATGGGGATTATGATGATGAATGAATTTGTTTGCTGCTGAGAGAGATGGTTATTTCTCTCCTATAGTAGTAACAAGCTAGTGAACCAACACTAAGATTTTTTCCCCTTTTCTATTTCCTTATTCAGAAATCAGCTCCTGTAGGTTATTCAGTCAGCCTTTGAAGTACAGGGCTGATAATGAGATGAAATCTTGAGTGAAACCTGAAAAACTTGGATCTGATCAAAATGTAAAGAAATTCTATTTTAGGTGAATTGGTGGGTTCCAGTCCATTGTGTTTTAGTCATACAGGTCTGAATGGTAGTAGATTACCCCTTTGTCTGGATTGCCCTAGACAAGGGTTAGTCTGGTATAGATATGCATCGTTGTCCAAGAGAGTGATCAGAATAGAAGTATCTAGGTGGTGCAGTGGATAGAGCACCAATGTAGGAGTCAGGAGGGCCTGAGTTCAAATCTTGCCTCAGACACTTGACACTCACTAGCTGTGTGACCTTAGGCAAGTCACTTAACCCCAATTGCCTCATTCTGGGTCATCTCCAGTCATCCTGATGAATATCTGGTCACTGGATTCAGATGGCTCTGGAGAAGAAGTGAGACTGATGACCTGCACAGCCTTCCCCCACTCAAAACAAAGTCCAGTGCAAGTTATGTCATTATTTCTCTGATGGCATGGTCTTCTTTGGCAACGAAGGACGAACAAACACAAACCTTTCAAGGAGCATATAATGACTATATTAAGACTACAATGGGTGGCGCAGTTGCTTGGAATTTTCTCAACAGAAGTTCCCTATACATCAATGAAAATAAAAGTCTGAATGAAAAAAACCAAAATAAAATATACCATACATTGCTAGTTTGCCAAGAGTACAGAAACAATAATTAAAATAAGCCCATCTCTCATTGTAATATTCTCTCACTACTTGTTAACCAATCAATTGATTTCCACCTTCAGGAACACCCATGTTTCCAAGTGGGCTCCATAAAAGGTCTTTAGTTTAGGAGAGACAGTCAAATGGCCCTTTCATTAATTATCCTCTAGTCATAATTAATAAAATGATTGTTAATTACCCAGAAATTATTCCTCCTGAACTTCACATGCATCACATTCCTCACTGATTCTGCCCAGATACAATCATTAAAGTGAGAGAGTTCAGTAAAGAAAAAAGCATAACTGAACTTTGAAAGAATTAAGACAGTCAGCATGTTCAGAGGTGGTCACTGTAGCTGTTGACTATCCAGAGATAAAGTCTATACTTGCTGGGTAATGACTCCATCTTCTCTAAGTTGAGTGTGTAATAATATTTTGTTGGTGGTGAATAGTTTCAATCACTTCTGACTCTTCATGACCCCTTTGAGATTTTCTTGGCAATGATATTGGAGTGGTTTACCATTTCCTTCTCTAGTTCATTTTATAGATGAGGAAATTGAGGCAAACAGGTAAGTGATTTGCCCAGGGTTACATTGCTAGTAAGTGACTGAGGCCAGATTTGAACACAGAAAGATGAATTTTCCTGACTCCAGATCCAGCACTTTATCCACTGAAAACTGTCCTAGGCACTGATAATGAAAAGCTATGCTGAATAACAGCCACCTAACCAGATGCTTCTGTTATTATACAGTGGGTCCAAACTAAGTCACATTATAAAGAAATGTTCTATATTTATCAGCTAGGGCATTTTACAGGGTTTTGCTTATAATTTTTTAAATAATTCATTTTTTCACTCAAAAACATTAATTAATTGCTTACTATGTTCAGCATTGTGCTAGAAAGGACTCAGGGATAAATAAGACAGCTCCTGTTTCCAAAGAGTTTACAGTGTATGGAAATGGTTACCACCTTTTGGCTAGACTGTTATAATCTCTTTCTATTGTATCTCCCTCCTACCAGTCTTTCCCTGCTCCAATCCATCTTCCACATTGCTCCTAAATTGATATGCCGAAACCAGAGATCTGGCCCTATCTCATCTCTACTCAAAAAAACCCTCAGTGGCTCCCTAGAGTAAAATACAGACTCCATGGTCTGGCCTTTCAAGTCTCCCACATTTTAACTCCCTCCCCACTCTCCCCACCTATCTTTCCAGTCTTTTCTTTCATTCCCCTTTAATCCTTTTCCATTCCTGCCAAACTACCCTACAACTGTTTTATACCTACCCTATTTTGTCTTCTGTCTCCATGCATTTGCACTCTCCCTATGGCTATAATATACTCCCTTCTCATTAATCTCTCTTTTACCTAACCAGTAGATGCACAAATTTAGAGACAGCTCCACTCCAAATGTTCATGTGGACTCTTTGAGTCCGATCTGTGGTAGAGTCTTCCAAACTTCTATTGGTCTGCACAGCCATGGTCAGACACACTGTACTTTGAGTCCAAAATACTGATGTCATTTCGTTTCTCTTCCAGAAGGAAGGGAAAGAACCAGCCAGTTTCCTCCAAAGTACAGTTCAGGTGCCCCCTCTCACATGGGGCTTCTTCTGATCCCCTCCAATTGTTACTGCTCTCTGTCTCTGTCTCTGTCTCTCTGTCTCTGTTTCTGTCTGTCTCTTTCGGCCTGTCTTTCTCAAAATTATTTTATATGACTTTGTACATCCTCAGTACTTACTTTTCTGTGCATGGATTGTATCCCTTCAGGGAGAATTTAAATTCTTTGATAGCAGAGACAATTTGGTTTTTGTCTTTATATGTCTCCATTAGTAGCTTACCCAAAGTCTTGCACTTCATAGGAACTTAAAGGATTACTGAATTGAAAGAATAAATAAATGGCTGTAGGGATCTTAAACTAGAATTTCTTGCATATAAAGCTATAAAAATGGAAAACAACCTCTTCTATGCAGATGATCTATAACTTAAGAGTTTTACTTACGGGAGGAATTAAAGTGAGTAGTAAATATAGTACCAGTCTTGGAGTCAGGAGGACCTGAGTTTAAACTGGGCCTCAGATACTTACTAGCTATGTGACCCTGGGCAAATCATTTGCCTCACCCCTATCAAAAAAAAGAGTCTCACTTACACAGTTGCATGAGGCACTGAAAGATTAAGTGACTAGTCTACGGTCCATCAGTCAGTGGCTGAAAGAGATAGGATTTAAACCAGATCTTTTGACTCCACAACTTGTCCACAATGTCACATTGCCTGATATGAGTTAGAATGTGCTATGGTAGAGGAAAAATATGGAGATTGCATGATCCCATGAAGGAGAAAATTCATTTGAAGTTAAAAAACCTGAGTTTGTATTCAAGTTCTGCTATTTGTGTGATCCTGGGCAAACCATCTACTCTCTCTAGATCTGCCTCAGTTTGCTTGTATATAAAATAAGGAGGCTTAACTATGTGATTCTGAAGATTTCTTCCAGTTTTTGATCTAATTACCTATTCATTTTAATGACATTGGGTGAAAGGAGGATCATATTTAACTGAGGCATGAAGTATTAGTTCAATTTGTCATCATGGAGAATGTGGTGTTTGAGCTGGTCCTTGATGGAGGTATAGTTAGTATGTTAACAGGGAGTGATGAGAGGAGAGGGCATTATAGAATAGTGTAGGTAAAGGTAAAGAGATAGCAAGTAACATTCAGAAAAATAACAAATGATGGTGATTTAATTTACCTGGAGTGTAAGGGATCTAGAAGTTTGGTACAGTGAGAAATAGCATGAGCATACATCTGTCAATGATCAAAAAATGGATGGAAATATTATCTCCCCCCCAAAAAAAAACTATTCCTAGTACCTTTCTAATTTCTCTTTTGTTTGCATAATCAGCCTAATTCCATTAAGAAGGCAGAGGTGGGGAGGGTTGAATTCACATGTTACCAGGCTAATGTCCATCAATCATCAGCAAATGACTATATTGTGCTAAGGTTGATAGTTTTGTTCTCAATACTCATTTGCTTACATAACCAAGGATTACTAATTTCTTCAGAAGCTGTTAGCACATGGAATACAACAGATGTATTTGCTTCAGAAACAAAGATTGATTTTTATTTAGTAGATTTTTTTTTCCATTTGGTCAGCTGTATTTTTTAAGAAATTGTTTTCTTTGGTCATTTGTTATCCTTCCTTCTCCAAGCTGTTGATTCTCTCTTGCATAGCTCTTATTTCTTTTCCCAATTTTTCTTTTATCTCTCTTACGTGATTTTTTAAATCCTTTTTGAGCACTTCCAAAAAGGACTTTTGGACTTGAGGTCAATTCATGTTCCCCTTTGAAGCTTCACATGTAGGCATTTTGAGAGTTTTCCTCTTGTGAGTTTGTGTTTTGATCTTCCCTATTGCACTAGTACCTTTCAATGGTCAGGGTCCTTTTCTCTTTTGGGGGGTTCATTTTTAGCTTATTTTGTGACTTTAAAGTTGAGTTCTGTTCTTGGATCAGTCCTAAGCTTTTTGTGCTATGGACTAAGGGCCTGGTCACTGACTTTCTGTGCTGGAACCTCAGGTTTCAGCTGGTAGTTTGCCCACCGTGCTAGGGTGTCCCAGCCTAGTCACTCCTATTGTGCCCAAGGTTCCAGTTTGCCTTCTGCACTAGGGCTAGAGGCCTTACAGATGGCATGCTGTACCACTTGACCTGCTGAACCAGGACTGCAGGACCTCAGTTGATGATGCGTGCTGTGGCTAAAAGCTTCCCTCTTATTTGTTCAGACACTGTCTGTCTGTGCTGGGCTATGCTCCCCTTTAACCCAAGTGTGACAGATCTTTCCTGAAGTCCTTCTGAGTTATCTTAAGCTGGAAAATTGCTTCACTCTGTCTTTTTGTAAGTTTTATCACTCCAGAATCTGTTTAGAGGCTTGATTTAATGTTTCTGAGGAAAACTGGGGAGAGCTTGGGCAACTTCCTGGTTTTTCTTACCATCTTGGCTCTGCGCAAAGATGTTTCATCTTGTCAGACTCAACAAATAGCATTCCTATCTATGATCAGCTAGCTCCTAATGAGGACAGAAGCTGTCAGTTAAATAGTCCCTCAATTTCTTTTCTCCAGAAAAATAAATTACTGTTTCAGGTAAAAGAAATGACATAAAGATACCACAAAAAAACTAACTGGTAATCTATAAATAAGCTCCCTGGCCTCTACATGAAAACAGGCTTTTCACTGCCAGTCTAGAGTACAGAATTGTGGTTCTTGCTTTTTAGGATGAGTGAGGAGACAGAAAATGGTGAACAAGCTGATCACCCCTTATCATCATGACATCATTTATGAGGAAATAGGTAAAAGTCATTTCTGTTAGAAACTTCATTCCGAGAAGGCTCTAAATGTCTTCTGGATAGGAAAGTTTTTTTCTCTTTTCTTCTATCATTAGTAACTCAATCCATTTCCTTCTCTCTCTCTCTCTTTCTCTCTCTCTCTCTCTCTGTCTCTCTCTCTCTCTCTCTTTCTCTTTCTCTCTTTCTCTTTTCCCTCCTGATATATGGAAGAGGCTTGAGAACTTCCAGTTGTATTCTTAGGACCAGAGAGTTCACAGTAGGAGCACACTGAAGGCAGTTCATAACTGCTTCAGGAGAAATTGTTTAATTTTCCCAGTGTGAGTATTTATACCTCAGAAATGGTCAAATGTGGTGAATCAGGATCTGGTTTACTATTTTATTAATTGTTCATAGTACAAAAAGTGATGGGGAAAATGTTAATTATGAAGATTCAACTTTAAAATGTGTCCTGAATGCATTTGTTTACTCTGGGGAGCTGATTGTTAAACATTTAACAGCACACCATTAGTTTCAAAAGCAAAGCTGGAGAAGGAATGGTAAATCACTACAGTATCTTTGACAAGAAAACCCAAATGGGGTCATAAAGAGTTGGAAATAATGGAAAGTATGGAATGCATGTTCATCCTTCATTGCCAGAGAAGACCATGCCATCAGAGAAATGATGACATGACTTGCACTTGACTTTGTTTTGAGTGGGGGAGGGCTCTGCAAGGTCACCAACCTCACTTCTCTTCCAGAGCCATCTGAATCCAGTGACCAGATTAGGATGACTGGAGCTGACCCAGGATGAGGCAATTGGGGTTAAATGACTTGCCCAAGGTCACACAGCTAGTGAGTGTCAAGTGTCTGAGGTGAGATTTGAACTCAGATCCTCCTGACTCCTGCTCTATCCACTGCACCACCTAGCTACCTAAAGGATGGAATAGCAAAAAGAAACAACTCACAATTTCTAGGCCTTTGTTTCCCTATAAATAAAAATAAAGGGGCCAGATGAGATAACATCTCAAGTACCTTCCAGCTCTAAAACTTTACAGTTGATATTGGAATGGTGTAGTGGAAAGAATTCTGTAACTAGGCTTTGAGACTCAGTTTTGATGTAACCTAGAGAGAACGACTCTGGAGGAATGAGTTAACAGCTCTGTGCCTCCGTTCCTTTGTCTCTAAGTAGGAACAAAATGTTTCAGCTCCTATGTCCAAGAGTTGTTATTGAGGAGAACTTGAAGACCTTAAAGCTTTAGATCAGTAAGTTATTATTATAAATCATTCACTCCAATTGCATTAACTAGAATAATACTAGTAATATGGGTAGATCCTGAATAAATTTGCACAGTCATATAGAGGAAGAATCACATGATGGAGAATCAGATTTCTTGGGTTGAAACCCTAGCTCTTCACCATATTGGCTGTGTTATCATGTAACTTCTTAGAGCCTTGGTTTCCTCTTTGGTTAAAAAAAAAGAGGGGATAAAAATATACATCCAGCCTTCTTCACCAGGTTCTGAGAATACCAGAGTGGCATGTACAGGTAAATTATCATGACTGCCTGTCTGACCTTGGGTAAGTCATTTAACTTCCTTAGACCTGATAGGAATTATGAATTAGAAAGGAGTCATTGAGTTCAACCCATATGGAACCAAGAAAATTCCCCTGCAATATTGCTGAAAGTAGTTTCTAGTCTCTTTGGAAGATCTTTGGTGAGAGGGAACAAACTGCCTCATCAACCACCCCTTATTCTTTTGGAGCAGCTTTCACTGTTAGAAAACATTTCCAGCTAATTCTGTCTCTCAGCAGCTGCTATCCATTGTTCCTGGTTCTTCCTTCTCAGCCACAGAGAACAAGTCTCATTCCTCCTTTCCATGATGTCATCAGATCTAATCATAATTCATGATAGACCTTCAATTTTTTGAAGATAACTATCATAGCCCCTGAATGCACCTCCACCCAAGGCTTTTCCTTTTGGGGCTGAATAATCAAATTATCTTCACATGGCACAGTCTCCAGCCTTGTTGATATCTTTGTTACCCTCTTCTGAGTACTCTAATTTGTCTCAAACTGAACCTACTGTTCCAGGATAGCAGGACTATCTCTTCTCTCATCCTAGATACTATGGCTTTCTTAACTCAGACAAAAACAGCACTGATGTTTTTGGCTGCCATGTCACACCATTAAATAATATGAAGCCAGCAATCCAACAAGATGCCCACATTTTCCCAAAGCTGCTCTGCTTGGTTTCCACTCCATGGATATCATGCTTCTGTCAGGATATCACCAGCATCACCAGCCATCTCATCATTATGGAGAGTGCTTTATCCTTAATCCCTTCTCAGTAGCCTCAGTTGCCTCTCCTCTCTGATTTGAAAGGCTAGATAGAGAGCAGATCCATAAACTTTCACCAAAGCCTCCATCTAGAGAGGGCTCAGAATTGCCAGTTTTTTACTCACCACGCTGCTCTGCCTGATTTCAATTTTGCAAACATCATGCCCCACTCCTTTCACTTTCTGCTTTCTTTTGTGTATTGTCTGCCCACAATAGATTGTAAACTCAAGGGCAGGAATTGTCTTTTTCTTAGCTTAGCTTTGCTTAGCACAGTGCCTAGCAAATAGTAGGTACTTAATAAATGTTTATTGACTATTATTGTATTATTTTCTTTTTAAAATCTATCTTTCCTGTCTGGGAGTTGTGAAGTTGATTTTTGTAAGTTCAAGTACAGAACTTTATATATTTATTCTTACCAAATTCTGTCCCTTTCAATTTAAACCATCTTTATGGCATATTAGTAAAGTCACAAGTCTCCCTGAACTGGAAAGTTGTCCCTATATTTTCTCAAGCACATAATTTTAAAAAATTAATCTATTTGAAACTTAAATACACAACAAGAAAAGAAAAAGAAATATATTATAAACTTAAATATTAACACAAATGCAAAATAAAAAAGCATTACCATGTGCACAGCAGAGCTTGAGAGGATTCAAAATATATAGCAATAAATTTCCATTTCAAGAAAACTTATATAATATATAAATAACATATAAATTCATTTAAATATAAAATGTAATATAAAATAAATAAAATAATATAATAAAAAGAAAACCTATATAATAAATACTAGTCGTGTTTCAGAACTGTCCATCTTTTCTTTGTTTCCTTGTAAGTTTCCTTTTGTTTTCTGCTGTGCATTTTTTCACTTTGTTCTTTTTCACTCCCTTCCCCTACCTCCATACTCTCAATGATGAGTAGTATAGTCTGATGGTTAGCGTAACTTTATCATCAGTACCACTGCCTTTACCTTTGCACTTCGTGGACTAAAACCTATTCAATTGAGATTTTTTTCCTAGGGTTTTTGTTTTTGTTTTTTGCAATTCAACAACTTTCCTCAACTTTTCATTCCTTCTGTTCTCTTGACTTGAAAAGTGGGAGGAACATAACATCTACTTTAAAATAAACTTAGGAAGAGAGGGAGAAAATAAGTTTAATATTCTAGCAAAAGTGTTATAATTAAAGTTTAGAAGGAGTTAAGATTGACATTAGGTATACAATTGCAATATTCACTAAGATGCATGGTTAAAGATTAAAATGCAGTGATGGAAAATTCATTCTACAGATTAGCCAAATAATACAGATTAACTAATAAACAGAGGCTACCATTCCTGCATTGCATAGGTTATAGTTCACAACAGATGAACCCCTCAGTTTAAAGTAAAAAGTGAAGATAATGATGGAACAGACCATCATTTCAATTTTTGCCTGATTTTTTTTCCTTTATGAAATGGAATGAAATGAAGGTAGAAATCCCATAATGTAAGCAGACTTTCTCTATTCACAATTTCACTTACAAAGTCTAAAATTTTAAGATCTAGATAGCTTTTGAGCTATCCAGGCAAAACAACAAACATGCATCTGAACAATTTCCCAAAAGATGAAAAATGCTTTGTTCAGAGGGTTTTTAAAAAGAGAAGTGGATTTCTTAGCAGAGCCTTCCAAGAGTTCTCTTTGGAGCTAAGAAAAGGTAAAAGAACTTTCAAATCATTTTCTACAAATGTATGTGTGTGTGTGTGTGTGTGTGTGTGTGTGTGTGTGTGTGGAAAAGATTCAATTGCCAAAACCTGGAGCTCTCATTTCTCTTGGGATATTAGGGGTTAGATGGAAAATCAGATATGATTCAGTCCTACCTATGAGGTGCTACCATCATTCTATAAAATTCATCCATGGTCAGAGGGGATATTTCCCCTGATAATCTCTCTGAAAGTCTTTGACTGAAAGAGCAAGACCTATCAATAAATGATACCCTTCCTGCTAGTTGGAGAAATGGACTTAATTCAAGTCACCAAGGTTCTCAACTGAGTCAAGGTAGGGATTTTGAGAACATACATTTCTCCCTGATGCCCATCCTTGCCAGCCTGAATTAACTGCACAATTACCCCAATTATTCAAAGACATCAAAGGACTCAGAAGTGATTTAATGAACCATCTACAGCTTTACTATAACAGCCCTGTGTACACAGACACGCTTGATCTAATCCCAAGACAAGCATATGCTTGCCTGGGACAAAAGCAGCCAGGTTGGAAGAAGCATTTAAAGAATGAAAATGCAATTAATTGCAACTTGTCTTCCTTGGTAGAGCACTTTACAGACATCAGTCTGTCAACATCCCCATGAAGGACAAATATTTGGATGTATTTGCTAATTATACCCATTAGTCCTTCCTTTGAGAAGCCAATATGATCGTGAGAAAAATGCTTATTGTCAGAAGTATACATATAGATAGATAGATATACACATACATACATGTATATATAGGCATTAAGGGATGAAATAGTTGTCATTAATTAACAACTGGTATTCTCATAAATCAAGGTGACAAATTCTTAATCCTTCAACTGATAATTCTCTACTCAAGAATTGTCAGTAGATATCCTGCTTAAAATCCATTCTTCAAATTAATTGTTTTCTTGCTTACTCATTAATTCAGTGATTACCCAATTATGACAACAATGATAAATACAATGGAAGCTTTTTATAATTCTGGTATTGGAGGACAGGAATAACTCATGGTGCTTTGTGCTTGCCAAATCTCTTAGATTATTTTTTTTCCAGGGATGAGGGGAGGAAAGATAATTTTGTTGAAGTAACAAGTCTAGGAACTAGAAGAGACATGAGAGAGCATCTTATTGGAATCCTTGATTTTGCAGATGAGGAAAATGAGGCTCAGAAAAGCTAATTGACTTGCCCAAGGACACATAGGAAGGTAAAGTGGAGGAGCCAAAATTCAGTTCAGGTCTTGTGATACCAAGTTCTATACTAATTTGAATTTTTCCCAAGGTCCTGGGTGAATCCTTGGTAGTACACTAGGTACATATGAAGGCTTATTAAGTCTTCTAATTAATTAGTCTTTCAATTTTCAAAGACATATGTTCTTACTACTGCTGTTCTCAAATGAATTATAAAGAGTTAATGTTCCTACTTTCATTCATGCATCAAATAAGGGCAGCTAGGTGATACAGTGGATAGAGCACCAGTGCAGGAGTCAGGAGGACCTGAGTTCAAATCTCACCTCAGGCACTTGACACTCACTAGCTGTGTGACCTTGGCAAGTCATTCAACTCCAATTGCCTCATCCTGGGTCATCTCCAGTCATCTTGATGAATATCTGGTCACTGGATTCAGATGACTGTGAAGGAGAAGTGAGGCTGGTGACCTGCACAGCCCTCCCTCACTCAAAAACAAAGTCAAGTGCAAGTCGTGCCATCATTTCTCTGATAGCATGGTCTTTTTTGTCAATGAAGGACGAACACACACACATCCATTAAATATCAAACATTTTCAAGTGCCAACTTTATGCAAATGAAAAATAAAGATAAGTCCCAGGGAGTAGTTTAGGGGCTGGGCATCAGGACCTATAACTCTATTATCCCATTCATTCTTGAGAGTCATGTCCCAGGGTCATCATGAGTCTACCATGATGCCAACATAACATGATCAAAATAGGAGGAAAATGAGTCAACCATCTGGGATACATCTTTTCTACATGACTCCAATAATTTTTATAAAAGATGGAGGCATCTGAAGATATTTCATGAACTTATGTTTCCTTACTGAATTCATTATGTCATTGACCCCTCAACCAAACTTTAATGCTAGCCCATCCATAGAGGGATTATTTGTGTTCTTCTGGATGAAAGTTAAGAACATGAGAGAGATGTTACTCAACTCAAGAGCTAGTAAACATTGTGTTCTATCTATTGGCATGTCAGTAAGTCAGCTATTGATTTAACAAGAGGTAACATATTGCAGTGGAAATAGGCTCTGGACTCAGAGCACAGGTTCAAACTCCACCTCTGATGCTTGACATTTTTGTGACTTGGGAAACAAAAAGCACAAGACATTTAAGCTCCCTGGGCCTCCATGTCCTCATCTGTAAAATGAAGGGTTTGGATTAGCCTTTGACGTTCCTTCTTACTTTACAATACATAAAAATCTGTGAAAAGATAGTTCCATGTTCCACACTGACTCTAGAACCCTAAGGACTAAAATACCTTACAGATATATTAAATTTCCTTGTAAAATTGTAGAAAAGTGATGCATACCTCTGTCTTCTGGATACAATAGAAATATCAGGGTTATCCTTTACTCTTTCCTTACTTTTAGGCCCTGGGGAGAGTGATCCAACTTTATGACAATGCCTAGTTAAGCTTCAGTAGGCTTTTTACCATGTGATCTTGAAATACACAAACTCCTTATTACATAAGCAGTAGAATGTTGAAATGACCCCCTAGTACCTGAAGATAAATTTGCTATATTTCATGTCTAACTGAAAATTTAATGGAATTTGTAAGCTTGTGCTTTTTAGAGATACATGTAATTCCCATTCTATATTATTAGATCTCTGAGACAGTCAAGATTCTCCCAGACTGGGATAAAATTGTTCCTTTTGCCAAATGACCAAAAAAGGAGGTTGGGTCATGGAGAGGGGGAGTAGAAACAGAGAAAATGCCAATGTCCAGAGCAACCAGACTTACGCATATGGTTGCTACCTAGCAAATGTAAAAAGAGTGGTTACCTTTTCTTTCAAGATAATCCAATAGGCAAAGGAAATGTATATACATTTCATATATACAACCAAAAATATTTCTTGATATGTGAACTGAGCATGACATAATATCACATTTAAAAGCATGTTGCTTCCCTTCAAATTTTAGTCCCAATTTAATCCAAAAAATACAGTATATGCACCCACCAGAACAATATTATCAAAGGCAGCCTTCTGATCCAAACCTCACCAATTTCCTAGCACTCTCAAGTTTATGGAGGAGAGAGAATGCTTTTAAGTAATGGATTGTTTCACCTTCCCATCTACCCATGTGGGCAATTACAATGATTTTTTCCTTTTCCCAGTTTTCAGCTCATTTGAGATAATCTATGTTACTAGCTAGGAAAGCTCTCCTGGCTACCATTATCAAAGTCAAGCAGACAGAATGTTGTGCCTTTGTGAGTGATGTCTCTGGAAACCTCAAGTTGCCCTCATATGATTTCTCAAAATGATGCTTGTATTCTGGACAAGATCCAAAATTAAGGGACCATCTCCCCACCAGTGAATAGACACTCATTTTCACTTTCATTATTTAGTCATTTAGAGCATAGCATAGCTTCTATTAGAAGAAACAAAGTGAATGTGGTCCTGATAGATAAACATAAAAACTCAAATGTAGTGAGAGAAATCTGCTTTTGCTATTCCCAGGGAATGAGAAATATTTAAGTTATTGTATGCCTGTGATAAAGGCGCTTCATGACTTAGCTCTGTCCTACTTTCTTAATTTTGTTTTGGGCGATTCATTTCATATGTTCTAAACCTCAGAAGGTGTATTAGCTCCAGAATCAGAAGTGCTGAATTCAAATCTGATTTTAGTGCTCAATGCCTGTGTGATCTTGGGCAAGGTCACATAACCTTCTTAAGCCTCATCTATAAAATGAGGACTTGGGACTAGGTGAGTTGTTGCTGTTGAGTTGTATCAGTCATGTCTGACTTTCCATGGCTCCATTTGTGGTTTTCTTGGCAAAGATGCTGGAGTGGTTTTCCATTTCCTTCTCCAGCAAAATGAGGAAACGAAGGCAAACAGGATTAAGTGACTTGCCCAGGGTCACACAGCTAGTAAGTGTTTGAAACTGGATTTGAACTCAGGTCCTCCTTACTTCAGACCTGGCACTCTATCTGAGCTGCTTCCTCTGATTTTGAAACTATTTTCTAATCTTTTCCTACCTGTCCCTTCCTCAGTGTTTCTACACATGCCATCTGTTATGCCTGAAATAGACTCTTCCCATTCTCCCTTCACTTCATTCATTGATATTCTCCTTTCCGTTCAAAGCCTAATGCAGAGTCTCCTGATTCCTTCTCCAGGAAGTCTTCCCTGATGCCTCCAGGTAGAAGGTCTCCCTTCTTCAAATTTCCCAGTCCATTTTGTTGGATTTACTCAATATATTTAATCATCTTTATGCTTTTATCTATTATAATTATTTGTGTCTATGTCACATCCCCCCGTATTTGTTGAGGCACCATCTTCGCCCCCATTTCCTATTGATTTGTATACACCACATCCCTACTATTAAGACAGAAGATCCCTGAAGACAGAGACCTGGGGCAAGATGGATAACTTTCACCTGATAGGCTCTTGAGGAATGTTTCATGACTTGAGTCAAATCCTTCCAATCTAATTCCCCTGACACTGAAATTTACAATTTGGACTTCATGAGTTTTGGGTGATTTTTTTCCTTGTTTTGGGTCTGGATTGTGATTTTAGCTGTCTGATGTAGACATTCTGTTCATCCATGCAGACCAGCACTTCCTGCAACTTGGACTCTTATAGATGCCTAGGACACTGGGAAGTTAAATAATTTGTAAACAATCACAGATACAGTATTTTTCTACCATTTAAGTCTTGCAAAGTACTTTCATGTGTAGTATCTCATTCGTTCTTCACCACAATCTGTGAGGTAGGTACTATTAGTTTCTTTATTTTACAGATGAGGAAACTGAAACTGACTAGATGACTTGCCTAGAGCCATCCAACTAGTAAAAGTATCTGAGACAGAATCTGAACTCATATTTTCCTGATAAGTCCAAAACTCTGTCTACTGACCACTTGATTGCCTCTACCCATGACCCCATGATGCCATAAAAATGATGATTTGATTATATATCATATTATATTTTGGTTCCTATTTTGTTTGTTTATAATGAGAAATTCTGGTTCCATAGACCAGAGATGAGTTCACATTACTACTTTCACTTGCCATAGTTATGTCTCAAGGTCTTGGAACCCAAAGAAATACTCATTCATGGAAAAGTTGACAGATCAAATGGAGGAGATGATTCTTGTCTCTAAACCCTGTGGTCTGGATAAGAAGCAAAAGATGGAAAGCATAGAAACATTTGGTAGTCCCTTGTTCAGGAGAGAGACTACATATCTTTATGTACACATAGAGAACATGTATCTCTATGTGCATAGAGAGTACATATAATATCTCTATATTATATGGTGAATATTTATTTAAAGCATAAATGCAGACATGTAAGACCACTCTTGCCTAGCCTCTGTTTGATGCAGAAGAAGGTGCTAGTGGAGGCTATGAAAATCCTGTCACCTCCTAGCCTCACCTTGGACAAATGTGATAGAGTCCTGGAGAAGATCCCTGGGAGATATTCAAGAGCAGATTTAAAATATAGCGGGTCCCCTGGGATAGAGAATCAATCTGTGATTTCACTGGTGTTGGGATGTGGAAATTCCCTCTACCAGTGTAGCCTTAGTCTTAGAAAGGTGCCTAAAGCATAGAGAGGTTAAGTAATTTGCCTAGAATCACACAGCCAGTTGGTCAATAAGCTTTTATTAGGTACTTACTCACTGCCAAGCACAATACACTAAGTTCTGGGGATACCAGAGAAGTCAGAAAGTTGCTAATAAGATTGGCAGTCCCTGCCCTTAATGAGTTCTTATTTCGAAAGAGAGTAACAATATATAGATAACTAAATGCATACAGAGAAATAGGAAGTAATCTCAGAGGAGAGACCACTAGCATCTAATGAATCTGGGAAAGGTCTCTTGAAGAAGATAGGATTTCAGTTGAATTTTGAAAAAAGCCAGGGAAGCCAGGAAGTAGAGGTGAGGAAGGCATGAGGGAAAACTAGTGCAAAGGACAATGGAGTGTTGTATAAGAGGAACAAGGAGACAAGTATAGTAGGATCATAGATGAGGTGAAGAGTGGTAAAGTAAACAAAGGTTGGAAAGGTAGGAAGACCAGGTGATGATGAAATCATCATGAAAATGTCAGTATATGTCAGGGAAGGGCACTTGAACCCAGTTAAATCTTTCTGGACCCCAAGACCAGTGTTGTTATCCACGGTGCCATGCTGTCTCTCACATGATGGATGGAATAATGAAAATAAAAACAACTGTGATTTGCAGAGCTGGTAGGTAATGCTGCTGAGCAACCCTCAATACGGGTGAAGAAGTAACCAATCACATGCATTGTTGTCCTGCTACCTAGGCTTTTAGAGAGGTACATCTAATCCATCCTCATCTTGCAAACAAGGACACTAAGCCTCTAGCCCATAATCCAGAGCCATTAAGCTATAAAGTGACCTTAGAGGACATTTGGTTTAACCCATTCATTTTACAGATGAGGAAATTGGTGTCCAGAGAATTGATTTATTCAGGTCTAAACAGTGAATTGCTTTTAGAGTCAGAACCAGGGTTTAAAATCTCCTGACCCCTGTCTGTATAACTATATATGCCTGTGGAGTGCTCTCCATGGTCCTATTCCTACTGACTGTCCCCAGTTGCTCTCATTCCTACTGAATGTCCCCAGTTGCTCTCAACCTTCCACTTATCGCTGTAGGGAGAAGATATCAGGTCATGGCACTGGACCATTCTTCAGGAGCACAGGGAAGGGTTCTTTCTATGTCAAAGCATCTGATAAGCTTTCTTCCTCAAAGAAGCCTCTTTGAGGGCTGGATCTGTATTATTTTCTATCTTTGTATCCCTAGAGCCTAACATGGTACCTTTCTTTGCACCCCCCATTCTAGACACCCCCTCCCCCCAGTGATAGGAGCTGCTGGATAAGAAATGTGTGACAGATGTAATCCTGTTCACAGCTATACTTTCCTCTCGATTATAGTCATGACCCTGAAAAGACCCCATTTTCAGAACTGCCAGCCTGGTGCCATACAGGTGCAGAGCCACTGCACAGTAGAGATGTGTTCTGGGTGTCCAAGCATATACTGACACAGTGCATGCACACACACGCACACATACACACACGAAAGAAGATTCTCTGGCTCCCTTAGCACTTGTTAAAGTGCCTAAGGCAGTCTGCTCTCTTCCTGTATAGAGAAAATATAGGGATCATCAAGAAATCATTTAACTACTCCCCAGAAAAGCACAGCAGAAGCAGGATTCAGTCTTGAATCTAAATTCCTAGGCTGCGAGTAGTAATGGCTTCATAATGTTCTTTCTAAACCTATAGAGGGTCTCTATGGACCTACTGTGTACTACAAACTGAACTACACAGTCCATCAGAAGAAAATGGATATTTCCCCGTAAGTAAAATATTGCCTCTTGGAACAAGATAAGGACCATAGATTTAGGATTAAGAGGAATCTTGAAAGCCTTCTACTGTAATACAACTTGTTGCTATTATGGATGCTGTACCTGAGGAGGTAGTGTCAGAGATGAGATTTGAACTCAGGTTCTCTGGCTATGAATTCAATGATCTTTCCATACTCTAAAAGACTATACTTGGGACAGCAACAAATTAAATTAAAGGAAAATTCCTAAACTGGAACATATGACCTGAATATTCAACACTTGAAAATAACTTTATAGATCTGTATTGCTTTATTTTCTTTGGTGACGAGCTAAGTCATGTTGGCTGCAATTTTTCAGTCTGGTGTTCAGATTAGTAGCAGCAGTCTTGAGGGTGGGGAATGGATGAATTCTCATTTGGTGGAAGAGAGGGAGGACATTAAATCTCACCTACATTTCCAAGGGGCAGGAGTTGATTTGAGCCTGCACTAATGAAATCAGAGACCATAGTTTTACTGCCAATCACACCATTTCTTCAAGATAGGATGTCATAACCCCAGAAATAGCTAGTGAGCTTTTTTCTTTTTACAACTGAGACTGGAGGGAGTTTCATGTTGAGGGGGTGGGAAGAAGAGATCTTTTAAGGAAGATTTCAATTCACACATGTGATTTCTGCCAAAGGGGGGAGGGATCAATTTACCAAGTAAAGCCATAGTCTCTCTATATATTTATATAATTTTTTTCAGCATTTTAAATGTTAATTAGCAACAGGCTCTAATTCCAGCTCAATTTTTTATACATGATGCCAAATAGTGCCTGGAATGAGCAGAATTTTCAAAAAATTCAGAATTCTAACAAAACCTAGTTAGAAAACACTTCCAAGGTCATCAGAGTTTCATCTTCATCTTTTTTTTTGATCAGGGGTTTTAACCAGGGGTCGCTAAGCTTCATTTTAAAATAACTGTTTCAATATAACTGGTTTCTTCTATAAATTTTATACGTTTAGAAACATTATTCTAAGAAGGATCGCAGAGGCTTTACCAAGCTGCCAAAGGAGTCCATGATGTAAAAAAATTAAGAATGCTCAATTTAGGCAAAACCCTCTCTTCTTTTTACAAATGAGGAAACTGAGACTTAAGAGAGGCATGGTAACCTGTGACCACACAAAGAACTGATGGCAGAGCCAAGATCACAGCTCAGTTCTTCAGACTTTCTGTTATTCTTTTGCATCCTCTAAAAACAAGAATCTTAGAGAAAGAAAAAGACCACTTCTTGTTTTATTAGCATTTCTGATTGGCAGTGGGAACATTTTGTTAATTGACATTCAAAAAACAAAGAGATGAAGTGGTTTTGCCTACATTGGCAGTGGCAAACTTGCTATCATTTGACATTTATACTTGACCACAGAGAGGAAGGGACCACATAGAGGTCAACTAACCTATCCTTCCTACCTTCAGGTGGGACCAGACCTAAACAATCTCATTCAAGTCCATAATAGATTAAAACTTTGTTCGTCACACAGAAGAAAGAGGGCTGGGTTTAGAGATTTCTGTTAGATCCAGCATTCATTAGATGCAGTAATTGAATTCTACCTCTACTACTTACAACCTGTATGATTTTGTACAAATTGGTTAACCTAACTGTGCCTCAGTTTCCTCATCTATTAAAAAGAAGGATATAAACTCAGTGGCTTCTAAGGTCCATTCCAACTCTAAATCTCTGATCATAGACTATTCTAAAAGACTTCCAAGAAGTTGTCTTTGGTCTTCCAGGCCAGTGACCTTTCTGGCATATCTATGTAAAACTATATTTACACATTTGGGGGCATGCATCAAATAGCTATAACAAAAAACATTTTTTCCCAATGGGCAAATAATCTATTCAGTTAAACAGTGGTTTAGGAAGTAACCTGGGGGACTCCACCGCTGAGAGCTAAGTGATTAAGAATCTGCCATATTTGAAAGTTTTGATTCCCTTTACAAAAGAAATCTTATCCTTTTCTTAGAGCTCTTATAAACTCCTCATTCTATATATTCTAAATGAGGAAACTATGATCCAAGTTCCTTCTCTAACTCATCTCTCCAAAAGTTGTCAAATTGATGTCCTTAACACAGGAGAGCTAGGAAAACCCTGAAGTCCTCCCCACTAATCACAAACATTCTATGGCTCACTATTGCTTCTAGGATAAAATACAAAATCTTCATTCAGAGTGGTGTTTAAAGTTTTCCCCATAAGTTCATCACATCATAGGTTTAGAAGTAGAAGAGACCTTAGAAGACATTGAGTCCAATATCATCATTTTATAAACACAGAAAGTCAGGCCAGAGAAGTTAAGTGACTTGCCCAGGGTTACACAACTACTCAGTATCAGAGGTGAGATTTGAACCAGAGTCAGTCTCTCTCTCTCTCTTATATCTTCACATTGAAGACACAGCTTATATGCCACCTCCTACATGTGACCTCTCCTGATCTTCCAAGTTATTAGTCCTCTCTCGAATTTACTTTGCATTATTTATTATATACTTTGTGATGACTCATTGGTATATATCCTTTCAATTCCACAAATCTGTAGAAATGTAAGTTATTTGAGGACAAGAATTGTTTCATTTGCTGTTTTTCTGTGGCTGCAGATAAAGGCTTAAGCATGTAATCACTTTTAAGGACAATTGCTGGAGAAATAAATGTAAAGTGCTACTATCCCCACCTCCCAAGGCTTTTCTGCAGAAAAACAAAAAGACACTTCTTCATTTAAATTGCTTACTTTTTCATCTCAGAATAACTAAGTTTTGTGAAAGAAGAGACTGCAACTACCTGTAGGTTTAGAGGAATGAGGAAATGCTAAGGAAGGTTATTTGTACTTTCAACCTACTCAGGTTCCTTCAAGTTCCCATCCCTGGCTCTTTCCACCATCCCACACTGAAAAAGAAAGGCAAAAGAGGGAGTTATCTTTCTGTATCAGTTGAATAAAGTTAGTTAGGGTGGGGTCTTACCTCTATTCCTGTTTTAGTTATTTCTGGCTCAGAAGCTTTTAAAAGTAAAGGATGCGTTCATTCAAGAAACACCTGAGGATGCAGAAATGAAGGCTTCTGCTCTCAAGAGTCTGCAGCAGTGACATCTAACACACACACACACACACACATTGCTATAAGTCAAGGTAGAAGGAAGCACACATAGATTGGCTTTGGGAATGCTGGGCTCGGAGCTCGGAGTTCCATGCTAGGGTGGGCAAAGTTGAGAGCACTCATTATTCTCTCAAAGCTGGGGTAAGGTTACAATAGCTTCTTTATTATTATTCAGTATCAGTGCTAAGTAGATGCTAGGTTTGGTGTCCTCAGGTAGACTGTTTTTGGTGGAGACACAATCTGGAGAACACCAAGACCTTTTTGGTCTCAGGTGCTTAGCTTTCCAGGTTTAAAGAACAAAAAGCAACTGAAATCCTCCTTTTTTCACTGGATGTATGTTCTGCACAATGGGGAGTGACCTTGATAATGGAGAGGCCACTGAAGAAACATCATTGCCTGAAGAAGACTGAGCAGTTATTCTGTCTCTATGAAAGAGAACAAGAGAAAGCAACTTTAAATATGACAAGAAAGAATTGGTTTAGACTTCAAGGAGCACTGAATGACACTGGAGTGGGAAATTTTTCAAATCTCTCTTTTTGAGATGTTTGAACCTAGAGTAGTTGTTGCTTTGTGGTCTGTGGCTGCTGGGGATATAGTCTTATCTGGCTAGAAAATGGCTTAGAGTCTGAATGCAGATCAAAGCATACCTTTTAAACTTTATTTTTCTTGTTTTTTGTGTGTTTTCTTTTACAGTATGACTAATATGGAAACATGTTTTGTAGGATTGCATACATATAACCTATGTCATATTGCTTGCCTTTTCAATGAGAGGAGAAGAAAAGAAGGGAAGGAGAGAATTTGGAACTCAAAATTTTTAAAAATGTTAAAATTGTTTTCACATTTAGTTGGAAAAAATAACCTAAATTAAAAAAAAAAGAAAATGGGTTAGACAGATAATCTTAGGAAGTTTCCTTTCATTCCTATGAGCCCAAAAGCTCTCAGAAGACAGAAAAACCAATTGGTTATAAATCTGTGGAAGTGACTCCAAAGGATTAGATGTCTTCTCTCTTACTCCCATGCCTGATAGGGTGATGGATTTACCTAATGATCAGTTTCCAGATTCTCTGAGCTGCATAAACCCTTATAGGGGTATGACCTACTAGCAGAGGATGATGGAGGGGACCATGGGCAACACGGTCTCTGAAGATTTTTTAATAGCATCTCCACTCATATAATGCTCAAAGCCAATCCTCTAACCCCACTTCACCCCGCCATGGATTTCTAACCCTGAATAAAAGTCTTTTCTGGGCTGCTACATAGCCCAGTAGCTTGGCTGTTCTATTGGCTGATCAACTCTCCAGGTGGTGACAGGCCTCACAGCTGCCTGCTCCAGATAATCTAGCAGCAGATGGTAGTGGTTTTCCTGGGTAGGTGTTGATCAGCCCCAGCCCTGACAGGAACAATAGCCCTGTTTGGTTGATGCTAATAGGGAAAGAGCTACATGGATGAGAAACCTCTCGGTAAGATATAATGGCCCATGCCTCCAGCTACTCAAAAGCATCTAGTGGCATCATGCTGGAGTCATTACATGGAGACAACTCCAGCTGTGAATCAATAGGAGTTTTGTTCTGATGATGTCCTGGGAAAACTGTGCTCATATACACATTTTACCCTCCCACCATCCCAAGGTCTCCTTAACTATGCAAAACTGTGAAGGAACTGGTCTGACTTTGGACCTCTTGCCAGAGCAATAAGTAAGAATTTTGCACCTGGGACAAATATAGATGAGGAGTAGGGCTACTCCCCAAACCCCAAGCCCCAGGAAAAGACAGAGAGGATAGGAGGTGGCAAATGCCAGGATGAAGGTGTGTGTCTGTGAGGAAGGCTGGCCAAGGGAAAGGAACAAAATTGTGAGGGATTTATAAGGTAGTGGCAAGATGTAGGCAGAAGAGGCCCCAGACATCCGGGATATGGGTTAGGAAACACTCAACCTACAATCTGGAGGAAAAGCCCCAGCTGTCCTTCTGGCATTACCAGAGTAAACTTCTTGGACCCTGAAAGGAGCGAGCTGTTCCCTGGTTTCCCAGGAACTTTTCTATGAGCATCCTAGCTGGGTTTGCTCCTCTCTAACCAATAGGATAAACTAACTCCGGATGATATTTTAAAGGGATCTGATAGATTAAGGAAAAAAGAGAAACATTTTAAGTTTTCATTCCTGTCTCACACAATTCGTGTGTATTTCAGCAATGCCTTTTTAATAAAAGTATCATTCTAATTTTCACAATTTAGATATAGGTCTAATCATGTCACTTATCTCATAAATCCTCAGTGACTGCATGGCCAAGTGACTAAAATTCACCTTGCTTTGCTTGGTGCTTATGTCTTTCCAATCTGGTAAGGAGAGAGGAAAGGGGGAAGGAAGTCAACACTTACTAATCACCTTCTATGTGTCAGGTCCTGTAGCAGTAGGAAGTTTACAAATATGATCTTATTGGATTCTCCCAATAACACTAATAGATAGGTGCTCTCATTTATCCTCATTTTAGAGTTGAAAATCCTCATTTTGAGGCTGAAACTAAGTGACTTGTCCAGGGTCACACATCGCCATAAGTGTCCGAGGCCAGACTTAAACTCAGGTTTTCCCAGTTCCGGCCCCAATGGCTCTATCTCTGAGCCACCTCGCTGCCAAATAAGATTCTATTTTTTCCAAACTAATTTCATATTTTTTCCCTCTGTCTACTCTGCACTCTTAACAAAATGGGCTATCCCCTATTATCTGATCATAGCCTGTGCTTTCCTGACTCCCTGCCTCAGGTCATGATGTTCACTAAGCCTACAATGTCAAGCCTTTAAAATCTAACACAAATGCCACCTCTTTCATGGATCCTTCCTTGACGATGTGTCTCTTCAATACTAATTATTTTATATTTCATCAGCTTTTCATGTCAGTGTCTTATAACTATCTGTGTTTTGATGATCACCTAACAGACTTCTATGAAGGCTAAACATTGGACTCGGTAGGCACTTAAATACTTGTTGAAATAATGTGTATTTCTGAAATTGTCGTATGTGATGAAAGAAACTGAGACATGTTACAGGACATGTGAGTCTCAAATCACACTGGAAGTGGTGGCCTACTCTGCTTATACCAGGCTTCCCTTGACATGGGGTGTTGCTTCCCTGGAATTAAGTTCCTTCATCTGGGAAACAAAGGGGTTGCACTAGATGACCTGAATCTCCTTCTAGTTCTGAATATTAGAATCAGTTTTTATACTGGAGAGAGACAGGCAATAGGGAGACAAATTGAGAAGTTATTGCAAAACAACTATATGATGGCAAATAACCAAATGAAAAATCTAGCCAACTATTTGGATCTTTCCAACTTTCTGAGTGTTTGGCACTGTGTACAGAAAGAACCTGAGCTAGATCTGCAAACATTTTGTCATAAAAAACCCTAATATTAAAAAAAAAAAAAACCTTACAGGAAATCTGGGTAGACTTTTGAAGTGGGAAGTATTTGTAATTTAATAAGCTTCTGCATCTTAGCAATGGACTTGATTCAAGCTACATAGTTTTTTTGGGAAGTGTAAAGTCTGTGGGGGTGTAGGTGCAGAGAGTGACATTTTAAAAGTAAATTAAAAATAGGTTTTTAAGAAACAAATCTGTGGGAGTTTTTGTTGTTGCTGGATTTTTTTTGGACACCGGTGGCGAGGACAGAACACACAGCTTCAATGTTTGGCACTAGCAGCCAGACTGAAAACTATAGCATTGAGATCCAAGCTGGATTTAATTTCCCTGAAGATTTGCCCAAGTCTCCAAACACTGTATTCTGAATGCATGTGTTCAAGGTTTTGTTAACCCAAATATTAGGTATCATAAACAAAGTATAGAGAAACTCTTAACTCTCCCTAGCCTACATATACCATCTATCTATCTATTTATCTATCTATATTTGTGAACTATATGTTTACATACACATATATGCATATATCACATTGTATGTACATGCATAACACTTAGATGATATATATGTGTGTATATATATACATATTTTTTTTCAGTTTTTTTCAGTCATTCCTGATTCTTACTCACCCCATTTGAGGTTCTCTTAGCAAAGATACTGGAGTGGTTTTCCATTTCCTACTCCAGCTCATTTTAAAGAGGAGTAAACTGAGGCAAACATGGCCAAGTGACTTGTCCAAGGTCACACAGCTAGTATGTGTCTGAGGCAAGATTTGAACTTGGGAAGAAGAGTCTTCCTGATTCCAGGCTCTCCATGCACTGCCCATTATACCTCTTAGCTCTTCCCTTTATCTTCTCCCATTTATAAATGAAGCTATACCATAAAAACCAATAGAAAGGATAATTCCAAAATGGATTATTGATGAGAAAAACAAAGTCTCATTCTTTTCACTTCTCTGTCCCATTTAAAGTAGGTAGCACTCCTACCCTAGAAAGCTAGAAAACAGATTAAGAAGATCAGAAGAAAGGAAGAAAGGCAAAGGAAGTTGGTTACCAGAAATATGGTTTAGGTTGCAAATGCACTCTAATCCAAAATTTGGAAAGGGATTTCACTGGACAATGTCTTGTGATAAAGGAGAATCATTTTTGTACCAGCAAATAAATCTTGCATTCTGCCTTTTATCTAATAGAATATGAGATTTTTGAGTGCCAAAATAGTTTTACTTTTGTCTTTGACTCTCTAGTGACTCATACATAGTAGGTACTTAATAAATACTTGTCAAGTGATTGACTGAAAAAAAAACCATTTTCTATAGTTATTTCACTAAGGTAGGCTTTAGACAATATTGTAATCAAGAATGGTGTGTTCAATTACATCCCTCCTCACTGCCCCCCACACCTCCCCACCCAATTGGCCTTTCCCATTTCCTTATCCACCAATCTGGTCATCTTGATGAATATCTGGTCCCTGGATTCAGATGGCTCTGGAGGAGAAGTGAGGCTGGTGACCTGCACAGCCTTCCCTCACTCAAAACAAAGTCAAGCGCAAGTCATGGCATCATTTCTCTGATGGCATGGTCTTCTTCGGTAATGAAGGATGAACACAACAACAGCTTACCTGTGATATTCCCTAATCAGCCAACCAAAAAGTATTTGTCAGGATCCTCCTACATACAAACCATTGTGGTAGATGTTCCTGTGATTAACAATTTCAATGCACTAATTTGAGGGAAGGTGTTGACGATTTGTTACTGGATATTCTTTCATGATGATTTTGATTATTTAAAGGGCATAAATGAAAAAATAAATGTGATTTACACTGAGAAAGCAACAGTTAAAGGAGTAATTATTTACTCAAGGCAAAGGCCTGCCTTAGTGTTGTATTTTGGTTTGCTATTTGCATGTGGCAGTTTGAAGAACTTTGGAGTCAATGTAGATGAAAATCTGATTCAGGCTTATGTGTTTCAGCTTTTTATTAGAATATGAACATTTGGGAAACTTTGAAGGTAATAACCACGGATCTCTGAATCCCAGAACTGTTCTAAGATCATTGGATGAATGTACTTTGCCTGATTCTAGTTCAGCTGGTAAAGATCAGGTTTTGGTTACTCATCACGACTTGGAGTGTTGTTTCCCAAGGTGAGAACTGATTTCTGAACCAGGCAGAATAAGAAGGGAAAGGGTCAAAGAACAGACCTCAAAGATATATGAAATCAAGGCCACAGCTCTTTGCCCTATCACTTTTTGTTAGTTTGATAGTAAAAGAAAGGCTATCTGTCTGTATCTTCTTTGCTACTTACTTTTGAGAGAGTGGAGAAGAAGAGGAAAGAAGGTACTTCTACCTACTGGTAGGGGGTAGAGAAGAAGAATAAGAAAGAAAATACTCATCTTCATTGTCACCTGTTGCCAAGGACGTAGAGGGGAACCTCAGAGACACAGGGGGAGCACGATTGGAAGGGTTTCTATCAATCCTAAACTGAGTTTCTGACTTTCAAAAACAATGTTATACTACCTCTGCTGAAAGCATCAGCTGAGTTTCAAATTCGAACTGTGAAATTGTAGGAGTGGGAGTAAACCCATCTCAGCATAGAAAGAGCCAAGTGTAGACTAGGAATCAACAATGAAACTATCTAGTTATTGACCCATGCCTTTGAGATAACACGCTCTGTGAGCAGCCCCACCTAGCAACTGAGTCATTCATCCAACATAAATACTATACCCATTGGTAAAATATGAAAGGACAATTTCTGGGAAAGAACAAAGGATCAATACTCAAAGTTTCTCAGTTGTGAGTTGCTGTGGCTACCTGTATTTTTCACATATGTGACACATTAACCTCAGTGATTAAAGTTTATACCCACTCTACCTTATGTAGAGTGCTTTGTGCATTGGTGTGAGAGTGCAACCCAAATATAAAATTGGAATGTTATGTAAGGTTTTGTTGGGGATTTTTTTTGGGTGTGCTTTGCCTTCTGTTTAGTTTTTTTTTTAAATTTATTAAATAATGGAGTTATCTCGGCTGGTTTGTAAATGGGAAAGATGATTAGAAGCTCACGAATTAAAGTTGCCCCTAGAAAAGTAGATTATATGGGATACTAACACACCACTGGCAGATCCAGTCGTTTTGGAAAGCAATCTGGAATTACACTCAAAGAATTATAAAACTGAGTCTACCTTTTGACCCAGAAATACCATTGTCAGGTCTGTTTCCCAAGGTGATCAGGGAAAAAGGATAAGAACCTACGTGTTTTAAAATATTTAAAGCACTTCTCTTTGTGGTGGCAAAGAACTAGAAATTGAGGGGATGCCTATCAATTGGAGAATGGTTAAACAAGTTGTGGTATATGATTGGGATGGAACACTATTGTGCTGTAAGAAATGATGAGCTGATTGATTTTGGGAAAAAAATATGAAAAGACTTGCATGAAATAGTGAAAAGTGAAATGAGCAGAACCCAGAGAACACTGTATACAGTAAAAGCAACATTGTTTAAAAAATAACTGTGAATGACTAAGTTATTCTAAGCATTATAAATACTTGGATCAACTACAGGAAAGAAGATAGTATCCACCTCCAGAGAAAGAACTAATAAATATCTGTATGCAGTGGTCACCTTCTCTTGCGTGGGGCAGGGAGGGAGAGAGTTCAGAACTTAAAATATAATAAAAAAAAATTAGCTTAATTTAAAAACAAAAGTGAGGTCTAGATTTTTAGAAATCTCGACCTACTAGAATGATTATAGGCTGAGGGGAAATGAGTTGAGAGAAAAGAGGCTGATGGAGGGATTGATTCATGACCATCAGAACTGTGACCGTGTTAAATGACTAGCTAATTCATTCAACTAATTTAAGCTCAGATGTTAACGCCTGATGATTTTTTTTACATTTAGATATATTTGCAACAAGTATTTTCATATTTTCTTCTCAATTTATCACTTATTCCAGAAAATATTTGCAATATAAGTAATATGGAAATTTTAGATATTGTGACATAGATGGTGGGGTAGACATTGGTGGAGGGATTGGGGAGGTTTCAATCTCCTTAAATGTTAGCACTTAAGTAAGCCCCAGTCTACCTTCTGGTAAGGCTGGCCTATATATACTAATATAAGTGACACATCTTGGAAAGGGGAGAGTATCAGATTACAGTTCTAAAAGATTCTTACCTTTCTGTGATTGTTTCTCTGAGACCACTGGCCACCCCCTTCACTACAGTGCTAGCTTTGGGGGTCAGCACCACCTGAGATATAAAAAAAGAGCCCTTCTTCCTTCTCTCAGTAATAGACGCTTGGAGAAACTGGATCAGTTTTTCAGGGTCTGTTGTGTTGGCCCAGGGAGCTGGCATCATCTGCCCCGGCCAGAGAAAGGGCACCTCCAGAGCCACTGGGCTGTGGTAAAAGACCAAGACTTGGTAATCTTTCTCCCACAGGTACTTCAGGCTCACTTCATGGGCAAAAATCGCTGGGCACATTTTATTCCCAAAGATATCTTTCAGCATTTGGACGAGCTTTTCGTGATGGTATTTCTGCATTCCGTAGAAGTGGTTGAAGTCCAAGAAGACCACTTCCCTCTGGTGATCTGTGAGGAAGGCATTAATCTCTTCCAGGCCTTCATTCACTTTGGCACTGAACAGACCATGAGCAAAGTAGAGCTCGTTGTCAGGGTCTCTGGGCTTGGTAGAAATTCGGAGGTCAAAGTACCGGATTCCAGCCCCCAGCTGACCAGTAAAATTCATCGTCTGAGTTGCTAACCATTTCCTCATGAGCTTTTTGGCCACGGTTCCAAATACAGAGACAAAATTCTGGACAGTTTCTGGTTGCTCGGGTCCTACTGGAGAAGCCTCATCAATGTAGAAACTGAAGGAATCGTGAGATCCTAAAAGGACGACAAGGCACAGAGCGGTTAGATGCCAGCACTGAGAATCAGGGTATCACTTATCCTTCCCTTTGAAGGGTATTCCATATATATTCATTTTTGACATGAGATAGGAGAAAAAAACTCACTAATGCTTATCCTTATTGATTCCCACTTAAACAAGATTGCTTTTAAAAAATTTCTTTCTGATGTGTTTCAGAGATCAATTTCATATCAAGAAGGAACTGAAAATTATAGGGGAATTTCTTCTGAGTGAAGTTTAAAAGATTAGCACACCAGTCATTAATGATCTCAGTTCGAATTCGGCCTCACTTACTAGCTGTGTGATCCTGAATGAGTCATTTCACCTCTCTCATCCTTAGTATCTTAATCTGCGAAATGGGATTCCTAATCATGTCTACCTTCCTAGAGAGGTTCAAATGAAGTATTAACAGAAGTAGAGTACTTTGAAAACCTATATAAATGCTAGCTAATCATCGTTATTGCTGACATACCTACATGGTCCATTTCTTCATGTAGGTGGTACAAGCGGCTACCTACACGGTATTATTTGAGGAGTTTTCAAGGCCGTTACAAATTCCACATGTCACCCCATTCTCCTGTTCCCTCCACTTTGTTTTGAAATTCCCTGTTTTTTAAATTTATATTTCCTTTGTTGGCAGGCAATAATGATGAGTGCTAATTCTTTGGAGTCTCCATATAAAATAACAACATTATTCTCTCCCCACAATTCTCCCTTCTACCTAAGGAAGGATTCTTGGAAATCAATAAGATCTGAAACCTTGTAGGAAGAATATCCTTCCACAAGAATGAAGCTGATTGATTTTTTAAGGCATCTGATAATATCTATGTTCTTGAAACCATGGGCAGAAAGAACCTGGAGGGACAGACAACTGTTTTAAAATACTAAGACTTAATGTCATAAATGTACTCAAAATTCAATTTTAATGTTAAAAACTAATTGTTTGGTTCTTGGGAAAGACGTGTTGAAAAGTTAAAAGTGACGCTTATGGGTATTGGTACTTTCTACCAAAGAGAAAATAAGTGTGTGCTTAAATTGTAAAGAATTACTAATTCATAGAATCTGAGAGTTGAAAAGGACCTTGGTGGCTAATGGGACAAAAATAATCCCCTCTCTAACATCCCTTAAAAATGGTCCTTCAGCTTCTGCTTGAAGATCACCAAAGTAGGAAAACCTATATCTCAAGGTAACCATTCTTCTTTTGTATGGATCAATTTGTTAAAATTTCTATTTCCCTTGACACTAAACCTGAATTAGTCTCTTTTCAACTTCTATCCATTGCTCCTGGTTTTGCCCTCTAATCTAATCTAATTTAATCTAAGAACTAATCTACTCCTTTCTCCATATAACAATCCTTCAAATACTTGAAGACATCTAACATGTTCCCCTCTGAGTTTTCTTCCAACCCAAATATTCCCAATTCCTTCAACTGAACCTCATATGATATGGATTCAGCACACCCCAGCATTCTCTAACCTAACAAAATCCTTAATCAATGACACCCAGAACTGAACACGATACTCCAGGTGAAGTCTGACAAGAGCAGAGTACTACAGTAGGATTGTCACTTTCCGATTCCTGGAAGCCAATGCTTCTCTTTTGCAGTCCAAGAACACATTACTGATATGCCACCTCTCCTTTTATCCAAATCATTAATGAAAGTGTTATATAGAACTTTTCATTTTCAACATCCGCAGTTTTCAATGCATGTGTAGGGAGTACTGGTTAAGCCAGAACTTCTTGGAGTAGTCCATGGACCACTGGAAGTCCCCAAGACTCTGGTATGTGGTTCAAGAGGTCAAAACTATTTTCATAAAAAATATTGAGTCAGTTATGTGTTAAAATACCCTTCCTTTTTCCAACTATCTATATATGTAATGATGAATTTTCTTCATATACTTTAACCAAAGAAACAGATGGAATTAAGAAGGAGATGTGAGAATTCCACTGCTTTCTATGAAGCCACATAGCTAAGAGATTTGCAAAAATATATAAAATAATGCCACTCTTCTCATTGATTTTTCTTGAAAATATAGTTTTTAAAATATAATGTTATTTATATTAAAATGTAATTGGCTTATTGTCATTTAAATGAACAAATAAAATGTTAATAGCTTTAATTTTGAATATAGTAAATATTGTTAGATATAACTCACATAAGCAAAGCTCTTTGGGATCCTCAATTATTTTTAAGAGTCTAAAGGGGTCATGAGAAATGCTGGCTAAGTAAAATTGGGACACAGAAGAGTTTGCTTGAGGATCTCCACAACTCATTGTATTGCTCTCTTCTTTACCTTTATCAAGTTCTTCAGCTCCACATGCAATCACTATATTCTCTTTGGATTGTCCCACTGTGATCCTATCGTGGTCTTTGCATGGTCCTTTACTAGCAAAAATATTAACTGGTCACCTCTATCTTCCTTTCCAGTCCTATTCTCTAGTAGTTTAACTCACTGGGGCTAAAGTGATTCAGCTTCACTGATATATTACCATCAACATCTAAGTTGACCCTGTTTTGGCTCTTGTAGACAGAGATTCATCCATAAAAGGAAGAGGAGAATCTGGAAAAAAGTTGACTTATAAAAAGTAAACCAAGACTTACAAAGGTCAACAATTGTGAAATTTATGATGAACTTTTCTAGGGAAATTTTTGGCTTTACTAAGATTTGTTTTCAAGCTCAAAATCAGAGATCAGAAGACCAATGAAGAAGAATGCTGTCCACGTCCTACCAGAGAAGTGCTGAACTAAATATGCACACATTTTTAGATGTGGCCAGTGTGGAAATCTATTTTATTGTATGTATTCATTACAAGGGTTTGGTTTTGCTTCCCCACATACACTGGAAGGAAAGAAAATAAATGCTTGTTTATCGGGAAAAAAATGTTTTAAAAAAAGCTTTCTACCTCTCTGAAAAGAAAGGTAGAATGGCTTGGAAGATAGTAGGAGATGGTGTTTTAAGGCAAACAAGAAAGAAATGGATCTGGATCAAAATTTAGCAAAACCATGAATGAATTACTGCCTTGGCTTTAGCACAGGTCTGTGCATTTATAGCACTGAAGTTCTACAAGCAGAGACAAATCATGGAAATTCACTGACTTTGAACAGAGTCAGCAAAAAGTCTAACGTAATTATTTGGAGTCCTCACAACAAATCAGTTCATATTCAAGGCAAGTCATCTCAGTGCTCCAAGTAAAGTAAAACTCAAAACAGCAAAGATGGATGAACATCCTTAACAAGCAAATGATCCTTTCCAGAAGAGTCCCTTTTTCCTGACTTCCTACAGATCAGATCCTATGCCTATTTGAGTTGCTTTGTATACATGGTTGAGAGTACAGAATGAAGAACAAATGAATATTTAAACAGTAAAAATGACTTAAACTCATAGAATATTAGAATTTAAAGAAACTTTGGAGATCATCAGTGCCTTCTCTGGATTTGTTTTACAGATATAGAAACCGAGATCCAGAAAGATGAAATATCCTCAGTCGGGTCATACCACATGTAAGGCAGAACTGGGCCAACTGCCCAGGAAATTTTACTGCTACTCTGATGCATTTTCCACCACAACACTGATTAATGATAATAAGAACAACCAGACAAAAAATGTCACTATTTGTACCAGGGCTTGGATTTATTTCCCCCTACCTCTTTTCTGCCCCCCACACACAGTGGAGAAAAACGATCAGGTGATCAGGGCCAAGAAAAACAATGGATACATTTTTACGATTTGATTTTGAACTGGAAATTTACACAGCAGAATTGAGCATTTTTATTGCAATATTGTGTTTTTTACCTGTTGAAAAAGGAAACCAAAAACAAGCCTTTATGACTAGAGGGGAAATGTGAAAAAAGAAAAGATTTTTCCCTCTCAATTTCTTTAAAAGACTTTTAAAATCAATTCCTTCTAAGCCCAACAAATCACTCTTGTTTCTGCCAAGGAGATCCCTTTGGGGTCACCAAGAAAAGGTTTTATTGCCAAGTCCCAATCTAGAAACCTAGAGTTATACCAAAAGGAAGTTAATTTTACATTGTTTTAAAATCTCTCAATATTCAAAAGGTGTGTGTGTATGCATATGTGTGTGTAGATATACACACACATACACGTATATATGGAATATAGATGGTGCCTTGGTCCACAGAGTGCTTGGCCTGAAGTCAGAAAGACTCCTGTTTGTGAGCTCAACTGTGGCCTCAGGTACTTACTAGCTATGTGACCCTGGACAAGTCACTTAACCTTGTTTACCTCAGTTTCCTCATCTCTATAATGAGTTGGAGAAGGAAATGGCAAACCATTCCAGTGTCTTTGCCAAGAAACACCCCCCCAAAGGGGTCACAATTCTTTGTTGGATATGTAAGAGCAGAAAGTCAAAACCATTAAAACTGATAAAAATATTAAAATTTATTGTTATATACCTATATTTATATATGTGTATATATATGAAAATGTTTTAATATATACGTGAAATTACACTAATTTGCACAATACAGAAATATATTCAGAGCATTTCTTAAGCATGTTATTTGGCATTTCATTTTGTGATAGAGGATTAATTCATTCATAAAAATTTTTAAGCACCTACTGTTTGCAAAATATAGTACTAAAGCAGACCTGCACAAGTCGGCAGTCTGTAGGGGCCAAAATTAAAATAATCTAGATAGGTTACATTAGAGACAGACTGAAGACAGTTGTTTGCCCCAGGTCATGTGATAAATAGTAGAGTGAGCAGTGGCAACCCTACATTTTTCACAGCTTCTTGAACTCTTTTGGCAGTCACAAGCAGCCCACAGGCTGTATGTTGTGTAGGCCTGTATTAAAGTATACAGAGGGAATGGATTATAAATTTTAAGATTATATAGCACAGATCAATAGCTGGAAGGACCCTCAGACACTATTTAGCTCAACCTTCTAATTTTGCAGATGAGGACTCCAAGACTCAGGGTGATGAAGTAACTTGCCCAAGGTAATATAAAGAATTGAGGTAAATATCCCACTAGTTCAGGCAATCTCCCCCAAACAAACCAAAAAGGCCACCATCCTTTCCCTGTGATATGAAGATTTCAGGCAAAAGGTCTTCTGTAAGTCAGGCTGCGATATTCTGGGTAAAAATGGATGTCATGGAGAAGATCCCATACTAAATATTCTGAGATGTGATTCAGGCAGTGCAATGTGCTCTGCAAATATTTTTTCAGCTATCACCTATATGTAATCAGTGAACTAAGTGATGCCATCCAGGATATGAATGATGAGAAAATGAGGCAGACTGGTCAGGTAGCAAGAGTTCAAGATAACTGATGGATCAGACTGAATGCTGCTCTGGTGTCCACAGAACACATAAAGACTCAGGACAGATTCCTAATGGAGAACCTATAGAACGATATGAACAAGAATTGTCCTAGATGAAAAGGCAGGAATAGATTATGGTTTGCACAGATAGCTGGTAAAATCAATGCTACCATGGACTGAATGAAGTATTGAAATATAAAGAGGTAGAGTCTGGGCAGAGAAAGAAGTCCTAGATTGGATTTTCCAGACAATGTTATCAATGCTTCACTTCTCTTCCGTATATAACATTGTGCTGCTATCCATTCAATAGGAAGGAAAGAAGGAAAGAAAAACTTATTAAGTGACTACTATGTGAAGATAGGTGACTGGGCAAGTCACTTAAACTTGTTTACCTCAGTTTCCTCATCTGTAAAGATGAGCTGGAGAAGGAAATAGCAAATCACTCCAGGATCTTTGCCAAGAAAACCTCAAATGGAATCATGAAGAGCTAGACATGACTGAACAGTACCATGTGAGATATAGGTTCTTCTATCATTCTCATTTTACAGTTGTGAAAACTATAAATAGGTCAATGTCAAGTAACATACCCAGAGTTACACAACTATGTGTAAGGTTAGATTTGAACTCAAGTCTTCCTGACTCCAGGCCCAAATCTCTATCTATTGTATGACTTAGCTGCCTCTAGAAAAAAAGTTAATATTAGAGTTACTCTGTATAGAAATGTCCTTATGTGAGGACACATGGTTATTGTAATGATACAAATACAAGTCTGTGTTTGCCTACAAGGGTTTCCTCATAAGACATATGCTAATTGGTTAACAATAATTAATAAAGATGAAAGGCAAAAGCACAGAACCAGGACCCTGCCTTCCATGGCAAAATATAAACATTTTAAGTCAGAGGTAAGGAAAATAAAAGGTGTATATAAACCTGTACACTTGGTCAGCTGTGACCCATAAATTCACTCTGATTGTTATTTATGAAGACACTAATTGTAGAATAGCCAAAAAACTCTTTCCACAGGAGCCAAATACCTTTAAAACACCTGAAAGACCCAGCTTAGTTATGTTAGGCCCTACTGAGTCAAATATGATGACTGTTTCATCAGCAACCTTATAAAATCACAAGCACCCTGCTTGTCTTCATGGATACGCAGCTTCCACTGGCAAGGCAAGAAAGGGGAAAGAACCTCCGACAATCAGGAAAGAAAATAATTGAAACAAGTAATGAGAAGCAATTTGAAATGATTCCAAACTGTTCAACCACTTTGACCCAGAAATTCCACTGCAAGACCTATATCCCATAGCTAGCATTCACATAGCACTTTAGGGTTTGTAAGCATCTTTACAAAGATATTATCTCATTTTATCCTCACAGCAGCCCTCAGATATAGGTGCTATTATTAATTCTATTTTACGGTTGAGAAAACTATGGCAGGGAGGAGGAGCCAAGATGGCGGAGTAGAAAGATTCACACATGCTAGCTCCAAACCCACACCACATAAATTTCCTGTGAAAAGAAATCCCAACAAATTCTGAAACAGCGGAAGCCACACAGCAAGAGAGTGAAGGAGATTCCCATTCCAGAGAGTCCTGAAAAACCGATCCCAAAGGTCCATTGCACACCAGATGGGAGCAGAGCCTAGCCCTTCCCTGGCCACACAGCACCAAGAAGAGCAGATCCGAGCAGGATTCAGGCACGGAATCTCCAGCGGCCACGAAGGTCCCTCCACCCACAGGAGCACAGGTCAGTGAGAGAGCCTTCTGGACTGGCCAAGAGGGGAGCGGGGTGTCTCCATAACTCAGGCCCCCTCGGGAGGCAGCGGCAGAGACAGGGATAGCAGCAGACCCGGGTTCCCCAAGCAAGCAGGAGCTCAGATCCATTACTGAACCCCTTGAGGGAACTGAACCTGGGAGGTGGCCCTGCCCTGACCTGAGCACCAGAAATTAATCTCACATTGAATAGCAGCCCCGCCCACTGGTGAAAGCCCCGAGGCTGGGGAGCAGCATTTGAATCTCAGACCCCCAGCACTAGCTGGGCAGATCTAGGCGGGGGGGGGGAAGAGGACTTTCAGAAGTCAAGTAACTGGCTGGGAAAATGCCCAGAAAAGGGAAAGAAAATAAGACCATAGAAGGTTACTTTCTTGATGACCAGATGTTTCCTCCTTTCCTTTCTGATGAGGAAGAACAATGCTTACCATCAGGGAAAGACATAGGTGTCAAAGCCTCTGTATCCCAGAGATCCGTAATAGATATCCAATGGGCTCAGGCCATGGAAGAGCTCAAAAAGGATTTTGAAAATCAAGTTAGACAGGTAGAGGAAAAACTG
>CM053769.1:659117023-659181327 GCA_028658325.1 Potorous gilbertii | reverse complement strand
AAATGGGGAGAAAATTTGGAACCCAAAATTTTGTGAAAATAAATGTAAAAAGTTAAATAAATAAATTTATATATAAAAAAAGAAAACTATGGCAGACATAAGTTTGATAGCTTGCCTAACCATGCATAGCTAGGCAGAATTTGAACTCATGTCTTCCTGACTCCAGATCCAGTGGTCCCATATACATCAAAATATTCATAGTAGCATTTTATTTGCACCAAGAAACTAGAAATAATAACGGCAAAGTGGCCCATCCTTTGGGAGATGCCTGATCAAACTGTGGCATATGAGTATAAAGAATTCAAAAGAACATGGGAGATTTACATGAACTGATGTGAGGCAAAGTAAGAACCAGGAGAACAAAACACACTGACTATAACAATGCAAATGCGACATAAATAACTGAAAACTCTTAACTGTGACAGTCAAATCCGACCTTGAAGAAGGGATGAAAATATGATCTTTTCTCCCTTCTTTGAAGAGGTGGGGGACTATGGTTTTGGAGCATTACATAGACTGGCAGACTCAGTTGATGTACTGGACAGTTTTCAGAACTGCTTTTTTTTAATCTTTTTTTTTTTATTGCTACAAGGATTAGCCCTCTGAAGTGACAGAAAAGGAGAAGGTTATATTTGGAAATGAAGGTCATATTTTAAAAAAGAAGATATCAATTTTTAAGGAGAAGTTAAAAAAAGTCAGGTTTTGGTTTGGGGATTTCGGTATAAAATATATGGTTACTCATTATTCCGCTAAAACAGTCACATTCTAACCTGGAGCAATCCAAATTACCTTATTTCCTTGTAGCTTTGATCTACTTCAGACGGTTATATACCTCCCTGTTTTAGAAATTGCTATCAGATGGAGACTAAATCCTTCCCCCTCTTCACTTCCTATATTTCTATCATACTTATGAAAGATACATCTATGGGGCTGGTTCTCAGATTACTCAGTTTTTAGGTTTAGAAGTAATTTCCATTTCAAAATCCACTGAAATATTGCTTTAACTGACATCAAAGGAAATATATTCATTCCACCTTATCTGTGAATTTGGAGACAAGACAGACAGAAAAGGCCAGGACTCAACTTACCCTGAGATTGACAATTAAATATATATGTTCTGACCTTTGAATGAAGGCTGTGACTTCGTGTAGATAATTACTGTTCCTCGGTTAGTCATCAAACACCCATGCTTGGTGCTTGTAGAAGAGACAGCTGGCCAAAGTCTCTGTACTTCACCAGCCTCCCTGCTTTGCTTGTCTGCTCTATTCCTGTCAGCTGCTGAGTGCTTGGATTTACAAGAATCCTGCTTACAGGCTGCAGGTTTCTTGAGTATGTTATATTTCCATGTCTCTGTAAGGACAGAGAAAACAGCAGGGTAGAGGTGAAGTGTGCCTGCTTTCAAACTGGGCAAGCTGTGAACCACAATAAAGCTAGGGTGGGGATGGGGGAGAAGGGAGGCTAAAAGCCTTTTAGGATTATACTCTTTTTTTAAATCAATAAGCATTTTTTTCTAGAATGGAGTAGATCTGCATCAATTTCTCTCTCTCTCACTGTATACGTGTGGATCTCTCTCATTTTACATAAGGAGAAATGGAGGTACAGAATAGTGACTTAGAGTGTTCACACTTTTCCCTCCTTCCTTTTTTATCATCCAAATTCCACCCATGCTCTAAGAACCAGATTAGTTCCCCCATGTTCCCCAAAGCCTCCTCAGACCACTTTAGTGCCTAGTGATCTCACTTTTCTGAAATCCTGGTGAATCTCTTGTCTATTACTAGTAATCATCTGTCACTTAAGAATCATGGACTGCCTTGTAATATCCCTCTGATATCATCCTGCTTTATTATTTCACATTTCCTGAGTCCCTGTCATCTATCTACCTAGATCAAAAGCTTCTTGTCAGATACTTTTCTGTATCCCCCAGACTTTTGCTGTGTAGTAGGTGCTCCAAAAAATTGTTTATTCAGTGGCATGAATGAGAACAAAAGTCTCCCAACTTATATATTCTAGCCGGTACTATTGTCTTGGATGAGCCTACCAAGGTAACTAACCATTGGTGCTAACAAGGGCCTCAAGTTGTAGACAGAAGAGATAAAAACAAATACAGGGTTTGCTAGAATTCAGAACAGAATTAAGATGCAAAGCTGGAAAACTGTTACCTCTGATTCATCATGGTTCAAATCCTGGGGCAAGAAAGGAGGTTGTGTCTCTAGATTAGAAGATGCCTACCTTCCCCTGACTCAGAACCAGACAGCCCTTCATTAGTCACTAGGCTTGAGTGGGTGTGAGTGCCCATTCAACAATAAAGACAGATAGTTCTGTAAACTGAGGGGGTAGGTTTAGATTAGGAGTTCTTAACATTTCTGAGTGCATTTTGACAGTGTGGTGAAGCCTATGGACCTGCCTCAGAATAATGTTTCTTAATGCATGAAATAAAAAGGAGCAGGGGACCCTACACTTAGGGAGGAACATCATGGGTATGGCAGCAGACATGGATGAGAGGGCTGTTCTCTCTCCATTCTCTCAAGAGTACTTGAGAACCCTGAGGGAAGGGTGAATTCTCACACATCTGGCCTTCAGGCAGTAAAGGCCACAGTATTTATATGACAAGTCTAAGCTTCCCAAATCAAATGGAGCTAGCTAATGACAGGACCTATAACTCTGTTAACATCCTGCTGTAATGGCAAAGGTGACCTTGATCAGTCTCTCAAAGGCTCTGTCACAGCATAGGTCTTACCAAGCTGTAAAGGCTTGGAGTGTTCATAGTATATTTTTGTTTACTGAAAATTCTGCTAAAATTCAGAGATATTCATCACCAGGTGGTCCACAGGGTGATGAAATTTTCACTCACAGCAAATCTACCAGTACCATGCCTCAGTTGTTTCCTCATTCCAGTCCAAACTCCACTCAAAGTGAGCTTCCTACTGTGTAAGTCTGTCCAGGTTACTTCTCCTTCTCTGTTCAATTAAACACAATCCCCTCTATAATCAAAGGTAAAATTCTCTGTTTGGCATTCAAATTCCTTCCAAACCTGCAACTCCCCCACCCTCATCTTGCACCTTATTCTGCCTCTCCTCCCCACATCCCATACCCTGTGATCCAGTGACACTGGTCTGCAGCCATTTTCATTTATTGTTTCCATGCCTGGAATACTCTCCCTCCTCATCTCTGCCTTCTAGCTTCCTTCAAGTCTCAGTTAAAAAGCAAACAAACTGAACACTTTCTACGAGCTTTCCTGACTGCATTCTCTTTCTAGACCATTTCCAATTTATCTTGTATACATTTTGTTTATACATAGCTGTTCACATGCTGTCTCCCTCATTAGACTAAGATGCTTTTCTTGGTGTCCCCAGTACTTAGTACTTCTCTTGGCACCTAGTTGGTGTTTCATAAATGCTTACTAAATATCATCTACTAAGGTTAGAGGGATTGTGTCTGGTGGAGGGACTGACTATACTTATTAAATTCCAGAGCCCTGAAATATCATTGAAGTAACAGGGGAAAGGGAAACATAAACATATAGGTTTTGCCCTTTTTTTTCAACAAAGACTAGAAGCTCTCTGAGGGCTTAGGACCATATTCTATAGAGCACCTCATTTCCTACAGCACTTACTATGGTGCTTTTGCATATTTTGAGGATTCAGTCCATGTGGAATGAATGAAATCATTCAGTGGTTCATCCAATAAGTATTTAAGTAAAGTCTATTATATGCCAGGCACTGTGGATGAATGAAATCACTCTCCCTCATGGTATCTTCAGGAATGATGAACTTCCTAACACCATCCTCTGTAATCTAGAGGAGAAGAAAAGAAGATACTGATTTTCCTGATTTTATGGAAAGCCAGTCAGGCAGAGAGTAACTTTCATTAGATTAGGAAATGTCTACCTGCCTGCGGTAAATGAAATCTTTCAGGGCATCATTCAGGAAACTGTTTTTTTCTTATACTCCAGTGCCCCTGAAAGATGGAGATATTGGTCACATTTAGCCTGAGGGGTGGAAGACTGGTACACTGGTCCAAAGCATGAAGCCCAGAAGTGAAGGATGTTTATTTACTCAAAAACATAGTCAGAATCTCATTACATAGAGACCAAATACAACCATATCATTAGAGAAATGATAAAATGAAAGTGCAGAGAAGTCAACCAACCTGGCCAAAATCACATAATTAAGAGTCAGGACTAGATTCTCCATCTATTATAGATTCTAGCTATATTCTTTTCTCTATGTGAGTTTGCCTTTCTTTATTCATTCAGGATTAAGCAAAGACTATATATGAGGCATTGCTCTGGGTTCTATGTTGGGTACAAAAATAAATAAAACAATCTTCATTCTTAAGGTGCTTACAGTCTATTTGGGAAGAGAGCATGTACAGAAGGAAAATTAAAATCTAGGGTGTCCTAAAAGTCCTACTGCTGTTTAAAACTATTAAACATTAGTATTAGGAATCTTTGTAAAAGAACTGTGTTGTGGCAGTACATGACCAAATGATAATTGAATACTTTTGAGTTTACAGAAGAGAGAGAGAGAGAGAGATCCAATGGGCGTCCTAGAGCCAGCTTACACCAAAGTGAGAGAGCCTATAGTTAAAATTTTCAGTGAACATTTGAACTTCAGAAATCAGCAACTATGACAAATCAGAGCTTGATTTATTGAACTTTTTTAACTGTCTAGACTCTTGACATAAGAAGGGGCAGTCAGGTGGTACAGGGGTAGCTAGGTGACACATTAGATAGTATGTGGGGCCTGGAATCCAGAAGACTCATCTTCTAAGTTCAAATCTGGCCTTACCCACTTACTAGCTGTGTGACAATGGGCAAGTCTCTTAACCTTGTTTACCTCAGTTTCTTCATCTGTAAAATGAGCTGGCTAAGGAAGTGGCAAACCACTCCAGTATCTTTGCCAAAAAACAAAACAAACTAAAAAAACCCAAATGGGGTCATGAAGAGTTGGATACAACTGAAAAATGGTTGAGCAATAACGACTTAAGAAAATGGTGAAAAAAATGTTAATAATGTAAATTAAATTTAAAAGTGTGTTATGGTTACATGTTTTCCCCCAGAGAAAGGAGGTTGTTAAACATTTACAAGCATACTCCTGGAGAAATCATTGTGGGTTGGAGATAGTTAGCAAAGCCTCAGACAGAGGGAATTATAAGATCAGACACTGAGGTAGAGAAAGGGTTCCTAAATCCAATCTCATTCTATAAATAAGGACACTGAAGCCCAGGGAGGTAAGGTGACTTATCAATCAATGGGTACACAGGTAGTAAACATCAGAGGATCTGAACTCATGTCCTCTGACTCCAGAGCCATTTGAGGTGAGATTTAAAGAATGAGTCAGTGAAAGGGGGGAAGGGAAGGCATTTTAGGATAAACAAAGTCATAGAGGTTGGAACGAGTATGATTTCGGTTCAGTCACATCTGACTCTTGGTGATTCCATTTGAGGTTTTCTTGGCAAAGATACTGGAGTGGTTTGTCATTTCCTTCTCCAGCACATTTTACAGATGAGGAAATGAGACAAACAGGGTTAAGTGACTCCCACTTTTAGTAAGTGCCTGAAAGCCAGATTTGAACTCAGGATGGCAAGCCTTTCTGACTGCAAGCCCCACACTGTCCACTGTGCCACCTGACTGCACAATATATTTGGGGAACTGTAAGTAGGTCAGACTCCCAGAAGTGAAAGTTTGATGAAAAAGAATGAAATAAGGCTGGAGTGGTGGGTTGGGCACAGATTTTTGAGAGCCTTGGTCATCACACTAAGACTTTTAGACTCCATCCAATAGATTGGTGGATCTTGATAGACTGAAATCTACTAGCAGATTCAGAAGCTTTATAAAAGAACTTCACTATCTAGCTGCTATCACCATGCTGCCTTTCCACATCTTTGGATTCTGAGCGAAGAGGGAAACAGAACCAGCCACAAGTTCCCATCCCACCCCCAACACACACCACCAGTAAGGGATTTCATACCCACCTGTTCCAACAATCAAGGTAACGGTGAAGTTTAAAGCCACACAGAAAGACTGGGGGCTTTTACAGAAGTAATGGGGGAAAAGATACTGGAATAGACTTATGCTGCAGTTTTACTCTTCTCCCTTAGGCGTTTTCCTTTTTTATTTCCTTTGAGGGTAAGAAATGTTGAGTGTGAGTGTGTGTGTGTGTATGTGCGCGTGCACACGCATTTGTATCATCAGAACTTAGAAGAGTGGTTGGTGGTTGTTGAGTCATTTCAGTTGTTTCAATTATTTCTAACTCTTCATGACCTCATTTTTTTTTTAAATTTTGTTTTGTTTTGTGGCAAAGATACTGGAGTGGTTGCCACTTCCTTTGCTAGTTCATTTTACAGATGAGGAAACTGAGACAAACAGGGTGAAGTGACTTGTCCAGGGTCACACAACCCAGTGCCAGATTTGAACTCCTGAAAATAAGTGTCCCTGATTCCAGGGTCAGCACTCTACCCACTCCTCCACTGAGCTGCACATAGCACAGCACAGTATATATCAAACACCGTACGAATCATTTGTTGATTTATTAAAAATTTTTAATTAATTCATTCTTTTTATCCTTTTCCCTGAAACCAGTAGAACTGAGTTAGAAATCAAAGTCATAAACTTAAGAGTTAGCAGGGGCCTTAGAGATCATCTAATGTAACCCATCTACTTTTGCAAAGATGAGAACTGAGCCCCAAAGACATTCAGTGACTTCTCTAGGATCATATGGTAGCCAAACACTCTGCCAGGGCTCCAACCTGGGTCTTCCGATTCTCAAGCCAATCCTTTTCTAACTGTATCATGCCAAATAAGCAAAGAGGATACTTTATAAAAAAAGTTCTTTGGTTACTGAATGTCTTCTGGGAGTGAGCTGTCTATTTCCAAATATAGGGTAAGCACATTCCAATTTATCTCCCCCATAGTTGATTGCTCGCTCCGCAGCCTCCCTTTATTTTAGTCTGTTAAAATGTACACAGTCAAGTCAGCTTTTGTTATATGTGTGTGTGTAACAAAACAGGAAAGAAGACCTGTGAAATGTCTGCTTCTAAATGCAGTCAAAGAAACCAGATAAAAGCAACCAGCTTAGCCAAGCAAATAGTTCTATCACTTGAACCACCACAAGCAACTGCGCTGACAATTTTTTAATAGGAACAGGAATAATACCTTGCATTTAATATGGGCCAGTGGGGAAAGTGCTGGATGGGGAGGCAGGAAAGACCTAGATTTGGATCATATTCCTGACTTTACTAAGTGTATGATAATGGACAAACTATGTAACCTCTGTGAGTCTCAGTTTCCCCCTCTGTAAAATAAAAATAATACCTAGGATCATTCTGATGCTTAAAAAAGATAATATATGGAAAGCAATTGCACACTCTGTACTATCTATGACACATAAAAACTGTATGGCTCTGGGAAGTCACTTCATTTCTTGTTATTCCAGGCAATTCTCTAAGTCAAGGGTTCTCCAGACTTTTGGTGGCATAGGTCTTTCGGGTGATCTGGTGAAGTCTGTAGACACCTCAGGATAACAATGTTACCTTTTTTTAAATTTATAATAGAAGGAAATGCTAATTTTCAGTAAGAGTATAGTAAAAATAAAGATGCAATTTTTCCCGCTATTCAAGTTCATAGACACTCCCCCTCCACCCCAAAATCTATTCGAGGACTCTATTCTTGAATACCTGGGTGCTCCCTTGACTATATACAAAGAATCTTTGCTCAACTTTCAGAGCAGATGCCAACCTGCGCTGGCAGAGGGAGTTTCCTCACCAACATAAGTGAGATCACAAGTCTGGTTAAAAAGAAATACTGAAATATTTCTCCTCCCTGCCATCCCCAACACCTCTCTCTCCCAGTTCCTCTCTCATCTAAGCTCATAGCACTTAAAAAAAAACCCAACGAACTCTTATGTACTTGGTATATTCCTAATTTGTATTTTAATTATTGTGTATAATCTCTCCCCTGATCAGTCTTCTCTCTGAGCTCTTCAACAGCAAATGCCCTACTCTATTGGTCTTGGCATATTTAAATTATTAATCAATATTATTTTATTTTCAGATCTACAGCCTGTCTCTACCACCTCCTCCCTCCCCCATTTCTATCTTTGAATTTTGATGCCCTTTCTCACGCCATGCTAGCACATAGCACTCTCTCCATACTAGATACTCGATAAAGTTTGCTAAATAAATGAACAAATGTTATATGTGCCCTAGGGAACTTGCTAATTAAAGAAACCCTAAGATAAAGCCTTATGTAAAGGGAAGCTTTTTTTTTCTTGTAAAGAATGCACTTCCCTTGATTTATCTTTGGCTAGTTCTGGATTTGTTCCCCTACCCCCACCCCCATTCCATGAAAGTACTTTCATTGCCCCAGAGACAAACCAAAGCACAAGGAGAGCGATCTGTTTACCAAGCTCATCCCTCCCTGCAGCCTGTTCCATCACCTCTAAGACTCTCGAGCTCAAATGTCAAGGCGATACCAATAGGCTTGCTGAGCTGTTTCTGGAATCAGTTGCAGAACCGACAGACCGTTTAAGAACACCATCCTTCAAAGGGGATGGCCCTGAACATGAATCTACCTCAATAACATCCCTTCAGATTCTCTCCATGGATGTTTCTTATTAAGAGCCAGTGGAAGAGGTAACAGGAAAAAAATCCAATCCAACACCATTCCAAGGAGGAGAACACATCTTAATGATTACTGTCATTCCACAAGCCAGTTCAGCCCAGCATCTCACTACCATGCTGAATCCCACTGGGGAAATAAAAAGGGGAGGCTAGGCAAAGCCTTCTCACTTCTCCCCTAATGGGACAATTAAAGAATCACAACTTTCCAAACTTAGCTACAGTTTTGTGAGAGTCTTCTGAAAAGGGAATATGCTGGCATCAGGCAAAATCTGACTCTGAAAGGCACAGATTATGTGAGGCTCCCTAAGAGAAAAACTAGGTTGTAGCATTATTTGTCAGGGAATGTATAAGACCGATAGACCCATCTGCTCTTGAGTCTCTGATTTCCCTGTGGAAGCCAGTTCCAAGGACTGGAAATTAAAGACAACACTTTGGAGAGGCAACTGGTACTTAGAACTCTTCAGATGTCCCATTCCTTCTCAATGTGCATCAGTTGACACAGATTCACATCCAGAGTTCCTGCTTCTTGCTGAAACCTCTCTTTTTCTGTGTGGCAACTACATCTGTGGATTGGTTGAGCACTGGTCTAGAAGTCAGAAAGACATGGGTACAAATCCCACTTTAGATGATCATCAGCAGTGTGACTCAGGGCAAAATACTTCACATCTCTGTGCTCCATTTTCCTTTTCTGTAAAATGAGAGAGCTGAACTTGATGACAAGGTTCCTTCCCAGTTCTAGATCTATAGTCCTATGCTATATTTTTCTTATGACTTGGAACTGTGTCAACGAGATATTTCACACCTTCTAGGACCTGATAATCACAGCTCCTCGAATGCTACTCAGCCAATGGAGATTGGTACATACTCAGTCACATACCTGTTCTGGCAAAGGTCACCTGAGCCTAAAATTCATTCTCCACTTAACCAATGCTGAATCAGTTCCAAGAGTTCATACCCAGAAACCCTTCCAGCTACTCATTTGACAAATAAAATCAGTGGAAGGATACACTCTGATGTATTCTTCATCCTTCACTCATGTTCAACTCTCTGCCCATTGGAATATACACATTTTCTCTTTTTTAGCACTCTGCTTTTAATAATTGGTTCCACCTTCCAGTAGCAAGGGACTAGATCTCACCACCAGGACAAACCATTTTCTACCACCAGCATCAAAGGAAGGACTAAGGATTTTTAAATATCCTGAGGGGATAATTGTAGGTTGTCTTTCCCCCTACAAGGCTATCTGCTTCCCCTGAGATTCTCAACTTTGAAATTCACAAAAAGTGTTTTTACAACCCCTTTTTGTTATACAATTATATTAAATTTTTATTATTATTGAAGATTAACAGAAAATGTGGCCTTGTCACTTAATTGGCATAAAATGTGACATCTTATAAGACCTTCACTTTGCATCCATATTTGGTAGCAAGTTGTCACTGTACCTACTTCTCTGAACAGGGATTTTATAGGACAAAGAATCTTACTAAACCATAAAACACTTCCTAGGTTGATAACGATCCTTTAATCACCATTCTTTCCGTCTTATTGTTCAGGCAATACAGAATTCCCCCAACTACACATTTCTCCATCTGGTTTAGAAACTGGTCTTTTTGGGCCTTTCCACTCTGCATGTACCCCTCTGCCTGGTTTCAGCTCCCCATAATAAGATACCCCTCCCAGGTTAAGCACAATTACCTCTAATCTCATCATCAAGCCTTGATTGACATCACCTTCCTCAGCCTTCTCTCCTTTTTGATTGGAGGGGTAGAGGATGGCTACCAAAGTCCTCCCAATGTCTTATATATGTGTATATATATATATATATATATATATATATATATATATATATATATATATATGTATATATATGTGTGTGTGTGTATATATATATATGTGTGTGTGTGTGTGTGTGTGTGTATATATATATATATGTATATGTATGACCGAAACTGATCTTTTCAGCTCAATCTACTCTGAGTCTGCAGCTCTGCTTGGTTTCAATTCCACAGAGCAAGAGGGTCCTAAACTGGCTACCTCTTGGTGTCCTGTTCCCTCCCTCCATTTTCCTACTTCTTTGTAAGCTCCCTGGAAGCAAAGACTTTTTCTGTGAATTGTATCCCCAGAAATTAGAACAGTAGGTACTTAATAATTGTTTATTGGATTGGATTGGTGTTATAAGAGACCTAAATATGTGGTATACTGTTCCCACATCTGACAATCTAGTACTTCTATTAAAATCTAGAAAATGAGGCTTGCATGCCTTGAATTCTTTTAATGGATTTATGCTGACTTGTAGTGATCAGTTTCCCTGAGTTAAATGAATATTAATAACCAATAATTCAAGGAGATTCAGAACTCTCCCCGTCCTCTAAAGTTCTGATTTTAAATTCAGTCTCTTGAAGCCCTTTACTGGTAATGAGATTGAATGAACTCTCCTCAATATTGACCTGACCCCACTCAATTTTATAAGGAATTTAATCTAAGGTTGGGAAGCCCCATTGTGTGCTACTCAAATTTGGGTACAAACAGATCCTTTTGTCTAGACAGCTCAAGGCTAGGGATGATCTAAGTATAGAGTTTGTATCTCCATCCAAGGAGATGCCACTCTTAGCTCTCTGGAATACCTACTCTTTGACTGGTATATAAACTGTGAGCCTGCTCACTGCCAGTCTTTGATCTAAGAGAGACAGCTAAATGACCATCCTTTTATTAATAACCTTATTAATGACCTTATTAATAAAATGATTAACTTACCCAGAAACTATGTCTCTCAAACCTTTTTAAGAATCATATCCCTTTCTCAGTGCTCGCAAAACACTCATTTATTTTTTAAATACATTTTACTGATTTTTAAAAAAAGTTTATATCATCTATGTTTCTCAATGTTTATCTTCTCTGTCCTTTCCCAGAGAATTATTCCTTATAGTAAAGAATTTTTAAAGGGTGGGGGAATTCAATAAAACTAGTAACATATGGAAAAAAATCTAAAGTTATATGTAGTGTTCTACACTCATGATTCCCCACTCTGTAAGTAGGATGGGATAAACCATCCCTTTAATAGTCCTGCTCATCTCCAGTGGACTCTGTGGCCTCTCTGGCACTCCATAGTTTGTCAAAAATCACCAACAGTGAGTGCTGCAGCTGTGACAAGTGAAGCATCTTTCTGTTCAGTTCACCCATTTCTGGTGACTCAGATTCATCAAGGTCAGGTAGTTGCTCTCACTTATCCTGGGTTTGAAAAGTCTGCTAGCCATTTTTTACTTGCTTCATATACTCTGAAAATCATTCTCCTTGGTAGAGAAAATAGAAGAAAAATTAAAAAAAATAGTTTCACCTTCTCTCCATCATCTAGTATAGTCTCCTCTGCTCTGAATACTGTCCATTCTTTTATTTTCTTACATATAGTATAGCCCTTCAATATCCTTTTATTTTATTCTTAATATTTACCACCTTTCATTTATTCTAGGCTTTAACATTCCTGCCATCACTTTGACAGGACCATAATACTCTTCATAATCACCTCCAGTTACCTATTCTTATTTCTATCTTGTTTCTGTGCACAACTTTAAAAAATTACATGCTATATAAAAATCAAAACTGAAACTATTACTTATCAAGACATGGAATACAGTGTAGTCTATAAATAACTTTTGCCAAATAATAATATCATAGAAAATCAGGAAGTTCTCATCTTAGTGAGGATGTGTGTCAAGGATATCCAATGTCTATTTTATCCCTTCCTAATTCATTTCTCTGTTGTTATAAGTCATGCCCTTCTGATGCTTGTAAAGATTTAGGTACCAATATTTATTAAACAATTATTGTGTGCAGACATGGTACCAAGAGGATTACCCTCCACTCTCCCAATCCACTCATATTTTCCATGAATACCAGCAAACTCTCTCAGCTACGCCACAGTCAGCGCTAAAGACATCATTCCTGCCTTAATGAGCTTGTAATCTATAGCAGGGCACTGGAATTTACATTAACAAAAATGTACAAAGAAAACACAGAAAGAGACAGATATACCTAAATACATGGAGTATTAACTTATATGGGAAGGACCACCGGAGAATTAATCAACAAGACTTTACTAAGCACATACTATGTACCAAGCTCCATACTACATGCTAGGGAAGGGAAGGGAATAAAGATTTTTTAAGCACCAATGAGCCAGACGCAGCCAAGCACTGTACAGACACTATCTCAGATACTATCTGAACACAAAAGCCCTCTGAGATAAGTGCTATTATCTCCATTTTACAGTTGAGAAAGTTGAGGCAGAGGCTAAGTGACTTTTCCAGGGTCAGAGCTGATAAGTGTCTGAGGCTGGATTTGAACTCAGGTCTTCCTAACGCCGCACCTACTTTGCCACATTGCTGCTATCCCAAGCTGGGGATTCAAAGAAAAAAAATATTAAATAGCCCCTCCCCTCAAGGTGGGACTTTTTTGGAAAATGATCTGGGGCCATGAGAACTCCTCTTTCCTCTCCTTTGCTGATATTTCAGATAATATCCCTCTTCTTTATCCTTTCCTTGAGAGTGGGATCTGAATGTATTGTATCCTCCAAACCTACTATAGTTCTAGTTGCTTGAAAACATTTTAACAAACGAATTGGATTGACCAAATGCAGCACTTCCATAGGTGATTGAAAGACTCAGGTCATTTCACATTGTATAACTATTTCTCCACCTGCCAACAGTTTTGTCCAGGTGAAATCTATCTGAAGATAATCAAAAGTCATTTTTAAAGAGAAATAATAGAATCTTAGAGTTGAAAGGAATTTGAGAGTGTATAGACTAACTAGAATCCCCAAAAGAACTACAACATTGCAGACTCTGATCATCTACTGGAAGACTGAAAGCTGGAGAAAGTCATCTTCCATTTGTTAGGAAATTTATATCAAGCTTCCATCTGTCTCTCTCATTCCCACCCTGTGCCTCTAATTTGGTCCTGTGGGGTCAAATAGAATAAGTCCAATATCTCTTTTAACTTTTTAAGTACTAGAAGACAGCAATCTCACCCCTCACCCTTCATCCCAGTTCTCCTCTCCAGGCTAAATGCCACAAATGTTACAAAAGCACATTGACAGTATGAGGGCTGCATGGAATAAGAAAGTATTATTGCCACATAGCCAATCTCCTCTCAGCCCTTTGAAGCCTTGATGATAACTTTATGAAGCCTCAAGGCCTTTTCTGAGCACCAGCTGTCAACATGGTTTCCAAAGCAGTAGTTGGCAGTGGGGATGTGGCATAAAGCCCAAGGTCTCAGCTAAATGCCTCCACTGGATGTACAATGGGAATGACACTAGACCTACCATGAACAAGGCTACCTGGGAATCCCACCTAGGAGATCTAAGGAACTTTTGGCAAACAAATCCTTTTGCTAACTGCTCAACTAGCTGTAAGTTCTTATTTCAGGAACTGTTTCTACTTTCTCCAGTATTCCCTGCAATGCCTAACACTGATCAGCTTCCACAGCAGGCACCCGATAAGTGTCTGTCAGACTGACCTGAATCCCAGCAAACACTATTATGTTTTCCCTCTAAGCAGATAAAGAGTGTAAAGGATGGGAAATGAACAGTTCAATTATATACCTTCCCTTGATTTCAAAACAGGGAGGTCTACGCAATAGTGCTGTCCTGTTTTGTCCTTGAGTCTCTGACACCATTTGATTTTCTTTTACGAATAATAAAAATCTGAACTAACATAGCATTACATTTAATCATGTTTGTATCACAAAGAGAATGCCTCCTTCAAATATAAGCCTTTTGATTATGTGTTTCCTCACAAAACAGCATTTCTTGATGACAGCTGGATGTTTTCTTGTCAAAGAGATGTATAGGGTTTGAGGATTACTAATTCCTATATCCTTTTTTCCCCTCCTCCCTCAGAGTTTTCTGTCTGGATCTGCCTAGAACAGTCAACCCTTTGCTTTGGGATCTCACACTAGGTTTGTTGTGAGAATTAAATGCTGTGAACTCTTCAGAGAGAAGTGACCTATAAATATCAAGTTTGTTAGAGAAACTGGCCCACTTCAAATGGGTCCAGTCTGGCTGATGCCATGCCACCTTAAATTGATTTGGCTTAAAAAATAAAATCAGATACAATATAATGCCTGAGCTAAATTGCCTTGGCTGCTTATGATCAACACCTGAGTTCTCATTGCCTCTGTTGAAGGAAATAGGGATGATCAATTTGAAAGAGGGAAGCCAAGACTTGAGGGGAGGCAAAAAAACATATTCTTGAAATATTTAAAGGGTCCTCATGTGAAAGAAGAATGCAAAAGAGGTCATCTCAGAAGGCAGAAATGGGCCCAGTAGACAAACTATAGAGTCGGAATGAAATTAACCATGAAACTAAGAATGAAAGCTGTCTGCCGCCACCCCCACTCCCCATGAAAATAGGTTATCTTGGGAGAAAGCAAGAGGTTCTAACTAGAGGACAGATGACTATTTCCACAAATGTTGTGAAAGAGATTCTTGATTCAAATAATAATTGGACAATATGATGGTCAAGGCATCTTACATCTAAGATGTGGATCTTAGATTCTTTGAATCTGTCAGTTGATTTGCCATCCTCATTCCCAATATATTAATCATATCCTTGAACATTATTTGGTATGGGTTAGTTTTAGCAAATCTATTTAAACAAATTGACATCCTCCCTTCTAAAAAACCCTAACTCCAGGGTTAATAGCCATGAGCTATGTTGGAATAAGTGTTATAGATTCTTATCAAATCCTCTATGCAGAATGCATAAAAAGCCTATACTTCTAGTCTATAGGATTCTATTGTACATAAAATATTCAGTGCTGTCTACTTCAGGTAAAACAAAACCCAGTGTATTTTTCTGCATCTAAAGTTTAAAAAGAGCAGTCATGGCTCTTTCATTATTGTCAGAATAACTGTATGTAAAAGACATGGCTAATGGAAAGACCTGAGTTCAAATCCCACCTCTTTTATCTACTGGTTGATACAATGACTTAATCCTTCAGTGATTCCAGATAACTTTCTAAGATTATAACTACAAAATATGCATTGCCAATCTGCATTGCTGGAATTTTCATTAGTAGAGGGAGTTCACTACATGGATAAAAATTCACTACATGGTTAAAATTAACCCCAAATTAAAAGTACTCACATTAATGCAATATTTTTGACTTTGTGAGACCATACCATAGGAGAAGTAACTGAGAGTGATCACAAATTCAAATGAGTTTAAACACTTGTTAATCTTCTACTCTGTATGGAATACTTCATCAGACAATACACCCAAAGCCATGACAGAAGGGGGAGCATAGATGAGAAATACTAAACACAGAGCAAACAGGCATCTGAGCCTTAATGAAACAAGGGTTCAGAAAATACAGGTTGTGGGACAAGGAAGGTTGTGCTGAGACAGCAGCAATAGGCAAATGTTCACTGAGGATCGTGACTAGTCAGCTTTTTGATAATGTTCAGCCTATGTTGTACTGATCTGCCAATGTGTATCAGCTGTTACCAACATCATTCCATTCCCTGTGGGGCTGAATTTGCCTGGGTACTACTGGTGAAAACCTGGGCCAAATCCAAAGAGTGTCAGTTATGAATCAGTTCCCAAGGATACTCTTTAGGTCCATACCCTTTCCCAACCACCATCTGCAGCTGCTTATACCAATGTCAGAAGCCAAACCCATCCTCAACTATAACCACTATTTGGCTTTCTATTAGGATCAGAAATAATCCCCAAAATGGATGAATGGACTTTGGAGTTCTCATGAACCTTGCAGAACAATTGACTCAGTGGAACAAGAAGTGACTGTTCATGAAGGCAGAAAGTTCCAAGAAGAAGGCCATGAGACAACTTGGGTGAAGAAGGGTTGACCCTGTCCTCTGACTTTAGAAAGCATGACTAGGCCAGACTCTGTAGGGATATCCAAAATTGGTTTATTAAGTATAGGGATTCATGTAGAGCCCATTGGCAGCCTATGATCCACCAATAGGCAAGTTTGACAGTACATAAGGATTTCTCTTCTATAGTCTCTAGTTTTTGCAAAGTTGTTGCCTATGAATCCCAATATGTGGTTTGTGAGAGGATGAGAATGGTGAGTATGAAAATTATAGTTAGTGAACAAGATTATTCGCCATGGGTATGTTTATAGAGTTGTTGAATAGAATTATATTGTTATTTGATCATTTTCAGGGCTGGGTTACTATTAATTCTTCAAGATGAAGCATTTCCTAAATGTTTGAGAGTAATCTTACCTTAGAACTTCCAAATTTCCACTTCTGAGATAACGGATCCAGTTTATATTCAATTGACTGGGGACCCAATAAATTTGAAAATTGTAAATAGGACCGATCCACCACTGATTCAAAGTGTGGGCTGTTGGTCCTCTAGTTTTCTGTGCTCAGGTGCCTCAGTGGAAGAGAGTGTCAAGGTAGAACTACTGGCATTATGTTTTGAAAGTCACCGTTAGCTCTGGCAATTCCATCTCAGGCTATATAGCTGCATCCCTGGGCCAACAATCTCATGAAGGAGGTGTATGAATTGATCTAGGATGGAGGTGGGGAACCTGTGGCCTTGAGGCCACATGTGACCCTCCATGTCCTCAAGTGCAGCCCTTTGAATGAGTCCAAGTTTTACAGAACAATTCTTTTTGTTAAGGGGAATTTGTTCTGTGAAGTTTGGATTCAGTCAAAAGGCTGCACTTGAGGACCTAGAAGGTCACGTGTGACTTCGAGGTCACAGGTTCCCCACCCCTGAGAGAACTAGACCAGGGCTTTTTAACCTGAGGTCCAATAACTTAAAAAAAAACACCTTGATAACTGCACTTCAATAGAATAGGTTTTCTTTCTAATTCTATGTATTGTTTTATGTATTTTAAAATTTTCTTTTTCTGAGAAGGGTTCTATAGGCTTCACCAGACTGTCAAAGGAGTCAAGGGCAAAAAAAGAGGTGAAGAATCTCTGATCTGGAGGAAATATAGGATTCCAAGTTTGGGGTCAGAGGATCTGAGATCAAATCCTTTCTCTTCTACTTATCACCTTTGTGACCTTGAGCAAGTCACTTATCTTCTCTAAGTCTCAGTCTCTTAATCTGCAAAATGAAGAGGCAAGACTCTGCTAGGTCCTTTTGTCTCTAAATTTATGGTTCTATCATCCTAAAATCTCATGATGTCTCCTAGGGATGCATCTGAGGCATTTATTCATACCTCAAAGAGATTATTTACATAGCAACAGACTAGGGTAAGTCCAATGAGGAACCACCTCTGGAATCTCTAAAATGCTTCCCGTCCATCACTAGACGTTTCAGTCTATGAAGAAAATCACTGGCGCAGTGGGAGGCAGGGGTATGAAGAGAGATAACCCAATTATTTTAATAGAGTTAATTGTCTTGAGGTTGCACTAGCACATTTTGCACCAACAGAATATGTTTATGGGATTGAAGGAGTAAATTAGCATGTCATTTTAAAAGGTTATTGCCCAGTGATATTATCCAATAAGTGCCCTGCTCCAACAGAACTTACAAGATTGTATTCTTGAGCATCTGAACAATGGCAAGGGTATGACAAAGCCCATATTGGCTCTCCTCCTCCCTAACCTCCCCTAATCCACATCCCCCAGATGAGCCAAGCTCTGGGATGAAAATCTTGTCATCCTAGACCTGGTAATCATTGAATGACTGGAGTTTCTCTTTCATTTTCCACAGAAAGGATCAGATCCTGGTGGGAGAGATCTGTGGCTAACCTCCTATGAACGTTCATAGGATTAGAGCTCTAGAGCAGGAAAAGCTCTCAGAGGTCATTTGGTCAGTCAACAAAAAGCATTTATGAAATGTTTTCTATGATCTAGGAATGGTGTGCTAAGTGCTAGACAAAGAAAGGCAAAAACAGCCTGTATCCTAAAGGAGCTTACAATCTAATGGGGAAGGAAATGTAAATAACTAACAGAACAAAAGAATATAGAGAGTAGATAGAAAGTAATCTCAAAGAAGACACTTGCATCTGAGGGTAGTGTGGAGGATGTGGGGAGAGAGGACAAAAAATCCTCCTGTAGAAGGTAGACTTGAAGCTGAGTCTTGAAGAAAGCCAGGGAAACTAAAGGCAGATGAATAGGGAGAGTATTTCAGGTGCAAGGGGCTAGCCAGGGCAAAGGCATAGAAATCAGGGACAGAGAATCATATGCATGAAAGACAAGCAGGACTAGATAGCTCCATTGTAGAGAATATGGAGAGTAGGAAAGTGTAAGGAGACTAGGAAGGTAGGAAGAAGTTAGGTTGGAGAGAGCTGTAAATTACAAGCAAAGAACTTCATATTTGGCAGTGGAGTTTATTAAGGGGGTGACATGGTCAGATCTTCACTTTTTAAAAAGTTACTTTGGCAACTGAGTGGAGGAGAACTGATGTGAGTGGGAAAGATAAGACAAGGACATGAATTAGAAGGTTCTTGAGTGAGTCCTGGAGAGAGAGAAGGATCTAAATGGAGTGAGGTGAATACAAAGATGTTTATGAGAGATGCTATGAAGGTAGAAATGAGGAGTTTGATAGAGGAAAGAAGAAGAGATATAGGACAATGATCTAGGGGCACTGTTGAGTTTAGTGAAGGGGACTTGGGCCCTGTTTTGCTAGGCTGCAACAAGGTCTGTGAAATTTCCCATTAAGTTATCCAGGAACTCTAGTTCAATGGGCTGAAGCAGGTGGGCTGTCAGGATTCTGCTTTGGAGAATCCCTTTCATTTCCTTTCTCCTTCCAGATCTGTGGGCACCAGAAGGGATAGGCATCACACAAATGCTTCTCCTCTCCCTTTCTGTTTACCTTGCCCATTCCATGAAGTTCAGATTGGGTTCCAAAGAAGAAGCCCTCAGAGTCTAATTCAGGAGCATGCTTCCTAAATCCCCTTGCCTGTGACAAGAGTACCGTTAATATATAGATTCTGTCACAAGAGAACTGGACAGGAGTGGAGTCATCACCTCTCATGGTCAAATCACCCTGAAGGTCATAGGATAGCCCCTCCTTTGACTTAACCAAAAGGCTACTCTGTTCTAGGCAAAATTCTTCCTCAATGTCCTGAACATGCTAATGTAGTCCGCCACTGAGACTCTCCCTCACTGGGGCTACAAATGTGCCTTGTCTATGTCTTGAACTGTAATGAATATCCCCAAATCTGCTAAGTCAAACCACTGAATACTTCCAAAACATGCACTTCCCCCACTGACTCCATGCTAGCCTCCAGCACAATGCTTTCTTTTAGCACAAATGGTGATATTGTTTGACAGGCAATGAAAACAGAAATCTAATCTTCCCCTGGTCAACGACACATTTCTGGAGCTTCTAATATCCCTGTGTTGAGCTAAGAAATAAGCCAGTTTATCCACATTCTTTTAAAAATACTTCTCAGGAGGCTGAATATGAGAAGTCAAGCCAGCTTGACTTAGCTTGACATAGCAAGACATCAACTTGTCCTTAAGGAGAAGGGTGCTGTTGTGGTTAGAGGACCAGATTTGGCATCAGACAATTTGACTTTCAATCCCAGTCTACCCCTGGGCAGGTCATTTAACTTCCCTAGGCCTCAGTTTCCTCATTGTAAAATAAGTAGTTTAGACAAGATGGTACCTTTCAACTCTCCCTCTATGATCCTGTGTCTCCCCCTGCCCAGAGAGGCTGGTATTAATTCTCTGGATTCCCTCTAACTCTGCTGCCAGAGCAGCCTCCTTCTCCTTGAGTGTTACCTGGATCAGCAGTTCTGCTGCTTCCTCTGGAATCTCAGAAAGGAAGCTTCCATTCTCCTTCTCTCAGGAAAAGGTGAGGATTTTGAGTTGCCTCCTTCTTCTTGGCATAAAGGGTAGACCATAGGTACTAAATGAGGTGCCTATTTTCAGATATAACAAGGGTGTCAGTTTATTTTTATTGACTGTTCTTATTTGTTATAAGTAGGGTCCCATAGAGCAGAGCTCATGAAAAGTGACAGTGCTATTAAAAAAATAAAATCATCAATTAAAATGTGTTCAATCCAGGTTTTTGTGGTCCTAACTGTATGACCTAGGGTAAAACACATAACCTCTCAGGACCACAGAATCTCTCTAAAAGTCTGACTTACAGATGTTCTGTCTTCTGAAGATCTTCTCCATAGTCTTGCAAGGTCAGAGACATGGGAGAGATGTGTAACTCCAAGGATTAATCAGGACAGGATGCCTTGGCCAAGTGAGCAGAAGTGCAGACTCCAGCAAGGTTGGGGTTTCTATGTTAGGAATCTTATACAAAAAGAAAGTCCATCCTCTTAATCCTCCAATCCCACCCCCAATGCCAGCTTTTTTGCCAGACATTGGAGGAGGGGAGCATAAATAAGATATGACCACTGACCTCAAGTATCTTCCCTTTTGCAGACATTTAATAACTCATTCTTTTGTAAAGCTATTCCTTTCCTCAGCCTCTCCTGCCCACTGTTTATACACTCCCACCCCACTGTTGTCCTTTTGTTACAGTCCTGGATCTTTTGAAGCTTTAGCTCCCTGTATCTCTGCCATCTTTAACTGTCTTGGTGTTCTGTGCTCAGTCCTTTGAGAATTACACCTTCAATAGCTCCTGACTGCTTAAGGGACACAGATGCCTTCTGGATTGGGAAGAGTTCCAATTTAAACTAAGAGAAATCTCAAACAACTTAAGGAAGGAGGAGAAAAGAGTGCTAAAGCTCCTTTCTTTTCTCTATAATATTGTATTGTCTTAGGAAGAATAGTTCAGTCTGGCTTTAAATTGAGGTCACCTATACACTTCATAGTCTTAACTACTAGGTCTCCTTAGTGAAAAGAATTGATGAAACTTAAGGTGATTATGCCTGACAATCAGACATATTCCAGTGACCTCAGATAGTGGCAAAAAGAAGAAGAAGGAGAGGAGGAGGAGAAGAACAAAGAAGAAAAAAAAAAGAAGAAGAAAGAAAGAAGAAAAGAAAAGGAAAAAACTACCTGTTATTGTTATTTTTGTCAATTCTGTGGGTAACTATTATTAGAGAATTCTTATTTAATAGATGAGCTAACAATTTGCTACCTGTGAATGTCCATAGCTGAAAATAGTTACCTGCTATTTTATGCAAAATCAATAATAATTATTCCTTGCATTTGTGTAGCTTTGCAAGTAGCTTTATGGTTTATAAGGACTCGAGTCTATAAAATCAAGTATAATTATCCCCTTATACAAATGAGAAAACTAAAGCTCAGCAATATTAAGTAACTCATCTAAGACTGTCACATGATTATTAAATATCAGACCTAAAACTCAAACCTATGTCCTCTGAAAAACAAGAAAACAAACAAACTGATGTTATTTCCACTACACTGGACTGCCTCTCACAAGGTAAGCAAAGCCTTGACAAGTGAATACGTTTAACATTATGTTTTGAGAGTTATAAAGACTGAGTGAAACCAAGGGCTGGGAGAATTGCTTTGGATAAGGGCTGGTAGAATTCCAGTTTGGAGGAATGCAAAGTAAGAGTGCATTCCCTTCCTATTTTAGCTATACTCACTTTAAAATATATTCAATGCATCCCTACTATGTATATGCAAAGAACTGTGCTTAGAACTACTGAGTATAAAAAGAAGCATTAATATGTTTTCTGCCTGCCAAGAATGATTCAATCATCAATGCCCTGGAGTCAATTGCCAAAAGGATTACAATTCTTCTATGCCCTTGGCTCATTTTAGTCTCAGTAAATGGGTTTAAATGGACCCAGAAAGGATTTAGGCTAGACAGATTGTGAGACTTGATGATGTAGAGCCAATAGAAACTAGAGAATCTTTGAATTGTCTGAGTTCTTCAATGGCTGGCTTTGAAAATGATGTACTGGGGAAGGGGATTCTGGGAAGATGGAGGAATAGGTCAGGAAACTTTCCACTCTCCAAATTTCCTGCACAAAAAGACAGAACATCACCTCAGAGCAGCAGAAATAAACATGGGGCAAAGTAGTTGTCCTCCAAAGACAATCTGAGAAGACCCCAGGAAAGATCTGACCTGCAGAGGCAAAGATTTGGAGAGGTGCAAACATCTTCAGGCTGACCCTGCAAAATCAACAAACAGCAAGCCCTGGGGGCAGCTGGAGTGAGAGGCAGACTCAGCCTTAGAAACGTTCATTCTGCAGACAGTATGGGAGTCTGAGCACGGAGTGGGAGAAGATTGAAAGACCTTCCACTGTTGAGGGACACCAAGCACAGTTGTGCTGAACAGATGCTTCCTAAGCTGTGACTGCAGGGAGAAGGAGCTAGAAAATACCTGGTGAGAGCCATACAGTGGGGCAGAAACCTTGTTGCCTGTGGGCACTTTGCAGAAAACAGAGTCCCTGGTTTCAATTCTAAGGCAGAGAGGGCAGCTACAGTTTACAGCTACTAGAGGGAGCAAGATCTCTTATGAGACAGTGTGGATCAAGGCCATAGTCATGGCTTAGAAGTGGAGAGGAGAGCCCAAGGTTGGGCCCTGAGACATACCTCAGAAAATAACAGTTAGAAGGACCTGAGACTTGGATCATCATTCCTCATACCTCAAGACTACAACTTGATCACACTAATGGCTGCTAAAAACAAAATAAAATAAACATAAATAAATATAAATGAGCAAGAAAAGGAGAAAGAATCCAACCATCCATAGTTACTATGTGGATAAAGAAGATCTGGGTTCATATTCAAAGGAAGATAAGAAAAAAGTCATTCCTTTTTCAACAAGAAATGTCAAATGAACCAAAGCACAAAAAAAGAGTTCTTAGAAGAACTTAAAAGAGAACTTTAAAAATCAAATAGGAGAGAATGAGGCAAAATTAGAAAAAAGTAAGAGCAATCCAAGAAAATAAAACAAAAATATGAAAAGAAAATCAACCAACTTGGAATAGAGAATCAAAAACTTAAGGAAGAAAATAATTCCTTAAAACTAGAATTGAACAAGGTGAAACTAATGATGTTGATGCTCTAAGATACCAAGAAATCATAAAATAAAATCAAAAGAATGAAAAAATAGAAGAGAAAGTGAAGTGTAGATCAAGGAGAAATAATATAATAGTCATACTACTTAGTAATTGTGATTAAAAAAAAACTTGATACAATGCTACAGGAAATTATCAAAGAAAATTGCCCCAAAGTACTAGAATAAGAAGGCAAAGCAGGAATAGAAAAAAAACACCAATTATCACCTGAAAGAGATCTCAGGAGGAAAACTGACAGGAATATCATAGCCCAGTTTCATAGATCCCAGGCTAAGGAGAAACTATTGGAAGCAACAAGAAAGAAAAAAACTATTTAAATATCATGGAGCTACCATCACCATTACACAAGACCTACCAGCTGAAGGAATAGAATACTAAATTCTGTAGAGAAAAAGAGATAGAGCTGTGACTAAGGGTAACTTACTCAGCAAAGTTAAGTATAATTCTGAACGGAAAAAATATGGACATTTAATGAACTAAAAGTCATTCAAGTTTTTGTGACAAAAGTCCCAGAACTTAAGGGAAAATTCAACATATAACATCAAGGAGAAATATAAGGTAAATATTAAATATAAGGTAAATAATAAATTCTGTCTTTTTTGTGCAGGAAATTTGGAGAGTGGAAAGTTTCCTGACCTATTCCTCCATCTTCCCAGAATCCCCTTCCCCAATACATCATTTTCAAAGCTAGCCATTGAAGAGCTCAGACAATTCAAAGAGATTCTCTAGTTTCTATTGGCTCCACATCATCAAGTCTCACAACCTGTCTAGCCTAAATCCTTTCTGGGTCCATTTAAACCCACTTACTGAGGCTAAAATTATATTATAATAAATTATATATATTATATATATATATATATATAATATATATGTATTATAAGAGACTCAATGAGGTCAAATTGTCTATTTTATATATGACAATATTAGCAGTACTTTTATGGTTATCATGGTTATTTGGATAATTTGGAAGAGAGGCTTGGGTTGAGATGAGTATGATGAGTTGATTCTAAAAAAATAAACTGTAGGGAGATCAAAAGGAATAATTATATAATGCAAATGAGACATAAAAGGAAAATTTGATACAGAGGGAAACTAGTAGGGGGGAAGGCAGGTAGTGCTGGAACCTTATTCTCATTGTGAATTAGTTAAAAGAGTATGTGTGTGTGTGCGTGCGTGCGTGTGTGCATGCGTGTGTGTGTGTGTGTGTAGAAGGGTATAAAAGTCTTCAAATTAAGAAAAAATAGGAGGGCAAGGGGATAGAGTAGGGGAAGAGGATAAAGGAGGGACTTGTAGAGGAAGAGGTAGGTTAAGGAATAGGAGGGCAAGGTATCTTGTAGAAAGAAAGCACAAAAGTGAGGAAAAATAGGGAAAATAAGGTGAGAAGAATAGTGAGAGAAAAGAGAAAAATGCACAAGTAATTGTAGCTTAAAATGTGAATGGGAAGAATTTACCCACAAAACAGAAATGTATAGCAGATTAAAAATTTGAATTCAACAATATGTTGCTTTCAGATAAAATTTAAAAAATGAGAGATAAACACAAAGATAAAATAAAGGTTAAGAGTAGAATTTATTGTGCAAAAAAGCACAGATGGTAACAATGATCTCAGATAAAGTTAAAACAGATCAAAAGTGAAAAATTGAGAAACAACGTTATATGTCAATAATATTATTCTATATTGTTTTAGGCCATTTACTAGACAGTATAATACCCACCAAAACAGACACAGGAACTATATGAACATAAACATAAAATACTTTTTATACAAATAAACTCAGATCTAAATAATTGAAGTAATATTTATTGTTCATGGGTAGGTAAAACTAATATAATTTTTAAAATGACAGTTTTATCTAATTAATCTATTTATCCGATGTCATCCCAATTAAATTACTAAAAACTATTTTACTAAGTTAGAAAAAATAACAAAGTTCATTTGGAGGAGCAAAAGGTCATGAACTTCAAAGAAACCAGGAAAAAAAGATGTAAAGGAAGTAGATTCAATGATATCTGACCATAAACTATAATATAGGGAGAATATTATTGAAGAATAAAAAGGATAATTTCAATTATTTTCAATTAAAATTTTCTTGCATAAATAAAACTAAGCTAAGAATAGAAGGAATACAGAAAATTGGGGGAAAAAATCTTTCATAGATAATCTCCAAGATGGGATGTGATTAGGATGGAATATTGCTGTAGTGCAGGAAATGATGAGCTGGTTAATTTAGAAAAACATGGAAAGACTTGAACCTATGAAGCAAGATGCTATGCACCTTCAGAGAAAAGCAGGTGGAAATAAACACAGTATGGTCTTACATATATATGTATGAGTGTATGTTTATAGATATCTATGTATACGTATATATATTTGTGTTTAATCGTAGCCTTTTTTAGGGTGGGAGGGGAAAAATAAAGTAAAAAGTGCACAGCACAAAACAAAAAATAACCAATAAGGAAGCAAACTTGGGCAGCTTTGAAAACAATATATATTGTTTGTTATATAGGATTTCTTGAAATAGAAATTTATTTTTTATATTGAATTCTCTTATGGCCTTCTAAGTACATGACAATTTTTTTCTTTTCTCATTTTGTATTTGTTTAAAATAAAATATATTAACCCAACCCAAACAAGCAAGGAAAACAATGTGCTGAGGAAACTTAGGTGTCATTTTATCATTATTGGGCAATGGCCCAAATGTCCTCTTCCAGAGCATTATGGTCTGGCAAGCTTAAGAAAGATAGGCTACTAGATTAATTAATTGTCCCTTTATAGACTTTATTGTGAATATTTACACAATGCTTTAGTATCTTCCACACTGGCTAGGACAATGCTGAACATATAGAATTATGGAAAATTCCAGCTAAAAGCGTCTTTAGATAAATCAATCAATCCATTAACCTTTGCTAAGTGTTTACTATATACCAGAAACTGTGTAAAGTAATGGGGATAAAAAGAGATCGCTTGATCCAATCTCCATTCTACAGATGGGGAAACTGAGGCCCAGAGGGATTAAAGCAACCAGAGTCACGTGACTAGTTAATAGCGGAGCCAGGGCTACCACCCAAGCAAATTTCCTGATTTCCAGGCTAGTACTTCTTCAACTGAAGCAGCTAGGTGGTGCAGTGGATGGAATGCTTGGTCTAAAAATATCCATGTGACCCTGGGCAAGTCACTTAACCCTATCTGCCTCAGTTACCTCATCTGTCAAATGAGCTAGAAAAGGAAATGGCAAACCACTCTAATATCTTTGCCAAAAACAAAACAGAACAAACAAAAACCCAAACCAAAACGGGGTCAAGAAGGGTTGGACACCATTGAAACGTCCAAACAACTCTTTCAACCATGGTGCCTCTTAGACTAGACAATCAGAAAAAAATGTTTAATGGTTGTTGCCCTGGATCAAATTGAGTTTTTAATTCTTCCAAAGGCTGATTGAGTAGTTTTTGTTTCTGCTTTTAAGTACCCTCAGCAAGAGAAAAACCACAGAACTCTGATACTGAGCCAGTGGCCAATGAGACATTCCTCTGCTGGGTCTCAGACCATCTATTACTCCATGAATCTGAACCAGTGCCATTAGCTGTACTCAGAAGCAGATGGGAAGAGAGGTAGAGCCCAGTACCAAAGTGGGAAGAATGTTCAAAACAACCAGCCCCAGTAAGCAATTTTCCTTTTCGAGATGGTGACACAGCTGAGCATATGGCACGCCGGACACTGCATGAGGTGTTAGAACAACAAAAGAGAAATCTGATCCAGTTTAAAGGGGACAGCATTCCTTAGCCTGGACAGCTGATGCTCTTGCTGAGTCCATGTCCCTAGGATGTTATTAAAAAGGTTAAAAAAAACACTCATAGCAGCATGGAAAAGGAATGCAGCATGTTACAGGAAAAAGCATAGTTAGAACTTATTTGACACTTTAAGCTTTATTAATCCCTTTATGTGTTATCTCATTTGATTTTCAAAGCAATCCTGGGAGGTAGATGTTATCTCCATTTTACAGATGAGGAAAGTAAGAATGAAAACAATTAAAACAACTTGCTCAGAGTCATATAGCTAGTAAAATTAACTGTGGCAGCATCTGAGCTTGAGTTTTCCTGTGTCCAGCACTCTAACCATTGTATCTCCTACTTTCCTATAGCTAATGCCTAGTGGATGACTGAATAAATCGTGGTCTTCCACTAGAATCATATTGTCAGAAAAATCGCAAAAGTCAAGAATATAGAGAAATATCACGAAAAAATCAAGAGGATGCAAATAAATTGAATGTGAATGTAAATGTTGACTACAACTATATAAAAATAGCAAAGGCAACAGATTTTTTAAAGTACACAGATTTGGATTGAGTCATAGTGTAACTTATGAATACCATTATTTTGTCAAATTTATGTTATTTTTCAATCCAAATGGAAATAGTTCTGATTTCAAAGTTTTAAAGATTTTAAAGATTTTTTGTGAAGACTGAAAAAATTTTGATGTGATTGAATCATCAAAGTAAAAATGCTTTAATATTTTTAATTTAATTAATAGGGTTAAATTAATAATTAAATTAATTTAATTTAGTATTTTACTTCCCTCAATTACCTGTACAAACAATTGTAATGTTCTTTTCTTTTTCAAATTTTGAATTCTAAATTCTCTCTTCCTCTCCACTCCCTCCTCAATTAAGACAAGCATTTTTATATAGGTTGTACATGTGTAGTGATAATATCTAAACTACCTCACAGTTAGGAAAGTATAGTAAAAAAGAGTATTTTCTAAACACAAAGCACTATAGAAATATGAATTATTATGGTTAGACTTGATTCAATCAGGCTAGATCAATGGTACTGGTAGAAAAAATGCCTTTTCAGGGAGACTAGTTCCAATTTGTAGGTCACTTTTTCCCTCCTGCCTCAAGAACCAAAAGCCTGGAAGCAGATGAAAACAATTCAATGCCAAGAAAAAGACAAAGGAGTTGTTTGGTGAGGTGCCAGAAAAGTCATTCATGTCCCTGTCCTAAAATAAAGGTAACTGAAACTAAATGCCCAGTCAATCACAAACTTTTCAGAAAATTTTGGCTGATTTCCAAGAGAGGAGGCAAGCTCTTAGGACAGAACAGCATTAGCATCAGCTACTCTGATGAACAGTTAATTGTTGCAAATGAGGTTACTGACCTTTCCGTGGAAAAGCAGTAGACAAATTGTCAAGTCTAGAAAACCTCTCCTGATGACCTGTGATTGTAGAGTCAGCATCCAGAATTACTTCCCTAAGCAATTCCCTCCCTACCCAAGGCATCTTGGACTGGTATCTGAAGCATAGGATCATGCTCCCCATTAGCCTTGGAAACTCTTAAAAAGGATGGGGTGCTTCAAAGAAAACAACAAGAGGTGTTGCTTATCTCCCTGTAGCATCAACTGAACTGATGTGAAACAAGTGAAATTTTAAGTACCTAAGATTTCAACCCCTTTATGTGAGTGGACATATGGGAGCTAATTTGACTAACTAGGCACCATTAAATTACTGAATGGTGACTAGGAAGCCAGTATTTTAAGGGCAGAAAAGGTAGACAATAATTCATCTAGGATAGTTTAGATACAGTTCTCTATAGAAGCAGGTGAATGGACTGATTGACACATCATAGTTGTATTCAACCTTACAATCCTAAGATGGAACGAGAAGCTTAACGAACTATTACCCAGGTGAGTAAGTTCCTAAATGTGTCACAATGTCTGATTCCCACTCCCCTCTTTCCAATCTAAGGGAAGTGGATTAGTCTTTTAACATATTAGCAGACAGGCAGAAACAGCTATACATTTAGGTATCCAGATTATGATTAGCCAATACTTTTACAGTATTCTGTGTATTCAAACTTCTGAGCCAACACAGATGTGGAAACATAACATAGCTGAGAGAATGTATGCAACATTGCTATCCTTTTTATTCTAGATGAAAGTAGTCAAAGCAAAACATGGATATACACATTGAAAAAAAGAATTCTCAGAAAATGTGACCATGGCCTTTGACACTCGTGTTCTCTGACATGCCTTCCTATGCATGATCTCCCCAAATTAGAGCATGAGATCTTTTTCAGTAGATAATACATATTTTAATGAGGTTTTATTAATGTCTTCTGTTTCTTACATCATCATAGTCACCCCAAGTATTCCTCCCCTACCACCAAGAGCCATTCCATAGAACAAATTGTATTTTTAGAGGAAAAAAATCACCTAACTGATTAATATATTGAAAAAGCCAGAAAATGTGCAATGTGCAATAGCTGTAGACTTTCTACCTCCTTAGTGGAAGGTGGGTTGAGGATGGAATTGTATTTTTCCATTTTTATCCTGAGAGCTTAGTTAGCACTTAAATTTGTTTTCATTTGTTTATTCATTCATTCATTTATGACATGGGTATTCTCCAAGAAATAGGAAAGAACTCCTAATACCCCTTCACCTTTCTGCCATGAGAGGAGATTTGTTTTTTCATTACTCATCACTTGGCTGTCTTGCTTTTTCCTTTGTCGACAGAATCTTGCAGCCATAGATAGCATAGGAACAAGTGTAGGAAAACTAGTGCAGAGGGTCTGAGCCTCCATGACTTTAGGTTGTCCAAGACAGCCTTAGAATGGGAGGAAGTCTGATGCTTTTGGTGAAGACCCTACCTTCATGTTCCTACTGTTGAGCAGCTGCCCTGCCTTCTTGACTGTGCTAACAGAAACAATATCCACACTGTATATCCAGGCATGTGGGGGCACACATGCATGCACCTGCACATACACACAAACACACTCATACAAATTGAACTTCATAATCTATATATATATATACAATATCAAGCACTTTGTAAAAGAATTTAACCCCAGAGTTTGTCAGTCATCAAGTTTCACAATCAAAAATCTGCCACACCTACCTCAGACTCAATGACTGAAGTAATTTTATTAATTTTTTTATTTTATTTTATTATTATTTATGTACTTTATTAATGAAAAAACAATAGGAGCTAGGGTAATGACTAAAACCAAGGCAATCATAGCTAGTTTGCCTGTGAATAAACTGGGTGACAGATATATTTTTTCTTTCACTTTTGTTTCAAAAGCTTTGTTGATTCTGAGTAAGGAAGATGTGAATTTGTATCCTGCCTAACTAGCTGCCTGACCCTGAGCAAGACACAACTGCTTTGAGCCACATTTACTTGTATGTAAACTGGGAAGCAGGAAGGGGAAGTAGATTTGATTGTTTCTCAGATCCTTTTCACCTCTAAACCCATAATCCTGTGATTTTGCTATTTTGGGCTCTCTTGATTCAGAGTCCATGTAGTTCAACCCACACCTGCATGGGAATCTGTTCTATACCACATAGACTACTGGTGAGCAGTTAGTCTGTTTTGAAGATCTCTCATTAGTGGGGGACCTGCAGTGACTGGCTCTCAGGATGTTTTGTTTTTTTTCCTCTTGCACAGTATAGAGCAGATATACTAAGCTTAAAGAAAATCTGAAGCTGAGGTGAAAATATTTTAATAGAGGGGCAATGAATGAGATTTGGGTAGAAAAATATATGTATATTTCAACATCCCTTATAGATTTCAAGTCATTTGGTAAATCTAAAAACAACAAAAAAGTAAATTATTTATCTATTGATTTCCACTGATTTGCTCATTAAACTATCAGGTTTGATAAACTTTGGGCAGTGGTTTCCAAAGTGGTTTCCAATGGTTTTTGATCTTAGAAAACTTTTTATACTTTTTAAAAATTTAAAACATTTTTATACTTTTTAAAAATTTATACTTTTAAAAAATTTTATATTTTTAAAAAATTTTAAAAATCAAAAAATCTATTATTTGGAATAAATATTTATATTTACCATATTATATATTAAAACATTTTAATACTATAAAAATAGATTTGACCTTGTGGATCCTGGAAAGGCTTGGGACCCTCAGACCACACTTTGAGAAACCATTGATTTGTAGACAATAATGACCATGCAGAATGAAGAATTTTTTTTAAATGAGGAAAACTTTTTTTTCCATATCTTCACATTCATTTTCCTGACTGAGGAAACAAGTCCCTCTAAACGTTTGTTTGAATTTTCCTACATTTACATTGGGCATTTTAATTTTAGCCTAGAGTTAAAGACTTTTGAGAAAGGTTCTTATAATGATATTTTAAAAGTCTTCAAATCACCTCACCTTACTCACGTAACCAGGTGCTTATCCTAGGCCTGGGCAAGGGGGGGAGGGGGGAGGTAAGAGGGTAATCATGTCATTTTCTTTTTCCTCACTTGACATATGGCATCAAAAATAGCCTCTCTCCCTTCTTAGAATTATGGGTTTCTACTGGAAGGGAATCTCAAAGATCATTTAGATCTGTCTTTCCCCTTCCTCTCACCAGTTGGACAAGATAATATCTAAGTTCCCTTTTGGTTTCAAGTCCTGTGATGCTATGATGCAACGTAATTGCTTACTAATTAATTTAAGACTAAGTCACTAAAATGAAAAACGTTTTTAGTGTAGCATTCAGCAACATAACAAGGATCTCACCTTTTGGAGTGATCGAATGCAACCCTGTGTGCTATTCTCCTCACACTCTCGTTATACCCCCATGCATGTGCACATGTGGACTCACGCTCAAATGCACAAAACCCCACAACCATGATCTGAGCACTTGATTAAAGACCAACTAAGAAAAATAACCAGAGGAAAGCACACGAGAATCTTTGACTGAACTCTCGTCCATGTTATCGTTCCCATTAAATGGGCTTGACTTTTCCCTAGCCCCAAAAAGGACAGTCTTTAAAGCAATGATTCTATGGAGCTCCTAAGCATGTTGGTACAAGCTGATCAGTTCTGTACGTCATTTGGTCATGCATCCAACACAGCCAACCTCAGAGGTCTTATGAAATGGGATTTTTACAATCATATTTCCATTTGAGAATCAGAAAGGGCAAAGAGGGAAACGTACAACATGAGAAAGACTGAAACTGTCTATGCCTTCCGAGCTTCTTCCTCATCTAATCACCAAACAGGTTACTCGCTGCCCTGAACAGACAACAATCTGGGTTTCTGCCAAGCACTCCAAGCTTAGCAAGCCAATTCCTCTTGCTTTCTGCTTTCTCTGTGATGAGGAGGCCCTTAGTAGCTTAAGGAGAGAATTTATCTTTGCACAGCGGGATAATCACTTACAATGAGCCAAGACATGGAACACATATGGGAACAATGGAAAGTATCCATTATTGAATTACACATGGACCCTAGCTCACTTTTTTGACCTTTTCTCCACCCTTCAATTCTGCTTTTTGATTTCTACATCGTTGTGGAAACCACTGGCTCTCTTGGCCAAATCACATATTTTTGCCAGCTTCGCCACGCCATAATCATCCATCCAGATCACACAATTCAACCAATGTTAGGTAAATACCTATTATGTAAAAGGCACAGGGCAAGTGATAGAGAAATGAAAACCAGAGTTATCCCTGTCTACAAAGAGCTTACAAGCTAACAGAAGAGATATGGCTTGGACGCAAACCAGAAATTTGTATTTATGTACATGTATAGCATGTATATAAACAGATTTGATAGGAATACCCCAAAAAAGAGCTATGTATGTTTCACAGAGAGATATGAAGTACTCTTTTCAGGGCTTAGTTAGTGCTTACATAGTAACTGAAAGGACAAAGGCCAGTTGTATGTCCTATTTCATGTGAAAGCTAGGTGGCACAGTGGATAGAGCACCAACCGAGGAGCAGGAGGACCTGAATTCAAGTCTAGTCTCAAACACTTAGTAGCTATGTGACCCTGGATTAGTCGAGAGAGAGAGAGAGAGAGAGAGAGAGAGAGAGAGAGAGAGAGAGAAGCAGAGACAGAGAGAGACAGAGAGAGAGAATTTTTCTTTTGCATATAGTATGACTTTTTCCCCCTTTTTATTTATTTTGCCATTCTGTCCTAATTTAAAGCTTTGCTGTTTAATTTAATTTGACTCCTTTTTGTAGAAGAGCATCTCCTGAATGTGAGTTCAAGCCATATGTATATAACAATGACTGTTCCAAACACACAATACCAAAAACATGGTAATGATAGGTTCTAAAATTTTATTGGAGCCATACTGAATATGTTTTGCAATCTATGTACAGATATCTATCCTGCTATTCTGACTGCTTCAGCAGGTATTGTGACCCAACAGAATGAACAATGGATTTAGAAAAAGGAGAAGTGGAAGTTAGTTTCTGTCACTAACTTGTGCATCCCCCCAGTCACATCATCACTCATTTGCCAAATCTGAAAAATGGGAGGAAGGGGTTGGTTTAGATCATCTCTAAAATCCCTTCTAATATGAACATATTATGAACATTCTGTGGTTCAAAAAGACAAGTAGAATGACACGCATAACACTTTATCAAAATTCTGGAAACATCACTTTCAAGCTTTATGTATGGACACTGGAAAGTGGTAAGCCATCATTTGGCTGGGTCACAAACCTAGGAAAGAAGGCTAGCATCCTCACCTGCTTGTCCATATACTAGCATATCCTTTTTTCTATTGTACTTGCTAACAGGTCCATGGAGCTAAGTACATAATCCGTCTTATCTACATATGTTAGTCTTGTACCTCCAGGTAGATTATGATGTCCTTGAGGTCAAAGATCATATTTTAATGTTTTTTCTATATTATATAACAGCTGTTGGGCACATAGTAGGTTCCCAATAAATACATACTTATTGGTAGCTATGAAAGCTAAGTTCTCCTTAGATCATTTAAATTGTTTGCTTTCTGAAATTTTGCCTGACTGAAGTCAGATGTGATGTCGGTATGGTATGCTGAGAAAGAATTCTGGTTTTGGACCTGGGTTTGAACCCCAGCTCTTACTTCTCATTATCTAGGTTGATTTACCCTGTTAGACCCCATTTCCTCACTTTTGATACCATAAAACCTGACTTTTATATAGAGTAATGTTTAAAAATACCTTACACACATTACCTCCCTTTATCCTTCTAACTGCCTTGTGAAGCAGGGATTTGGGACATTTGTTTCTCCACTCTACAGATGGCCTTGGTCACAGAGCTCATGAGTCTGAGGTAGAACCTGAACCAAGGTCTTTCTAACTCCAAGTTCAAACCCTATCCATGAGGCCACCTGGGATTAGACAAGGCAATCTCCGAGGAAGGCTCCTTCCGTTTCCAAATATTCCCACATCCTAGGGACATTGACAGCGCTGGCAAATCACAGAGTCTGCTTCCCCATGGAGGAAACTAGATTGATTTTATGACATGTCTTTCTCCATTTTTGTGCGCTGTGCTATTTTCTTTCCAGTCTATGAAGCTACAGACAATGATATAATATCTAATGAGAAAAAGAGGGTGCATGACCTTTACTTTATTACAAACAAATATTAAATATAAATTGGGAAAATTAATCAACTCTGGCTCAAGAGAACCACTTAGGGCATTCTGGAAACATAGTACTCATTTTTTCTTACTCATTTCATTGTGTATCTATATGTAAGTGTAAAAATGTAAACTCCAGGGGATGCTGAAACACTATGTTTTCAGAAGACTCCTTATTCTTGGAAAAATATTAGTCTGGTTACTAGCCAAATTAATTGTACACAACTTCCTTGATTCTACCTCTGATTTTAGATTTGGCATTCTCTCTGCTGTCAGGACACATCTTTTGTCTCCTTCATCATTGGAGTCCAAATTCACTTCTGCCATTCTGTTCTATTCAGTTCAACGTAACAATGACTTATTAAGCACTTGCTCTGAGCAAGTTAGTGTGTCAGGCTTTGGAGAGAGAGATAAAAATGAAATGATCCCCATCCTCATAAAGCTTTCACTTTGCTGCTGGATATGATATGTAAACTGTCATATAAATATAAGATGATTTGAGAAGAGAGGCAGAATTAATAATAGGAGATGAAGGAGGGCGTCATGTAGGAGGCAGCATCTCAGCTGAACCTTGAAACTAGATCCAGATTCTGAGAGGAGATGGTACATTCCAAACGTTGGGGATGACATGGGCAATGACATAGGGATGAGCGATGGAATGCCAAGGCCAGGGAATATATAATACTCAAGTTTGTCAGGAACATATAGTATATAAAGTGAAATAAAGCTGGAAGTAGATAGTGGAGATCCATAAACACCAGGTTAGAGTATTTGCATTTTATGCTATAAGCAATATAAAGCTACTAAAGATTTTGGAGAAGCAGAATGATGTGATCAGAAATGTGCCTTCGGGAAATTATTCTAGTAGCTGTGCGGAACATTCATAAGAGAAGGGAGAGACTAGGTCAGGTAGACCAATTAAGAGATCACCACAAGAGGCCAGAAGAGAGATGATGAGGACCCAATGAGTGCAGAGAAGGAAATGTATGTGGGAGCAGATATGCATTCTTGTATGATACACACATTTGACAACTGAGATGTTATGGTGAGAGGAGTGTGGAGACAGTAAAGTCAAAGATGATATTGAGATTATTTATCCAGTGTCTGAGAAGATCTACTCAATGGCCATCCAAAGGTAGACCGTATCAGGACTGAATCTTTTGCTGATTTAGTCTAGTAAAAGCTGTACATAACCCGGCATATTCAGCCACCCACTTTTATTGTATTATTGGACAGCAGGTCTCAGACTCAGCAAAGGCCAGAAAAGAATCCTTGATGATGGCAGATTGCAGAATTGCCAACCTGTTGAGAGTGTTAACATCCCTGGGAGCGGTGCTATTGCATCTGGCAACCTCCCAACTAAATATCCAACTGCTTCTTGGATGCTAGCTAACTCCCATCCAAAGCAAATGTTCCATTGTGACATACCCTGGGGTTCAGGAATTCTGGGGGCCAGAGGTGACTGTGAACTGATACATGCATATTCCTCTTGAGATTCTTTGTTAATAAATAACACTAATCAAGTCATGAAATAGTGATTGATTTCTCCCATTCTTAGCTCTAATCTGAATGTTGAGTAAAAGATCTACTCTATAGATATAGTTGACCTGACACTTTGCTATTTCCATCAGATTGGCACAATGAACATATGTGTTTGTGTATGAGTATGAGCACTTCTCCCCAACTAGACTTTTGGGGTAGGAACCAAATCCTATTTGTTTTACATCAACCGTGATATTTAACATAGAGATCTTCAGGAGGGATGTGGCCAGGAGACAATTAATGAATGAATTTTAAATAAGCGATTAAGGAGACTAGTTGAAGCAAAATTGACTACACAAGGATGAAAGTTCTAGCAAAAGCCATCATTGTTCCCTAATTGCCAAAGTCCAACAAGGTTGTGGTTTAGTTTCAAGCTACTCAGGTCTTACTGAGGAAGACAGAGGATAGGAGAAGTCCTACTGAACTTGCATAGTTGACCCAGTACTTTCCTGGTTCAATCACAATGTCATAATGAACCTATGAGTCTGTATATGAGCATACTCACATGTTCTCCCCAACTAGATCTTTGGGGCAAGAACCATATCCTATTTCTTTTGGATCCCATCCTATGGAAATCCCAACACAATCCCAGTCTCACTAGACATTCTTAGTTCTGTTTGCTTGCGACACAGTGAGAAAGAACCATTATTTTTTAAGAGGAGTGGGGGGTGGGGAGCTTATCCATTCTGTAGCGTCTGTTATATTTTCAGTCACTGAAACCAAAATGCATGGTGATATATAATAGGGCTCTCAAGGAAGAAAGCATCAGACACATTGAACCTTCCAAAAACCATGTATCTATTAAAGGAGCAACCAGTGGGATCAAGGAACTTGATGGAACGGAGCCAGGAAGGCATTGCTTCTGTACATAGATAAATTAGCAACTGGAGACAGTCCACCAGGACAGCAGTGTTATTAAGGAAGTTATCTGGCCATTACCTCATCAATAGCAGTGTCTGAATTGAATTGTAAAGAGTGGAACAAAAGAGCAGATTAGACCAAATGATTTTAAGCGAAAGTTAATCAGTTCTGATCTTATAGGAGTGGACTTCTATGCTACTAAGTCATGGATCAGAACCATCTGGTGAACGTAGATGTGATTTCAAACAGAGGCATACTCTAATTTTGTGGAAGTGGATCCTTGGGCATACAATAATTTCATGGCTCCATTTAGATAGATTATCACACACACACATAGAAATATATATATACACACACACACACACACACACACACACCAACACACACATACACACACATATGTGTGTGTGTGTGTGTGTTTTAAAATCTAGACTTGAAACTTCCCTGCCAAGAATCAACTTCTACTCTTCTCAAAGGGACTTTCCTCAATAGGAATTGTCTAATAGACTTAACTCCTAAAGGGTACCTCCAGGCAGACAATAGGCTGAAAAAAGTCATCTGAGAAGTCAATAAATATATGTTTTTAACCACATTATTATATTGCTGGAAATCCCTCCTTCCTCACCATATCTGACTTGTACAAAATCTAAGAGTGACCTAAACTTGGACCAGTATGGTAAAAAATGAATAGGTTGTACTTGCCCCCTAAATCTGACAAATAAAATCAATGTCCTGAAATTGGTGATGTATGAGTAACATTTTTTTTTTGTTTCCAAAGAGATGTAAGTTTTAAGGAGTGATCTATATTCAAACCTCTACAGTATTATTTTTGATGTTCTACTTGGGGGGAGGCAAAAGGAAAGAGATCATCTGACATGTGATTTCATTGGTACCTATAACTCCCAGTGTAAAAATTCTCCTTACCAATGCAGTTTAGTACATGTTCTGTAGGGTAGTTAGTCTCTGACCAACTTCCAAGCCCAAGAGACCCAGGAAATAAAGGAAGGGTAGATAATGAGATCACAGGTCTATATCCTTTATGAAGTGTGGGTGAAAAAGGTTTTGTTTGAATTAGAAAGATCAGTGCCATTTGTCAGCTGGCTTCATCCCATGTGGTCCCAGTCCCACAGTCCAATTCTGGCCAGGACCTGCTTTGGGAAGTGTCGCCTTTGTGATTATATCAGAGGAGGAGATGAGTTGGTATTTCTTTTCCCCTCCCCCATCACCCATAAGAGCAGACCAGTTTGAGCACTAGGAAACAGTATGTCTAACAATTAAAAAACTTATCAGTTCAAGAGATTTGAAAGCATAGATGAGGGAGTGAAACACAAACCCTCCAACAGGACATGGACACAGGCACCCACAGGTGTACCACACAACTTTCAGAGTTGCCTGGGTGACTTGCTCAGTATTACCCAGCCAGAATGTTTCAGATGTGGGACTTGAACCCAGGGCTTCCTGACTCTGAGGACAGCTCTTTGTTCCTCTACAGTATACCATATTGCCCCTCAGTACTCTGTAGCATTAATTTTAAAAACCAAAACACTGAAAGAGACTCAAACATATCATCACCCTAAATGTCTTTGGAATGATTATTTTTTAAAATTCATTTAATTTTTTTAATTTATGGAATAAAACAAGCATTTCCATAACATAGCATAATAAAAAAGATAATTGTACACAAAACTGTAAATCTATTAGGTAAAACTTGCTATTCTTTTTAACTATATAATAAAGTTATCATGTAATTTTTTTTTCTTTTTTTCTTCCCTACCTTCCTCCATCCTAGAGATGGCTGCCATTAGACACAAATAGGTATATACATATTTCTATTTATCAGTTCTATTGTCAGAATAATAATTTTTGTCAGAGATAAATAAACATCTCAATACCAGGATGTCATTGTTTTTCTAGCATTCCCATCCAAGGCAACTGTACCCAACTAGAGCAACTAAAGAAATTTGGGATCACGTGAAGTCTTGGAGACAGAGATGTAGAGACAGAGACAGAGGTGTAGACAGAGTTGAAGATAGAAATGGAGATGGAGACAGAGATGGATATAGGTATAAATATAGACACAGGTATGGATATACACATACATATATATGTACACACATCTAATTATGTAGCTATACACAGAGATATGTAGATGTGTATATGTACACACATGTGTAGATGTATGTACACACATACATGTTTATGTACATATACACATGCACACAAATGTATGTATTGTGTTCTATACACATATACACAAATTAGATGTAGAGAGTTATATCTACATTAAGGTTTTCAAAGACTCATATATAATCACATTTTATCCTAAAAGTCCTATGAATTAGGACTCCATTTTACAAATAAGGGAACTGTGACTCATAAAAATTAAGTGACTTCTCCAAGGCCAAACATCCAGAAAGTACCTGAGGCAGCACTTGAAATCAGTTCTTTATGACTTCAAATCTAGTTCTGCTTTTGCTGGAAATTCATGGTTTAGTGGAAAAGCCTCTGAAATGAGAGGCAGAGGACTTGGATTTAAATCTCAGTTTGATTACTAAGTAGGTTCAAATCCCACTTGACTATATTGTGATCTTTAATATGTCATTTTGATGGGGTGATTGGGTGCATGTGCTTGGGTCCCAATTCTAAAATCATATTTCTCTTTATCACATTTCTCTCAAAATACTATCCCAGGTAGTTTCTCCCCAGCCCAAGGACACAGACTGCCCAGCAACAACTATTATCTCTCTTCCTGCTACAGCAGCCAGCTGTACCTACAGAACTTATTAGTCTGAACCAACTGTGTATTGACTGAACTGCCTGTGCACTGGGTCATAAATGACATTTACTCCTCACTGACCAATCATATGTATCCTAGACTTAGACATACTTAGACTCCCTTACATTTATCTTGTCTAACAAGACATTGATGAGAGCAACCTTGTATTTCTGAGGCAGCCTTGACTGTTAGTTGACTTAGTTATGTTTCAGGTCTAAAACCACATATCCAGGTAGCCCCGCCCTGCCCGGGCTATTTCCTGATGAACTTTGGGTAAAATACCTGAGTATTAGATACCAAAAGTGCATGTTCCTTTAAGAACTAACCACTCCTTAATCACTCCCTAATCCCATCCCAAAACACCTAGTTGGCATATTTGGCACATGTTTCACTATAGAATACCCAATATAAATTTCACCTGTACCCCTCTAAGGTTGCAGGCTCCCTAAGAACTTTTGTCCACTGAAAAGTATAATAAATCTTTACCTTGACCTCAATAATGCTTAACCTGCTACCCTTGTCTTTGTGAGGGTCTTACCACCACCCCCTTCCAGCCCTTACCAATTTCACTTTTCTTGGCCTCAGTTTTTCACCTGTAAAATGAGGGGGTTGACCAAGATGATGTCTAAGGTTCCTTCCAGTGGTCAATAATAGTCAATAAACATGTGTTTAACACCTGCTATATGCCAGGTACTGGGCTAAGCACTGAGGATAAAAATAGAAAATACAATCCCTGTATTCAAGGAGCTTCCAATCAAATGGGAGAAGACAACACACAAAAGGAAAGGGAAAATGGGGGCTAAGGGAGAAGGTATCCAATGCCAGGGCATGGTGGAGAAGTCAGTCAAAGAAGTCCCAAAGTAGTAAAGTCAGGGGAGAGATGAGATGCTTGGCTCTAAATCCCTTAACAAAGGGGCTCACTCAGCCTCACTGAGAGGTTTATTAATGGAACTAGTACAATAGAAAACATGGGGAAGTAGCAGTCCATCATCCTGTCTGTAGTTTTCCAAGGATAGAATAATGTCAGGAATCCAATCTTCTGAGTATTGTCGCATCAGGAAGCTGTAAAAATGTCTATACTCTCCCCTAAAATGCAATGTAAATGAAGTGGTTAAGGGAAAGTAGAGGGGGAAATAAAGTGTTTCCTTAGCTTAGCTGGATTCTAGGTTTTTGTCTCTGCTGTAGTTCTCACCTGTTTTGGATAATTCACCTGAGGTAAGAAGCACAAGCCATTACTCTGTTATATTTAAGAGGGGGGGGAAGATGAGAAGCAACCTGAGTAGTAGGAAAGGTCCCTTGGGGCTGAAATTCGATCTCAATTTGAATCTCAGCTCTGTGTGATATTAGGCAGGTCATTTCACTAATCCTATCTCATTGTCCCCCCACTCCTTCACCCCCTTTTTTTTGGACAGGGTCATTACACCGGTCGATCAAAAGAATGTTGGAGATATAATTTATCTAGCTTTTACCAAAAAATTGGTAAAGTTTCTCATGCACTTCTTGTGGACAAGATGATTAGATGCGGGTGAAATTAGAATGCAGTAGGTTAGATTTGAAACTGGTTAAGTGATTGGACCCAAAGAAGAGTCATTGATGGATCAATCAGTCAACTTGGAAGAAGCCTCTGTGGAGCATCTCAGGCATCTCTTCCCCGTCCTGTGCTGTTTAACTTTATTACCAATGACTTAGACATTCATCAAATCTTCTGATGACATGCAACTGGGAAAAGAGAGATAACACTTGGGATGACAGTCAGGATGAAATCAACAATCTAGAACAAAGGGCAAATCTAATAATGTATAATTTAGCACAGATAAAGGATAATGTTGAACAAATCAACCTCACGAGTATGAGATAGAATATATAATTAGACAACAGTTCACAGAAAAAAGATTTCAGAATCATAATGGATTTGACACTTAACATGACTCAACAATATGAGAAATGTTTTAAAAGCTAATATAATCATGGCTTGTATTAAGGGAAAGATATTTTATAGAGCAGGGAAGTTCTCCTATATTCTACCATGATCAAAACACATTTGGGATGGTATTATGTGACAGATGTCATATTTTAGGAAGGACATTGACAAAATGGACAATATCAAGAAGAGAGTGATTAGAAGAGTATAGGACCACAACAAAGAAATCAATTGAAGGCACTGAAGTCTTGCAGAAGAGAAGACTTAGAAAGACAGATAGCTGTCTTCAGGCACTTGGAAGACTTGAAGCAAAAGGGGATAAGAATTATTCTACTGGTTTCCAGGAGCAGGACTGAAAGCAATGTATGGAAGTAGAAGACAGACAAATTTAAGCTTTGATGGCAGGAAGAATTTCCTCATCATTAGATCTGTTGACAAGCAGAATGAGCTGCCTAAGAGGATGATGGGTTTTTAAGCAGAAGCTGGATGACCACTTGTTGGTGGTGTTGTAGAGGGAATTTGTGGTAGCTATAGTTTAGGATAAATGGTCTCTAGGGTAATATCCAATTCTGAGATTCTCTAAGTTTGTGAATAACTCTGTACCTTGGTTTCCTCATCTGTAAAATGGAGAAATCTCTAAGGTTCCTCTGAGTTACAAAACTTATGATTTTAGGACTAGATAACCTTTGAGCTTCTTTCCATCTCTAGAACTAGGATCTTATGATTTTATACTAGACACTATGCTCCATAGTCAGGTTCCACAAAGATAAAATGAAGTTGTCGCTACCCTCAAGGAGCTTATAGTCTACCTGGATTCTTCTTTACCTTTCTTTTTTTGCCCTTAAACTAACAGAAGTTTTGCCGATAGAATAACTGATCATTTCTTCTTCCCTTAGTAGGAGGCAGAGCATCTTTGAGAGAAGATTTCCTTAAAGAATAAAACCTACAGAATTTTGTGGAAGATCAAACTTGGAAGTTGTATTTTGGGTGATGACTTTCATAAAAGGTTACATGTTCATTCATGAGCGAGGCAACACTTTCAATAAATGTATGCCAAACATTCTTGAAATTACATAAATACAGGGAAGAGAGATAAATGATAATAAGAATCTGATGTAGATCTTACTCACTAGACGTTACATTAAAAAGATGACCTGCCAGTCCAGCTTCATCATTCTCTTACATTTGCCATTCAGAACCCAAACCAAAAGAGCAAAATCCATTCACTCCTTTTAGTTTCAAAGAAATGTGATATTTTAATGGACATTTCTACATTAAATGCCATAGTAGGAGGCCTCAGCCTCCTGCCTGTATCTATACTGAGCCATTACTGATAAATCCTAATTGGCATCAGAATTTCCAAAATGAGAAATAACTCATTTCAGAATTTTCATGACCCTTCATTTTTAGAAACTGAATACACTCATAATATAGTTACCTCTAACTTAAATCTAGCATCTAGACCTATTAATTTTGTTAATGTTAATCAGGAGTAGTTTGTATTAGTCAGGCCTGTTTCCTCTGTTCTCAGAGTAATTTACAAAGTGTTAATCATAGGAAATAAAAGCAGAGTAAAAAGTGGGATGAAAAATGAAAAGAACTGAGGAAAAAGGATGAATCAGAGCACTATTAATGATGGGTAGCTCATATGTATAGAAGATAGGGAGGAATAAGTATTTATATGCCAGCCATCATGCTAAGTATTTAAAAAAAACCAAATATCTCATATAATCATATAATCCTCACAACTCTGCAAGGTGTTATCCTCATTTTACAGTTCAGAAAACTGAGGCAAACAGGTACAGTGACTTGCCCAGGATCACATGGCTAGTAAGTGGCTGAGGTTGGATTTGAACTCAGGACTTCCTATCTCTAGGTTCAGGGCTCTTTCTATTCATTAGGTCACCAGGGACCTCTAGAGTCCTTGATAATTACAAAGGAATTTACGTACATTACATAATATTTGGTCCTCATACTAATCTAATGACATAGGTAGGTAAGAGATCTTTAGGTTCATTTCAGAGATGAGGAAACTGAAGATGGGAGATATCAAGTGATTGCCCCAGATCACCTGCACAGAAGTGAGTGTCAGATTTGCACTCAAGCCTTTGCTTCCAAGTCCAGCACTGTTTCCATCATCACAACATGATGAGATGAGAAGAGCTGTCTGAAAGTTTAGGTTGTATCTGTGTACACAACAAACAGTTGCTTTGTCTATGCAATGAATATTTAGCATTTTCCACAAAGTGTTAAAGAATAGTTTGACTAATGTTTATATGGAGTTGATTTATTTATTGCCAACTTAAGAGATATGGAACAATTTAGAGAATGTCTGATGCATCCCAGCTATGTCATCGTGAGCAAATCGCTTATTAACCTCTTGATGTGTGTATGTATATACGTGTGTATATTTGTGTGTGGCATATATATTGGACCCAAATTTCCCACATCCAAATCCAATACTCTTCCTACCATTGCACAGTACTGCTAATCATATTTCGTCCCCCATGCATGTTCAGTAAAAGGAAAACTAACACCTGAGTTCTCCACATTGATATGTTTCTTCCATTGGTGAATTGCAGAAATGATACTAGAAATCAGGAAATAAAAGGATGATTATTGTGACCTGAATTCTGGCCTTATTTATCTCCGTCGATCTAATCAACACTCTCCCAAGAGGGAGAGAAAATTGCTGCAAAATCAAGCAATACATTAAAACCTCACAAATTAATTCTTTAAGTGCACAAAAACAAAGCCATGAGCCACCTTCTCACTTCTGAGGTGATTTCTAATTCTTGCCCCACCTCCTCGGATCTCATTGCATCAAAAATCTAAGGGGAAAGGGAAGAAAGAGTTCTGTTGACGTTGCTGTGTCAGGATGTGCATGACAATGATCTTATATCCCAGGAGTATCACCTGTATTCTCAGAATTCAACAGCACAGGAAACACAGTGGCTGAACTCAAAGACTGCTGGAGAAACTTGGGACTTAGGAAAGAACTGAAAGGGCAGGAGGGGCAGGCAGGGGCTAGTGACATTTAAGAGTACAATAGGGTGATGTCTGGACAAACAAAGGCTCAAAGCACTTTATATCTTCTTTCTTGATTAAAGAATATTGAAGGTAGAATATTGAAGTTAGAAAGAACCTTAAAGATAATTCACTCCATATATACCTTCTTCTTACTCTGTACTTGACAGATAAGGAAACTGAGGGCCAGAGGACACATACCTGGTTAGGGCCATCAGTTCTAGTTTTCTGAGATGTGACCAGAAGAATTCAGATTGGGAACCCTGAATTCCAAGTGAAAGGATTTGTGTTTGATTCTCAGGTCTAGGTATTGCCTGTGAGATCTTGGGGGAAAAAAATCTCACCTTTATGGGCCTCAGTTTCCTCTCTGTGAAATAATGATAGACTCAACTTTAGGGTCTATGCTTATGTTTAGACACAGATGCCAAGTACTGGAGCTGTAATTAGGAGTTCTTTCACTTGGGGCAAAACTGCTGAGTGGTAGCATGTGGGAGTAGGAGTACATGAGTGGCAGAGGCACAGAGGATGGTCTAACTATGGGTCAAGTCAAACTGGCAGACAAAACAACCTGTTGCTTGGAGTGTTTAGCACTCACAGTGGTGAGAAGTCATATATGGGTGTCAGAAAAAGGGCACTGTAGTTCTGGACCCTGAGAGTCAACCCAGGACTGGACAAGGAAGTGGAGTTACTCTATAGATGCATCTTCAAAAGGAAGGAAGTGGTGAATCTTCAGTAGAGTGGTCTCTGAACTTACACAGACAGGAAATATACTTTCTCCAAGAAAGAGCATGATTCCTAGAGAAGTGTGTTTAGTCATGTCACGTCTGACCCTTTATGATCTCATTTGGCAAAGATACTGGAGTGGTCTTCCATTTCCTTCTCCAGCTCAATTTACAGGTAAGAAAACTGAGACCAAGAAGGTTAAGTGACTTAACTAGTTCACACTAGTAAGTATCTAAGGCCAGATTTGAACTCAGGAAGATGAGTCCTTCTGACTTGAGGCTTGGCACTCTATGCACTATGGTGCCACCTAGCAGCCCAGAGAAGTACAGCACCAAGATAACAACCCTCTGGTCAAAGGTCTGATGGCTATATCCTAGTTAGAGCTCTGCTTTCATTCTCCTCACTCCTAAGGTGAACTTCATTACTAACAAACCTGCAGGTGCTGTCTGCCAAGCAATATGGGGGATACAAAGATGAAAAAAACATGATCCCTACTCTTCAGGACCTTACTGTCTAATAGGATCTTACTATCTTTTCCTGAAAACATACACCAGCCGTACCATAGTAAACAAAACATTCAGAAAGGAGACCAACCATCTGCTACTCAGACATCAAGCTTGGATTTCAAGAAATAGAATGTGTGTACAGACTAGATTATTTTCCTGGAGACCAAATAGGTCATTCCACATGGGTGGAATTGTGATGGAATTCCACAGTGGTGAAATCCAAATGGCTAAGTGACAGGAGAGAGAGAGAGAGAGAGAGAGAGAGAGAGAGAGAGAGAGAGAGAGAGAGAGAGAGAGAGTTGGATCTGAAGTCAGAATGACCTGGGTTCAAATATGGCCTCAGATTCTGCGTGACCTTGGACAAGTCACTTAACCACTATCTGTCTGCCTCACATTCCTCATCTTTAAAGTGGGAACATAATAGCACTTACCTTACAGGAATATGGTGAGGAATGAAGGAGATAATATCTGTAAAGCACTTTGCAAATCTTAAAGTTCTATAAAAAGATAGCTCTCATTATTATTTTAAGGGCACAGGAAGATCCCCACAAACGTTTAGCACAAATCTTCCCCAGTCCCCTACATGTTATTCCACTTATAACTTTAATCCTTTAGATTTAATCCCTAATAAAAATGTAACACACACATCCCAAATATGGAAGTTTTTTCATTAATGGTAACTCCTTTTCCCATGGCACTTTGATGTTAACAAATCACTATTCTCCATTACCCTGGGGAGTCAGTAGTCCAGAATTAAAATATTCATTTTACAGGTAAGGAAAGTGAGTCCCAAGACATTTTGTAACTTGCCCAAGGTCAAGACTCAAGAGCAGTATACTCTGTTCTTCTCAGTGATCTTTCTGCTCACATGTTATTACTTAATGAGAATACTTAGAAAAGCGTTGATGGTGGGGTGGGAAATTGAGGTGGAGAGCACCAGGTAGCAGTAAAAGAAGAAGACAGAATAAAGGTCCATCCACCTAAGAAAAAGAAACAGAAACATTGGATTCCAAAGATAAACTGATGAATTCACAACTTTAACCAAGTCTGGGCTCACCTGAAACTTTCTCATTTCTCTTATCGAAAGGGTCCTGGAATTTTGAAGTTGACAAGAAACTGTTTGATATGGCAGAAAGCTAACTGAACCACATGTGAAGAGGCCTGAGGTCCAGGACTGCTTTGGCCAGTTGTATGTCCTATTTACATGGGGCAGGTAGGTGGCACAGTGGATAGAGCACCAGGCCTGAAGTCAAGAAGACATCTTCCTGTGTTCAAATCTGACTTCAGATACCTACTAGCTGTGTGACCCTGAGCAAGGCACTTAACCCAGCTTGCCTCAGTTTCTTCATCTGTAAAATGAGTGAAGAAAGAAATGCCAAACTACTTTATTGTCTTTGCCAAGAAAAACCCAAATAGGGTCATGAAGAGTTGGAAAGGACTGAACAACAACACATCCTATTTACACTGATGTTCTGGTACTGAATACAACCTTGCATCCACAAATAAGTAGAAGAAACCCTTGATATGCACGAATTTGTGATCTGAGTTTTTAAATCTCTAAATTTACACAATTATAGTCCACAATCTATTCTCAGGAGTGAATCTTCAAGAATCACAATTTAGACACTTATGGCTGGAAGACTGAGAGTGAGTCATCTATCCTTTCTAAGACTCAGTTTCCCCATCTGTCAAATGGGAGTAATACTATTTGTGCAACCTGTGTCACAGCTTGAAGCCCATTTGAGCTATTTTCTTGGGGCTTTTGTGACTTTTGACCTGCAATTGTTATCTTTAGGATCACCTGAGTCTGAACATCATGCTTCCCCAAACCCTAGAGTGGCTATCTCTTTCTTATCTTTCTTCATCAGATAATTAATTTTAGTTTATTAATAATATTTTAACAACATGCTGCTCATTTAGACTCTAATATCTCCTAGAGGGTAGGGGCTTTTGTCTTTTCTTTTATACTCGTCACAGTATCTGGCACATGTTTCTTATTCAGTCATTTTCTGTCATGTCCAATTCTCCCTGAAACTGGATTTTCTTTGCAGAGATACTGGAGTGGTTTGCCTTCTTATAGATGAGTAAACTGAAGCAAACAGGTTTACATGAGTTGCTCAGGGTCACATAGCTAGTAAGTGTCTGAGGTCAAATTTGAACTCAGGAGGATGAAGTCTTCTTGACTCCAGGCTTGGCACTCTATCCGTTGACCCATCTAGCTGCCCACCTGGCACATAATAGATGCTTAATAAATGTCTGTTAACCGACTGATTGACTGTGCTGAAGTATAAATACCTCCTTTGGAGAGCTAACACTTTGCTAAATACCACTGAGCAGTTAGTAAAAGGAAGCTTTAACTGCAGAAGAAAAGAGTGATAATGGGAGGTAAATTGGCTAACATAGGGTCCTTCACAGGTTTAAGCTGGAATGAGCATTAGAGATCGTCTAGTCTAGCTTCTTCAAGTGATCTAGGTCCTTACCTCCAGGTTACACACAGGTGAGGAAACAGACCCAAGAAAATTTAATGACATATTGAGAATGACATGCAGTAACTGTCAGCTTGAAGGCACTGAGTTGAGGAGATAATCCTTGGAAGCTAGAAAACCTGGGATCAGATCCTGCTTCTGACACATACTGGCATGTCACTTAAACTCTCGATATTCTGGGAAACTACCTAAAATGGGAATGTTCGACCTTGTTTTACATCAAGTGTTAAGCCTGGAATCAGGAAGATCAGACTTCACACATGGTCTCAGGTACTTACTAGCTGTGTGAATTGGGGTTAATCACAACCTCTGTCTGTTTCAGTTTCCTCATCTGTAAAATGTAGATAACAATAGCACCTACCTTTGATCTTTGTTGGGAACTTTAAATGACCTAATATTTGTAAAGCACTTAGCATAGTGCCTGACACATAGTAGGTGACATGTAAATGTATTATCTCACCCTGTTGACTCATAATGAGCTTCTAGTCCACTAAATGCCCCAACTATGACTATTTTTTTAAGATAGACTTCTTTGTTTCTCTCCTAATGCTCATGAAGTATACGTAATAAATGTTTATTGATTGAATGAAGTAACTTTTTGTATCCTAAGTGGAAAACCTCAGTATTTCCCCAATTCAGGCCAGTCCCTCCCACTATGGACTGGTTTATTACAACTTTTCTATTAGTACCCCATCTGATAGCACTCCTACTTTCCTTGGAAAGAGAAAAGGAAGAGAAAATAGAGAAAGGAGGAGTATGTGTGCATTTCCCCTGTACTTTTATCTTTACATTAGGAGGGTTCAGTATAATAATAGCAATAATTCCTATGAGAAGGACCTAGACCACTATTAGCCTCCTTGAACTCAAGAATCTTCTATGCGCATAGTGGATAAAGGGCCAGCCTTGATGCCAGGAAAACCTGGGATCAGATCTTGCTTCTGACACATACTGGCATGTTACTTAAGCTCTCAATACTTTGGGCAATTATTTAGAATGAGAATTGTTTTATGTCATCTCACTCTTTGGCAGTCTGGTGAAATCTATGCACCTCTTCTCAGAATAATGGTATTTTTAAAAACTCATAAATAAAGAAAATGCTAAATTTCAGAGGCATATTAGGGAAAACAAGTGTAAAAAAACTTTAAAATAAGTTCATGGACCCAAAAATCCACCCATGGACCAGAAATCTGTGGATGTCAGGTAACAAAGCTCTATTCTAGAACTGAAACTTACAGTAAAGGAGTTGACCTTCAGTGGTAGAAAGAGTGTTTATATTCAGGCATCCTCTCAATCAGTGAAATAAACCATAGGTCTGCCTACATGTCACCTTGAAGAAAGATGCTAAGATCAAGGCAAGGAGAAGAAAGAGAAGTGATTCGAAAAAGGAGTGTGATGGAAATAGAACATTTGAAGCAGGGATGCTTGCCTGAAGCCTCTCAAGACAATGGGAACATTTTGGATGTTAAAGATGCCTGGAATAATCACAATTGGAGATGTAAAGCACTGTTAACTTGGGCAGTCCCCTCTGGAGCACATGGTTTAGACTGACATTTTGGCTCCGAAATGAACTTTACTTAGCAATCTGTATCAGCTATAAAGAGCACACTAATAAATTTGAGCTGATAAAGTTATGTTTCTCTGCTTGGAAAGAAGCCAAAGAAAACAAGTGCATTTATGTTTCTGTTCCTGTGACTACAAAATGATATTTATCTAGATAAGATTTCAAGGTTTTTCACGTGGGAGGATTTTTAGCCTTTGGCACTTCAAATTGAACAAGGAAGAATTTAAGAAATCATTGCTGATGCCTTGTAGCACACAGATCCATGGACTGCTCTGCTCTACAGATGTTCTCCTCCTCCTGTGAGTCACCCAGTTTAAAAAAAAATCCATTTTCCATGTGGGTCACAAGAGGAGCATGGCTTTGTATAGAATAAAGAGAAAGGATGCCAGCTAAGAAGGATCTCATGGCAACATTATGTATTTTGATTTCCACCCCTCTTGCTGCCTCCTACTTTCTCAGATATTCACTAATAAAACAATGACCAAATAGCAATTGATAAGTCCATCAACAAACATTTACCATAAGGAAATATGCTAGGGACCAGGAAGACCTGATTCAAATCCTACCCTGTGATTTATTAACTGTGTGATTCTGGACAAGTCACTTAATTTCTCTGTTTCCCCATCTGTAAAATGATGATGGCCTCTCAGGTCCCTTCCAACACTAAACTGATGATCGTATTTGTCAGGCATCGGGGATACCAAGACAGAGATGAAAGTATTTATTGGGTATTATCTCAGTGCCTAGAACTAGGAGATGCAATCTGAGTTGAGGAGACAAGGCAGGAGCAATTAAATCATTTTTGAGTAATACAAGACCATGAATAGGTAAAAGATAGTAGACTAGAAGGGGTATAAGAATTGTGGAAGAGACAAGGTGGAGTCAGATAACACTAACATACAGGCAGGAATATCACGAAACTTGAAGAAATTCAACCTCATGAATAAAAGTTCTTTTGTTTCTCAGTTTTCATGCTCCTTTTGTTTTCATCAAGGCAGTCACATGCAAAACAATTTGGAGTTAAAATTTTCTCTCTGCCATCCCCTTCTCTCTCATTACAAGTCTATTTTTTTTACATCTCTCCCTGAGAAAATGTTCCCCTTGGGAGGACTTTTTTTAGCATCTCTGCTCAGAAGGAGTAGTTTGGATTTCTAGAGCCAAGAATCAGGTGTCTCTAAGAGGAGCTTTGGGAGAGTTACCATATTTTTCAGCATCTACCTCTTTTAAGGAAAAGTCTTATCTGACTCCACATTGGTGCTTTGACTAGCAATGGAGGGCTTGCTCCGTTCATCCTTCCATTTTCGAAGAGGATCATGACATCAGAGAAATGATGACATGACTTGTACTTGACTTTGTTTCGAGTGAGCGAGGGCTGTGCAAGGTCATCAGCCTCACTTTCTCTTCCTGAGCCATCTGGATTCAGTGACCAGATATTCATCAGGATGATTGGAGAAGGCATAGGCTACAATGGAAGACCTTAGCCTTTTAGGCTAACCTTTTCAGGTACTCACCCATACATGCCTCTTCCTTCACACAATTGATATACTCCTTCCAGTCTATATTAGTTCTCACTTGTTATAATTAGCATAAATTCAATTAAACTGTATTCAGCAAACACATTGAGGATTGGTTATGTAGAAGATGCCTTGCAAGCTACTGAAAATGAAGACAAAATGCCTTAGTCTTTGCCATCAAGAAGCTGGCATTCTGCTGAAGATCTAGTGATCATTCTAATGATCCATGAATCATTAGTTATGCAGTATGTACCAAGTAGTACAAAGAAATTTCTAGAGAGAGAGAAAATAGTAACCACAAGAAGAATTGGGAAAGGCTTAATTTGGGAAATTTCACATGAACTGTGTTTGGAAGGAAGTTGGGAATTCTAAGAGGCAGGGGTTAGTAGGGAAAGCATCCCAGATATGGGGGACAGTGTATGCAAAGACATGGAGATGAAATGTAATTAAGGAGAAGCCCTAAAGAAGAGTTAACTGGCATGAAAAGTGCCTCAAGGGCCTCAAAGCTAGGAAGGCCTAAGTTCAAATCTTGCTTCTGACACATTGGCCATTATCTTGGGCAAGTCACTTGACCCTCAGTGTTTTGGTCCAGTCTCTTAAAAATATAGGTCCCAGAAAAAGTGACAACCTCCATTGGGAGAAAAAGGTTTCCCCCACTGGGAGTTCCCTGGATTTATAAAATCACAGATCCAGTCCCTATTTTTATTCCAATATGAAATAAGACTGAAAAAGGGAAGTAGGAGGAATATTAGGGAGAAAGTTAAAACTGCAGAAGCAATAAAAGACACTAGAGATTTGTGAGCAGGAAATGACGTGGTCAGGAGGAATGTCAGTTTTCTGGATACATAGGTGATAGATTAGAGAGGAGAGAGAAAGTGGGCAGGGAAACCAAGTAGGTGATTATTGTAGTAGTCTATGTGAAAGGTGATAAGGGCCTGAAATAAGATGACAAGCATGAGAGTAGAATGAAAGGAAATATGTAAGAGATAATGTGAGAGCAGCATCAGCATAATTTGGCAAATGATAAAAATATGGCATGAAAGGGAAGAGGAGAAGGGAAGAGTCAAAGGTTACCAGACATCAGGGTCACAAGCCTGAGTGATTAGAAGGTGGATTATTACTGTATTTTAATATATTTTTTGCATAATGGAAAGATATTTCCCATCCATTAACAGACCTATGTGATCCACTTGAGTTACATGGAAGATTAAGTCACATGAGGTTATTATGGGAGGAGCTTGTTGAATGGGTGGAACAAGAAGGGGTGGAGTAGGAAAGGTGGAATAGGAAGAGGCGGAGCTGGAGCAGAGTTGAGAGGAAGTTGGTCAGATTAGTCAGAACTGAGGGAGAGACAGAAAGCAGGCAGCTGACTGTAAGTGGGAGAGCTTGTTTGTGATTTTGTTTAATGGTTTGTGGGAAGCCTTAAAGAGGGAAGGCTTGGGGATGGTGTTGTCCTCTGCGTGGTTACTGTGTAGAGATTTTTGTTATTATGGTGGATTCGGCTTTCTGGTGTCTGAATAAATGTTTTGGTTCTGTCTTCCATGTGGAGAGTCTGCTGTATTTCGCAATTCTGAATTGTGCTGGGATATTCATGGCCTCTGTTAGTACTGTGAATATTGCATTGGTGCTACAGAAGGTTGATGGCACTCTTGACCAAATAAGGAAGTTTGTAAGAATAAGTCTGAGGAATAAGATAATAAATTCAGTTTTAATATATTTAGTTGGAGATTTCTATGAGATATCTAGATGAAAATGTCTAGCAGCTCTTAATAATGTAAGGCTGGAGTTCAGGAGACAAGTGAAGGCTGAAGATATTAATTTGGGAAGGAGAAAGCATTGAGAGAGAAGAGAAGGGGGAGCATGGTAAAATGTTTCAGGATAAAGATGATATAGTAAACAAGATTGAGAAGAAATATCCATTCAGGTAGAAAAAGATAGGAGAAATATAGGCCGCAGTCAGCTCTTTTTCCCCCTCTCTATACTCTCTCCCATGGTCTTTTAATGCAAACTTATGATTTCAAGTTATGTTTTTAAGTAAATGACTTCAAAATCTATATTTCTAACCTGGTATCATGTTTACTAAAGTAAACACATACCTCTTACTTCTGCTACTGTGTCTCTTTATGTCTTCTTTCCTTTCAACTAAACATCGGTAAGTTCTTTCAATTGATTCTTCAGTAGCATGGTCTTCTCTTCCCTCATCATCCTATTCACCTTCCTTTGGACATACTCTAGTCCAGGAGTGGGGAACCTGCAGTCTCAAGGCTACATGTGGTCATCTAGGTCCTCAAAAGCAGCTCTTTGACTGAATCCAAACTTTACAGAACAAATCATCTTAATAAAAGGATTTGTTCTTTAAAACTTCACTCAGTCAAAAGTCATGTGGCCTCTAGGTCTCAGGTTCCCCACCCTTGCTCCAGTCTATCCACATCTTATGCTTCCTGCAAGATTATAAGAGAGATGAAGGTAGAAACTAATAATCATATTCATTTTTTTATCATCCAGAATTGAAACTTTAGCATAATGCCTTGCATACAGTGGATACTTAATTAATGCTTGTTGTACGAATGGGAGTATAATGAACTGCCAAGAGGGGGCTTGAGAATGAATACCAGTTGTACTATGGACTCATTAAATGAACTTGAACAACCGCTTTAAGTCTGTGTGACATGGTTAAAAAGTGATGTGATAGGAAAAGAATGATAAAATTAAAGTCAGAAGACAGAGACTTTGCCACTTACTAAGTGGGTTTTTTTCTGAACCTCAGTTTCTTTGTCTTTGAAATGGGGTGACAAAATCTGCTCCCTCACAAGAATTCTAAGAAAAAAGCAAAGCCTGTGTATAAGTAGGAGCTCACATAGACTAGAAGGGGTATAAGATTTGTGAAGGAAGAAACAGGTGTGGGCTTCCTCACAGAGGAGGAAGGACTAGAGTTAGACCTTAAATGATGTGTGTGAAAGCCATAAATACAAATTAATGGTAGTGTCATTGTAAAACTTCATCAATAAAATCTTCTTCCACTCAAGGAAAATTCTAGAAAAAATAATTCAGAAAAGAAACATTATGTTCAAGTACTTTCTTTTATGGGGAAAAAATTTCTCAAGATTTTTTTTTCCTCCTCGGAACTACCTTCCCTTCTCTAACTCTACAAACTAGGTCATTTTACTTGCAGACTAATTTATACCTAATACATTTTTATATTCTTCAACTGAAGGGCACTGAAAAAGATAAGTATCACATATATTTTAATGTTCTCAAAATGTCAAAGTTTTTTCCTACAAAGAAATCTACTTCTTTTTACCTTCCCCTCCTTCCTGACTTGGCTTCAAAATTTCCAAGTATTTTCTCTCTCTATTCCTATCTGACTTGCTGTGATACTAAGGAACAAAGATGTGAGTAAAGGAATCAGACAAAAAGGTGAGATAGAATAAATTGCTCATGGTCATGTTCAAGGAAGTAGAATGAGGTAATAGAAAATACACTGGATTGATTGTCAAGAAACTTGGATCTTTGTCCCAGATCTGCCATTAATACACGATGTGACCCTGGACAAATCACTCAACCTCTCTGAGACTCGTTTTCCTGATCTTTAAGATAAGGGGGTAGGTAAAAAGATTATCTTAAAAAGGAAAATAACTTATTTGTACAAAATATTAAAAATAGCTCTTTCTGTAGTGCCTAAGAATTGGAAATTAAAGGGATGACAATCATCGAGGGAATGGCTGAACAAGTTCTGGTTTATGATTGCAATGGAATATTATATACAAAGAAATTACAAACAGGATGATTTCAGAAAAACCTGGAATGACATATGTGAACTGATGCAAAGTGAAGTGAGCAGAACCAGGAGAGTATTGTACACAGTAACAACAAACAGTGTTGTATTATGATCAACTATGAATGACTTAGCTATTCTCAACAATAGAATGAATGATCCGAGACCAATGAACTCATGATGAAAATGCTATCAGCCCCCAGAGAAAGAACTGATATTGTCTGAATACAGATGGAAGCATTTTCCCTCCCTTCTTTCTTTTTTCTTTCTCTTTCTTTGCATTCTTCCCTCCCTCCTCCCTCCCTTTCCTCTCTCTCTCTCTCTATTTTCTTCTTGCATAAAATGACTAACATGGAAATGTTTTACATAATTGCACATTTATAACTTATATAAGATTGCCTATTCTCTCAAGGAAAGGGCAGTGGGGGGAGGGTGGGTCAGAATTTGGAACTCAAAACTTACAAAAAGAAAACAATGCATATTAAAAATTGTTTTTTCATGTAATTGGGGAAAATAAAATATTAAAAAAGAGTTGGACTTGATAATTTCTAAGGTCCCTTCTAAGATCTAACGCTGAATTTCTTTCTGAATATTTATTATGTTTATCTAATTGCACAAAGTAATGAATTCCAAATAGCTGGCCTCTGGAATTAATTACAGGGCTGAAATATATACATATACTTTGACCCCCAACTGTCCAACTATGCATGTGGTCACTGCCAGGCCAACATGGACAGTAGGTCTTCTTTTAGGGGCCCCCCAAGTAGACTTTATTTATAGGAGCCTAGAATATTTGCCATATTAGAGACTTAGGTGACCATTTGTCCAAACATTTGAAAGAAGTAACAAAGGTTCAAAGAATTAAAGGAATATTGCCTGTGCCTCAGGGCTGGTCAAAAGTAAAACCAGGGCTCAAACTCCAGAGCAAGGTGTTCCCCATAAAGAATTTCCTTCATCAGTGTAGTCAACTTCTCAACTTATAGTATTTGAGAGTTAGCATGGACACCAAGAAGTTGAGTGATTCACTAAATGTCCTACAGAAAGTGTGTGTCACAGGTGGGGCTTAAACTCAGGTCTCCCTGACAAGAAGTCCCACTCTCTATCCACTATGGCATAACCTTATTACAGTCATAAAGCAGTAATACATATGGTCCCAGTGCCAAAAAGAATGCCCATAGTTGGGGTCATGGCTCCTGAGACAATTGCCAGGTAACCTCTGGAGCCCAAAGATCACATGGTCTCCTCAGAGTTGCACAACAGTTGGCAATTACTTCGGTAAAAGAAATCTACACACTAGTGTTCTATATCGATGAAATTATAGATCTAGACCCCCAAAAATGATCAGCAGGTTGGACTATGGTTCTTAAAATTTCACATGTATTCAGTAGGCTTAATTTTACTTTTCTTAAAAGTTTTATTGATCATTGTTTTTACATTAGAAACATTCACAGAATGTTCTCATTCTGTGAGAGGTCTCTTGTAACAAACTAAAATGAGGAAGAAAAAGCAGTGCTCTCATCTGGAAGGTCTCTGTTCCACAGTCACCGATTACATGCCTAATGAACTTCAGTTGTCAATAAGTCTTTCTACAAAGGCGGGTCTTCGTCCCAAGAGAAACTAGACAAGAAACTAGAGACGGATCGTTATAGTCAAGGATGCTGAATGGTGGGGCAGAATGACCACTCTAGTTGTCTTCAAATTCCATTTCTGTCATTTGCTAGATATATAACTTTGAGAAAGTCATTTAACTTTTCTCAGTTTTCTCATCTGTAGTATACTCACGACAATATTTGCCTAATTTGTCTCACAGCATTGTTTCATGGTTTACATAAAATAGGTATAAAAGCTAAGGTAACTAATAATGTCTTCAATAACATGCACATGAATTCAATAAATAATATGCTTTCAAAGAAGGGTCAAAAATGGATGTCATGGGGAGTTGTTTCTAGAAATCAATAGGTTTCATGATAGTAATTCAATATCAGGTCATCACTATTAGAAATTACAGAAACGTTCGTAAGGAACCTATATTTATTGAACAATGAAGATGATGCAAAATAATGGTAAAACTGTATGACCCACCACCCATGGGTTGCAAAAACTTAGCACATATCTGATATATAGAAAGTCAAAATAAGGAGGCCAGAATTATGCATAAGAAATCTGATATCATTTATGAACCAACAGATCCATACTATATACATATATACACACACATACACACAAACATATATATTTAGCCTTGGTCGAGTTTTTGGTTAGTTTTTCTAAACTTTTCCTTTTTCTGTCCTTTGTTTCAAGAGTTGGCTCTCTGGGTTATGACAGAGAGGGATATATTTGGAAAAGAAGGGGATATAAGACACAAAAGATATTCTACAATTTTTTAAAATAACTTTAGAAAGAAAATGTGGCCACCAAAAGCATGGTACCCAGGGAAAACTTCATAAGCCTCTCTCTACTAGGGCCTGTCATGAAACTTCAGTCTCTTACCAGTGTCTGAATGTCCACCTTCTCAAGAATATTTGCTATTTCCATCAAATATCACCAAAGGGCAGCAATCTAACATGGGATAAAGCTCTTCCTTTAATATTCTCATTTACTTTAAAAGGAAAAAAATACTAACAATGGAATTTTCCACACCAAAACAGAATTTATATAAATGTTAGCTATAATAAAAATATAATAATTCAATATAGTTATATTAAATATTATAATATTATTATTAGGTTATATTTCTGGGCAGGAAAGAACTTCTCAGTGGCTGCCTACATTATTTGTACAGAAATGTCCATTTCATCTTTGAACAATGAAATATTTCAAGATTGCCCCTGCCTCAGGCACTTTTTAGCTCTGTTACCTTGGTCAGAGCACAAAACTACTTTGTGCCACAATTCCCTCATCTTTAAAATGAGAATAACGGCACTTGTACCACCTACCTTACACGGCTGTTGTGAAGCTCAAGTAAGAGTGCATATCCAAAGCATTTGGCAAACCTTAACACCTTACGTAAATATCAGATGATCAATTTTTATTTTTGAATTACGTCAAAGACATATGACTGTCAGTAGGTGCCTCCTACTACTATCCAGAATTGCAACCTCTCTAGCGGAATAGTTGGTCTTTGTGAGTTGCTAAATGTTATATCCTCGGAGTCAGTCAGTCAACATTTATTTATCACACTCCTTCTATGAGCTGGAGACTCGAAGACAAATCCAAACTAAAAAAACTCAATTTTTACTCTCAAGGAACTTAGAGTTCAATGATGAAGACACCATGCAAGCACCTACCTACAAACAAACTATATTCAGGGTAAATTAGGGAAAAACTCTGAGGGAAGGCAGTAGGATGAAGGAGGACCAGGAAAGATTTCTCACAGAAAGTAGGGTTTTAGTTGAGACTTAAAAGGAAGCCAGGGAAGTCAAGAGGCAGAGATAAGGAAGGAGAGAGATCCAAGAATTTCCACTGGGGATAGACAATGAAAATGTTTAGTTAGGAGACATAGTGGTTTGTGCAAGAAACACCAAGAAGGCTAGATAGTGAATTCAACTGGACTGATCTCTGGACAACAGACATCCGATCTATTGCAGGGCTGTTCCCGAAGACTTTTGTAGCTTGGTGAAAACTACTTGAATTTATACTCTGTTGGCATAACTTTTGAGAACCTAGGGTCACCTCCATGATCTATAATGAGGCACTGGAAGAAGGCAGTGGTAGATTATATAGAAATTAAATTCCTCCTGCTGAAGTGAAAATTTATTTCCTCTTATTTAAACAAATTACTCTGGGCTCTGTCACTGGTTAATCTGTTTTACATGCTGGCAAGTTAATCAAAATTGATAAATATATGAATTAATAAACAAGGCCACATTTTAATTTTCTGTTCCATAGCTGCAGATAAGAGTATTAATAACAATGAATACCAAAATCTCTGGTTCCATTTTAAATAGGTACCATTCTGCATGAACTGAAGTTCTTCCTTTAATATTCTCATTAACTGTTTGTGCACTGAAGCCCAGAACCAACATGTCGTTGCCAAATCCTAAAACAGGGATGGGGAACCTGCAGCCTCAAGGCCCATGTGTGCCTTTAGGTCCTCAAGTGTGACCCCTTGATTAAATCCAAACTTCACAGAACGAATCCCCATGAAGGATTCAGTCAAAGGCTTCACTTTGAGGGCCTAGAGGGCCACATGAGGCCTTGAGTTTGCAGGTTCCCCACCCCTGTAACTATTTACAAAGTATAACCTAATGATTTGTGCCTATTAACTGTTATTGTCATTTTTGTTTTCTTTTTATTCCTTTTGGGATTAAAGTATGTGTGTGTGTGTGTGTGTGTGTGTGTGCTCAGCATGTCTTTAAATCCCACTTAAGGATGTGTGGTGACTAAAACGAGTTGATGTATATAGAGCACCTTCTATGCATTATCTCCATCAAGCCTCACAAAAACCTAGTAAGGTAGGTACTACAGATTAAATTATTTTTCTTATTTTAGAGAAGTGAAATCCAGAGAGATTCAGCATCTTGCTAATGATCACACAGTTAAAAGTATGGGATTTGAATTTGGATCTTTCTAATGTCATCTAGTACTCCATCCATAGTTGGTTAGTGCTCCAACAATGAAGCCTCAGAAAGGAAAGCTGAGTGCTTCTTCATCAGACATCTTGCAGATGGACAGCTGGCAGTACCTGGGTGGGGCTCTGCATATCAGGTGTTCCAAGGCCTTCTCCGGGTTGAATGTCAAAAACATCCATTCTCCATTGAAAAGAATGCAAACCCACAGCACTCCATGGAAACCTTATGCTTTATATTAAAATGCTAAGCACAGTAGACCAAAGGGAAGGTTAATTTTGATTTTTGACTCCAACATCCTGCAGGCTGAAATCCTAACAAGGCTGGTTTATAGCATCATGGAGAGCAATTCTTGGTGACAGATTATTTTCAAGTACCGATTTATTTATATCTATTTTCAGGGTCGCTCATTAAGCAACTGAACATAAATCAGAGCCTCCTGTTGCCTACCACAGGAATTGTGCCTACTGGGACACTCTGGTTCTGCCAACTTTGCCTAGAGAGCCAAAGAAAAACAAATGACATCCAGCAATTTATGGTGAAACTTCAACTCATGGCAAAGCTCACCAAGCAAATATAAATAAATAAATACATAGAGAAATACAGAAACAAATAAAAATTTAAACCCTCCTATTTTCTTCTGTTAAAGGATATCATTTGTGCAGCCAAATGAAATACAGTGAGAAATAATAGACTCATTCATATGATCACCCCCCATGCCTGGAGGCCCTCTATCCTTCCTTCCATCTTTAGAGTCCTTCTTTTACTTTAAACTACAATTTAGGTAATACCTTCTGCAAAAATTCTTTCCTGACCCACAACTACCAGTCCCCTCCTTCCAAAGTATCATATATTTAAATATTTTGTATATAGATGTATTGATTTACTTTATGTTTATCCTGTCTATTTATATGTGTATTTCTTGTCTCCCCGATAGGAATGTAAGTTGTTCTGGAGTAGGGACTGTTTCCTTCTTTGTCCTGGTATCCATAGGTCTACCACAGTGCCCAGGAGGCAGTAGGTGCCTAATAAATGCCGGTTGATTGATTGACTTGGGGGAACTCCTAGCCCAGCCAAGGAAACTGAGGTCCAGAGAGACGGAATGACTGGTCCTGTGAAAAAACACGAATACTTTGGGGAAAGAACCAAAACTAGACCCAGGTCAGTTGTCTTTCATGACACTACGCCACTGCCTTGCTGACACTAGCTTTGGGATGCTCCTAAGTATAATCTTTAACCAAAAAAGCAAAAAAACTAAGGTTGATTTGTATTTACATGGGGGGGGGGGTGAAGAAAAAGGTAAAAAAAATAACTACATTATTCGTTCCCTTTGACCCAGAGATTCTATAGCCAAATTGTTGTTTGTCCTTCATTTTTTATCTATCTATCTATCTATCTATCTATCTAACTATCTATCTATCTATCTATCTATCTAACTATCTATCTATCTATCTTGGTGGAGCAGCTACGGGTTTAGTGTCCTCAAGCCCTGGCAGGGGAAAAAGTGGAGCCAATCAGGGAGGACTTAGGGCTGGAGAGGCGGGGCCTGGGCGGGGCCACCGGAGCAGAAGAGGCGGGGCCGGGGGCCTGGGTGCGGCCAAGGCCTAGGCCAAGGCCAAGGCGAGTGCGTCGCTGTCTTCAGCATCCTGGGCCAAGACTAGCCCTGCGGTCCGACAAAGGGGACCCCGGTGCCCCTGCCCGGGAAAGGGGACCAGGTGGCCCACTGAGACTGGGGTAGAGCGGCTCAGCCACCAGGTCCCCCGGGCCAGCCGAGGCCACCACAGCCGCTGTCGTCCCTTGTCCAGCCGCCATCAGGGCCTTCTTCTTGATTTTGCCAGACACCTTGCGGTTCCGGGTCTGAATACCAGCCTTGAGCATGGTCTGGGTCCGTTTCATGTCATCCAGCTTGTAGTGGAGAACGCAAGCATTACACGCGCTCCCCGCTGGCATTGCCACGCCACAGGGTTGTGGTTGTCGTCTGGCAGTTGGTACACTGGGTACCTGCCCGCTTGCTGACAATCAGGCGCTTTTTGGGTCAGATGGGTGGTCGGTTCTGCCTATCCTTGTTGTGGTATAGGCCACAGGCATTGCACAGGTAGTGCCCAGTGCCATCTCCACTCCACAGTGGGGTGGCAGTTGCTCCAGAGTTCATACACTCTCTAGCCTTACAGGGAGACAGGGGAAGTACCCCACGAAGCTTCGGGGAATAGGCACTGCTTTCACCTGATATTGAGAGGGGGCTTCCAGCGGGTGAGAAGAAGGTACCAGTAGTGAAGTCCGGAGAACTCGCTGCCACATAGTGGGAGGGCCCCACAGCTGCAGAGACACCCAAGGTGAGCAGGTCCGAGCTCAGTCTCTCTGTCTTCAAGGTCTCCAGGAAGCCCCTTGGACTGCCTTTCCCATCAGGGCCCTCAGGAACTAGGTGCTGGGAAGCCTCTCAAAGAGTAGGGGCCAGGGCTGAGGCTGGGTACAACCCGGCCGTACCATAGGCCAAACTTGCAGCTGCATACGGGGCTCCCCCAAGCTCTCCATCCATCCAGTTGAGAATTGGGTACACTTGGCACACTGATGAGTGTCTATAAGCATTGGCAGCTGTCCTCTGATGGTCATAAGACAGGATGGTGGCAGCATTGGTGGTATCAGGCCCCTCAGGCCCTGGGGAGAAGAGTCCTTGCTCTTCAGTAGCACTGACAGAAGCCGAGGAGGGCAGCAAGACAGGCTCAGCAAAAGGGGCCTGGGTGGGGAGGCTGCCCCTACATAGCCCATAAAATATCTGTAGAGAGGGACTCTCAAAAAATTTTGGAGTAGCAGAAGTAGAGAACAACAGAATGGAGGAGATTTCCAGACCAGGGTGACCTGAAAGACCCATAGGAAACGTCAGTTGCACCAGATGCAAAGCTCAGAGCGTGGAGCACAGCCCAGCCTTGGCTACTAGTGCACAGCTCATGAATAGCCCTCCAGGGCAGAATCTCCAGTCGAAGAATCCCTAGTCCCAGCAGCAGAGGGTCTGCAGATCCCTCAACCCACAGGTGCCAAAGGTCAGTGACGGGGTTTATTCAGCTGGCCAGGAAGGAAGAGGGGCCTTCACATCGGGCAGGCAACAGGAGTTCTCAAGGCAGCCCCTACAGCAGCCTGAGACCATAGCTGGATCATAAAAACCCCTGGGGGCACTGAAGAGTTGAGTCTTACCTCAGCCTTGCCTAGATGCCCTGAGGGAGTTGGTCTTTGTCACACACTGAATGGAGGCCCTTCCCCTGCAACTTGACTGAATCCCACCCCCACACCCCCCAGTGCTAGCTTGGCGGAACTGGAGGTCTGATAACTGGAGAGGAAACGCTGCTAAGATTCTGGGCACAAAAATCCTTCCCTGCGCCCAGACCAGCACACACTTGATTGTGCCACCTTGGAGGAACTGATATCTTACAGGTCCCCAGAGTATACCCTACTCTTGACAAAGGATCCAAAAGTCAAGTAACTGGTTGGGAAAATGCCCCCAAAATGGAAAAAAAAATAAGACTATAGAAGGTTACTTTCTTGGTGAACAGATATCTTCTTCCATCCTTTCAGATGAGGAAGAACAAAGCTTACCATCAAGGAAAGACATAAAAGTCAAGGCTTCTGTATCCCAACATCCAAAATAAATATTCAATGGGCTCAGGCTATGGAAGAGCTCAAAAAAGATTATGAAAATCAAGTTAGAGAGGTGGAGGAAAAACTGGGAAGAGAAATGAGAGAAATGCAAGAAAAGCATGAAAAGCAGGTCAACACCTTGCTAAAGGAGACCCAAAAAAATGCTGAAGAAAATAACACCTTGAAAAATAGGTTAACTCAATTGGCAAAGAGGTTCAAAAAGTCAATGAGGAGAAGAATGCTTTAAAAGCAGAAGTAGCCAAATGAAAAAGGAGGTTCAAAATCTCACTGAAGAAAATAGTTCTCTCAAAATTAGAATGGAACAGATGGAGGTCAATGACTTTCTGAGAAATCAAGAAATCACAAAACAAAACCAAAGAATGAAAAAATGGAAGAGAATGTGAAATATCTCAATGGAAAAACAACTGATCTGGAAAACAGATCCAGAAGAGACAATTTAAAAATTATGGGACTGCCTGAAAGCCATGATC
>CM053769.1:659020314-659116523 GCA_028658325.1 Potorous gilbertii | reverse complement strand
AGAAGAGAGGGCAGATTGGTGATAGGGGCAATTAGAATGTTTGGTGTTTTGGGGTGGGGAAGGGGAGAAATGGGGAGAAAATTTGGAACCCAAAATTTTGTGGAAATGAATGTTGAAAAGTTAAATAAATAAATTCAAAATAAAAAGGTGGGGACCAGGGTCTCTGACTCCCCCAGGCCAGGTAGGAAATCCATGGGGCCTCAGCAGAAACAGTGACAGTGGTACCTCCCTGAGCATGTGTTTAGGTGGATCCCCTCAGGGTCCAGGCTGTGACCAAGACAACACTGTCTCCCTCCCTCACACCCCCCTCCTCTGTCCTTCATTTTCAAAGAGGACCAATGACATCACTGGGTGATGTCTTGACTTAGTGAATTGGACTTAATATGCAGAGTTGAAAAAAGTCATCAGCTTCACTCTTTGTTCCAGAATCATTGATGATTTTGTCAAGACAAAAGTCAAGATGACTGGCACTGACTTGGGATACAGTGGATGACCTTGTGACTTGGGATATTTTCTTCAGTGAGCTTTTGAACCTCTTTTTCCATTTGGCTAATTCTGCTTATGCCAGGGAAATTGTCTTCTTTATACTCCTTTTGTACCTGTTAGGTTTGTGTTTTCCTAACCTCCTTGTCAGGTTTGTCTTTTGCAGAGTGCAAACCATCAACTTCCAGATGACAGCCCAGGCTATATACCAACCTCAATCTGAATAGAAGGTCTCCACTCCAGCCCACTGGACCTGGCACCACCCAGGTTCTAAAACCTTGAACAGGACCCATCAAGGCAGGGACAGCTCTATGCCCCTTGCCAGCAGGAAGAAGTTTCAGAAGCTGAGACCCTCACCCTTTACCCCAAAAGAATTTGGGTTCAATCTGTTTGAGGGGGAAATGATGGGGTTCAGACTCTGAGAGCCTCCTTGAGCTCCCCTTGAATCTTCCCACTTAATCCAGCCTTTCTTACTCAAATCTAATCTTCCCATTTGTTCTGGCAGTCTCAGGAAGCCCATGGGCTTTTCATTATCATTTCAGGTCTCTGTTGCACTCCCCACCCTTGATCCCATCAAAACCCCATTCCCATATTGCCCCTATCAAGCACTCTGGATTGCCCCACCTGCTTCCCATTCAAATCCTCCATCTCTTGATATCTCCTGATAGCCTCCAGCTGTTTCCAGCCTTTGACCCTCCTTGGATTCCCTGGTTGGACTTCTCCTCAACACCCTTCCTAAACCCCTCCTCCCATCACCCTGGACTACCAGACCAACTCCCACCCTCTCCACCTCGACCCCCCCAGCCCCAGATCCCTCCTATAGTCTTTTCTGTATTTAAGTTCCATCTTGCCTCCATGAAGACCCTCAGATGTAATCCAGCTCAGACTCTGTCTAGCTGGGATTCTGTTTGGCCTGTTTGTGAATACAAGTGTTACAAATGCTTAGACTCCTTGAGAGGCAACCCAATTAGGCGAATCTTTAATAAACTTTGTTTATTGGCTTTAAAAAAAATTATCTCGTTTATACTTTACTTGTTTACCTTAGTAGAATGTGAGCTTTCTGAGGGCAAGGGTGTGTGTGTGTGTGTGTGTGTGTGTGTGTGAGACTCTCATAGAAAGTGACTTGTTGCACACAACAGGCACTTAATAAATGCATTAGCTTACCTTGAGGATGTCCTAGAGTTCTTTCTTACTGGAAAATTATACTTTATAGTCTAATTTAAGGCTACCTGGATCTGAGAAGATAAAGTACCCAGTTGCATTCAGCCTAAAGCAATTAACCAATAATGGAAAGCCTGGCATCTCTCCAGTAGGCTGTTCATATGAAGAAAAAAAATACTGATTTGACTGTGATCTGGCTTGACTAGCCACTTCTAAAACGAGCTTCACAGAGGTGTTTCATGCTGGCACATGGGGCCTGTGCAAAACTCCCCATGGAATGAGTAAGTGCTAGTTTAGCCTGAACAGCCTTTTGATTTGGAAGCTAGCCTTCCAGATAAATGCTAAATTAACTATGTAATTGCTTGATTCTGAACCTAAACCTACTCCATAGTTGAAGTGAGTTTTTAATGCTAAAGGACTTGCCCACCCACACAAATCTGTGGTAGGTGGAGGTCAGAAACATTATCACAGTAAAATTGGTTGGAAAAAGGGCTGGAAATCCTGTTAGATTAACCTTTAGCTTTTGCAAAAACTTCTCTGCAGCTCACAATAAATGCCTGGTTATAGAATCAATTTAGTTGTGTTAATGGAGCTATTACCTTTTTCTTCTCATTCCTTACATATTAATGTATTACTAGAAAGGATAATTGGATAGTAAGTAATCCTTCACCAGTGGAGAGATTAAGTGGTAATTAGAGGAAAGGGAAAAAGATTAGGTTTAGAGAGGGAGCAGACTACTCATTTGGAAGAGAGGGTGTTATCTGGTCACCTACAGAGGATATGGGCAGCTGGGTGATGCAATTGTAGTGCCAGGTTGAGTTAAAATCCAGCCTTGGACACTAATTAGCTATCTAACCCTGGGCAAATCACTTAACCCTCTTTGCCTCAATTTCCTCATCTGTAAAATGTGCTGGAGAAGAAAATGGTAAATCAGTGCAGTATCTTTGCCAAAAAAGCTTCAAATAGGGTCACAAAGAGTAAGGTATGACTGCAATGACTCAAAAACAGGCTATGCCTAAGACATTTCTTTGGGAAGGTTGGGCCAACTGCTCTATTATTTCTATTTGTTTGGAAGGAGTTCAATTTCCAAGATCCATTCCCAAGATCTGAATCCTCTTGGATTTTTTTGTTTTCTTAAAGAAAAGAAACGATGGAATAGAGCTGTACTCTAGATCCGTTTTATTTCCAGCAGATTGGACTAAAGATGCAGACACATGGAATGTGTGTGACTTGAACTTGTTGCTTTCCCCAGCCACATGGATTAGTCCCAGAAGACTTGTCTTTAATTGCTGAGATCACAGAGAGCCTGCCGGGCCTTCCTCTCTCTCCTGGCCAACCACTCTGCTGCCATTTCAGTCGAAACACTCCATTTCTCCTCCCTCCAATTTAGGTGAGGCTAACAAAGAAACCTAGCAAAAGCCTCCAAACCTGGGAGGCAAACAGTTATCTCATTAAAGCAAAACACATTAACTTGCAGTCATCAGCCGACTGCCCGCTGCATTTGTGAATAAATTAAATTTGGCTTCAAAAGTATCCAGGCTGTCACTGTCTGACAAGCAATATAACTGAGCAAAGCCACCCACTACTGGAGCCCCAAAATTACTTGAGGAGGAGGATGAGGTATCATCTCCCTGCAACGGTGCATTGAGAGCAGAGACCCTTGGATGAGCTTGTCTCTTGTAAGAATACTTAATAAAGATAACAAAGAGTAGGAACTATGGCTCTCTAGCTTATATGTTCCCAGTTCCCAGGAACTAAACAATGACCCAGGTTTCAAAGATTTAGTAAATATCAATAGAGCCTAGGTGAGTTCAGTTGGCACCTGGAGCAGATTTCTCCTCTTGCTCATAATCTGCAGAGTTGCTCTCAGTATTCCTATTGACTTCAAAGAGCTTATCAAGATGACAAATTTGCCCATTTTCCGATAGAATGGAAAGCTTAGGACAAGTCCTGGGCAAAATAACTTCGGAGAGAATTGTTTTGTATCCTCCGCAGGTTATTTTATATATTACTACTCTCCACCTCCCCATCATCTCCCTCCCTACTCCCAAATTTGACAATGGCAGCCTTAATATCATATATTCATATAACACAGAATTTTGAATTGGGAGAAAATTTTGATTTTGTGAATTTGAAGCATCTCTCCCATTTCACAAATGATGATACTGAGCTCAGCCAAGGTCATACAGTTAAATCAGTTTGTCAGTCAACAAGTATCTATTGTAGGCTTAATATGGGTCAGACACTGTGTTAAGGACTGGAAATTTGAAGAAAGGCAAGTAAGTAGTGATTTAGTGGAAAAAGCCTTAGATTTGGTGTTAGAGAAATTGGATTAAAATTTTGGCTCTGTCATCACTTCCTTTGTGTCCTTGGACAAGTCATTTCACCTCTATAGGCCTTAGTTTCCTCATGAAGAGTGGTTAGATGGTCTCTAAGGCCTTTCCAGTTATATATCAACCATCCCATGATTCCCAGATCAGAGTTCTTTCTACCATACCAAAACAGCTCCAAATTTGTAATATAATGAAAAGCTCTTTAAGAGTCAGTACTATTTCCAACAAAGTAACTGAAATGAAGAATAAACAGAAGATACAAGATCTCTCACATTGTCAAATGGCAAGTGAGTGGCATGTAGACTCAATATGTCTATACCAAGCTCATCACCTACTCTCAAAACTGATTTCCTCTCCTGACTTCCTTATTTCTGTGAAAAGATACCTTTATTCTCTCAGTCACTCAGACTAAGAGCCTCAGGAGTTATCTCTAATAGTTCTTCCCCTTTCCAATCAGATACACTTGCTAATCTGGTTTAAAAAAAATTCCCCCCTTAATGTCTTTGCTTCTTTCCCTGCCTTTCCATTAGTAATGCTACCACCTTAACAGAGGCCCCTTTCCCCTCACTTGTAATTAATGCTATAGTCTCCTAATTGGTCTCCTAGCTTCAAGTTTTTCCCACTTCTAGTCCATCTGGTTTGCACCTACAACATTAGATTAACACTACTTTGAGCATTCTCTCTGTTTAATGGCAACCCACTGTCGGAGGATAAAGTCCAAACTCTTTAGTGCAGCCTTCAAAGATTCCCACATGTCCCCTTGATTTACTTTTCCAAACATTTCTTCAACTATTTACATGAATTCTGTACTCAAGCTCCATGATCTACCTTTGTCCCTTGAATATGTTACCCAAACTATTGCCTCTGTACTTTCATTTGCACGGTTCTTTACTGTGGAGAAGAATACCTTTCCTCCTCTTCAATATATCTCTAAATATTGCCTATCCTTCAAGGTCCATTTCCATCACAGTATACTCTCTTGCTCTCTCTCTCACTCTCTCTCTCCTTCTCTCTCTCTCTCTCTCTCCCCCCCCACTTCTATTCATAGCCTCTTCTCTCCCCTCTCTCCATTCCTCTTTCTTCTCTCTCCATCCCTCTTTCTCTTTCTCTCCACTCCTTTCTCCTTCCCCTCTCTCCTCTTGCTCTCTCTCCTTCCCCCTCTTGCTCTCTATCCTCCTTTCTCTCTTTTTTCCTTTCTCTCACCCATCACCCTCTCCTTCTCTCTCTGCCTTTCTCTCATTTCTCTATATCTGTATCTGTCCCTTTTCTCTCTTCAATCCTCCTTTAGCACTTAACTTCTCTTGTAGATTTCTACATCACTCTTGACTGTATTTGTTCACATTTGTGTCATTAATTTGCAACCAGAGAGATAATGTTATATAATTAAGTGTGCTGAACTTGGAGTCAGGATCTGTGTTTCAGTCCTGGCCCCAACATTTTCTAGTTGTTTGGTCTTAGACACATTATTTCAACTCTCTTAGCTTTGATTTTCTCATTTGTAATAGGAAGAATTATACAAACCTCACAGAGCTTTTGTCCAAAAACAAGCCTTGTAAACCCTGACCAAATTATAGAAATGGGGGCTAGTGTATCATTTCTTATATTGTTATTGGCTGTCTATGCTAAATTTCTCTTGATTTTCTCTCTCCAGTGAGACTGTGAACTCTGTGAAACCAAGGAGGTCAACATTTCATTGTAGTGCTTAACAGCTATTTGTCAAGTGAATTAGCTACCTCTAATTTGGATGCCCCACATTGTGTTAGTGTATCTTCATATATTACTTAGCTAAAGCATTGCAGAAAGACAATAAGTTTGGCCCATAATTGAGTAGGGGCAAGAAAATGAGTAAGATTGCATTTGGAAAATTGTGTAGTGCCTTGAGTATTTCCAAGATACTCCCTGAAGTAAGCCATCTTTAATACCAATATTTTCCTGGTGATATGACTATGAATTATAGAATATCATATTCTCTAAAGAATGCAAATTGGCAGTTAGGTGGCACAGGACATAGAGGGCTGGATTGGAATCAGCAAGACTTGAGTTCAAATCTGACCTCAGTTTCCTCAACTATAAAATGGGGGTAATAAGACCTTGTAGGGTTGTTGGGAGGATCAAATGAGATAATTGTAAAGTGCCTAACAGTGCCAGATAGAAAGTAAGCTCTATATAAGTACTGTTGTTGTTATGAATTGTGGGTGACCCTAAGGGCAATGGGAAGATACACTGTAGGCATAAGAAGGTTTCAACATTTTACCCAAAGTGGCATAATAAGTATCCTCAAATTGTATGACTAGAAAAGGAAGTAAGCTAAACATACATGAAGAATGAATTACTGGCAGAGGGACAGAATGTTAAAGCCCATAAGTCAAATATATAATGTGTTAAATAGATCCCCATTGAGGATTGATAGGGAGATAAGCATTTCACAAGAAAACAAAGCAGAGATGGTTTCTGACCTGCACCAATACAAAGAAAATTTGCATGAACGATAGAGCAAAGCAATGATACATATGGCACTTTCCAAAGTGTTTTGCTTACAACAATCCTATGAGACAAAGAGTGCAAATATACTTATTTGAAAGATGAAAAACTGAGTTTCAAAGAGATTATATTACTTGATCATGATGACTTTGTAATGTATTAGATCTTGAATTTAAACTAGTTCTTCCATCAAGCCCAGGGTTTTCCTCACCTTAACAAGGAGCTGTAGTAGCATCTCTGAATTATCAGGAAGTAAAAGAAGGAAGAAATTGTTCTAACTATTATTTTCAGTGTGCTGATATTAAATGAGCCAACATCTGGCAGTCTTCTGGCTTAAATAAAATGGTTTGTTTCAAATGAAGACATGATAGCAACTTTAAAAAAAGTATAATCAGGAGAAAGCTGATTTAATTGACCTTTTAAAACAGTTTTCTGGAGGAGGAATAAGCGAAAAACCAGGACTAGGGTCAATGTATTTGAGTAAGCAGAGTTTTAGAAGATATCATCTTATAGGTATTATTGTCCAATCCAAGCACTTTGGTATCATAAAGAAGTGATTTAGAGAAGATGGTAGAAGAGAAGATGATGGCAGAACCTAGCTGTTGCTAAGAAAAACTCAAAGTTGAGACAGAGTCAAGATGGCAGAGAAAAGACAGTGGATCTCCTGAGCTCTCCCCCAAACCCTGCTGAATACCTTTAAATAATGCCATAAAATAATTCCTGAAGCAGCAGAAGTCACAAAAGGATGGAGTTCAATAATTTTCCAGCCAAAGACCACTTAGAAGGTCAGTAGGAAAGGTCTGTTACCCCTGGGTGAAAGTGGAGCACAGACTCAGCCTAAGCAAACCAGGAGCAGGTCTTGGGAGCTACTGAAGCTGCAGTGGCAGTAGGTACTTCCAGACCTCTGAGCCCACACATTGTAAGGGGGTTTAACAACTGATTAGAAGGTGATTTCAGGGGTCTCTGCGGGTACTTGGGTCAGGACTCTGTTACTTTGCCCATACTCAGATCTAGGTTGCATTCCTGGGTGAGGAGGAACACTAGCATACTAGCATTGTGGTTTCAGTGGAGTGAAGATTCTCCTCAAGTTCTAGGGCAGAAATGAGTGCTTGTAGTTACTCACAGGCCAAACACACCTTTTCTTCAATCTACCACCTTGGAAGAACTGAAAACTTACAGGTCACTAGAAGCATCTCTGAAAACAGCTGTACAAAACCCTTAAAGCTTGGGGCTGTACCCCTTCTTCCTTGGAATCAGAACCCTACTTTAACAAAGAGTTAAAAGTCAAGAAATAGACTGGGAAAATGAGCATAAAACAGAAAAGATTCTGACTATAGAAAAATACTATGGTGACATGGAAGATCAAAATGCACTCAGAAGAAAATAACAAAGTCAAAACTCCTACTCCCAAAGGGTCAAATAAAAATATGTATTGAACTCAGGTCATGGAAAAGCTCAAAAAAGACTTTGAAAAGCAGATCAGAGAGGTAGAGGAAAAATTAAGAAGAGAAATGAAAGTGATATAATAAAATCATGAAAAACAAGTCAACAGCTTGATGGAGACCAAAAAACCCAAAACAAAACACTGAAGGACATAATACCTTAAAAAACCAGTCTAGGCCAAATGGTAAAAGAGGTCCAAAAAGTCAATGAGGAGATGAATGCCTTACAAAGCAGACTTGACCAAAGAGAAAACGAGGCACAAAAAGTCACTGAAGAAAAGAACTCCTTACAAAATAAAAATGGCCAAATGGAAAAGGAGATTAAAAAGCTCACTAAAGAAAGTAATTCATTAAAAATTAGAATCAATCAAATGGAAGCTAATGACTTTATGAGAAAGCCAGAAACAACAAAACAAAACCAAAAGAATAAAGAAACAGAAGACAATGTGAAATATCGCATTGCAAAAACAACTGACCTGGAGAGTTAACTTAAAAATTATTGAACTATCTGAAAGCCATGATCAAAAAAAGGTTAGACATAATCTTTCAAGATATTTCAAGGAAAACTACTCTGATATTCTAGAACCAGAAGGTAAATAGAAATTGAAAGAATCCCTTGATCACCTCCTGAAAGAGATTCCCAAATGAACATTCCCAGGAATATTATAGCCAAATTCTAGACCTCTGAAATCAAGGAGAAAATATTGCAAGTAGGCAGAAAGAAACAACTGAAGTATTGTGGAGCCACAATCAGGATAACAGAAGATTTATCAATTTCTACATTAAAGAATCAGAGAGTTTGGAATATGATATTCTGGAAGACAAAGGATTACAACCAAGAATTCTTACCTATCCAGCAAAATTGAGTATAATCCTTTAGGGGGAAAAATGGATAGGCAATGAAATAGAGGGCTTTTAAGCATTTTTGATGAAAAGATGAGAGTCAAAATTTTTCTTTCAAATATAAAAATGAAAAGAAGCATAAAAAGGTAAAAAGGAAAGGGAAATCATAAGGGACTTAAAAGTTTAAACTATTTACATTCCTATATGGGAAGATGATACTTCCAAATCATAAGAACTTTTTCATTATTAGGACAGTGAGAAGGAGTATGGGCAAAGGGCACAAGTGTGAGTTGAATATGAAGAGGTAATATCTAAAAAATAAAATTAAGGGGTGAGGAGGGAATGTACTGAGAGAAAGGGAAAGGGAAAGATAGAATATGCCTCACATAAAAGAAGCAAGATAAAGCTTTTATAGTGCAGGGGAAGAGGGGAGAAGGTAAATGGGAGTGAGTGAAACTTACTTTCATCAGAATTGGCTCAAAGAGGGAATAACATACACATTCAATAGGTATAGAAGTCTATCTTACCCTACAAAAAATTAGAAGGAGAGGGGGACAAGAGAAGAGAAGAGAAGAGATAGAACGGAGGGCAGATTGAGTGAAGGGGCAGTCAGAAGCAAAACATTTTGAGAAGCGGCAAGGTGAAAGGGGAGAGAGAATAGAATTAATGGGGTGTGTGGATAGGATGGAGGGAAATATAATAGCAATAGAAACTGTAAAAATGATTTTGAAGCCAGTTTCTCTGATAGAGGCCTTACTTCTCAAACATATAGAGAACTAAGTCACATTTACAAAAATAACAGCCATTCCCCAATTGATAAATAATCAAAAGATATGAATAGTTTTCAGATGAAATAATCAAAGCTATCTATAGTCACATGGAAGAATGCTTTAACTCACTAATGACTGGAAGAATGCAAATTTAAATGATTCTGAGGTGCCACTTCATGCCTGTTAGATTGACTAATAGGACAGAAAAGGAAAATGACAAATGTTGGAGAGGATGTGGGGGAAATGAGATATTAATACACTGTTGATGAAGTTGTGAACTAATTCAACCACTCTGTAAAGCAATTTGGAACTATGCCCAGAGGGCTAGAAAACCATGCATACCCTTTGACCTAGCAATGTAACTACTAGGTCTGTATCCCAAAAGTGTTAAAAAAACAAAAAGGAGATATATGTATAAAAATATTTATAGCAGCTTTTTATAATAGCAAAGAATTGGAAATTGAGGAGTTTCGTGTCAATTGGAAAATAGCTCAAAGAATTGTGGCATGTGATTATAATGGAATATATTATGCTATAAGAAATAATGAGCAGGATGCTCTCAGAAAAACCTAAAAAGATTTTCATAAGCTGATGCCAAGTGAAATGTACTGTGTGCAAATTAACAGAAATATTACAGGAGAATCAGCTGTGAATGACTTCGCTGTTCTCAGCAATACAATGATCCAAGACAACTCTGAGGACTTATGATACAAAATGCTATCCATCCCCTCAAAAAGAACTGATAGTGACTGAATACAAATTGAAGTATACCATTTTAATATGCATTTTTTGAGGGGTTTTTTGATCTATATTTTCTTCCACAACGTGACTCATATGGATATGTTTTGCATGACCTAACATATATAACCTACATCACATTGCTTACCTTCTCAAGGGGGTGGGGTAAGGGAAGACAGGAGAGAATTTGGAACTCAAAGTTTTTAAAACAGATGTTAAAAATTGTTTTTGCACATAACTTGGGGAAAATAAAATATAAAATAAAAAGAAATTAATCTCAAAAATAAAAGAAAAACCCAAAGTTTACATTTATATTTGTATAAGTAACCTCAAATCACAAATTCAATATCACCAAGCTGAAACGGTTTAATTATAATTCTACTCATTTGCATCCTCACTTCAAGCAGGCAGAGGTGTAACTAGGGTGAGGTTATCAGCACTTTCACCTAGGATACTAAAATACTAATAGTATTTGTAGTCCTTAAACAGGCAGACAACTCAGCTTACCACCTAATTAGCAATTAAAGGAGAAAGCTACAAGATAGCTTACTTCTCTTCCCCCAACTCTGCCCTCCCTACCCTATTGCTTTCTCTGCTGTAGCTTCAGGAATCCCTGGGTTCTCTATGCATGAAAGATGATGTCCTAGGGTCTTCATTCCCCCCTCTTCCAAGTGGTGAGCAGGGAATTTTCCTCTCGGGGACCTTGTGCCCTGAGGTAGATCTCTCACTGAAGTCTCTTTCCTCACTCCACTAAATTTATCTTTAAAAGTTGATTCTTCATGCTCTTTGCCTCAAGTATTAGAATTACTGATTATGATTCTTCCTGCAGGTTGTTCATTAGTAACTTGTTTTTCCACTTTAAAGCTGCCCTTGGCATTTGTTTATTTTAACATGATTTACCTGGATAAAAACTTTTTTTAATATATTAGGGGGAGGCACACACTGTGATTTGGCCCAGATTCATAAGCCTATAGGGATTGTCCTGTGGGTGAGGCTAGGATATTAGTAGAAGGAAGCACAAAATGCAGAAAAGTACATTCCACAAAACCTGTTTCTTCTAGAAATTTCCATCATTTTCCCACACAGCACATTTTCCCACTACCACAAATCAGGTGGTACTCCTATTTTCTCTAGATATGCTCCAGTATTACCTTCTTCAAAGATCTCTAGGATAAAAGTCCACTGGATTTTAATTATCAAGTTTTACTAGATGAGAAATTAAATTTTAACCCTTTTTCATTAATAGTTTAAAGATATGTTCCCTGGATGGTGTCTGTGAAAGTTGGCTGTCAGAACAGTCATTAAGGAGCTCACATGGATTCCACAGGAGTGACACTATTGACAGAAACCAGCTGAAAGGTCCCCCCTCTCCTCAAAACAAACACTTGATTTCAACTGACTACTGAAAAAAATAAAGCCAGCAACAGAGAAGAAAGTAAGTTTACTCCTTTCTCATTTCACGCTTTCTTCTTCAAGGGCATTTAATTTTAAAGTCGTTAATAATATGTTCATAGATGTACTTTATAAGTAACAAACTTTAACAAAGGTCACTGTCAAGGATAATAAGCAGTCTGTTTTTCACAGGTTTACCCCTTACCCCAAAGGACCATACAAGATGAATTGAAGATGAAAATAAGAAATGAACCTGTGGGCAGAGCTTGTGCCTTGGGCTCTAACCTACTGTCCTTAACTCTGGGAAGATGTCCCCAGAGTAGTGGCAAGGTTTTTTGATGCGGATGCCTTAACGTACACCTCAATGAAAGAACTGGCAGATAGAGATCTATCAAAATTCTGAGACGTCTCCCAATATTCTTTGAAGAAATACCTCCAGGAGCTCCTTGCTGACACAGGAAGGTCCCATGGCTCTCCACACTCCAGGGAAACCTTTGACATTAAAGTTGCAATCAAAATGCCTAAACTGACATAGTTTTGTGACTTTTCTGGCTTCAAACCTACAAATATTGACTGCCTTACAAGATCGTGAACTTCTTCACCTCTTGGAGTATTTAAAAATGCAGTATATGGTCCTCTGTGAGGGAAGCTATAGAGAAGACTCCTCGACCAGGTAGAAGGTTGGACCTCTAAAATTTCTTCTAATTCATAAGTTCTATGGAGAAACCCTGACAATGAGAAATGCAATTTCAAATGTGATTAAGGACTGTCTAGACCCAGGAGTGCTATGTGCTCTTACATTGTATTTTCACCCACATAACCTTCCAATGTGACCAAAAGAGCAGATAATTCACTTAATTTGTGGCACCTGGAGAAAGAGATAGTGCCTGCAGACAAGTTCTCCTTGAGAAACCAGAATCTTTGTTTTTTTTATGTTACTTTATTCCACAGCTTGCAAAGTGCAATTTTCTTTCAACAGTGTAATCAACTGATCCACTGAACAGTAAGATAAAACATCATTTTCTCATCGGTCCAGAAGCTCTCCAAGGTCTCCTTGACACATGAGGCTTGATATTTACCAATTCTGCCTTTGGGACAATTTTGTGATTATGTTACAGAAAGCGTTGTTATTTTCACTGTTGGATTGTTAGGAAAGTTATGCTTTCGCTCACTGAGACTTGCCATAGCCACTTCCATCATAAACCCTCAATGCTCTTCCCATTTTATGGTCCCCACACCCCAGGGCTTAATAATATATTTATTAAAGCTATGTTAGTATACAAAGGAGAAAACTCTCCAGTGGAGAGTTCAAGGCAGACTCTCAAGGAGGGAGAGGGAGAAAGAAAGGGAAAGTAAGAAGGAGATGGAAAAAATGAGAGAGAGGGAGAAAGAGAAAAAGAGGGAGAAGGAAAGGAGAGAGGAGAGAAGAGAGAGGAGGGAGTTGAAGTTTTTTGCACTTACATAAACTAACAGAAATTTTATTAGTCAATTTCTAACCTATAATCAGAAAATTAGACACATTAAAAACACTATTTTTTTTTCTCAGTTCCTCTTCAGGACACATTTATCTCATTTTCATTTTATAAATGAGGAAGAGACATAAATTGCTAAAGGGCAAGGCTGGAACTAGAGGTAGACATTGTAGACAGCTGCCTAGAAAATAATCCCAAGGGTGATAAAAAGTTATATTTTTTAATATTACTTTTGACCATGCACATCTTCCACTAAAGTTCAACTCTGATTCTGATCACGGTATAGAGATGATCCTAGGTTCTCAAAGGCTTTGATAATAGGAAATAAATACTGATAGATATTCTCAATCAGATTAGATCTACAGATAGACTGAGATTTTGTCTGATGATGCCTTATTGACTTACAAGAGTTTAATATCTAAGAAGTTGGCCACTATATAAACAAATTGCGGGATATATAGAAACTTATAGAGCAATGAAGTATTGTAATTTATATAGAGGGAGTAACCACACCAATCACATCTCAGGTCTTTTGTACTACTGGAAAGGCACTTCACTTTGATATCTAAAAATTCCACTTTCCATGTCAAGTACGTATGCATTTTGTCAAGTCAAGTCTTATAATGAAGGCTCAAGATAGTTAATAGACAGTAAAATAAATGCAGGGTACACATTTCTCAAAGACAAGGGAGTGACATTTCTAACCTTGCCTGAACTACACAAATTTCTTTTTTGACTCCTACATGATGGCATAAACCAAAGTCAATGGTATCACTCAGACCCAAACTCATGTACCAGACTCCAGGTTCAGCACTGATGTACATTATCACAGGATGCAAACAACTGAAATCATCTAGAACTCTGATTCGTATATTCAATACATAAAATTCATTAGACAATTTCCTAAACAATGACTGTGTCCTCTCTGAGTTCCATGGGTCTCTCTCCATAACTCCATGTTGAGGCTGAGTTTAATAGGAAATGAATGATTCTTGCCACCATCAATGACATGGAGAAAGACACATTACCCCTATCTTAAAGTACAATTCTCTCTTAAATGTATTTTAACTGGCTTTGGATTTTATTTCCCAAGCTATGCAGCAGGTGCTTATTGAGCAATATATATGAGGCATTTCAATCATAAGATAGCTGACTCAGAAAAAAATATATAGACCTTTTATTTCTTTATTTTCCTTGGTCTTCATCTTTATTCTTTCTCTGGATTCAACTGCCCCTGTCATTTTCCTTCCCCTTGAAATGCCAGTCATTGCTCTTTTGATCTACCATTTTTCCCATCCCTGAATGCAATTGGCCCAAATAAGTGACTTGAAGGAGAGTACTCTTCCCTTTGAATCATTAAACAGTAAATTGGCCAGGTAAAAGTGTAGGAGGACAGTTCTGAGTAAAGGGGCAAACCTCACATTTCAAAGACAAAGAATGGCTGGAGGGGACAAAATGGTACTGCTGATATCCCAGAGGATTTAGGACCTTGGAGGACCTGTGAGCTAAAGGAAACATCAGTTCTGTCAGAAAGAGGTGAAGTGAAGGAGAAAAATAAGGGTCAGAGCACTGCAGAGTAAAGGAAAGGATCCTGAATCATACTAAAGAAAAGTACATATAAGGGTCATATGCCTACTCTATGAGCAAGTTAATGTGGTCATATATAAAGGGGAAATGTCCTGCTTGCATTTATAATGCATCCTTTTCCATACAATACTCAAATGACTTTAGGAATATCATCTCATAAGCCCTCAAGACATCCCCAAGAGCTCATTAAGAACCATGGACAGCAATCACTTTTTTATAGGCTAAGGAAATGGGGAAAAAAAGAGAGGTATAGAAGTTGCATAAGGTTGTTGGCTCCATCCAATATCCTCTTAACTAGGTCGCCTTGCTCCTTAAGGCAATACTAAGTCCTACAAAATATCAGTGTCATCTTGTGCCTATACAAAAAATCACACCATCATCTCTATTACTGAACTATGATTAGTAGTCTCTTAGAAAATAGTTGGTTGATCTTGTTTAAAAAAAATCCCAAAAGGAAAAAGGTTTGTTGTTGTTGTTCAGTCATGTCTGCTTCTTCATGGCCCCATTTGGGGTTTTCCTGGCAAAGATATTAGGATAGTTTGGTATTTCCTTCTCCAGTTCATTTTACAAATGAGGAAACTAAGGCAAAATGGGTTAAGTGACTTGCCCAGGCTCACATAGATAATAAGCATCTGAGGCTAGATTTGAACTCATGAAAATGTCCATAGGAAAAATTTACTAAACATATAATGTGTATTCTAATATGAGCACTGTGCCTCATGCAGATGAGGAAACTGAGACTTGAGGAAGGACTTGAGGAAGATTATGCAGGTAGCAAATGACAGAGCCAGGCTTTGAACAAAAGTCTCCAAAAACTAGAGATTTGGTATACTATCTATTGTACCATAGTGACTCCATGAATCTAGAGAGAGATGCAAAGTTTAGACAAAGACATGACTCTTTGAACTCAGGAAGTGTATAATTCATCCTTAGATTTGTGATTTTGAGAACACTGTCATCTCCTATGGGCTAACTCAAAAAGTAATCAGAAAACTGACTGGTTGTCCTTAGTATCTGCTGTACATTTATACATTTCCAATTCTAGGTCAAAAATCAGATTTTTGTAGGATTTACAATCAGAAAAAAATATCATCTATCTAACTTTCTTACTTTATTCATGGAGAAGGAAACCACGCCCTAGAGATAGGACTCTACCAAGGTCATAACACAACAAGTAAAAAAGTGTAATTCAAGATCAGGTCTGCTAACTTTAAATCTCACACTTTTGTTCATCACACCACAGTAGCTTCAGCCAGACACACCTCATGAGCTAAAGCAGAACTTTAGCTAAAGTTTTCAGTAATTGAGCAGAGCTCAAAAGCAGAGCCATAACTAGGACAGGAGAATGAGGATCTTTTCCCCAGCACACTGATTTTAGAGGGTACTGACTATCGTTACAGACTCTCAGAAGTATAGGAAAAACAGAGCTAAGCAACTCTTCAATAAAAATAATTAGTTAAAAGAAGAAGGTATTGAATTGCCGGAAGGGGTGAAATACTTTTCTTCCCTTCTTTTCCAGTCGGTGAGCTTTAGCAGGTGTCCCAGAGTCTACATCTTCAAATGTCCCATTCCTAATCCCAAATAAAGATTCTTTCTCTTCACTTGCCCAAGTATAAAACTGTCTTGTTTTTGTTCTAGCTGTATTAACTTCCCCAACCTGCTTTGAAGAAGTCTTTCTAAACCAAGGTCCTATATGAAGTAAAAATCTACAAAATTAACCACAATACAAGCAGCCATCTCTGATCAAAACTCATTTCATAGAAGGCCTTGAAGAAGATTGCTAAGTATACCTATATCAGAAAGAGCTGTTGTTGTTTCTAGCAAAGTTTCATGTTAAGAAACAAGGGAAAATCTCTTTAAAGGATGAACCAAAGATAAAGAATCCATCCTTGATGAAGAAAAGGAAAAGTTGTTAATTATTGAAATTATCCATTTAATTAAATCTTATCAATCTATTCTTTCCTTACTCTGAAATGTTATAGCCCACTCCCCCATTGCTGGGTGGTGTTTTATGAGAGCCTATTAGTACCAATAAATTTCATATATTTGTCTTCTACAAATTAAAAGGATATTAGCTTTCTGTATTGATATATTTTGGGAATGCTGTTTTTGCCACCTAATCATTTTTTTTAAGGGAGCTAAGATGTAAGTATCTAATCCTCCTTAGTGCTAGTGCCTTCCTTTCTGGGATTACTTCCATTTACATTGTATATCTCTTACAGGAAGCTAGTTGTTTGCAAGTTGCCTCCCTCATTAAAATATGCAATATTTCCCTTCATGTTAACTATTCAAGGGAGTCTTGGTATCCCATCTATTTCATCTCAGTAGGCAGCTCTTAGAAAGTGCTCAGCATGAAGACATGTGTTTGACCTGCACGGTATTTCCTTTTCATATGGTAAATAGTTAAGTACTAGAACATGACAATAGCATAGGAACAGAAAAAATAAAGGGAGAACTAACATTTAAATTCCTAGCCATTTATTAACAAAGAGAATGAATTCCAAGGACATGCTTCATTGCAGCAACTTCATAAGCAGAAAGAGGAATCTAAGGCACAGAATTTTCTCCCTGTTCCATTTTAGTTCTAAGTGGGGCATCTATCATTCCTCTGACCTCTCAGGGAATGCAGGACTGCTTCCACCTTTCTCTGGATGATTACTCAACTCATGGCCCAGAAGACATGTGCAATTATTGCCCCAAAGTTCCCTACCCAACTACAGGTTCCCTACCCAACTATTTGATATCTTAGAAAATGACTTGCCCCTGAGCCTGACCTCAGCTCTTGTCTGGACATAAGAAGATGTCTGTGCCTAAGACAATGCAATTTATCTCCTTCTGAACTTCTGATGCCAGTGACCCAGCTCTACCTTCATGACAATGATCGAAAAACTTAACTTCCTTGGGATTCAGTTTCCTTGTTGAGTAACATGAGGAGGCTGGAAATAGGGACTCCAAGGCCCCTTTCAACTTGAACCTATAACCCTCTGAACTCAAATCCAAGTCTCTTGTCTTTGGGTCTAATGCTCTCTCCATTAGAGAGAACTGTTTCTCCAAATTCTACCTCCTGACTTCCTTCAAGTTTCATCTAAAATCCTACCTTCTGCAAGAAGTCATTCCCAGACTGCCTTAAAGCTATTACCTTCTTTTCAGGGATTATTTGCCATTGACACCATATATTTCTTATAGATACCTAGTTGTCCACATGTTGCTTCCCAAAGAGCAGAGGCTGGTTTTGCCTTTCTTTGTATAGTGTCTGGCACATGATAGGTCCTTAATGTATGCCTGTTGGTGGACCAAGATATGGGTGACCTGTGTAAACTATTGATGTTGCAGGATGAATACTTGTCTCTGCTTGCAAGAGTAAACTATTGTAGGACCAGAGGACCAAGGTAGATGGGGAGAATGGTACTTCCTTAGGAAGTCCCTTCTAGCTAGCAGAAAATCCATTTACTTCATGCCCAAAGGGACTATTCTAAGACTATGAAGAAGACAGAGATTTTCATAAAGGGAGAGGGGAAGATAAGTTCTTGAGACAAAAAAGTAAAGGCAGCCTTCAAGATAACGGGGGAAAAACCACGAAGAATGAAGTGACAATCTAGGTAAGAGAAGGAGAAGAGAGTAAAAAGTAATGGAAGAATGACAGATAATTGAGAAACGATAGTGATGCAATAGAGGCATTGACATCATTGAAGAGATGGGTGAGGGCAGCATCCATGGGATGAAATTAAGGCACAGAAATTAGTTGAAATATAAAGAGAACAGAGAGGCAATATGGGATAATGGAAAGAAAGCTACATAGGAGACAGAAAACCTAGATTATAGTGTCTCCTCCCCAATTTATTAATTTGGTGGTCTTGGAGTAAAACATTTAACCTCTCTGAGTCTCAGTTGCTTTTATCTGTAAGTTGATACTAATACCTTTTTTTTGGCTAGGTTAGGGGCCCAGATTTTCATCAATAAGGAAAATTGTTTGGTTTACAAATTCCCTCAATCAATACAGATCTGCAACTAGAATCTATAGATTTAAAAAATTAACTGGGGCACTAAAATATTAAGTGAATTGCTCATGGTCATGTGGTACTTTTTAGAGACTAACTCAAGACCAGTCTTCTTTATATTGTGCTCTGCTACCTGACAAAATGGGATTAATAATATCTGTAATTAATTTAATAATACTTATTGAATATGCAGCAGATAATAAATGCAACAGATAATAACTAATACTACTTGAATTCAGGGATTTATAACAAGCCTTCTCTGAATAGCACTTATAATTTCAAGATTTTTAATTCAAACACCCAAGAAGCTAAAGTCTGAAGTTTGAAAAGTGAGGATCAGAATAGAAAAAAATAATAAAAGAATCAAAATATAACCCACAATTATCAAGCAGAAATAAGATGTAAATGGGATCATTCATAGAAAAAAAAAACAAAGCAGAGTAAAATCAGGGACTTGCTAGAGCTCTCCCCTCAAATGCAATCAAATACCTCTAAAACATAACTCTAAAAAATTTCTGGAGCTGCAGAAACCACAGAATAATGGAGTGAAGCAAATCTCCAGTTCAAGACAGCCTGGAAGGTTGATGGGAAGCATCTATCACACTGGACTAGGAGCAGAGAGCAATCCAGCTGGCACAGATGGGACATAAGCAGGCCTCAGGGGGGACTGAATCACTGGCATCTGTAGCAGTTTCCAGACTTCACAACCCCAGAACATGGAGGGCAAATTGGAAGGTCAGTGAAAAACATCTGTTGGACCCACGTGAAAGTGTATAGTGGTGTGGCCCCAGCCTTAGCATGGTGGTGGAGGGGTCAGAAGAACCCATTGTAGTCATAGCAACAGCAAGGGCAGCAGCAGTGGCTGTTTTTGGAACTTTAGGCCCACAAATTTTGGGATATTGAATGGCTCACAGTACATTCCCCCCACCCTCACTGGAAGCAGAGAACTACCTTGACAAAGAGCTCAAAAGTCAAGTAATGGGCTGTGGAAATGAGCAAAAACAGGAAAAAAATCAGACTAGAGAATCTTAATTTTGTGACAAAGAAGATCAGAATATACACTTACAAGGAGACAACAAAGTCAAAACTCCTACATCTGAAGCCTCTAAGGAAAATGTGAATTGATCTCAGGCCATAGAAGAGCTCAAAAATGATTTTGAAAATCAAGTAAGAGAAGTAGAACAAAAATTGGGAAAAGAGATGAGAGTGATTCAAGAAAATCATGAAAAATGAGTCTGCTTGCTAAAGGGGAGCCAAAAAATCCTGAAGAAAATTATACTTTAAAAAATATATTAATCCAAATTGAAAAAGAGGTCCAAAAAACAATGAGGAGAAGAATGCCTTTAAAAAATCAAGATTGGCCAAAGGGAAAAGGAGATCCAAAAGCCCACTGGAGAAAATAATTCCTTCAAAATTAGAATGGAGTAGAAGTTAACGACTTTACGAAAAATCAAGAAATTATAAAACAGAACCAAAAGAGTGGAAAAAATAGTAGACAATGCAAAATATCTCATTGGAAAAGCCACTGACTTGGAAAACAGATCCAGGAAAGACAATTTAAAAATTATTGGTCTAGCTGAAAGACATAATAAAAAAAAATGCCTAGACATCATCTTTCAAGACAATATCAAGGAAAATTGCCCTGCTATTTCAGAACCAGAGGATAAAATAGATATTGAAAGAATTCACAATCACCTCCTGAAAGAGATCCAAAAAGGAAAACTCCTAGGAATATTATAGCCAAATTCCAGAGTTCTCAGATTGAGAAGAAAATATTACAAGCAACAAGAAAGAAACATTCAAGTGTTGTGGAAACACAATCAGGATAACACAAGATCTAGCAGCTTCTACATTAAGGGATCAAAGGGCGTGGAATATGATATTCCAGAAGTCAAAGGAGTTAGGATTAAAACCAAGAATCATCTACCCCAACATTGAGTATAATAGTTCCAGGGTAAAAATTAACATTCAATGAAATAAAGGACTTGCAAGCATTCTTGGTGAAAAGACAACAATTGAATAGAAAATTTGGCTTTCAAATACATGAATGAAGAGAAGCATGAAAAGGTAAACAGGAAAAAAAATCACAAGAGACTTACTGAAGCTGAACTGTTTACATTCCCAAATGGAAAGATAATATTTTTAACTTTTGAGACTTTTATCAGTATTAGGGTAGTTGGAGGAATACACACACACACGTGCGCACACACACACATGCGCGTGCACACACACAGAGAGAGAGAACAGGATGAGTTGAATTTGAGGGGATGATATCTAAAAAAATAAAATTAAGTGATGAGAAAGGAATATATTGGGAGGAGAAACAGAATGGGGGTAAATTATCTCTCACATAAGAGATTCAAGAAAAAGCTTTTTCAAGGGAGGATAAGACAAGGGAGGTGAGAGAGACAGAGTGAACCTTACTCTCATCAGATCTGGCTTAAGGAGGGAATAACATTTACTATCAATTTGGTATGAAAATGTATCTTACACTACAGGAAAATAGGGGGGAAGGAGATAAATGGGAGATTCAGAGGGATGATAGAAGGGAGGGCAAATGGGAGGAGGGGTAATTAGCAGTAAACATTTTGGAGGAGGGACAGGGTCAAAAGGGAGAAAAGGATAAATGGGGGGCATGATTGAATAAAGAGAAATATAGTTAGTATTTCACAACATGACTGTTATAGAAGTGTTTTGTGTGACTACACATATATAACCTATGCTGAATTGCTTGCCTTCTTAATGGGGATGGGTGGGGAGGGAGTATGGGAGAGTTGTTGGAACTCAAAGTTTTAAAAATGAATGGTAAAAATGGTTTTTTATGTGCAACTGGGAAATAAGACATATAGGCAATGGGGTATACAAATCTATTTTGTCCTATAAGAAAATAGAGGGGAAGGGGATAAAAGAAGGTAGGGGTGTGATAGAAGGGAAGGTAGATTGGGGGAAAGGGTAGTCAGAATGCATACGATCTTGGGGTGGGTAGAGGGGAGAAATGGGGATAAAATTTGGAACTCAAAATCTTGTGGAAGTGAATGTTGAAAACCAAAGCTAAATAAAATAATAAAAAAGCAAGAAATAACTAAAATCTAGTTTTGGGTCTTTAGAGGGATAGGGAAAGCATTGAGACAATTAATGAATATACTTTTATTAAGCACTATGAGCTAGGTGCTGAAAAAGCAAAAATGGAATAGTTTCTGCTATCATAGGACTAACATGTTATTAGAAGAGGGAATATATGAACATATTGAAAATAACATGACTGGGGAAAATACAAACATTTAATGTCATTTAATTTGATCAGAAATTTTAGCTAACAGAAAGGAATAGGGAAATGAGAAGAGAGAAGGTGGAATGAGAGGGAAGAGGTTAAACAAATTGTTCAGAACAGAGACTTGATTCATTTCAAATACTGGCATCCTAGCCACCACACTTATATTCGCCCAAGCACTGTACTGGTGGGTGAGGTTAAAGGATGAAGAATGAGCTGACATGAAAAAGTAAAATGTACAAGAAAGTCAGGAGAAAAGCCCTTCAAGAAATTCCATTTATTTTAGGAACTATATAGTTAAATGGGAAAGTGCCACAATTGATCCTCAGAAGTATTGTGTTGTACAAACATGTACAGTATATGTGATACTTTTCCTGTGCATTTTTAATTTTCTTTGAAAAAAATTTACATTTCTTGAGAGTATCTGTTCCCACAACATATTTCACCATGAAAGACACCATCTTTTGTTTAGACATTCCTCAAGAGCTTAGCTTGAACTATATTAAGAAAATGTGTTCTGGGAGATCAATTGATTTTTGGATTAGTGACCTGAGAGAATAAAAAATGGAATACCACTGAGGACTCTCAATCTACAGGCAGGGACAGATGTTCAGCAGGAATGGTCTAGGAAGAAAAATGGAAAAGCTTCAGGTAAAGCCACTTTCACTTTTATGTTACATTTATAGCATAGTTCTCTACACATAATAGGCATTTAATGAATATTTGTTGAATGAATAGATGAATGGATGGATGGATGGATGGATGGATGGATGGATGAGTAAATGAATTATCTATAATTATTTTCCAACCCTGCCTCTCTTCCAATCAGGGTACTCCAGAAGTTTGTCCTTCTATTGTCTCCCTCTCTCACTGCTCTTCAGTCTCTCCTTATCTACTGACTGCTTCCTTGTTGCATATAAACCCATGCCTCTTTAGCCCCTCCTTAAAAACCCTCCTTTTGTCATATCTGCTAGCTATCATTCTATTTCACTTCTCACTTTGATGGATAAACTTGAGAGACCTTTCTGTACTCCAGGCTGTCACTTCCCCATCATTCAATTCTAAACCATCTGCAGTTTGGCTTCTGACATCATTTCAATTGAAACTCTCTGGAGGGTTTGCCCTCTCCAAAGTTATCAATAATTTCTTCACTGTCTAATCTTTTCTCATTCATCATTTTCCCAATCCCTTTGCAGTTTTTGACAATGTCAATCACCTTTTTTAGATCCTCTCTCCTCTCCAGGTTTTCACAACACTATTCTCTCCTAGTTCTTCTACGTTTCTCATGACTAATTCTCAGTCTCCTTGGCTGGATGCTCATCCAGGTTATGCCCACTAACTGTCCTGTTGTTATTGGTGTTGCAGCTGTTGCTGCTGTTGTGCTTGTGTCATTTCAGTCATGCCTGACTCTTTGTGACCACATATCAGGTTTTCTTCACAAAGATATTGGAATGGTTTGACATTTCTTTCTCCAGCTCATTTTGCAGATGGGGAAACTGAGGCAAGCAGGATTAAGTGATTTGCCCAGGGTCACACAGCCAGTAAATGTCTGAGGCTGGATTTGAATTCAGGAAGATGAGTCATCCTGATTTCAGGTACGGCACTATCCACTGTGCCATCTACATGCCTCAAATGCCCTATAAACATCTTAAATTCTACATGTCCAAAACTGAATTCAGTGTTTCTCCTTTCCTTAAACCCTTTCCCTTTCTGAGCTTCCCCACTGCTCTTGAGAACAGCACCAGTCTCTAAGTCATACAGGTTCACAACCTTGGTGTTATCCCTGACTCTTTACTCACACTCATACCACATGTTCAATCTGTTACCAAGACTTACTGTTTCTGTCTTTACACCATTCCTATACATGTCCTCTTCTCTCTACTAACACAACTACCATCCCAGTACAGGCCCTCATCACTATTACAAAGTCTTTTGCTTGGTCTCTTTGCTTCAAGTTTCTGTGACTCCATTTCATCCTAATCAGCTGCCAAAGTGATTTTCCCAAGTTGCAGATCTCACCCTAATTCAATAAACTCCAGTAAGGCTGTTAGGAGGTACAGTGGATGGAGTGCCAGGCCTGAAGTCAGAAAGTCATCTTCCTGAGTTCAAATCTGGCCTCAGGCATTTACTAGCCATGTGACCCTGGGCAAATCACTCAACCCTGTTTGCTCAGTTTCCTCATTTGTCAAATGAGCTGGAGAAGAAAATGATAAACCATTCCAGTATCTTTTCCATGAAAACCCCAAATGGACTCATGGAGAATCAGACACAATGGAAACAACTATGGCTCATTATTCCTTCCAGGACTTTTATAGTTCTTTAAAACTTGGCCCTCTTCTACTTTCATCTTCCTACACTTTAATCCCCTGTACCCACTCTACAATCTAGCAACACTGGCCTTCTTGTTATCTCTGAAATAAGACATTCCATCTCTCAATGCTGACTTCCCCTAGCTATCCCCGTGTCTGGAATGGTCTACTTCCTTACATCTACCCGCTGGTGTCCAGGGCTTCCTTCAAGACTGAGCTCAAATTCTACCTTCTCCACACCTTTCTCATTCCCTTCATGACCCTCATCCCACCAGTGCCTTCTCTCACAGCATCGTCTATTTACACTGTGCTATGTATCTTATATGTACATTTTTTCATATTGTCTCTCCCATTAGAAGGTGAGCTTCTTGAGGGAAGGATGTGTTTTTGCCCTTTTCTTTTTCATTCCCATAGCTGGCACATAGCATTTTAAAAGTGCTTGTTGACTGACTGTTCAGATGCTAAATACTTCCATCATGTTCAAAAACACAATTTTGGCTTTCTTTAGTAAATAATAAAGAAAAGATTGGTAAATTTCAATGGATACCTTACTTTACACCATCCAAAATGATAAAGAATCAAAGTGCCAAGATGTTGAACCCAATTCTGAAGTGTGGTTTCCTATATGAACATCCCCCCTGTCTTCACACAGCTCTTGGGCTTCAAGCTCATTCTCACAGACATAAATAGATGATTCTTCTCATAATGAGCTAAAACAGCTTTAGAATGAGAACTGTCACATCTCAGTATGAGATTTCTTTACAACTCCTCAGGAAATGCCAAGATATTGCCTGGCTCACCCACACCTGGAATCGAGCATCTGGAAAGTGGAAAGAATGTGAGGAGATTTTATTAGTCTTCCCCATTTTGCCTTCTAAAAGGCTCTTTAGCATCCCAGCATTGAGTAGATAGAGTCCAAAGTGTTTTCACACAGACTAGCTTTTCCTCATGAGATCCTGAATATACTGCAAATGTTGCCAGATTCATTGACTAAATTATGTAATTTTTTTCTAATGTATTGCTATCTTTAGTTTTTATATATTTACTTTTTGCGATCTATCTCTCTTCCCTTCCTTTCTAAGAAATTATCCTTCATAACATAGAAGAAAAAAAATCCAGTTCCTTAAAACTAGGCAACATGTCAACCAAGTTTCACATTATATAGAGTGCTCCACTTTCATTTGTATTATACCTTTGCAATGAAGGAAGGAAGATATATTCTGGTATGAAAGTAGATTTTTTTAATACATTTTAGGTCACAAGACTTCATCTATTATTATTTAATGAGCAGTTCCATCATTCCACAGAAAGAGCACTGGGCCTGGACTCAGAAGACTCATCTTCACGAGTTCAAATTTGACCTCAGATACTTACTAGCTGTGTGATCTCGGGCAACTCACTTAATTTTGCTTGCTTCAGTTTCCTCCTCATAAAATGACCAGGAGAATGAGATGCCAAAGTACTCTTTGCCAAGAAAATCCCAAAGAGGGCCACAAAGAGTCAAACATGACTGACTGAACAACAAAAATTATAATCAAAACTGACTTATAGTCAACATTTTGAAATTAAATTAATGTTCTTGGTTATGAATATGCAATCTCATCAGAGTTGTCCCTAAATGTCTTCAGTAGAAGTTGACCTTTGCCTTTGTAGCCAGAGTATTTAATACAGCAACATAGTGGTCACTTAACAAGTGCTTATGGAATCAAATTGAATTGATGATTTGTGAAATATCAGGTTTGACTTAGTGCTTAGCTATTTGATAATTTTAATAGAAATGTTTAGAACTAGATTCTCTAGGCAAAATTGGGTAAAAGTTAATTTTCTATTATCAAGCTTGTGGAGGGAATTGATATAGCCATTCCTGTATTGATCTCCCCACCTGACCCCCTTTTGGGAATGACAATCTGTAGAGTTCTGATCACTATGCCTTTGCTCTCTGTGCTTAGGTTTGAACAGATGAAAGACTGATTCAATTTTCCAGCACACAGCAGAATTTGGGCCTGAGGGGAGCCAGAAGAAAATGATGCTATTGTACTCCCTTATTATTCTATGTACTTTACAATGAAACTCAGTTTCCAATACAGCTTAGTGATTCTAAAAATATGTTTGGCTTTAAACCTAATTGTAATCCAGAAAACATCACCAGCTGAGCAGCTCCTGGGGCAACAATATGGCCATAGGAAAGCTACCGAGTCATGGGAAGGACTGTTGTTCCCTTAGTTTTCCTGATATGATGCAATCTTTCCATGACCTAAATGACAATATCTCTAAATTAACTCAGGTTCTCTCTAAATAAAGTCTATTTCCTACTATCATGGGAATGTGGACAGGGCCATAAGGAAATGAGTCTGATCCTTTGAATCAGAACTTATATATCCCAATGAGGCCTGAGAACTTACCTACAAGTCACCTTGGGAAGGTACACTTACTCCAATGTATGTGTGTTCATTCTTCATTGACAAAGAAGACCATGCCATCAGAGAAATGATGACATGACGTGCACTTGACCTTGTTTTGAGTGAGGGAGGGCTGTGCGGATCACCAGCCTCACTTCTCCTCCAGAGAAATCTGAATCCGGTGACCAGATATTCATCAGGATGACTGAAGATGACCCAGCATGAGGCAATTGGGGTTAAGTGACTTGCCCCAGGACACACAGCTAGTGAGTATCAAGTGTCTGAGGTGAGATTTGAACTCAGGTCCTCCTGACTCCTGCATTGGTGCTCTATCCACTGCACTACCCACTGCCCCTAATGAATATGCCTTTGAAGTCTTTCCTGTGGCATTGTCTTAAAATCCTCAGTGGTGAAAAATCTACCTCCTTCAAGGATGAGTTTGATTTTTAAAAAACTAAAGTGGTTTGGAGCTAAGTCTGAAAACGAAGCAAAGAAATAGGTGTTTGATTCAAAATGTGACTAGAGATGTGACTAGAAAGTCGTTTTTAAGCTAGGATAAGGGCCTCTTGAGCATACGAGAGATTTTAGTATTGAGAGAGGATTGAGATCGTAAGCCTGAAGGGACTGAGGAGAGTAGGGAATCTTAGCACCGAGATGGGAATAAGGAGATCTCAGGCTCCATATGAGAGGACAGGTTTCTGATGGAAAACATATCAAGAAAGACAATAGATAGGTGACAGAGTGGATAGAGCACCAGGCCTGGAGTCAGAAAGTCCTAGTTCAAATTCAGTCTCAGTTGTGACCCTGGACAAGTAACCTTACCCTGTTTGCCTTGGTTTCCTCATTTGTAAAAGGGAGTGGCAAACCAAGATCTTTGCCAAGAAAACTGTGTCACAAAGAGTCCGACACAACTGAACAATAAAAGCTACCACCCTTTTCTTTAGCCTGAAGGGACTGGAGAGAGTAGGAAATCTTAGCATTAGGACAGGAAGAAGGGGATCTCAGATTCTGGGTAAAAAGAAATGTTTTTTATGGGAAAAATATAAAGCAAGGCAATACATAAACAATATACCACAATGGCCATCCCTAACTATTTAGAAGGAACTTTAATGTTAAGAATTGTCCATCTCAGCAAAGGAATTTGATATTTATAGGAAGGGTAGGGCTATGTGCGAATAGGGGCAGTCAGGTGGCACAGTGGATAGAACTCTGGGCTTACAGTCAGGATGAATCATCTCTGAGGTCAAACCTGGGCTGTGTGACCCTGGAAATGTCACCTAATCCTGTTTGCGTCAATTTCCTCATCTGTAAAATAAGCTGGAGATGGATATGGCAAACCACACCAGTTTTTTTGCCAAGAAAACCCCAAATGGGGACATGACTGAAATGATTAAAACAGCTAAACAACTACAAAAATGTGTGGATAGGCCATCAGCAGAGGAAGGAATGAGATGAGTCCATCTACTTGGGAACAGCATGCAATATTACATATGAACTTGCTATGACAAAACTGTTGAGTTAACAGTTAAATAATGACCCTCTTCCTCAGTGGTCCACAAATGGAGTGGCAAATAAAGAGTACTGAATGCTTACATCATGAATGTCTGTATTGCTCTGTCATGGCTAAAGAAATAGGGAATAGGAGAAGGCTAACACCACATCATTGCAAAATCAGTAGTCCTATATCTGCATGTGTGGGGGGAAAATATTTTGGTTTTAGGAATATTGACTTGATTACTCAAGAAAAGTGAAGGGGAAACACCTAGAGGCATTAGAGGAACCCATGAGAAACTGGAGACTAAATGGGTGATTTAGAGGAAAGTCAAAAAGTAAGAATATGATTTACAAAAGGCCTGGGTCCAAATTTCTTATGTGCAAAGAATGTGCTATTAAATAATATACAAGTAGGCATTCAGGCTTTGTAGGGAAAAGTGATATGCTCAAAAGAAAAATATAGTCCCAATTTAGGGACCTGTCAAATTGGCAGAAAGTCCTTGATCCACCAATTTCTTCTGACAGTGACTGTGAGAACTAACCCAGTCTATATTCACCTAGAGCTTACAATTCTGGGACACAAGATATACAGTTATGTATATAGATATGTAAAATTAAAATTTCTTCAACTTAGAAAAATAATATCTAAGGTAAACTGGCCTTGTAGGGCCTTCCTAATGAAAAGTATCTTGTTATTAGGTGCTTGAAGATTGACATGGATTAAATTTTACATGGATATGAATCTGCTCATTTAAGGTCTTTGAACTGCACGTATAAACAGTTAATTTATCTTGGATATAGTACTCTATCTTTTGAGCTGCTGATAAAAATAAGATAAGAAATGGGAATTGGAAAATTTGTGAGTCATCTGAATTTAGTAACTTAAGGGAGTCAGATTTTGGATTATATATAGATTCAGGTGGTTCATCTACTCTTGTTTGACCAGAATGGGGTGATAAATTTCAGTATTCAGAAGGTATTGTGGTAAAAATGTTATGATTTTAGTACTGACATTTGCATTTTGGGTAATTAATTGCAGTCACTTCACAGATATAATTTGATTCAATATGGATCTGTCAAATTGTAATGGATGAAAAATGAATTGATTTGGTTTGGTACTTGGTAACTATCAATGGAATGTATGATAGATTGTCATTGATAAGGAAAGGATGTTCTCTAAGCAAAGGTGGCATACATTTGATTTGATGCTATATTGTGTGGTGAATTTCTGTATGCATTCAACTGCTTATTTAACTAGGAAACTTAGATATTAGTTTAGACAGTTGCATCCAGCATGCAATAGATTTTATTGAGGAAATGAACTGAGGATCCCTGAACTGCACTTGGATCTGGGAGGTGGCAGAAAATGGCACCTTATCTACTTGTGGATTCATAATTCATCATGCTAGATGGGGACTGATGCATGGATTTCAGATAATTTGTGTAGACAAACTATTTTTAGGATCCAAGGGGAGAATTTAATAGGATATGCTTGGAACAGACTGGGTTGTGCATAAGGCTAGACTAGAAACAACCTTCTAGGCACAGAGCAATATGGGGGAAATAGTGAAGAAAGGATTATTGGACTTGGCAATTGAACAGATATTGTAAATTATGACTAGGGAATAATTTCAAGTAATAAAATGAAATTATTCAGTCACATATATAAGTATAAAGTATATTTATACTTATATAAATGCTACATAATACAGAATGAAGGACCTCTCCCATAGGGAATGAGATAATTCTGTGTAACTAAATAAAAATTCTAGATCTCACCCAAAGAGGAGGTTCCTTTAAGTCTCTAATGTAGCAAGCTGGGGATAGGGACATGATGGAGACTTCCAGCTCCTCTCTGTCAGTTTCTTCTTCAAGTTTTATTTTTACTTCATCAACCTGAAACAGGGTTGGCATCCTCTATTTTCTTTCTCAAAGCTAGAAGTCAGAAGCACCCAAATGGACACTAGAGCCTAAAGAAACTGAAGAGATTGAAAAAGTTCAAGAAAGTCTGAAAACTTGAAAAATTCCAGAATTCAAAAAGTGAGTCTCTGTTCTCTGCCACTCTCATCACTTCCACCATGCCCTTCACAAAGGTATAGAGCATTGATCTCCACCAACAAGGAGAAAGTCCCACACCAGTGGTCTTTGGGATTCTGGTTGCACAAAAAATACAAGATATTTTCAGAGGGGGAGGAGAGAATGTACTAGTAACAGTGGGAGTTTAGGAAAGTCCTTGTATAGGAGATGGAGCTTGAAATAAGCTTTGGAGGAAAAGGAAGATTTTAAGAGGCAGAGATGAAAAGAGAGAGAACCTGTCAGGCACATGTGTAATAATGTGCAAGGGCACAAAGACGGGAGGAGGAATGTTGTATGTGGCAAGAATGTCAATCTGATTGGTCTTTGAAACATGTGATGGAGAATATTATGTAAAAGCCTCAGAAAGGTAGGGTGGAGCCAGACGGTGAAGGGTTTTAAATACCAAAGAGAGGGTTCAAAGGAGTTAACTACAAGAGTAAGGGGGAGCCATGGCAGTTTATTAAGTAGGGTAGTGATATGGACAGAGCTGTGTTTTAGGAATATCATGTGTAAGGGATGGATTGGAAAGAAGAGAGATAAGACAGCACACTGGAAATCTGTCATTATGATGGATAGATCAAAGTATCAGACCCTTGCTATATAACTGGCACTCGGGACAGGAAATTGGGGTCATGGTCATTGGATGAGGGGTGTTGGTGGTAAAGAGATCTCTGCAAATAACAGTATATCACTCTGTGAAAGGCAAGAGAACAAGAAGTGCTTTATCTGCTCCAGTGAGGGTCAAATCCTTCCTGAGAGGCTTCCTAGTGTTAACAATGGTGGGAGGTGTAAACGTGAGTGGGGAGGATATGTTCTGGGATACAGCACTTGGACCATAAGTTGATGAAGGCTGTAAGAACAGTGTAACACCCAACCCTAACAGTTTCCTTTTCTTCTCTTTATTCCACAAAAGATCAGGAAATGATACCTCCCACCCCAAAGACCTGCAAAGAAGGAGGAGGAATAATGAGATCACATATGTTTGGGAAATACCAACTATTAGAATAAGAAAGAATTACCTTTTCCCCTTTGTAAGTTTCAAGGCAAAATGGTAGTAATTTCACTCATAAAGCCTTGGCTTCTTGGGAAGAATTTTTGTTGTTGTTTCTGCCTTTCTCAGCTGCAAACCTACGCAGATGCTTCTATTTTTAGCTTCACTGCCATTACCCTTATGGCTGCAAAAACAAATCGTGTCCAATCATCTTTCTTGTGATGGGAGAAGAAGGGCAGAGAAGTCTGGATAAGAAACCACAGGTGGTATGGCATAGTGGCTTTGGAAACTGAGGACCTGGTTTCCATTTATGGCTGGAGAAAGTAGTGAAGGAGGTTCATAGAACCATAAATGTAGGGCTAGAAGGGACCTAAGATGCTATAGAGTTCAACCCACTCATTTTACAGATGAGGCATTCATGCTACAGGGAAAGCATACTTACTTTTGAATCATATTTCAAGTCCAGCCTCAAACATAAATGATCCAGTTGGGAAAGATGATCTCCAAGGTCGCTTTTAGCCCCCAATAAGCATTTATTAAATGCCTGTACCTCATTAAACAGTGGGGATACAAAAATAATATCTAAATCATTCCTGTTCTCAAAAATCCCACCTTCTAAACCAGTGATCCTTCAAAAGGTCCATGAAGGAATCATTGGAACCTTGGGGAGGTGGAGAGAACATGTGGCTTTTCACAAGGGTTCCTCCCTCCTTCATGACACTGTACTACGGAATTACTTTAATCCATTTCTCATGAAACTGAACCTTCCAAGTGAAATAGAATAGTTTCTACACCAGTGCTTTGACCTTATAATCTTGATGCAGGGGCATCTTTTTTTTAGAAATTTTATCAGTGAGAATTTAACGAAATGTTCCTATATTTGTGTCAAATACGTTTAATTTTATGTTTGGTATCAAATCACTTGATGAGCAAAAAAGTACTGTTTAATTACCCACCATTCTGAAAAATTGAATTCAAATGGCCCTAGGGATCCTAACAATGTCTCAAGGTCACACATTTTGGTTCTATGACGTGCTAAGGCATTCAGCAGGAAGTGTAGTCATTTCTCTGAGAGCCTCAGATAGCTCCTGCAGAGAACAGCTCAAAGACTGACAGCTTGTGTTAATGAGATTTCTCTCCCTGCTTCTCTCTGGACAGCTCCTACATCTATCTTCCTGACTTTTCCTGTTGATTCAAGAAAGAAGAAGCAATTGGCTTCACATACTACCAAGGACTATCATGACTCCCAGAGATGGTTCATGGTTGAAAAGAATAATAAAAACTTAAAATCATTCAACTCGATTCCGAGAACCTCTTGTTAATCCTTACACCCTTGTCCTTGACCTTGGAGCCAAGAAAAAGAGGATAAGAAAGTCTTTTCCGAGTCTCTCAAACTCTGAATATCATAAGATGAAATTTCAACAGAGCCTAGAAACTTGGCAACTAGATGGCACAGTGAATACTGCATCAGGCCTGGAGTCAAGAAGACTCATCTTCTTGAGTTCCAATCTGACCTTAGACATGTTAGCTGTGTGACCCTGGTCAAGTCACTTAGTCCTGTTTGCCTCAGTTTTCTCATCTATAAAATGAGCAGGAGAGGGAAAAGGCAAACCACTCTAGTCTTTTTGCCAAGAAAATACAAAATGGGATCACAAAGAGTTGATCATGACTGAAACGATTGAACAACAAAAGCCATCTGAGAATGTAATGTATCTGATCCAAACCCAAGGAGAAGTACTGATATCATTTAGTCACAGTTCTACTCTTGAGTTCTGGAAGTGCCTGAGTCCTGAACTGCTCTCAGCTTCCGTATCAGTCTGCGGCTTCTAAAATACCCTCAATACTCACTTGATTCCAACGTGATTTGAAAACATACCTTTCCTCCATAATTTCAAAGAGTACTCTGTGCACTCAAAACATGCAGCAAAGAAAGCATGAGACTTAGATATCAGAAAATAGGGGTTTTATTCCTTTCATTAACACAAGCTGTATGACTGTAGGTAAGTCATTTCACTGAGGCAGCTAGCTGGGGCTGTAGATAGATTCCTGGATTTAGAGTCAGGAAGACCTTGATTTCAAATCCAGCCTCAGACATTTACTAAGTGTGTGACCCTGGGCAAGTCATTGAACCTCCAATTGCCTCAGTTTTCTCTACTGTAAAATGGGAATAGCAATAGCACCTACCTTCCAAGTTTGTCATGAGGGTCAAATGAGATACTGTGTACGAGTGCTTAGTGAAGTCCCTGGTACAGAGTAGGTACCACATAAATGCTAGTTATTGTTTATTATTAGAACATCAGGGCTCTTAAAACAGGGATAAATGATCCCTACCCTACCTACTTCATCAGGTTGTTGTGAGGAAAGTGCTTTGTACACTGCAAAGCATTATACTCTAATAATCCAAATGTGTTTTCATTGTAACAGCTCCTCAAAGTAGAGGAGGGAAGCCAAGGAGGATGAGGAGACATTTTCTTTTGGCCCCACGAGAACGATGGGAAGTATAATTTGATGTCTCAATGGAACTATCCTGCAGTGTAAACTGAGACAATGTTGAAACAAGTCGTCATGAGAATTATCCGTCTTCTACTCTCTCTCCGTACTCCTTCCTCCTCTTGCTAGAGGGATGAAGTTTAAACCTAGAAATGTTCCATTTTTTACTGTCACTTCCTCAGTGAAACAAATATATTTTATGTTCCTTATTACTTTAGAAATCAGTACCCTATTGTTGTATAGGTGTCTTTAACTGGAATCAAAGTATAGAATGTGGGATAAAGTAGCTCTCGCAAGTGATTTTATATTTCATTGACTATATAAACTGTTACCCTGATACCATGACTTGGTGATCAAAGTAACTACCTGAGGAAATCATGAGGTAAATGTATTCAACTTTTATAGTCTTTTTATAACCTATGAAAAGCAACATGGAGGGAAAACTGGTCTTGGAGTAAAAAAGAACTGAGTTCAATTCCCACATCTGAAAAAACAATAACTTTGTAATACAAGGCAAGTCCCTAAAGTTCTAATAGACTTAAGCAACTCTCCAAGTATAGACCTCTATTGGTAGAATAAATTTCCTGACTTGGGGAGTCCCCTATAAAAGTGGAATCACAGGGCCAGTCTCTAGCTCTTATAACCATTTAAATCCCACTTCTCTGCCAATGAGCAGAAAGGGAAGTTCATATGATTAAGTCATTTATTTCCCCATTGACTAAAAAAGCCTAAGCTCACATTATTGTTGTGACATAAATGGTGCTCACTAGGACAGCATAGCAGTGGGACCCTAAACCTAAGCACTTTTCTTGCCCTCAGTCCTAGGTGAAGGACATGTAGGGAACAAAGAAATGTTGTTATTCAGTCTTCATTTTCAAAGAAGACCAATAACAGCATGAGAAATGATGTCTTGACTTACATGTGAATTGGATTTAAGTGAGGCAGAGTAGTACAAGATCACTATCTTCACTCTCTTCTCCAGAATCATTGAAGTCCAGTGGAAAGGCAAAAGTTGGGATGACTGGCAATGACCTGGGATGCAGTGGATGACCTTGGTGTCTCCAATGTCTGACCAAGCTCTAAGCCCACTGCAGCACCTGCCTCAGTCAACTTTATGTGCATTGGAACAAATTGTTCTTAGCTGCCCATTCCACCAGATGAGAAGTAAGAAAGATTGAGAGGAGAAAACCCTCCTGAATCAGTCCAAAAGTAGGAGGTAGGAGTGTTTTGTGATAATTTCAACTCTTCCAAACTCTGAACAGTACACATTGACAATTATATCATCACAGTAGCCATTTCTTCAATGATGCAGATAGCAATCCTTATAAATAGCTTATCTTTCACCCCTTTGTTCCATCTTCTTTCATAAGTTCATCATCTAATATGCTGAGATCTCTTTGAATGATCTTCACAACCCAAGTATACCAGTGAAGAACTTGGGCTTAACATTGGTTGGTTCTCATTCTTATAGGGTTAGTCCATCATATTTTATCAAGAGCTTCTTTTGTGAAATCCTTAATAAAATTTCTTCATAGATCTTTATTCATAATGTGTGACAGTTTGATAATTCTCAAAGGTATTCTGGCAAATATTTAATAGCTGACTGTCCAAAAAAAAGTCTGTATTATACACTTACAAAACAGGGTAGTGAATGAGACAAAGGGTTACATGTACAAATATGGTAACAGTATAAAAAGATACGCACCATACCACTTTATATACAATAGCGAAGTCCCAATCAATTTGAACAATGAATTTCTCTGAAGTGGTTGCATTATTAGAATTCACACTACATATTTCCACTGGACTAAAACCAATTCCCATATTTTACATAATTATAATGTAGAATAGTATGAATTTGAATATATGTGACCACTTCAAAGGGTTCACCATTTGCACTAATTGGAACCTAACTATACTTCCTTCACACTTTTTTTTTAATTAATTTTATTTATTTTCAATGTTCTACAATCACTACCATATAACTTAGATTATTATTTTTCCTTCCCTCTCCCCTAATCCCCTCTTCCTGCCTGAGAAGGCATACAATTTTACATAGCTTCTACACATATATTCCTATTAAATACATTTTCACTATTGTCATGCTGTGTAGAAGAATTAAAATGAATGAGAGAAAACATAAAACAAATCAAAACATAATATACACACAAAAAATGATCTGCTGTGTTCTGCAATTGAATTCCAGAGTTCTTTCTCTGGATGTGGAAGGCATTTTGCCTTAGAAGACCATTGGGAATATTTTTTAAGTCCTTGCATTGCTATGAAGTTCCAAGTGTACCAGAAAATCTCTTGCACACTGTGATCATTGCTGTGTACAAAGTTCCTCTGGTTCTGCTCCTTTTGCTCAGCATCAGATCATATGTCTTGCCAGGCCTCTTTAAAGTCTTCTTGTTCATCATTTCTTATAGTGCAATAGTATTCTGTTACATTCATATACCATAATTTATTCAGTCATTCCCCAATTGATGGGCATCCCCTTGATTTCCAGTTTTTGGCCACCACAAAGAGAGCTGCTATAAATATTTTTGTACATGTGGGTCCCTTTCACATTTTCATGATCTCTTGGGGATATAGTCCTAGAAGCGCTACTGATGGGTCAAAGAGTATGCACATTTTTGTAGCCCTTTGGGCATAGTTCCAAATCGCTCTCCCCTTTACCCTTACTATTTCTTACCCCTCTTTTGACTTCCCTTCCCCTTTCTTCCCCCTTCCCTTCCTACTGCTTATAGAATTAGTTAGATTTGTATACTTAATTAAGTTTATTATTGCCTCCTTGAACCAAGTCAGATGAGAGTATCTCTCAAACAATGCTCATCTCCCTCCCCTCTTTCCCTCTACTATAACATAACTTAGTACTTCTTCCTGTGATGTAATTTATCATTTTCTGCTTCCTCCTTTTTATATCTCCTGTTACACTTCCTTTGCATTCTTGAATCACATTTTTATCATGACACCATTTATTTTATACCCATTCCCTCTATTTATGTATATCCCTTTTATACTTCATAATAGATGTACAATTCTCAAGCTTAACAAGTATCATCTTCCCTCCTTTTTATATCTCCTGTTACACTTCCTTTGCATTCTTGAATCACATTTTTATCATGACACCATTTATTTTATACCCATTCCCTCTATTTATGTATATCCCTTTTATACTTCATAATAGATGTACAATTCTCAAGCTTAACAAGTATCATCTTCCCTTATAGGGATGTAATCAGTTTGCCCAAATTAAGTAAAAAGTTTTTCTTTTCCCCTGTTTACCTTTTTATGCTTCTCTTGAGACCTGAGTTTGAAGATTGACTGTAGCTCCTTGATATTTGAATGGTTTCTTTCTGGCTGCCTGTAGCATTTTCTCCTCCACTTGATAGGTCCGTAATTTGGCAACAATATTTCTTGGTGTTTTGAGTTTGGGATCCCTTTCGGTAGATGAATGGTGGATTCTTTTGATGACTATTTTGCCCTCTGGATCTAGCACTTCTGGGCAGTTTTCCTTGATGATTTCTTGGAAGATATTGTCCAGACTCTTTTTTTTCATCATGGCTTTCTGGTAGGCAAATAATTCTTTTATTTTCTCTCCTGGATCTATTTTCCAGGTCAGTTGTTTTTCCAATTAGATATTTTACATTTTCTTCTATCTTTTCGTTCTTTAGATTTTTGACTGTTTCTTGATGTCTCAGAGTCATTAGCTTCTACTTGTCGAATTCTAATTTCATCAAATTGTTTTCTTCAGTTAACTTTTTCATCTTCTTTTCCATCTGTCCAATTATTTCTTTTAAGGAATTATTTTCTCCAGTAAGTTTTTGTACTTCTTTTCCCATTTGTGCAATTTTCCTTTGTAAAGAGCTGTTCTCTTCGGTGAATTTTTTTTTCATACTTTGAAAATCATTGGCCTTTTTTTCTTCTAGTTCCTTCTTCTTCTGTTCCAGAAGTACTCTCTGTGCATGCGAGTAGTTCATAGTCCCTCTGAAGTTTCAGATGGGAGTACAGTCTCAATACTGACCTTTTTGGTAATTGTGTTTTGGTCCTTGTCCCCATAGAAAGATTCTAATGTCTTTTCCCTCTTCCTTTGATTCTTGCTCATGATGATAGGGTTTTGTGTGTTGTGGACTCTGGTTCTTTTAGATAGAAGCTGAAGAACTTGTTGTTGAGCTGCTAGTGTGAGAAAGCTAAGGGAAGGTACCTTTGTTTTTCCTCTTGTTTTGTGTTTTTTGGCTTATCCCTGGGGCTAGCTTGTTAAGTGCAGGGGAGGGGTGGTCTGGTCAGGAGAGATCTCCTAAGCTGAGATAGTAGAGGTAGGCTCAACTCATGCCTGGGTCCTAGTGCAAGTTTCTACATCCCCTGGGCCCTCTCTCCTTCGGTTTGCCTCTGCCACAAGAAGAGGAATCCCCCTTAGCTATTTTCCTAGCCTCAGGTGCTATGAGACTGTTTTCCCCCTTGGCTGTTCCCACTGATGCAGGATTTTTCTGGAAAAATATATTATGGTTCTTTTGAGGTCAATAAGGAAGGGGGGAGAGAGCATTTATCAATCACTCCACCATTTTGGCTCCCAGAACATCAATTAGGTGACTTACAGACATTTAATCTTCGGGCTAAAAGTCTCGGGAGCAGCTGCAGCTGATACCTGGGGCTCAAAGGCTCTCACTCACTCAGCTCTCCTGGTCTCCTGGTCTCCTGTCCTCGGCTGCCACTCTGCCTTTCCACCATGCTGCTGCTGCCTAAGGCTGCCCTGGGGGTTTCCTGCTTGACTGAGCCACAGCAGAATGTGCACCGTGTGTTATGGGCTCACCCCCATGGAACAGATCCTTCCTGTAGATCTTCATCCTGGTCTGTGAATCTGCCACAGTCTGTCTCCTATTGGATTTTGCGCCTCCAAAATTTGGTCAAATTCTCTTTTTAGAGGTATCTGAAGGAGCTTGTCTAAGAGCTTAGGTGAGTAGTTGCTCTCATTCTGCCATCTTGGCTCTGTCCCCTTTCACTCTTCTTAAGAGCCAAAAGCTTACAATCTTTCCCAATGTTTCTGCTCAAGTACATGAACTTAAGCAGCAATAAAGGACTTGCCCACTGTTGAAATTTTCTTGGTTTACCTCAATGTTTCCTGCGCCATTCTCTTTTCCCTTTCCTTGTGACAACTGCTTTTTTTGGTAACATGACGAATGCCCTCATGGAGACTGAAGTACTAAAAATGATGGCCAGCTAAAATGTCCATGACAGAACAGAACCCAGTTGCCTAGAGGTGAATCAAGTGAAATGCTACAGATTTTGTCCCAGTGTGTGTTCAGGTCAATATGGCATCGGCTGAGTTAGTATGACATGAAATTTGAAAACAAAGCATGAGCCAAAGAAAAGGAAAAGGAAAGTCATGTTGGATTTGAGTTCTAGTTTGGGGTGATGCTTAGGAAAGAAAATGTTTGAGGGTTATAAATAAAGGAGATGCCCATTGATTGGTGAATGAGTAAGTACATTGTGGTATATACATATTTTAGAAGATTACTCTGTTGTAAGAGATCAAGACCATAGCTGATGCAGGGGATAGAAGCTGAGGGGGAGTCAGGAAGACATAAAATGCAAATCTTGCCTCAGATGCTTACCAGCTGTGTGACTCTAAGTAGATCACTTAACTTCTCTTCTTCTTACTTTCTTCAACCAGTAAAAAATAGGGGGGAATAATAATATAATTTACCCCACATGGTCATTGTGAAGATCAAATGAGATAATACATGCAAAGTGCTTTACCAAAATAAAAATGCTATCTATTGTCATTGATGTTATTACAGAGAGTCATAGGAAGACCTAGGTGAACTGATGCAAAGTCAAGTGAAGAAAGCCAAGGAAACCATACAGACAACAACTACCATCAATGTAAATGGAAAGAACCGCAGAACAACTAAAACTGAATGCTGTGAAATCATGATTGCTTTACGCCAAAGAGGAGATCCAAGAAAGCATGTCCTCTAACCTTTGCAGAAAGAAATGGGCGATGACAGGTATGAAACTCTGCATATAGCATCAAACTTTTTCAATATGTAGTTTATTTTGTTGATCTGTTTTTTTATACTTCAGTAGAAGAGGTTGTTCTCTGGAAGAGGACAGGGGAAAGGATACAATGGGAAATGTGGATAATATAAAAACAATAGGTATTAACAAAATTATTTTAAAAAGAGAAAGTGTTTAAAAACATTTTCATCTACATTGCATAAATATATGGCAAAAGTCAAGACATATTAAACTCATACAAATTTGGAGCATAATACTTTAACATCATTTAATTTCATTCCAGCCCAGAATATGAAGAGATGCATGCTTTCATCCTAAAATTTGTCATTAAAAATTAAATTAAAAAAAACATTACAAGTTGACACTTGGAATCTTTTGTCCTATTCCTTTGCCTGGTCTCTGTTTTGAAAGGCTTTGAGGTTGAAGGTCTGTGAGATCTCAATTGTTCATTAATAAAGATTTTCTCTTAAGCCCCCTTTTCACACTATGACCTTGCTTCTTGATTCTAGCACAAGGATGCCACTGTGTAACATAGCCCAGGAACATCAAACTGGGTTTCAAATAAGGGGAGCTCAGTTCAGATCCTGATTCTGCTATTTATAGCTTTACATGAAGTGCCCTTTTCCAACTCTCCTCGTTGGTGGTCTCCTCTCCACCTAAAATATCACTATTTATTTTGTATGTATGCTGTCTGTTGTTGTTTGGTTGTTTACAGACATATACAACTCTTCATAATCCCATTTGAGGTTTTCTGAGCAAAGATACTGGAGGGGCTGGCCATTTGCTTCTCCAGCTCATTTTACAGATGAAGAAACTGAGGCAAACAAGTGACTTGCCAAACAAGTGACTTGCCCAGAGTCACACAGATAGCAAGTGTCTAAAGCTAGATTATTTTGTTTTGTTGTGCTTTTGGGGGGTGGGTGGCTTTTTAAAAAAATACTTCTTTTGGAGGTAACTGGAGTTGAGTGGCTTGCCTAGTAAGTAGTAAGTATAGGAGGTCAGATTTGAACTCAGGTCCTCCAGAACTCAGAATTCAGGTAACTCCTTATTGCTTTTAGACCTGAGCAAATCCCTTGCACTCTCTAGGCCACAAGTTTCTTGCCTGTAAAATGAAGGGAATCAGACTAAATTATTCCTAAGGCCCTTTCTAGTGCTAACATCCTAAAAGGCCCATTTTCTCTCCTCTTCCCTCCTTGTCCCTCTTCTGGCCCCTAAACATCTGGGACACTAGGCAGCAAGAAAACTCACAGAGAAAAAGGGGAGAGGAAAGGTGGAAAGAACACCTCCCTTGGCCTACTCCAAACCACCCACTCAGTCCCCCGACCTTCTCAGAAGGCATCTGAAATGTGTCATTGCTCATACATCTTCAAAGAAATGAAAGTCATCAACTCTGTTCTTTTTGATAAGTTAGAGGAGCAACAGGTCTTAGCATCTGACCTCCTGCTACACACCAAAGACTTCAGCACTGTTATCTAATACAATTTAAGGACTCAAGCCTCGAGCTCTGTCCCTTCACTATACCCTCTGGACTTCTAGATCTCTCTATCTGCCTTGCATCTTTCTTGTGTTGCCTTATCTAATTACAACATTATGCTGTCTCCTAGCTCTTTACACCATGCTTGGCACATTAAAAGCTTAATAAATTATTTTTTCATTCATTTATATGGACATTCAATATATCAATCAGGTATTATTTGAATGATTAATTTAAGTAAGGCACTGTCCCTTCCATAACGTTGATTTAATAGATACATGTTTTACAGTATTTAGGCATGGTTAAAAGGAAAAAAAAATCAATCAATCAGTTCAATATTTATTAAGCCACTGCATTCTAGTTACTATGTTATGCACTGGAAATATACATTTCAAAATGAGACAGCCCCTGCCCTCAATGAGCTTATTTTCTCCTATAGGAATACAACAGGATTGCAGGTAAGTCTGTACAGCAGGTGGCAGCTAGGTGTGCATTATACATTATTCCACATAACCCCCCATCACTTTTAAATGATGTTAGTGATTATCACATCATTTTCATGCCAGTTGAGGGCACGTTTCAGACTTCTCCCTTCCAAGATGTCCTCACTAAAGTTGCCAGTAGTAATAAACATCAAACAACATGGTATACTCTGACAGGATCTGTGTTGTAAAAGAAATCTCCATCTGGCTTCAAGAGGCACCAAGAGTTTTGTTCCTTTGGTTATTTAACTGCCCTTCTGACTTTTTTCTACCCCAACTGAATGATTTCTGTGTCTATAAATGCAGACAACAAAATCCATAGAAGCCTCAGTTTCAGGCTATGTGTCCTAGTCAACTTGCCCTACCTTATTCCCTATCGCATATCAAGCAAAGGCTGACCTAAGTGGCAGATAAACTATGTATTCTTCTCCAAGTCTGATTCCAAAAGATTTCTCTCGGGGCTTGAGCTTTCCTGACATATGGTAGCAACAAGAGATTTAAGGTATTGATAGAAAGATAAAAACATTTTTTGTACAGAGACTTTATGAAAGGAATAATTGCAGATGACTGCTTTATTGAGCTTTTAATTAAATGAATTTTTCCAAAATCTTTGCTATTATTTGAATCAAGTCCTTTGAAAGACGATGCTTTAAGGAGTTGAAAATATTTCTTTTTCACTTGAAATCACAGTAACGTTCCATGTTGGTCTATCTCACAGATGACATTACAGTGGCTTCAGGCTGTGGCTATTTAAGCAGCAATGACAAATTAGAGGTTATGTTACTCACTGGCTAGATAATGGCCAGATTCTTGAGAGCTTGGTCTCAAGCTCCCAGTACCTAGAGATTTTTATCTGACTGACAAAGGGAAACTGTTCACTGGCGTTAATAAAAGCCTGAAGTTGAATCTCTAACATAAAACATAGTGATTCTTTCTCTACGTAAGAAATACTGAATAGTTTCCTATTTGTGTCTTTCAGAGGATGTTTGTTCTTAGAATTCCACTGTAGCTGCCTCTGTTATCCTTTCCTAGTAGGAGTGTAGAGAATACAAAACAGAACATCAAAAGTCACCTATGTTTGGCCTCAGGGTGTGCTAAGTGATGTCTCTGCAGAAGATTGCCCTCCTTGCCTATCTTTTGCTTAGGCTAGCATTTTAAATAGATAGTATTTATGGAGCACATGCCAACAGATGGCATAAGAACTTGCTCTAGAAACATGTTAAGTAGCAGGAAGAAGCCGGTCTGTGGTTAAAAATCTGCTTCAAAATAATATTTTAAAAAATAGATAACTTCTTGTTCAGCTAATTGAGAACCGACTGTCCTTGATCAGAATCAAAGATGAACTGCCACTTAGAGTGTAATGTTTATATTTTTCTATTCACTGGCATCCAGTAGAGGATTAGCTCCTCATTTCATTTGATTTGGGGGGAGTTTGTCTTGCTTAGCTTCATGCTTAGCGCATACTGTAGGCATGGTACCTAATCGGAAAATGTTTAATAAATGCCTATTGATTGATATCCAACAGGCTCCCACTCTCCGTCTTTGCCTCTTATTAATCTTATCTCTTTTCTATGCACAAGTGACCTCCTACACAGGCTTTCTGATCCCCTGCTTCTTAGTGCTTAGCACAGTGTCTCGTATATAATAGGCACTCAATAAATGCTTGCTCCTCCTCCCTTCCCCCTAGCATTTCCTGTCACTTGAAATGTCTGTATCATTTTGCATATTTGAGAGGCAGTGTGGTATAGTGGATAGTGGGTAAGATTTGTAGTCAGGAAAACCTGGGTGCAGGTCCTACTGGTGACATATAATGGTCTCATGGTCTTGGGCATTTAATCTTGGTCCTCCATTCAGATCTCTAAAACTGTTATCTACAGGGGAGATGCGGATCAGCATTGGTGGAAGAACTTTCAAAACCAGGTATTCTCCTTATGAATTAATAGCAAAATATTTTGTTAAATATTCTTTGAATTTGCTTATTTATATATGTGTTATACCCTTCAGATAAAAGGTAAATAGCTCAGGAACAGTAATTATTTCATTTTTGTATCCTCAATAACCAGCACAATGTCTTGCACATGATTGGTGCATAATGAATGTTTGTTAAATTAAATCCTAGATGTTGCATCAAGCAATTTTCTACCGCTGAGATTTCCATGGTGTGATTAGTTAAGGACTAAATTTGTCAGTTTTCTCATCTGTTAAATGGAGATAACAATACCGATAATATTTACCTCATGGCATTTTTTAAAAGATCAAATGAAAGAAATGGATTAGAGAATGGGCATGAAGCATTTGACAAGCCTTAAAGTCTGTAGTCATAGGACTAGTATTTCTAATTCATTTCCAGCATAGACCTACTGCTCTCCAGTTTTTAGATGGTCACCTGGCCTCTTTCATGTGATGAGGGCACCATGGTATATTACCATTGCACTGAGCACCTAAAAAAATTCACATTCTTCTAGGACCCTGTGGGAAAATTCAGAAACCAGCTGCCAAGTTTCTTTGCTAATAGCAAAATAAAGTAGACCCAATCTCCCATCATGGATGGCTTTGCAGCTAAAAGGCTACTTGGGTAATGTTTTCAATTATATTTCTCTTCTCAAGCATCTTTGTTGCTTCTAAGGAGTGGGAGCAAAACAGAAGTATAGGGCTATTGTTTTTATGCATATAACTTGGAGGGAGAAATTGAGCCAGTGTGAGGTAAGAGAAAGAACACTTGATTTAGAGTCAGAACACCTCACCTCTCTGGGCCTCAGTTTCCAAAATGAGAATATTGAACTAAATGATCTAAAGTCCCTTCTATGAGTCTATGACTCCTTGAAAGTCAGGATGATTCTGTTATACACACACACATGCACACACACATGAGTGTGTATATATACATATATACATATATAATGTATATATGTGTAGGTATGTGTATATATACATATACACATACATATATAATGTATATATGTCTGTATATATAATGTATATACATATATAATGTATATATGTGTAGGTATGTGTATATACACACATGCCCAACTTCACCAAAAGGTACCACATGACAGATCCTGTGAGATTTTCTCCCACAGTGCAACTCAATTTAAACCCTGAAAGTCAAAACCAAATCTCGCCTCTATCTCACAGTATCCCTGATTCCTTCAAACCTCAGCTCAATGCGCCCTTCTCCAGGGTGCTAGGGCCCTCCCCTTTAAAATTACTTTCTGTCCATTTTTCACTAGGTATTTACCTACCTGTTTATATGTTGTCTACCCCATTAGAATGTGTGTTCCTTGAGGATGGGGCCTGCTTCATTTTTGTTTCTATTCCCTGAGCACTTAGCACACTGCTTGCACCTAGGCATGTTTAGCCAGGAAAAGAGAAGAATAAAGGGGGATAGAAAAGCTGCTGTCAAGTATTTGAAGGGCTGTCACATGAGAGAGGGATTAGAAATTCTTTGATCCCAGAAGACAGAACCAGGAACAATAGCTAGAAGGTGCAAAGAGGCTAATTTGGCCTTGACATCACCCAAATCAGAGCTGTCCAAAAGTGAGGTGGCCTGTTTAGTGAAGTGGCAGGTTCCCCTTCCTTCGAAGTCTTCTAGCAGAGGCTGAAGTAAAACTTGCTGGCTCTTAGAATGGGAATTCTTTTCATGTATGGGTGGCACCAGATGGCCATTGAAATGGTGTCCAACTCTCAGATTCTCCGATTCTGTTATTTTATTGCCTCAAGCCAAGAGCTGGTGCTGAAAGACGTGACAATTCACTACAATGCCATATTTAATCAAGTGAAGCATGGCTGCCCATAAAGGCAGCTTCCATAGCTGCTTCCTAATTATACTAAAAGGACTGTTCCAAGGGATTTAGTCATCATGCTTCCATTTCCAAAACAGCAAACCTAAGCTGGATTACAGGGCTTTCTTACTCTGACTCCACTTTTTACTGTCCCTTCTCCCTGATCTGTCAGACTAGCTATCTTACTGTTCTGCAAACACACTGTGCTCATTCCCCTCTCTTTTCTTTACTTATGTTATTGCTCACCCTAGAAAAAAGATGTCCTTTTATCTACCTAAACCTTGGTCATCTTCAAAATCCAACTCCATATCTGTCATTACCAGTCTAGCCCTACAATGTTGCTTCCCTTCAACAAACCCTTTGCTACAGTATTTCTAGACCATATCAATCAATTTAGTGCTTCCAGATTTTACTGTTCAGGATTCAGTCATGTGTATTATTCTTAGGTAGAGTTCAATCAACAATTATTTATAATTTATTATTTACTATGGAAAAGACACTAGGGATACAAAGACCAAAATAGAACAGTATCTGTCCTTAAGGAGCTTACATTGTAGTAGAAGGATACAACATATATGCAGAAAAGTAAACAAAAAGTGTATATGAAACAATATGAATGAATAAGCATTTATTAAATATATATATATATATATATATATATATATATATATACTTTGTACTGAGTACTGTGTTGAATGCTGAAAATATAAATATGACAGCAAAGATGGTTCTTATACTCTAGAGCTTACATTCTAAAATGGGAAATGATATTCATAGAGGAGTGGGAGCCAGGCAGGAATACTAGGGACTGGAAAGAAACAAAGAGGGTAAGTGGAGCCAAAGAGAAGTAGATCAGTACCTACCATCTGGAAACAATGGAGTTGATTGCATCATCGTTCTTGGTTCCAGGTTGTTGTGTTTATCCTTCATTTTCAAAGAGGACCATGATATCAGAGAAATGATGATATGAATTGCACTTGACTTCTTTTGAGTGAGGGAGGGCTGTGCAAGGTCACCAGCCTCACTTTCTCCTCCTAAGCCAACTTGATCAAGTGACCAGATATTCGTCAGGATGACTGGAGATGACCCAGGATGTAATGGGAGACTTTGGACGTTTTAAGCTGGCCTTTTCAGGTACTCACTTAGAGGGTAGTAATGCCCATTCAGTGAATAGACCTCTTTAAGAAGTAGTCTGGGAATGACCCTTTTAATGAGCAAAAAAACAAAAACCCCAAAACTAAAGCAAGATGGAAGGCAAAGAGAAACAATCACTATTGATAATCACTATAAGCCAGGAGGGTCCAGAGAACAGTCATTAAGTGGAGCTTGAGCTTGCTTCCACAACTAGGGTAGAAGGGGTAGGAAAGAGTTGTTGCAAGGCCTCTGTTTTGTAGGGTGTTGAGGAAGGTCCTAAGAATAGGAGTGGTATGAAACATGACTGGGACTTTGTTCAAAATGTCCCAGGAAAGGCAATGAGCAGAATAGTCTCCAGGGCAGAAGCTTTTCCAGGCTACAGACTATAGTGTAGGTATCTACATGGTTGGCCAGAGTGTTGTGGTGGGATCAAAAAGAGAGGAGAAAACCATTTCAAAGGGAGGAGATGGTAGACAGGGGTGTTCTGTGCTGTACTTTGAAGGAAACAATGTAGTAGTGAAAAAGAGATATACATCAAACATGCTGAATTTTGTGTTCAAAGATATGGAGGTAGGAGATGGAATGTTGTAGACAAAAAGAAGCCAATAGGCAGGTTTAACTGTAACAAAGAGTGTGTGAAAGGGTATCATATGAAATAAGACCAGAATAATAGTTAACATTTATAGAGTTCTTCCTATATTCTAAGCATTTTATAAGTATTATATTGTTTTATCTTCACAATAACCTTGGGAAATAGGTACTATCATGATCACTATTTTACAGCTGAGGGAAACTGAGGCAAACAGAGGCTGTGACAGAAAGATAAGTGGGATTGCAGTAAGATTTAGGAGCTTTTCAATATCAGGCAAAGGACTGTATTGTACTTATATCCTCTCATAATTCTCACAACCCATAGCATTGTTGAACACATAGTAAGTCCTCAATAAATTCTTGTTTGGTGAACTGCTTTGCTCACCTGTTTCATTTGCCTTGGAAAAGCAACTCAAAAATCAGACGTTTTGTTCTAGGGTCATTGTAACTGAGACTTTGGGTTACAATGATGTTAAGGATTTAACATCCCTGAGCTAACTCAGTCATGCCACGGTAAGTCAGAGTCACATGGTATGGCACTACAGACTAATGTTCAAAACATATCCAAGCATTGTAAGTCATCTTTGAACAGCTCCTTCACTATTTAGTGTCATTTCCTACTCTCTTGCTATAGACACTGTAGCTGGCTCTCAGTAGATGGCAGTTGACCTCTTTGGGGAAGAAAAGAAGTCATTTAAAAAACAATTCTCTTTGACAAATTGTCTTCCTTATATGATACAGGTCAGAATAGAACCTTGAACCTGAGCCAGGACAATTCCAAGGGGCTAGGACCCTGAGAATCAGTGTTGCAAAACTGTAAAGTAAGGAAGGGAAACAAGCATTTTAAGCACCTATTACTCTCCAGGTGTTTTGCTAAATGTTTTGCAAATGCCATCTGAACTGATCCTCACAACACCTTTGTGAAGCAGGTGCTTATGACCATCCATAACAGATTTGCTTGCCTAGTATCATGCAGCTTAGTGTCCAAGGCCAGGTGGGAAGTTCAGTCTTTTCCGACTCCAGGTTCAGCATCATCTCTATAATAACACCTGACATTCAACTACAAATGTGGTCCCAAAACAGAGATTTTCTAACAGAGGAAACTGTTAGATGGCTCCCCATTACACAGGTAGGGGTTCAATGATAGTGGAGTATTTTATAGAATACCAAAGTTTTTCAATATATTAATCAATTTTGCTTTCTTTTCCTCTTCCTCTTTTTAAAAAATTTTTTGTTATGGCATTGCTCTCTCAGAGGGGTGGGGAAAGGATACAGGTGGAAATCTAGGCAATTTAAAAACAAAATATATCAGTAAAAAATATATTTAAAGAATTCTAGACCAAAGTTTAAAATACAGGATTAATGGGCTCTTGGCCAGGGATGGAGTATTCAAAGGAAAGTTGGTATAAATATATTTTCCTAGAGACTTTCAAATCTTATCAAGAGAGTAGAAAATGAAGGACAAAAAACTTTCCACTTATACTCACCATTCCAAATACCATGGAGAGAAGACATTAAATAGAAGAACATCAGTTGAGAGGACCACTAATTCATAGGAGAAATAAAAGGAGAGCAAGAAAAACCTGTATATATGCCTTAAACAAAGTATGAGAAATATAGTGTACTAAAGCTCTCAACAGGGATTAAAGATTTAGAGCCTGAAGGGAACTTCAAGGCCACCAAAGGCCAAATCTCTCAGTTTACAAATAAGGAAACTGAGGCTGAGATGATAAATGACTTGCCCAAGGTCACATAGCTTACAAGTGACTGAAACAGGATTTGAAGTCAGACTTTCTTGACTCTAAATCTAGAGAGTCCTGGCTCTCTCTACAGTGTCTGCCTCAAGGAGATAACTTTTACATCATAGATATCACTGGTTCTTGGGATGGATGCCTAGAATATAGCTATAGACAGATATGCCTTATTCCAAAAGAAAAGGGGTGCTGATGAAGGGTATACCTATTCATGCGAGAATGTTCAAGAAACATAGTTGGGAAGCCATAGTGGAGAAAATTTTGGATGAGTATCAATGAACTGAGGAAAAAGTAGAATTGCTGTGGACATCCACTCTACAGAAGAAGGAAGATGAGAAGGAGAAGAACAACAGGAGCTATTCAGTCATCCTCTTGGAGCTCTCCTGTTTAAAGCTGAGTATGTGAAAAATTCTTGACTTGCCTTGATGATAATTTCAATCTTCCAAAGGTCTCATAAAAAGAAGAGAAACTGCCATTTTGCAAATGGTTTCAAGAATAATGAGGATTGTTCTGTAGATGGGATGTTCAAGAAAAGTGAGCCTTCTAGCTTAAAATATATGACAAAAAAAAATGAGTTTACAGAGTTTTAGAGCCTGTCCTTGGGGAGAGTAGATTTCATAGTACTCAGAGAAAGAATAAAGAGGATCATTTGACCTTGAATGCTATGGGAAAAGGATGAAAAATTCTTCAAAAGGAAACTCTAAGAGCAAATATACTTCTAATGAAGAATAATAAAAGGAATTGTCTAAAAAACACTAATGCGAATGGAGAGGGAAACTTATTAGTCAAATTTAATTTAATATAGACATTTCTGGAGATGGAAATAAGGGAGATGAAGATGAATACAAGAGGTGGGAGAGTCCTGTAAGAAGAGTAGCAGTCAGGAGGTCTAAAGTTTAGAACAAGCTGGGGCTAGTGATGAATGCCTAAGAAAACCAAAAATATTTTCAAGCTATGTGGGCTATGAGGAAGAATGAAGAAGGGATATTCAAGTTAGATGGGGAAAAACAAAAGAAGGCAAAATTACTCAGTTTATATTAGTGTATGTTCTTTGACAAGAGGAAGTGCCTTGATTTCTCAGTCTGTATCCTCAGAGTTTATTGTGGTGGCTGGCACATAGAAAAATAAACCTTAATAAATGCTTCCCCCCCCACTACTTTCCATTCATTTATTGTGAGAGATCTAGAAACTATTCCTTAAGATTATGAGTAAAAGGAATAAAGGATATTTAGCCTACTTTAACAAAGGTATGAGGGAACACTAGAGTGGTCTTCAAGTATCTGAGTGATTATCACGTGAAAGATGCAATTAAAGGTAAATCAAATCAATAAGCATCTCTTTACACCAAGCGCCATGTTAAACTGTGAGGATACAAAGAAAGACAAAGAAACAACCCTTGCCATCAAGGATCATACAGTCTAATAATTTTACTGGCTCAATTTCACCAAGAGGACAAAAGAAGGAAAAAAGTATGAACATTGTAGAGAGATTTTTGTTTAAAAATAAAGACTTTCGTAACAGTAAGAGCTAACCTAAAGTAGAAATAGGTTGTCTTGGATGGAGGTGGGATTTTTCTGAATCTTTTATTCATGGATTCTTTGAAAACTTGACTAGACGTCTTCAAGCAAATACTGGATGACCATTTGCCAACAGTGTTGTAGAGGAAATTCCTATGGACTAGATGGAGTCACTTTTAACTCTTAATGCTGTGTCTATGAAAGTTCTCCTTTTGGAATGATGTCAGAGAAATAAATGGCTACATATTAATTATGTTTAAGTGGAAAGAAAAATGCACAGTACCTTTTTTCTTTTTTTATTTCTCTATTAAAAACTTTTTTTCTGTAGAGTTTGTTATGGTACATCTATTATGAATGGCAGGCAATAAGTACTTAGTGTACTTTCAGTCAAACTTTTTTTAGAGAGAAGCCAAGAAGCAGGCCTATTTTCAGTAGTTGAAAAGCAGACCTTGCCAGTCACTCAAAAATGGCTGAACAGCAATTTTTCAAACTGAAGGAAAAAGAAATCACATTCACCCAAACATTACCCATGAGAAGTGTCAGCTTCTAAGTTATATTCAAAGAAAAGGCTTTAAACCATCAGTAAGACAGGCAAAAAGAAATCAAAATGTCACCTCTGTTTAAGCCAAGTGTGATACTGGCTATGATAAAAGGTACTTGGGATGTTGTCCTACACCAATGTTTCCTAGCCAGTCATATTCAGGTTTAAAGTTCCACTCAAGGACTCAAGAAGCAACTTTTATGTTTCTGCTCAATTATAATGTTATTATTCATAGTTCAACAGAAAATGAAATAATAAGGTTTTTGATATTCAGTGCAGAGGAAGGAATAGGGAATGGGAGCACAATTTAAGGATTAAGAAGTGAAGTCGATTTTTATTCCTGGACATCATGGATGAATTTAAATAAAACCAGGCCCAGTGCTCTGACAATGCAGGATTTAAGACCATTTCCAGGTGTGACAGGTGAAAGATGAAATGACTGAGGAAACAAAGGTTCACTCTTTGGAGCATATTTCTTTATTAAGCAATAAGCCAATTGCTCAACAAACAAAGTTAGACCTCCTCAGGAGATCTTAGGCCTGGACCCCAAATACAGGAGAGCAAAACTTTTGTACATTTAAAACTAGTTAGTCAAATAAGACCAATTAATTAAAAGGAAACAATTAACCAGGATACAACATTAAGTAATTTGATTTGTAATTGGAGGAAACATTAAGGACTTTCCAAGTTGGAAAGGGGAAAGTGAACAAGGGCAATTCACTAAAATCAGAAAAAAGGAGGCGTACTGCTCCCGCCAAATGTCCATAAACAATCAAAAGAACATGGAAACAATAACTGATTTATCAGCAAGGAGTCAGTTATCAAATACAACATATGAGATGCTTGAGATGTACAATTTTAAGAAAACTCTTTGCACATACATATGGCAAAAGAACTATTATCAGGCCCATCATATAGTTGGGTAGGATAAAGCTCAGAAATTTTAATCCCATACTGTTCCTACTCCACCAACATCACCTCAGATGGTAACATCCCCTGTTTCTCAGTTCATTGAAATATACCCTATTTTTCTGCTCATTTGATATAAGTATTTAAGATGAATTTTATGTGGATGACAAGACAATGTTAGTTATCTGATTATGTTTAAACAGAAAAATCAATTGCAAGCTGAAATTTTTAAAAAGACTTGCATATCAGATTTCTGTTTAGAGTTGCATAAATTGCTCTCGCATAGCTAATAGCTCCTAGTGACTCTTTAACTATATCCAGCATATAATTTTGAACAATGTGATATTTGGGGGGAAAAAGAAACCCAATAAAGATTTCTATTTTAGATGCATTTCCTACTCAGGTACATTCCACCCTAGGGTCTATTGTTCCTAGAATCTTGTCTTTCCTATCATTCAGTAAACTCCCTCACAATGGGACCTCTTTCTGATAGTTTCCCTAACTCCTGGGTCACTATTTGGAGAGTCAAACATGCAAGGAGTAATTTTTTTAAAATACCTAACAATTTTTTTAATCACTTCAGAAATGACACCTCTTAGGACCCCTACTTAACCTCCAGTATCCTACTGGTTGCCCCATCGTCAATAAAAACTCCCTCATTGGGCATGTGCCTTCTCAAGTCTTTCAAAAATATTATTTTTATTATGTTCTTTCAAAAACATTATTTCACTCAAAGTGTAGCAATATTTTTTCAATTTGAATCAAATTTTCCTCAAGTGGTTTATTAAGACATGATTTTTTCCCCCTCAAGATCTTGATTTTATTTAGAATGAGGATGTCTTTCCCAACAGGGTCTCCATGAGACATAAGGAAGCAACAAGCAGAGCAGAGTAAGAACCTGTGAAATTGACTTCAAAACTGAGACTGGAGGCTAATGTAGCCATGGAAGAAACTAAAATTCTACAGAATGGAAGGAAGTAAACATTCAGAAAGCACCTACTATGTGCCACCTACACTATGTTAAGCACTTTTACAGATATTATCATAATTGATATTCACAACAACCCTGAAAGGTAGATACTATTTTTACCCTCATTCTAGAGTTAAGGAAACTGAGTAAATAGAGGTTAAATGACTGCTCAGAGTCAATTTATAGTATGTGTTTGAGACTAGATTTGAGCCCAAGTCTTCTTTAGGATCAGTATGCTATACATAGTGCCTCTAGCTGAGACAGAAGAGAAGGAAACTCACAGAATTCTAGTCCTTCTCCAGGAGTTAGCTCATCAAAGAGGTGTACTCTTCATCATTTACCTCCTGGTTCAGGAGTAGGAAAGTGAAAAGGGACACAAGTTCCCCAGACAGCTTTATGAAAAGTGACAAGTGGAGTCAATCCTAAGGACACAGATAGAAATAAAGACTTTCCCTAGGTGCGATGCAGTCTCCCAACACTTTTTGACTATTCTGTTCTTTACTGATTTATGTGGTCTCACGATTGACAACCAACCTCCAATACTCGCAGTGAAAAGCATCCTCTAGAGACAAACAGTATAAATCACATCATCATATTTAGATGAATAGACTACCCGCCATCTAAGAATCTCATTGTGCTATTGCTTCCCTTAGTTCTCTCCAAAGGGGCACTTAGGGAAATAGCTATCTTATGGTTGAGGAAATGAAGGAGGAGAAGCGAACATTTCATAAATAAAGACTATAGGAGTAAAATAACCAAGGTGTATTTTTTCATGTAATGATGACTCTTCCCATTTTGAAAGTCCCCAAGGAGTACTAACATGCTGGGGAGATTCCAAATGGACCAGAACCACCATTAGCTGAAGGTCAGAGAAACTGTGATGTACATTCAATACCAGTAAAGGTTGAACAGACGGGGCAAGCTAATTTGAAGTGATGTCCCTAGGTAGATGATGTCAGTCAGAGTGAGAGGCATCTTCAAGAATTAAAGTTCATCTTATCTGTACTGATCAAAAAACCCCACATTTCACAAATGGTTTGTATTAAAAGAAAACAGTGAAGGCAAATAGCAATGTTTGCATTCAGCTGGCATTCCCAATAAAAGAAAAAAGAGAGGGCAGGTGGGCCAGATGGGGAGCTAGTTTTTTTTAAGATGTCAGTATAAAAACTGGATTCTGAAATGGAATAAGTATAATATTTGAAAGATACGGTAGAAATCAGGGAAACCATATTTCATATATAAATACATCTCAGTCAAATTGAAGTGACTTCACATTTGAGGAGAGGTAACTTAGAATCATACCACATTTTAAGGCTATATTGAAAAATAATTATAATTAAGTCAGATAAGCCTTATATGACATTGGAAATAGAGGATAAGTTATTCAACTTATTTTGCTATTTGATTAAATTCACAAGTTCATATTAAATTTCCCATTACGTAGAATTTAAATCAAATATCACCTCTCCTCTCCCCCACTACATGATAAAATATTCATTATACTAATCTTATCTTTATATTACCTATTTCAATGCAACATTTGAAGTTCCTTTGAGTTAGATCACATCATATCTTCTTGTGGGGCATCAATCATTCACAGGGATGGTTTTATATTTGGAGAAACAGAAGCTTGAAGGTATAGGATGGCATTTCCAACAATCATACATTGTTTAGATGAAAAAAATCCTTCCATCTAGTCTAACTTTCTCAGATTTTACAGATGAGGAAACTGAAGACCAGAAAGATAGTTGATTTGCCTACAGCCATACAAATAGTAATCCAGAGCTCATCTTTTGACTCCTGAGCCAGTATTTTTTCTACTTTACCACACTATCAATCAATGTTCATGAAGTATGTAACAGGCACTATACTAAGAGGTAAGGATACAAATAGAGACAAAAGACAATCCTTGTCCTCAAGGAACTTACAGTGTAATGGGGGAGACAAAATACACACACACACACACACACACACACACATACATACACACATACACACACTCACACACACCCCACAAGCTATTTAGAGGATAAACAGGACATAATTAGTGTAGGGAAAGAACTGGAATTGAGAGGGGTTAGGGAAGGCTTCCTATAGCAAAAGTGGGGTTTTGGTAGGGACTTAAAGGAAGTCAGACAGCTAGATGGCACAATGGATAGATACCAGACCTGGAGAGAAAAGACAACTTCAAATCCAGCCTCAAAGGCTATCTGAGTGACCCTGAGCAAGCTACTTAACCCTGTTGGCCTCAGTTTCCTCTTCGGAAAAACGAGCTGGAGAAGGAAATGTCAAATCACTCCAGTACCTTTGTCAAAAAATCCCCAAAAGGGGTCACAAAGAGTTGGACACAACTGAAAATGACTAAACAACAAAGAAATCCAGGGAAGTCAGGGAAGATGAGAAAAAACCTTCCAGGCATGGGGGGCAGCCAGCAAGAACACACAAAACTGAGAGATGGAACAAGAGCCAGGAGATCAGTGTCACTGGATTGACTTGGGGGTGGGGGTGGGGGTGGAGGAGAGGGGTTAGGATATAAGAAGCCTGGAAGGGTAGAAGGGAGGCTAGCTTATAAGGAACTGTGGATGCAGTTGAATCCAGTTTCCTCCGAAAGCACTAGGATTCTCTTCCTAACCGCCAGTCTGGCACTTCTGAAAGACAGTTTAAATGATAAGCAGAAGTATGTATGACCATGTTTTATAAAGTACAAACACTTTTAACATGTATAACATACTCTATGCACATTTTACTTTCAGTGTTTAATCAGGTTCATTTTATACTAAAAAATCCTAGAATTAATAAAGTGAATCATTGGGAATACCATCATCGACGTATTGCTTATTACCTAATTATTCTATGTGCACTCAAGGACAAATGAAACCTTACTACTTTGGGAGCTGGTTTTCTATGGTTTGACTAATCATAATAAATCTCATCACTCAAATTAGCTAGAGAAGAAACAAATCTCCACTTGGCTTTGAACTTCCTAGATAAAACTGAAGCATTTGTAATCAGCTCCATAGAGATAGAGATGTTTTTGTCCATGTCCTTTTATCTTGAAGAGGACCATGAACAAAGGACAAAGAGAGAAACATCTCTGTCTCTCTGGAATTGATTACTATACTCAAACATATGTGCATAAATACATACACTAAAACATGAAAAACGGTGTGTGCTGTTTTTGAGAGTAGTACACTTCTAATTATTAGGAAAGTAAAACAGCTTTTTCAAAGGAACTTTAACTCCAAGGGAATTCAACCCTCTGTAAGCCATTCCAGTTTCTGTAGCAGAGACTGAAATATGAACTTCTTTCTGACTGGTTCCTAAAAATTCTCTGGCTTTGTATGTTACAACCGTTGTTCGGTTGTTTTTCAGCTGTGTCTCATGCTTCATGATCCCATTTTAGATTTTCTTGGCAAAGATACTGGAGTGGTTTGCCATTTCCTTCTCCAGCTCATTTTACAGATGAGGAAGTCAAGGCAAACAGGGTTAAGTGACTTGCCCAGAGTCACACAGTGAGTAAGCATCTAAAGCTAGATTTGAACTTACAAGGCATGGTACATATTGTTTCCTAAATGCTCATTGATTCACTGACTGTGAGATAGCCTCCAGTGGAGAGGGTCTTGAAGCAGGAAGATTCATTAGGAGATTCCAGCAATAATCTAGTAGTGAGACGATGAAGGCCTGAACTGAAGTAGTAGCCATATGAATGGGAATAAGAAGCTATAGACTTGAGGAAACCCTTTCTCCCTGGTTCCCTAAATGAAAAGATCCTTTCTCCCCTCTGGTTGCCCAATAAATCATACTTCCTTCTATGCATTTTCATGCTCTAACCATGAAAATTCCACCATTTTTCACTCATGTTCCTTTGTCCTAGATGGTTTCTCTGAAGTGGTTTTGACATCCACCTAAAATATTCAGTTCTGTTCCTTCTGATCACATTGGATTCTCCATCCTATGACTCTAGACTAATCTCTGGAGGGCCCAGTGACTATGGAGGGCCATTCTAGTCTACCATGATCACCTCTCCTTAGCTTGTTTCCATGCCCTACTAATGCTAGCCTGAAGTCACCTATCAAACCGAGCTTTTCCTGGTCAAATCCTGCCCCTGCTCACCCTTACCCCAATTCCACCCCAATATACCTCACCTACTTCTTGGATAGCAGCTTATTGATAGGAGAATGATGAGAGACACACCCCCAAATGCAATCAGCCATGGACACATGGCTCCTGACTCAGTACATCTCCCTACCTGCTCAGGCTGTCAAATCATGGCTCAGCCCATCACCTAGAAATGGTAGTTTTCCAGAATCCAGCTTTTCCAATAAGACAAACAGATCTGGCATTACAATAAATGACAACAGCTAATAAGGACAAGATGCCATGCTATTACCTGGAGGAATGAAGACACTAGAGAGACACAGGCACACAAATTCTGCAACACCTTGAACTTGTAAGCAACAGAGAAACTACACTTCCGGTTGCTGTTTACACCATCCTCAATCTTAATCTTGGCTCATTCTTATTTCAAAGCATTCTGTTTTTTAAAAAAGGCTTCTTACGTACACTTATGTATAAAATATCCTTAGCAGCTTTTTTTGAGGGAGCAACAATATATTATAGAAAGAAAGTGAGAACCCATGACCTGAGGAATGGCTGCACAAACTGACAATTATGAATGTATAGGAATATCATTGTGCTACTAAGAGACAAATTCATTTTAGGAATAGGAACTCAGATAACTATGGGAAGACATGTCAGTACCTCTCCTGGCTAGATGAAAAATATGCATAGTGACTACAATAATGTAAATGAAAACAACACTAAAACATATTTGAACTCTCATACATTGTGATGAATATTATTAGTCTTTTAAAATTGATGATGAAACACATCCATTCTCTCAGTAGACAGGTAGCGGAGTAACCATAAGGGTTCAGTAGAATATGCTGCTGGCCTCTGGCTGAGGGTGTGGGAGTGATTTCTCTCCAACATTCCAGGTCACTGAGTTGGACTTTCTCCCTTTCAGTAACTATCTATAAGATCAAATACCTAGAAGGCTGCAGGGATATCTCTAATTCAAGAAAAGCAGAATGGGCTTGCTCTGTGTATTGGGCAGCAAAATGATGAAAATCAGAAATCAATGCATTTCCTATCATTCTGATCATACAAGAAGAGTAAAAACAATAAAGTCATGGTAAAAGAAAAATAAATGTCATAACCCAAGATGTTGAAATAACATTTTTCATAGTAATTGTCCAGGCAGGAGTTCAGGTTTTGAATTAAACTGGATTTAGTTATTTCTGTGTTGAATTTACAATCAATAGTCTCCCTGCTAGAAAAGAGAGTTAAATCCTGATAGGGTTTTAGTCATTGCCTAATCTTTGTGGATAGGGCAGCTAGGTGGTGCAGTGGATAAAGCACCAGTACAGGAGTCAGGAGGACCCCCGTTCAAATCTCACCTCAGACACTTGACACTCACTAGTTGTGTGACTTTGGGCAAGTCACTTAACCCCAATTGCTTCATCCTGGGTCATCTCCAGTCATCCTGATGAATATCTGGTCATTGGATTCAGGTGACTCTGTAGGAGAAGTGAGACTGGTGACCCGCACAGCCCTCCCTCACTCAAAACAAAGTCAAGTGCAAGTCATGCCATTATTTCCCTGATGGCATGGTCTTCTTCAGCAATGAAGGACAAACACACAATCTTTGTGGAAAGAGAGAAAGGAAAAAAGTATGGAAAACAATCCTATAAGTTGGAAAGGAGAAAGAGAAATGAAGTGATAGTTTAAAATGGCTATTAGGAAGGCTATTACCATCTTTGATGGTAAGTTCTGAGAGCCATAAAGTTCTATATAGGTAAAAGGTATCTCAGATGTCATCTAGTCAAACATCTTACCCAATACATGAATCTTCTTTACAACTCTCAAGATCTAGGGATGCTGTAAGGCAGTTGATCGGGGCTTTCATGGGTATATTTAAAATGATCGCATGATAATTTCACTTCTCTGTTGGTAAGGTCAATGTGTGTTTGGGGTCTAGACGAAGAGAAGCAATTGAGTGAATATGAAAAGTGCAATGTGTTTGTTGAACTATGAGAGAGTAAGTTCATGGTGAGATAGTTGAAGAGTTGTATGTAGGAACACAGAAAATTAACACCAGAATGGTTCAGTAGAAAGGATGATATATCTGGAATCAGAGGAACAAGTTTAAACCAAGTTCTACTCATCTCTGCTCCTTACTAACCTATTAACCCTAGTCAAATCACTTGACTCTTTAGGCTCTAATTTCTTCATCTGTAGAAGGAGGGGGCTGATTAAATGACCTCTGAGTTCCCTTCCAGCTTCAAAGCTATAATCCTGTGATCTGTGTGAAGTATGCATCGAATGCTTGAAGAGTTTAATGATAGTGCATTTACTAAGTGATTTCTCTGTAAAAAGTGATACAACCATTGTAGATAAGACAGTGGCCAAATCAGTACCTGAGTTGTGGATGGATACCCTGGCTGGGCATTCAATACTGATCTGAGGCACAATGAGTACAGAGTAGGAGAGCCCCTGATCCTGGAGTCCCCCCACCACCACCAACACACACTGTTAGAGGGCAGAAAGAAAAAAATTGAAGATTAGATTTTCCTCATGCAACATATCTGAACTGCATATTTCTAAGATCTTCTTAGTTTTGTTTTAGAAAGAGATTGTCAAGGATGATAGGTTCCCTAGGAAAAGACACATGACATTAGTAAAACAAATAGCCCTTTCAAGATATCTCTAGATTCTACAGCAATGCCTCTCATGCAGAGCAGCTTACTGTCTCACACAGTAACTCATTGCATTTTTGACAACTCTGATTATTAGAAAGTTCTTTTTTGTAGTGAACTAAAATCTATCTGCCTGCCCTAGAACTGCCTTTAGGAATTACATAGAAGAAGTCCAATTTGCCTTCTACCTGACAGCCTTTCAAATATTTGAAGGTGGCTACTATCATGCCCTCATCGCTGCCAAATTAAGATATCCCAGGCTAAATAGTACCAGTTCTCCCAATCACTCATCACATGAACTAGTTTCCAGACCCTTCACAGCTCTAATGGCTCTCTTTTGGAGAGAATCCAGCATGTTTATATTTGTGTTATGTTGTGACCAGAATGGAATGCCACTGTCTACTAGATGTGGGCTGACAAGCACAGGGTTCAGTGGAACTGTTTACAGCCTCCATCTCAATATTCCACTTCTATTAATGTGGCCTAAGACTACATCAGTTTGTGTGGTTTTTTGGCAACTAAATCATGCTGTTAGCACATGCTGAACTTTCAGTCAATGAAAATCTCAAGATTTTTGTCACATTCACTGCTAAGTTTCCCCCATCCTGCTTTTATTAACCTATATGCAGGACTTTGCATTCATCTCAATTCAATTTCATCCAGTTAGTTTCAGTCTATTCTTCCAACCTGTCAAGATCTTTTTTAAACATGATTCTGTCATCTAGTTTATTATCTATCCCTCCTACTTTTACATCATCTACCATCTTGATAAGCATTCTTTCTATCTCTTAATTTAAGCCATTGGCAAAAATGTTGAATAGGGCAGGGTCAAGTATAAAGAGCCTTGAAGTATACTGAAAGAGATGTCCTTTCTGCCTGACACTAATATTAATAATTCTCATTGAATATCATCATTATAGCAGATACCAATTCACCTGGATGTAATATTATCTGATCTATATTTCCCAATTTTATTCATAAGGATGAGGGGAGAGATTTTTCAAGTGCCACATGTAAATCGGGTTATATATCACCTGATGCAAGTCTAGTTTTCAAGGATTCTTGATGTTATTCCTTTTCTCTTTGAATCAACACAAATTGTCATCCTCCTGTGGTCTTCATTTTCAAGAACTGACCAAAAACATTCTTCATCCTCTGGTTAACTTGGCAGGAGGCTTTCTAAACTTAGGTAGGCTGGGACTCCAGGGATTGATATTCTGTCAATTACCGAGCCCCTAGTCAAAGCTTTTCCAGCTTGCTACAACCAGCTGGGGTCGCTGACATAAAAGACTTCAATTCCACAATGAAGAGTTGGCATAGCACTTTGGTAAAGGAGTAGTTTTGCACCCCTTTTTAATATGAAATGAAATTGATTCTGAGTGACTTGCTTTAAGGAATCTGCCCTGGGTCCTAATGATCAATATTAACTACTTCCTTTTTTTAAGTACTCACAAGCAATTTATTAACTGTCATTAATAAACAAATAATATCATTCTAAATAAATCTAAATAAATCATTTTAATATTTTGCTTTTCCCAAGCATCAACAGCCAGTTTACTGGTGTATAGTTTCTCTAATATACCTTTTCTCACTTCTTGACTATTGGGATGTTTTCCTCTCTCAGCCATCTAATTTTCTTGTCTTTCATGATCCTTTAGAGATTATTCAAAGTAATGCTATCTTCAAGCTTCTCCTACTACTATGAGTAATATCCTAGGGCATTACTAGACAGTTAAGCTTGCTTAAAATGCCTCGTCTTCCAATCTCTTGACATATCTTGAATTTCAATCCCCTCAATGATATTTCTATCTTATATTATGGAGATCATTTTCCTTGATAAGAAAGAGAGAAACAAAATAGAAAGAAATAAATTCTGATTTCTTTCTTATTTAATCTATTAGCTTTGTGATAATTATTCCAAGAAGTAGACCAATCACAAGTAAGCCTATGAGTCCCAGAGATAGCAATGGACCCCAGACCACCTCCCTGCTTCCTATCTGACCATCATCCTGAAGTCTCCTATACATTGTTTCCTTCTGTAAGAATGAGATCTTTGAAAACACAAACTGCCTTTTTTCCAGGGCTCTGTACACAGTAAATATTCAACAAACACATTTTTATTCATTCATGATTTAGACATGTCTTTAAAATATCCTGTTTATTGAACTTGGAATTTTTGTAACCTCAGCTCATTCTGTGTTTTAGACTGTTAGACATTAAGTGAAAAATTCATGAAACTCTTTTCCACTCGTTCATGTTTGTGTGCCCCTTTCTCCAGTTTTTTCTATGTCATTTTAAAATATCGTTCAATAAAGAGCTCCTCTATGTTGGTTTCTTTAGGTGCCTCTTCCTTGCATTCCTCACAGGGAAAATTCATCACTATATTGTCATAATTTAATTTACTTGAAGCCTGCTATCCTCATGAGTCATATTCTTATTCAGCATTGAGTGTGCTAATCTTTATTTTTAATTCAGAGTCATTGGGGAATGAGGTGCTGTGGTTAATTTAATGTTTTACTGGGTTAAACAAAAATTGACCTAAAACTTCCATAAAAGATGTTAAGTTATTTTGAAAATAACCATCGCTTTTTGAGGATTCAGGAGAATCTACAAAGCTTTGCAAGTGCCGCAACATCATCACTACAGATATAATTAATTTTTCTTAAGCAGGTAAATGAAGAATTTGTAGACTACTGGACTGAGTTTCTACTAATGCTCTAGCAGGCAGAAAATTGATTGTCAAAAAATCTTAATGTACGCTTATTTAGTTTTCATGTTACTCTTAGAAAAGCAAGGTGTGGAATGAACTTCCAAAAATGTGATTTTCTGAGTTCTCAGTTTGATATGGTGGGAAACACATTGAATTTTAAAATCAGAAGGCTTGGGGTTTAATTATGACCTTTCTTATTTCTCAGTTGTAACCTTGAGAAAGTCACAACATTTGGGTTGTATAATCTCTAAGGTCCTTCTGAGACCTATTACTCTGGCTCCACCAATTACAAGCCATGTGCCTTTGGCCAGACTGTTTAACCTCAGTCTTACTTTCTTCATCTGTAAATGACTGATAGTTAGAGGTAGATTGCTCTTATGACCTATTTTATAGGGTTATTTTAATGATCAACCAAGATATTAGTACATAAAAAAGCTTTGTAACCATTGCTTTATTCTTTTTCTGAATTATAGATAACTGAAAGTTTCCTCTAAAATTCTAATTAATAAAGTTGGTATTCAAGTATGGAGGTGAATGAATCCTATCTCAGAGAAGAAGAGTTTTGAAGAATTCAGACATAGTGCACAGAAATTAGGTATTTTCATGGGCCAGAGTGTCTGGAGGATGACAACCAGGATGATAAAAGGTCTCAAGTTCATATCATACGATCATTTGTTAAAGGGATTGGGAATGTTGAAACTGACTTCAAGGGAATATGGTAGCTACCTTCAAATATTTGGAAGGCAGTCACCTAGAAGAAGGATGAAATTTATACTGCTTACCCCAAAGGGTAGCAACTGAAAAGAATCAAATTTGTGCTTGATGTAAGTAACAATTTCCTAACAATTGTAACTGTCCAAAAGTGGAATGGGCTGTGATGGCACATAGTGCCAGTGGAGATCTGTAAGCAAAATCTGAAAGGCCCATTGACTGTAAAGGAATTTATTTTTCAGACATGATTTGGATTAAATGACCATGGGAGTCTTTTCCAGCTCTGAAATTCTATAATCATTTTTTCCCCAAGGAATGCACATTTAGTTTCTCTACCTCCTGCTCTCAAAAAAACAAACAAACAAAAAAAAAAAAGAAAACTTCATGACAAATACGCTTAGTCAAACAAAACAAATCCCTGTATTGGCCAGAGATTTGGTTATTCAGAGAGGAATCCTTTCTAATCTCTTCCAGGTTCCTCAAGGTTAAAGATGGTGTTTTTGTCTTTCGTCATATAGCCATTGCTTAGCATGTTATCTGTCACAGAGATGGTTAACAAATGCTTGCTGACTTGATTTCCAATATGAGAACACCTTTGAAACATCAGTAAATTTAACAGTCTCATGTGTTATTATTTTGTAATTAGTATTTGTTCATTTTAAAATAAATGTTATAAAAACTACTGTGAATTCAACAACACTTTTAAATTTGTATTTGAGATGTTCCAATACCTATATACACTTGAAAAAGTAGATAATAGACAGATACGTCTTTATTTAGTCTAGAAGAGGCACATAAGTTTTTTTACTTTATATACTTTATCTCATGTTCCATATGTTACTGGAGCTAAATGACTATCAGAATGGCAATACTTCAAATTCCTTTATCCTTTGCCATAGCTTTGGGGTCTCCCAAGAGATGACCACTCACAGGTTGGGAACCATTGGCATAGTGGGAAAAGTCCCTCCCTGGGAGACAAGAGATTGGCTTCTAGTCCTGATGCTGATACTAACTAGTTGGATGAACAAATCGTTTCACCTTCTTGGGGTGCCATGTTCTTCATATAGAAAATGTGGGCCTTAGAAATGGTTTTTAACATTCCTTCATGCTTTGATATGTATTAATTTGATGTAGTTACTTTACACATACAATGTGTTTGCCTAATTAATTGCTGGGTCTATTTTAAAGTGCCACCTGATAAAACTGCTTCTGCCCCATTTGTTACAAGGCTTTTTTCTCAAGACTATAGTCTTTCTGAGAGAAAGTATTACTTAAAAGTCAAGCAGGACTTCTCCTGCCCTGATTCATCTTTCAACTAAGGGGGTTGGACTTGTTGTCCACAGTCATCTCTTCCAGATTCTGATGTATGACCTTCTGATCTCAGGGCCTTTCTTTGGAGTTCAGTTGCCTTCTCTTATGTTTGCTTATGATGAGTCTAGGTAGTTTATGTCAATTCTGCAAAATATCCTAAACTCATTTCTATCCTCTAATTCCAAGTTCACTGTGCTGGCTCTCTCTTGACCTGGAAGAGGCAGAGGTCTAGTTGGATTTAGGAGGGAGGTGTATGGGACCAAAGTTTCACTACAGTAGTTCTACTCCTCCCTCACCAGGGAGGAAAGGGGCCATATGAGCCAAGATAGGATGTGGGCAGCGGTTACATCCAGGGCTCTTGCCAGATACACAGGCTTTATCTTTACACAACAAATGGGATGTAAACACATGGCCAAGGAGAGAAGAGACTACAAACAAATAGAAACCATGACCTCTCAGAAGCCAGTTTCTTCTTTAGATAAGAGAGAAAGAAAAATGTCATTTACAATGCTGACTAAAGATAAACAGACATGAAACTTTCTAAAAGTCAGCTTATGTGAAGCATTCTATATAATACCAGCTGGCATTTAGAATACAGGGGTGCAGGAGCTGGCAACCTCCCAGGATTGGTTATGGAATTTAGGGATATAATAATTGCATCGCATACGAAGCGATGCCCCATCTGTTTGAGTACCTTGTCTCTGGCAGAAGCCAGTGACGGTTAAATCTCAAGAACTTTTAATCTATTCTTCTTCCTCCTTCAACTCTTCCCTTCACCACACACACACACACACACACACACACACACACATTCTCAATATAGTTTCAGTAAGCATCATGATGAATGAAAGGCTGATGTCAGGGTTGAAATCCTACCTCTAGCACATACTAGGTGTATAATCTTGGGCAAATGAGTTTCATTTTCAGTGTCCCTGGAAAATTCTCTAGGACTAAAAAATTTCAGAGAAGGTAATAAACTTCCTTGCTAAAAGGGTTTTCATCGATGGGATTTCCCCAACATCAGGAAAGGAGAAGAAAGGAAGGGAGGAGGGAGGGGAAGGGAGGGAAAGGGAGATAAATCCAAATGTTTCTTTAAAGTTCATCTAGTCTAATCCTCCACGTACTATATGAATAAACTAAGGCTCAGTGAAATTAAGTGATTTCCTCAAAGTCACACAAGTAGAATGTGGCATAGCCAAGACTATATTCCATATCATCTGACACCAAATATATTTTCCTATTTTATCCTCAATACTCATCCCAATGCTTTGCACATTTACTAAGTGCTTCATAAATGATTTTTCATTCATTCATATCCAATGATTTTTGCCCTATTTCCCAAAATTTCTGTCTGTACTTTGGGTGCAAGAAATAATTGGGTACAAGAAATTATTGGGTAAATAATTGGGTACAATACTTGGGTACAAGAAAAAGAAGAGGTATTCCCATAGCACAAGACCTCCAGGCTAGTCAGTCATTAAATATTATTATGGCTAGGCAATGTACTAAATGTTGAAGATAGCAAAACATATTTAAAAAATAGCTCTTGACCCCCAAAGGCTTGCATCCTATTGATGAGTCAACGAATAAATAACTGGGCACACACAAAATTATATACAAAGTAGGGAGAGGGACTTTGAGTAGAAAAGCAACTAGTCAAGGAGAATGAAAACGGCTTCTTGCCAAAGGTGGGATTTGAACTGCATCATGGAAAAATACAGAGAAACCAAGAGGCAGAGGTGAGGAGGGAAAGAATTACAGGTATGAAGGACAGTCAATGCAAAAGTATAGAGAGAGGTGATGGAGTTTCTTATTTGAGGAACAGCAAGTGGCCCATTATAGCTATGTCTTGGAATTCAGGGAGGGAATAAGATGGAAGATAGGAAGGCGTGTAAGGGCAAGAAAAGGAGGATCTTTTGCTATTTTTATTTTACTAAAAGTGCCTCTGAATAATGTTATTAAGGAGAATCTTTCCCAGCCATTGTCAGGTCTGGGAAGATTTGTAGGAAGGTCCATGCCTTTCATTAATGAGGCACTGGTTCTCAAGGAATATGATGACTTCTTGTTCTAAAAAGTATATTAAAAGTGAGATGTGCTTTGATTTTGGGGTTTAATGACTGAAAGTGCTTGTTTGGCCAGACAAGGACTCTGGGAAACCTGCATTCTAAACTCAGATATTGGTGCTTCCATCTCTGGTAACTATGGTCAGACAGTAGGACCTGCCTATTGATTTGTGATATATGTATTATGGTCAAACAGAGGAAGCCATGTCTGTTGATCTTTGATTTCTCTGTATTTTCTTTGAAGTTCAGGGTGTTGACTTCCCTGAGCTAGGTGAATGATATATGTGATTGATTAAAGGAATAAGATATGGGCTTCATTAAAGGAATAAGATAGCCCCTCAAAAGCTGCCTTTCCTTCTATGAATGCAGATCTAAGAACCTGTGATAGCAAGGCCTCCTGTGTATGTTGGGGTGCTTACTGTTACAAGGAGTCAGGTCATGAAGAGCTTTAAACAGGGCAGTGATGTGGCAAGGAGGATAGACAACAGAGCCTAGAGTCAGCCACACCCACTTTCAGATCTCGCCTCACACACATAGAAGCTCTGAAACCATGAGCAAGTCATTTAACCTCTATCTTCCTTAACTTCTTCATTTGTAAAACAGGGACAATAACAGAATCGTTGTAAGGACCAAATGAGATAATATTAGTAAAGTGCCTGGTACATAATAAGCACTACATAAATGTTTGTTATCACTACAATCATTAAACGACACACATAGGTATTTATGTTTGATACTAAGAAGTAGATCTTAGCATTTTTTTTTGTATCATGGACCCTTTAGCAGGTTAGAGAAAGCCTTTGGACCACTACTCAGAATGTTTTAAAATGCATGAAATAAAATACATAATACTATCACATAAGCCAATTATACTGAAAGGCAATTGTAATATTTTTTTTAAAAGTTCATGGGCTTAAGAAACCCAGATCTAGAGAGATAATGGAGTAACTTGAGCTCACTGAGCCTGGAGGTGTCATGGTCATATCTACTCTTAAGAAACATCACCTTGGCAGCTTAGTGGAGGACATATTGGAGTGGGGGTGTACTTGAGGCAAGGACGCAGGTTAGAAGGCTATTGCAATGATCCAAGTAACAGGCAATGAGAGCATGAACTGTATGGGGAAGCAGCAGGAGCAGCTGCATAAGTGGACAAACGCAAACTATGCAAGAGGGATTGAAAAGATAGGAACGGCATGGTTTCTCAAACTGTTGACTTTTTAGGGTGAGTGGATATGACGAGTCAAGAATGATACCAAAGTTTGGGTCTGGACAAATGGGAAGATGGTGATATCCTTAACAGTAATAGGGAAACTGAGAATAGAGGAAGGTTTGGGAAAGGGGAAGATAGTAAGTTTTTTTTTTTTGAACATGTTAAATTTGAGGCATCTGAGACATCCGTCCAGCTCAATAGGTCTGAAAGACAGTTGCTAATGTGTGACCGGAACTCAGAAGGAAAGACTATGGCTGGGGCGTATAGTCTTACTGGATTCTTAAGATAGAGGCTGCCATGGGGTATGGACTCAGACTCTGGTTAAGACAGATGATAGGATGATAATCCCTCAATTTGTTTGAGTACTTTAATATCTCATTTATTGCCACCCGCAGAAAATAAGGTATCCCGTTCAAGTAAAGTTTTTAGAGAATCTTGGAAATATTTTTTTCTTATTTTAACCATTTTGGATAGAAATCTTTATGAATCATACTCTTTATTGCTTATTAAATAGAGCATATCAAAGGAAATCTAACTTAGTGATTGAGTCACAATCTTTATACTGTGCTGGCTTGACATTATAGAATGAAAAAAAATATTAGAACAGAAATCAAAAGATCTTTCTCTGAATTCTGACATTCACGTTCTACCTTTGAGGCCTTGAGGAAATCATCATGATAAGGGAACTAGACCAGATGACCTCCAACTCTAAAATCTTATGATTCTATATAATTATATGTAATATATTATAAAATTATATATATATTATATATTAATATATAATACAGTCTATTGAGATATATAGTGATATTAGCCTGTATACTATATGGTCCAAGATTTTTTTTCTTTTGTCTATTGTTTTCAGCTCTTGTGACTAAGTCAATCAGTCAATAGGTATTTTCTTGCCCGAGGAACATTGGGCAGATAGGAGGAGAAGGAGATAGACTGCTGCTGCTGGAGTCAGAAATATCTGGGTTCAAATCTGACCTCAGACACTCTAGTTGTGTGGACATAGGCAAGCTTCAATCTCTGTTTTCCCATTTGTAAAATTGAGATAGTAATAGCACCCAGTTCCCAGGGAAGTGATGAGATTACATGAGATCTGTGTAAAACACAGCCCAGTGCCACGAAGTGGCTAAGTGTCACTTAGCTTTATTATTTATTATTATTTTAATTCCTTCCTTTCTTTTTTGCTTTTTTCCATCTTCCTTTCTTTTTTCTTCATTCCTTACAGCAGGTTTGGGATCTGCTTCAGTAGATGGAATTCCCACACTAATAAAAGTATGTCAGTAAAGTACTGATATTATTATACGTAATTATGACACCATTTTATAGCTTAAATGTATCTGGTCTTAATATATTATAGAAATATCATCTAGAAGACATAATAGTTAAATTCATTATAATACTTTTATGGAAGGACATGAAATCTGAACAAGAAATTTAACATCCTTTGCTTAGTCTCCAAAAGGCTAATGTAGAACTAATAGATAGAAATTATAGGATACCCTATTTTAGCCCTAGATAAAGAATTTCCTAATAATTAGAACTATTTGGAAAGGGAATGGGCCACCACTAGAAATAGTAAGTTTCCCATCATAAGCCATGGTATTCAAGAAAATGAATTACCACTCTTTCAGGGCAATAAGTAGGGAACTTATGAGGTGAGTAAGATATTAAATAACATTGAAGTCTGAATCTCTCATTCCAATTTGCTGTGACCTGGGAAATCCCGTAACCAATTTTCAATTCTACTTAAGTGATTTAGTAGACATGAGTATTTCTTCCATTGGTATGAATTGCCACCCATCTATGCTTTGATATCCTGCACTATGGTTGCTCCTGTTATTTGTTAGAGCCTTTGCAATAGAGGCATCAAAAGTACTGGAGAACTTCCTCTCGGATTTATATTTATTCGATGGTCACCAGGGAAGCACTCAGACTGGGCTCCCCACTAATCAGGGATTTCCTCAGGAATATCATTTATGTCACTTATTTCATGCAGGTCATCATTACAGATACGCAACACCCCAATTATGCCTATTATACAGTATCAGATATGCAGCCATGGGCCACATGTAGCCTACAACACTCAAATGTGACCTGAACCAGATTCAAATGTAATTGAGGAAGATTTAATGAAAGAAAATTTAAATATAATAAAAGATAGCTATTACATTTTAAAACTAAATAATTCTGCAGCCCATGGGGTCATTATGTATGGATTAGTGGCCCTCATTTCTATTTGGGTTTGATTCCACCGTTCTATACCACTGCCCTGAGGATCATCTGTGCTTGATTCTTCAGAGGATAATGGTGTTCAAAGAATTACAACCGTAGGGCGTTGCTGGGATAATATGTGTCAGAGAAATACACCAGAAAGCAGCCTGGGATCATTAAAAGCATTGTGAAGTTTCCCAAGCGCAATCTGGTCCATTCTTTTATTCAGCCCTGAACTGAATTCATTGTTCTTCACCAGTGCTTATCTAAGAGGTATGTACTGATGGGCTCTCTCTGTGGACTGGCTTTCTGTCATAGTCTGGACAAAACATTTCCCTTTGTGTTTAGAATAAGAATAAACGGATTCTGAATGAGATCCTGAAGTGTTCTCCTATATGCAAAGTGCCTGATGCAATCTGTGACATCTTTGTGGGATGATTGGTGACCTTTTCTGTTGTATCTTACTTGTTTCTGGGCTACTGTCTATAGATAAAGTAACAGATAAGTGATCTCTGAAGAAGTGGAATTACTACTGTGATATAGCTAGTGGTTACTTTTTGTTCTTATGAAAATGGGCTTAGAAACAATGATCTTACACTCACAAATTCAAATACAATGGATAAATAAGTTTCTTTTCAACAAAAAAAGTCAATTTTACTTAAAATTACTTTTGTTTATTTTGTTTTCATAGAATCCCAGTACTGGCCATTGCTACTTCATATATTTACAGCTTCCATACCTGTTCAAGAGCACCATTCAGAAAGAGATTGAATGGGTAAGGAAGGTGAAACGATTGTGATTCTTTAAAAGCCCTAGTGAGTCAGGGCTGGTTCAATCAAGTGTGGTGAGTTTAAAAGTATCATTGCTATCATTGAGCTCCAAGGTGCATGTAGCTGCAGCACACAGGGGAAGGAAATAAGGTGGAGTCTCAACATTTATCCTAAATGTTTACTGGTGACCTAAGAGTCATTTTGGCAGGAATGAAATCTCATTTGTGTTGGATTGTTCAAGATGCATTGATGAACTGAGAAGGGCTACTTTATCAGAAATGCTTCCCGACTAGGTTCATTGAACTAAGAAGCACTGAGCTTAATTAAGGACTGCAGTTCTAGACACCGTTAGAACTTTGAATGGAAGATCAGCTAAAACATCTCTTCAGTCCATCAAAGGACAAGTTGGATTACCCCTGTTTGACAAGAGTGACAGAAATACAATGGGAATCAAAGTACAGTAAATCAAGCAATATAGAGAGAATTCTTATAGTCCATTTTTTCTTTTGTAATTGATATGAAGGAGTGGACAGGAGTAGCTAGGCTCATCCTGAAAGGTTCTATTGCTCAACTGTCCAAAAAGGTTAACAAATGCCACTACCCTTTCTGCTCAACTTAGTGTAGTATATAGCATGTTGAACTTGAAATTAGAAAGACTTTGGTTCACAGTACTTCTGACAGATGAATTAGTGAACTTTTATTAAGTGCTTACTATATGCCTAGCACTGTGCTAAGTTCTGGAAGTGCAAAGAGAAAAACCAAGAGAGTCTCTACTCTTAAGTAGCTTATAGTTTAATTGGGGAAAGTAACAAATAAAGAAAAATTCAGCAGCAGGGCTGACAGCAAGACCCAGACTGATATGTTGTATCAGTAGGTCAGATGACAGTGCCCATGGTCTACAGGTATAGAGGCAGGGCAGATGGTGAGATCTAGAGTACTGTAGGATGGATTGGTAAGGCCTGATGGTCCTCCATCACCTTGGAATGAGTAGAGTTGGTGGCTCCTATCTCATCCAAGCTAAGTGATCAGCCAGGCTGAACGAGTCCTGTGTGATTTGGAATAGGGAAGGAGAGGAATAAAGGAAAGGGCTAACAGGTAACATCACCACTTATTAGCTAAGTGACTACGGGCAAGTCAATTGGCCTCTCTGAGTCTTGGTTTCCTCATCTGTAAAATAAGGGTAGTAACAACTGTAATACTTACTTTACAGGGTTATTGTGAGTATCAAACGAAGTAATACATAAAGCAATTTGTAATTTGCAAAGGGCTGTATTTGGTTATTTTAAAAGCTCAAAAATAGAAAATTGCTGAGGAAATAATAATTGTCATGGAATATTATTGTGTAGAAATAAATAACAGGAATGAGTAATTTAAAGAAAAATAGAAAGACACACAACATGAAGTCAGCAGAACTTGGAACCCAGTAACACAGACGGTAATGATGTGAATGAAAAGAACACTGAAGCCAAACTGTGAGTAAATCTAATGATCATTCTTCACTCCAGAGAAGAATTAGTGAAGTATACCTCATTCCTTTACAGTAAAGAAGTAAGTCTATGGGTGTACAATATTGCATTCATTATCTGATTTAGTCACGATTGGTTATTAGTGGTGATTGCCTTTCTTTTTTTTTACAGGGGAGGATTCATTGGATGAGGATGGGGGAAATACTTGGAAATACTTGTAATATAAAAAACAAGACATCAACCAAACTCAGTATTTGATAAATAATTATATATTTTAAATTAGGTGTTTGAAGTAGCCTCCTCCATTATGTCACAATATTCTGTTACTGTTGACTTGGCAAAATAATAGTTTAATACTGTATTAACACTTTCTCTAGAATAAATAATCTTTGGAGGTGATGGAGGAGCACTCTATTATTTTCCAAAAAAAATAAATGGAAAACAAATGGCATGCTGGTTTCGTTAGAGAGAAGTTTAGTCACAAAAGTATCTCCTCACCAAAGGGAAAAAAAACAAAGGGACTGATTTCTCAATTGCCCTAAGTTTTGAGAGATTTTTCTAAAACAACTAGTTTTCTGCTAAGAGTCAGTTCACTGAAACAAATGAAAAAAAATTTCCCCAAGCTACATCAGGTATGTATCTAGGACCAATCAAGAACTAAATTATTTATATCCTTTCCCACATTTGTTCTATAACCAAGGGGAGTTCTATTAGAAGAAACAAGTGATCTACCCTTTAAAATGTTAGAGCATTTTACATAGCAATAGAATGATTTTCCAAGATGGCCTCAACCATTATGATACTCAGTTTTAATCTGCTTCTTATATACTTTACCTTTTCTTGTTTTTTTTCTCTGTTTCAATACACCAACATTTGCGCAGTTTTACTTGCTTCTCCAATTTGTAGCAAGGGGGAAGTATGCTTAAAAATCCAAATGCTAGGATGTCATTAAACAACATTTATGAATCAAAATTTAATTTCCCAGAGAGAAGGAAATGATAAATTGCACTGAAAAGTCCAGTAAATGGAAAAGATTGTTCATTTTAGTCTAGCATAACATTTGCTTTTAAAAACAAATTGAAAAGTAAAACAACTAATACCAATGACAACTTGATTTCTCAACTCCATCAATACCAAATCACATGGCCATTTAAATGCAAAGCAGCCACAGAAAGACATCATTTCTGAAAGCATTAAAACATACAATCCCTTGTGAAATATTTAAATAGATTGCCACTGACTTTGGATGATTAATATTACACACCTGCCAATTGTTAGGTTCTATACCAAAAGGTTTAATCCAAGTCAGCTGCTTCAACTGTTAGCTCTCTTAATTAGACCACTTTTCACCTTCCAATCATCTAACCCAAGGAAACTCAAAGCATTAAGGGTGCTCCAGCAGAAACACCTCCTTTCACAGAAACACTTATTTGGTGGGAGAGAAGAAGCTTTAAATGGTGGAGATAATTACTTAATTCAAGCTAGAACAACTGGCCAAGTAAACATGTAGCAACCAGGAAGCTATTAGCATGATTTTGAGGCAATTATTCCATTAGTGTTTAATAGTCTCCAATTAGACATCTCAGAATAAAAACGTTTCACCATTTTTTTCTTCCAAAAGGAGAAAAGTAGTTTATAGGGAACATAAGTCTTCAAATAGGTTCCCTTTTCCCATTCTGAATTAATAGTCTGGGTGATTGTGTCATCCTGGTCATGATTGATTTTTATGGACTTTAATGATATCTTTTGCTTTTACATCACCCATATTCCTACTGTCTCCCATAGATGGATCCATCATTACAAATATTTTTAAAAGAAGAAGAGAAAATCAACAAAATAAATCAGTATACAAAAAAAATACATTATATTTGTATTATTTTACACATCTGGGACTGCTCACACACACCAAGCTCCTCTGCAAAGGAACATGAGAAGATTTCTACATTATTAATAACCTCTCCACAGAACCTTAAAAAACCCTATGCTTGGTAGCTCTTTATCTATAATGTAATGTTGTGCATAATAGTTATGTTTGTGTTTTATCTTCTACTAGTCTATAAGCTCCAAGAAAACAGGAATCATGATTTAATTAAACTTTATATCTACACACACACACACACACACACACACACAGCCTAGCACAGTACTCTTCACAAAATTAGTGTCTATTGAATTAATTAATAAATGAAGTCAAAATCTCATACAGTAGTCAGAACTCAGGAGTCTCATCCAGCTGAAAGATCTCAGAGACTGAGGGACAAGAGAGACGCTTCAGTGGTTGTAGTAATGGGGGTATTTCCAAAACTAACAAAGAGTTAGAGGTATATCTCTAATTGGGAATCAAATATTCTTTGTAGGAGACTGAAAGTCCTAAGTTTGACATCAGATTTATAGTTTGGAAACTCTAGGATCTCTGTCACTAGCAAAAAACATGGAAGCTGGAGAATAAGAAAGGGAAGGAAGCTGTCTCACCTCACTCTCAGTCGCTATCCCAGACTGAATCTCTGGTATGTTTTGTGTTCAAACATATCTAGATATGATGTTGTATCACCAGTTCCATTTTAGTTACACCACTGTGAAAGCGAAGAATTATGGGGAGAAGGGGTGTTAAAAGTCTTCTCCAAAGACAGTAAAAGTCCTCCTTTGAGTTGTCATATAATGGAAAGAGATTTTAAAGACAAAGGCTCAAATTTTGGCTTCATCATCTAGTAGTCATATGATCCTTAAATAAAGGGAGCATTTATTAAGTACCTATTGTGTACCAAACACTATGCTGAGTGCTAATGGGCTAATAAAAACTGGCCTACCTACCTCATGGAGCAACCTTTTCTCACTGTTAAGAAGAGGGCATGGAACTAGATGACCAATAGCTCTTCTCCAACAAGAAATCTCAATAATGAAGTGTGAATGGGCTTCCAAAAATGAAATATGATATTTAAAAATGTTTAAATGATAAAACATAAAATGGTATTGTCATGAATTTTTATTCTCTTAACCTTAAATGAAGATCTTACACATGCATATGAAGAAGTCTACAATTACGTAGGTACTGTGACTATGTGACCTTAATCAGGTCACTCAAACTCTTTCCTGCCTCCATTTCTTTCCTGTTTTGCCAAATGGTTTCAATCCCTGCATTCATAGGATTGTAATGTTCAGATAAAACAATGTATATGTAAGTAAGCATGATGAAAGAAATAAAATATGATGCAAACTAAATAGAGGATCAGAGATGCAGGGAAACCAGGACTGGGATGTTACCAGCAAACCCAATCATATACTTCCTACACAGTTTCCTTTGAGGAAGTAATTCTTAGTCTATCCAAGGTGCCACTTGGATGCGAAAAGTGGAGTTTGAGAAGTGTTATTTTCACTGTAGGATCCTTAGAACTAAAGAAAAACTGCATTTTTAGTGTCAGAACACAAACATTTACAAATTCTAGGTCCCCACAATAGTAGAGAACGAAAGATGACTGAATAGCTATTCGCTGTCATTGCCTGCAATTGTTGCAAAAGATATGCCAAATTCACAATCAAACGTTGAACAAACTCAGTTACTGAGCAAATTCAGCCGTCCTTCAGTCGAAGCTGTGAAGATTTCCAGTGCCTGAAACTGTCCTCTGAAATGGGATTGGGGTAGGGGAAGTGGGAGCGACGGGGGCAGAACAGTTGGTCAAAGAAACTGGATCCAAACAGTCAAGAAGGCACTGAGGGCCCCAGCAAATCATAGAAGCCCTTCATTGAGGTCCTGAAATGGACAGCGGCATCTACTGCTCTCTAGGCACATTCCACCCCGCAGGGAAGTAATGGCCAAATTTGTACCCAGTTCTGACCATGTCTGTAGTGTTGTGAACTCTGCAAATGACCCCTTGTTTCCTATATGCCTGGGTCAGAAGTTATGGCATGCTTCTATTGCAGACGCCTTTCACGTGACTACAGTCTAAGTAGTTGGAACTATCCAGTAACCTTCTAGGTCCAGCAGTTTCTACCTTTCTGAGATATTCAATTCATCTGGCACAATTCCTTTTTCTACCTATTTTCCTTTCCCTTGCCCTTTCTCTGGCTTCAAAGACCTGCTCTCAATTAAACTCCTACCCGGTTTTAATCCTGGAACCAAGTGCTCTCCCTCCGCTAACGTCCTTGAGGTTGGTTTTCTGGCCAAGAGCTCTTCATACCATTGCCATGTACTTCTTCCAGAAGCGGAACTGCACCTGACAGCCCACAAGCCACTAAGCCCATCCTGCTCTGACCTCCCACTTCCCTGCACACATCTGGACACACATCTCCTCCTCTGTCCCAATCTCCCACCTCTTCCAAGAACAACCTCTTCTGGTCCCCCGAACTTTCCTCGACTCTTTGGAAGGTGCTTTGTCCCTTTAAGGAAGACCCGAGAAGAATATTAATGACCTGGGAGGGTCTGATCGAGAATTCACCAAAGCTGCTCAATTCTGTGTCGCGGAAGGAGCCCGAGGTCCTCCAACTGAAAGCCGAGCCCCCTGGAGGCGCACTGAGGTTGGTCATACAAGACGACCACCCCAACTCCTCAAAGCTCCTTCCGCCTGGCCCCCAATGTCGAAGAAAAAAATAGTACTGGGAGGACAAGGGGGATGCAAAGCTCCAAGCATCCCTGGAACCCTCTCCACCCTTGCACACAGCCTAATCCAAAAGCTACTGGAAGCCCCAGTCACCTTGACACCAACCGAGGAGCTCTGGTCCCCAGAGATTTGCAAAACACCCGGAAGCCTGGGGCTCCCAGGCATGTGTTCCCTTAACCCTAAGAAAATAGCTTCTTTCTAGCCAGTGATAAGTTGTCACTCAGTACCAGATAAAGCAGAGCGGGGTGGCAGGACAGAAAGAAGAGGGGGACCCCCCCCCACCCCAGCCCCTCCAGCCGGAGCCAGCCAGGGCAGCCACTTCATTCGTACCTGGGATTGCTAAATTGGTGAGGGGGATGCTGTGAATGCTTTCTGGCAAAGTTGCCATCCAGTCGGCGAATTTCAGCTCGTTCTTCCCTTGCGACGAAGCCATCCTGCTCTCCGTGTGCCTCCCGCTCCTGTCTCCTTTACTTCTCTGCCTGGCAGGCTCGCTGCCTATAATCCAATGTTTGCTCCAGCCCTGCTAGAGTTTACACTCTGCTGTGCACCACACCCACAGGATGGCGCAGACACATGCTCATTTTAATAATTATTCAAAACACCCCATGCTCCCTCCTTGCCGCCGCCAGACTCGACTAGGGCTTTTGTTCTTTATGTCCCTGCACTGCTCTCTCGGCTCCTACCCCCTCCCTCCTCCCCATAATTCTTCCCCAGCCTTCCTTCCTTTCCTCACAGTTTCTCAGTGAGTCTTGGCTTTCATACATAGAGGTTTTTAAACTTGGTACGCGCCACTTGTTTTGTCTCCTTTCTTTTCCACCCCTGCCATTCGTCTTTTTTCTGATAAGACTCCCTGGGACCACTTTGCTGAGAGAATGTAGGGCTAATTTTTTTCCCAAATTGTGGCCGACTTTAGGGTATGTTCACCCTTCACGGCAATAAAGCTCTCGCTTAAGGTCTGTGCTCTTTTCATCCTTCTTCTGTGGCTACAGTAGGCACTCTCTAATATTGCTCCTAATTTTGGCGCGGTGACTTTTTTTTTAATATCAAATCTGATCTTGGCAAACAGCAATTAGTCAGTGATAGAAGGGGAGACCAGACAGCTAGGACTCAGACTTTGCTACGTTAAGTCAAATATTCTCAGAGAGGACACTTTCTCCCATCCACCTTTTTCTCCCCAAGAAGAAAGAAGCTGTAATTTCCACAGGGAGAGCTGCCCGCATAGGTATATGGCTGTCATCTCTGTTGCATTAAGGACAAGCCTCATCCCTGATTCTAGAAGGAGCTGCTACATTTCTCAGTGACGTGTGCTGCAATAATTGTCAGTGGCGTTCAGTGAAATCTATTTGGCACCATTCAGAATGATCCATGTGATTGAATTTTCATTCCTTGGCAGACTGGAGATGTGACTCTCACAGGAGAAATGGCTCACAGAGTCTCCAAAGAAATGTCTTAGCCCACCTGCTTTTAAAAAGGGAAGAGAGCAAGAAAATCTTAGCAACACAGTGAGTCCCAAAGTGCTAAGAAGATGAGTGTCTAAGGGCTGTAGTATGATTTTGGTCTCTCCAACCTCTCAAAATTTGAATTCACTCATGGTGCTCTATCATCTGTAGTCCATTGTTGTGCAAATCTTTCTTTTCCTAAAGTAGAAGCATTGCATTGGAAAAATGAAAATGAAAATAGGTACATGTGATGTAGGGGAGAGCTTTTAAGGCATAGAAATAGTCATTCATTTAAGTAAGCCATTTAAACAGCTAAAGACTAGCTTATTTTCTGCAAGTCCAAAACAACAAAGACCCTTCTCTCACAAGGGAAGGAAATGTAGAAAAAAGACAAAAGAGATTTTGCCTCCCATTTCTGGAATCAAAGAGTCAGTTCTTCTAAGAGACTCAGACCTTCAAAAGGACAGCTTGGAATTTACTTCAGAAAAGAGATGCACAGGGATGGTGTGCAAACAAAAACTATGTGGTTGTATAATAGAATTGCAGAGTACTTTGGTCAAAGTGAACATTGACTTTGCATTATTTCATTGGTCAACATTTACCCTGAGCAAACCATCATACTGTGTTCTGGTTGTTTACTGCCTCCAGTATAGCATGATGAATGAATAGTTTACTAAACTCAAAACCAAGGGGACATTGAGTTATATCCTTGGCACTGCTTCATGTCCTTAAGCAAGCCATTTATTTTTTCTGGGCTTTGTTTCCTTTTTCTGCTCTACGAAGATAATTATCAGGGCCCCATCAACATCACAGGGTTGTTATGAAGAGATGATGCGAAAGTTCTTTTTAAAGTACTTGTTAAAGCTAAGCTAGGGTTATCAGGATATTAACTATCTCTTTCCCAACTATTTCACTCCCCCCCAAAATCTCTGTTTCCAAGTGAGTAATGTTGAAGCCACCATAAGTGTTAAATGAAATGGTCATTTGAACTATCTATTGTACAAGTTGGTGCTTTTTATATAGGATATATGTTCTTGAAAAGTTCCCTGAAAAAAATAAAATTGCATTCTAGAAACACTAGGCAAATTCACTACTTTCAGGACTCCTGTACTGAAGCCTTTGTTAAAGCAAATTTCATTATATCATTTTTTAAAATTCCAGGTTTTCACGTATTGGGTTTACTTAAAGGAGTGAATTTGGTAGGAAGAGATTATGTCTTAAAAGACATAATCAAAACCAGAAGAGATTATGAACCAGTCATCGCAAAAGAGTTGTAGAAAATAGATGCTCAGCCTAATTATTGTCATTTCAGTTCAATTCAACAAATAAAGTTATTGATTTATTTTATGACTAATAATTTATTTTTGTCATTCTGAATTTGACAAACATGACTGTTTTCCTATGCAAGGGATAGAAAAAGTGTATTGCATGTGAAACTATGAATTACTATCATGTGCAGCTTGTTTTGTGTGTATGGGTGTATGTAGACGGAAGTCAACATGTTAACTTAAAATATGTGTTGCTTGTCTATCTCCCATGAATATTTTTTATCTGTACATCTTTAAACATCCAATAACTTTCTTTTCTTTTTCTTTTCTATTCATTTTGATTTGAGGAGGAAATGTAAGAGAGAGAAATATTAGTGATAACTATGCTGATTTTTTTAAAAAAAGGAATTTTTTAACACATTGGGAAGTTCTATGGTATATTTTTCTAAAAAAGAAAAGTTACAAGGTCTAATCTACACCTCTGAAGAAAGTTCCCTTCATAATATGAAAGTACAATGGGAGAAATGTCTATTTGCATCAGAAAAGACAATAACAGTGGAAGACAACAGTCTTGAATGGAAGTTATAAATCTTGGGTTCTATTCCTAGGTTTGGTATCAACTCAACTCTGAACAAGTTTATTATTGTTTCCTCATCTATCTCATCTCAATTTTATCAAAAATTAATTATCTATGTGACCTTGGGCAAATCACAACTTCTATGCCCTTCAGTTTCTTCATTTATCAAATTAGGAAGTTAAAATAAATGATCTCTAATGTCTCTTTCAGTCTCAAATTTCAATATCTCTGTGATCCGCTAAATGGAATATTACTAATTTAGCTAATTGCCCCCAAAATGGCAGTAGGATGAATGTTAAAGTTCCACTTAACTTTAGTTATTTTTTACAGCAACAATGAATGGCAACTCTGTGTTATCACTACTTTACAAATGAGAAAACACCTAATGGTCTTTCTCTCATAGCAGCAAATGTCTGAAACACAAAATTCTTTACACACAAATAGGCTTACAGAAAGACTTAGTATGTTTAATAAGACTACTAAGGCTTTTCATATAATCTGTTGGCATGAGATATAGTATATGGTAGTGGAAAAATTAATGGTCTTCAGGTCAAAGGCCTGGATTGGAATCCTGGCTTTGCCACTTACTGACCATATGACCTTGAGCAAATTACTCTGGGATACAGTTTACTCATACGTGAAATGAGAATGATCTGTTAAGTCTTTCCAGCCACATCATGATATGATTTCTACCACCAAATATTGCCACATGGTGAAGTAATTCATAATATAACCCCTCTGGTCATGTCCTCTTTAGCAGCACACACACATGCACACAACACATACACACACACACACTCACACAGAGCTTATACTGTGCTGTCATATACCCCCTTAGCATTGCTTCATTATTATTCTTAAGTTTTTGGATAAATGTCTGGTTTTTTTCTTTACCCAAATTAAGAGTGGTTGAAGGGTAGGTTTCTATGGTTTCATACCTTTTATGGATCTAGTATGGTTCTATATTCATAAAATCTTAATAAATAACTGTTGAATGCAAGATATACTTATATGGTTACTCTACTATAAATTTGATGGGTTAGGTTTGAAAGCTCAATACTCAGAAACTGTTTATTTTCTTTTAGGTACTTGGCCTGTACTTAGAATACGCTTGTCAGTGAGGGAGCAATAATGTTTGTATGTGGTTCTTGGTCTAAATAAGTTGACTTCCTATAGATGTAAGAGTAACACATTTCCATTTAATTTGTGTTTTTAAAGAGTTCTATTGGAATGCCAACACTTCAAGAATCTATGATTTCATAGGAATGGGCAATAATTTTTCCATGAACACATTTCAATCTCTATGTATATTAGGAAACAGTTTTTAAGAGTCGTTTTACCCCCAAAATTCATGGCTCTTTAGTATAACCAATAACAAACTTGTCCAAATTTAGCTGTTCTCATCCCCAGACTGCAGCAATATAATCCATCCAAAGGAATCAAACTCAAGACCTTCCAGTTGGATGGAACCTGCTCCTGGTCCTCTCAAATAACTTTTAAGAATGCAAGTCAAATGAATGCCATGGTAGGAGATCAAACTGCACTTCAGTGCAGATTCTATTAAACTAGCCAAACAAAAATACTAAAGAATATCAAATCAAAAAATAAAATATGTTTAAAGCAAAATTTAAAGAACAAAAACACCTAGGGACAATTACATAACTTTCCTCACTAATATTTACCTGTTAACTAGTCACTTCTTATTTTTTCCCCTAGGTTTATCTACCAACCTTGCTTGTACCTACCCTTTCTACCTTCTTGCCTACTCATTTACCTACCTACCTACCTATATCTAGCTAGCTACCTACCTAGCAAGCTATTATCTATCTATCTTCAGCTAGGTGGCACAGTAGAAAGAGTGGCAGGCCTGAAGTCAGGAAAACTCTTCCTTAGTTCAAATCTGGCCTCAAACACTTTCTAACTGTGTGACCCTGGGCTGTTTGCCTCAGCTTCCTCATCTGTGAAAGGAGCTGGCGAAGGAAATGGCAAATGACTCCAGTATCTTTGCCAAGAAAATCCCAAATGGGGTCTTGAGGAGTGAAAAACAACAACGTTTCAGCCAAATTGGACTATCTATTCTTCAAATATCCTTTTTGCTTTCCTAATTCCTTGGTTTCACAATATTCTCTGTGCCTAGAATATTTTCCCTTGTTTCATTTAAAATATTAAATTTATTCAATTACTACCTATCATTTAAAGCTCAGCTCAAGTAATACTTCACTGATTCAGTCTTCCTTGATGCCTTCTGTCAGTAAAGTTGTTCTCCTTGGGGTTAATATAGATCTTTATTTTGTACCTCTCTAATGAATTTATCATATATTCTTGTAAATTACAGTTATTTATGTCTATATCTTTCCCCACCCCCCGACCTAAGCTAGATAGGTAACTAAATTGTGTGAGAGTAAGAACTTGGATCTTCTAAATTTTGTACTCCTCCCAAAATCTGGTACAATGGCATACACACACACACACACACACACACACACACACACACACACACACAGTATGTTCTAAATGGAGTGAAGCTGTTTACTGTTCTCTAAAACTACCTTGAATTTTCAACCTCTATACCTTTGATCTTCATGTTCCCTCCACTCCCATTTATACTTGTTGAGATCCACGCTGTCAATTGTGGCAGACCTTGCTCTGAAGGTCAGAGAGGGCAAACACGGTAATGTAAAATGCTTGATTTTATATGCTGTAAGATTAATTAAGTAGGAGTAGCTAGGTGGCAGTGTGGGTAGAGCATGGGCCCTGGAGTCCAAAAGATTCATCTTTCTGAGTTCAAATCTGTCATCAGACACTAACTGTGGGAACCTGTTCAAGTCACTTAGCCCTGTTTGCCTTATTTCCCTCATCTGTAAAATGGGCTGAAGAAGGGAATGTCAAACCACTCTAGTATCTTTGTCAAGAAACCTCCAAATGGGATCACAAATAGTCAGACATGATTGAATAGCAATAAAAAGATTAATACTGTATATTCCAAGTTCCTGACTAATCTAGAATACCATTCTCTAGGAGAAAAGCCTATGCTATAACATGAGCCAAAGAAAGATGCCCATTGTTAATAGTTCAGAGAATGATAAGCAGATTAATATTAATATAGCTTTGGGAAGAGCATGACAATCCACAGTTGTTATTCTACCCAGAATCACTGTGCTTTTGCGTCCAAGGATGTCTAGGCTGAAGCTCCCTTCCCCAGCCACCATTACCTAGTGCCTTATAAAAATATTCATTAATTCCCTCTCTTCTATGTCCCTATTCCACTGGCACCTTTCCTTCTCTTGTGCCCCCTGAAATCCCAGTTCAGTTGTAAATTGTTCTTCATATTTGACCTGTTCTTCCCATTCTTGTTCCATTTCCTTTTATTCATATTAATATGGCTGCCCAGAGAAGACAGAATCACTGGCTCTCCAGCCATCTAATATTAACTGCACATTTCCTTGTTACCAGTTCACATTTTGAACCAGGAGAAGGAGTATGTATGTTTTATTCTTCTCACTGGCACTTCCAGATTCTCCCTTTATTACAATCAGTAACCTCTGCTTTTCTGAGGTTCACTCCATCCAGGTATGTTAAGATTTCTAGATCATGGTGAGACCATTTCCCTGGTCTCTCCTTCCTTTCTTGAGGATTCAAAAGCTGCCCCATCTAGGCAACATTGCGAATGAGTTAGAGACTCAGATTGGAAGATAATAGTAGCTTAGATCAGAGAATCATAGGATTTAGACGTGAAAATAATCTTAGAAATAACATTAGATACAAATATAACATAATTCATCGATTGTGCAAATGAGAAAACTGAGACTCATAGAAGAAAACAATTTGTCCAAGAACAAGTAACAGAGTCAGAATTCGAATTCAGATCTTACTCCAAATCTCTTTTTTTTTTACCTCTCTCTCTCTCTCTCCCTCTCTCTCCCTCTGTCTCTCTCTCTCCCTCTGTCTTTCTCTCTCTCTCTCTCCACTCCACTGCCTTTCAGACTGGATGGTAAGGAGAACCGATCTCCTGGCTTCCTGTGGGAAGGGAAATAGTCTAGTGACATAAGATAAAAAAAACACTAAATTCATTATAAGGATGTGCCATCTGAGCTGATGGCTAAGAGATTAAGTTGAAACCAACTGAACACAGAAGACAAGTCAATGTCAAGGGAAGAGGTGCTTCCAGAAGTGTATATCCTAAAAATCTAGGAAGAAGATTGAGTTAGGTATGACTTTCAGAGGAAATAACGTGAAGCTCAAGAGGCAACTTTTTAGGGAATTTTTCTCAATCACAGAGCCAGAAGCAAGACAAAGATTTTTCGTAGACCAGAAATAGCTATTAGAGAACTCATTTTAGAGACAACAAGAAAAAGGTGTCTGTCATGACCTAGGGAATTCCAAACCTAGAACTAAGAATTGTAAAAGTTGATTCTGCAATGTCATATATGTTTACAGCTTTGATCAATCAAATCTATCTTAGAGACCAAGAGCTCTAAAAACACTTGCTAGATCACTCTAGAACAGTCTATAAGGAAAAGGAGGCTAGTCAGATTTAGGAAGGACAAAAAAAATCAGACTTAATTCACTTAATATCTTGAGTATGTAGATAGAAGACATATTTACTAAAAGAAATATTTATATAACCCTCTAACTAATTCCTTTGGACATTAGACCCTGTATTTTTCCCTATAGCACATAGTACTCAAATCTTTTAGAGTATCTGAAGTCAGGAAAAGGAAATATCTGAATCCCTCTTGTCAACCTACATTGGCATTGCTATCCAGAAAAGAATCAGTGAGAGCTAAAAAACCAGAAAGGGGCTCTAAGTTCTGAAGATTACTACAGGGAACAAAGGGTAACACGTTTGGGTGAGGACATAGAACATAATAGTGGGCCTGACCTAACAGCCCCAGGGCATCATTCTGAAGTTCAGAGCTATGGCTGCTCCCCATAGGAAGGTTTTTCTAATTTTTCCATTAGGGAACTCTCTCTCCTCCCTCTGAATATCTATAGCACTTTGCCTCTCAAGGCGTGTTTTACATTCTGCTTTCTTTCTAATTGCTTCTATAATTGTCTTCCCTCCTCTCTTAGATTGTAACCACCCCGTGGCTAAGGATCATGTATTATTCATCTTTTAAGCCCCCATAGCACCCATCTCAGTGCTTTACATCTAGTAAGTGCATTATAAATATTTGGTGAAGGAACGAATGAATGAATATACCATGAATTTCTGAAGTTTGTATCAAAAATACCTCCCAAATTATCTTCAAAGCTTTTGTGCTTCATTTCAGTAGGTATCAAACTCCAAGTGCTTTCCATCATCTAACAATTCTTCTGATATGTAAATATTATACATAGATATATAAAAAATATATACAGAACACACATGTATCATATATAAATACATATGTGTGTACACATATACATATGTATACAAATAAACACATATTTATAAATGTGCTGCTCAAAAGTGTTTAAGCCAATCTACAAAGTTTTCATCAATCTTTCACATACCCACTGATGACCTTCCTAAGAGATGGCTATTAAGGTCCTTAGTAGACCACAGTTTTAGATTCTATGATCCTTTGAAATCTTACTTCAGTTCCCTTCTTTCTATCCATATTAATACTGCCTTAGTATAGGCCTTCCCTACCTCCCATTGACTATACTAACAATACCCTTCCACTGTCCAGGGTATCCTTCACATTATTGCTAATTTTCATCATTCATTTCCAATCCCTTTATTCAAAATTCTTAATGGCACACTATTTCCTATACAATTAAGTCTAAACTCTTTAACCTAGCACTCAAACAATCTGGAACCAGACTGTCCTTCCAGGTTTTTCTTATACCACTCATTACTATAACCCAATTTCCTGTCCAAGTAAACAATTTATTATCTGCTGCAAACTTTACCCAATTTCTAGTCTCTATAAACATTCCCTGTGTTTAAGGTACTATCCTCTCCTCATCTATGTTGAAGTCATACCAGTCTTTCAAAATACAACTTAAAAGGCTCAGCCTCCAAATCTTTCCCTGATTACACTTAGCCAGAAACATTTCCTTCCTTAACTTTATATAGTATTGTGTGTACCTCTTCATGTTCTTGTCACATATAATTCTGCATTGTGATTTCCTTGAAGATGAGTCCTGAGTCTTATTTTATATCTCCTCATGTGACTAGTACATAGTAGGTGCCTTATTACTTGTCACTGCATGATGTATGAATGAATATTACACATTTCAAAATTGAGTTTTTCTCTGGTTACCTGGATTACTCTCATCCCTCATTTCTGGCAGCTAAATGAATAGAGCGGTGGGGCTGCAATTAGAAAGACTGAGCTTAAATCTGTGTGACCTTAGACAATTCTTTTAACTTGTCTGCCTCAGTTTCCTCAACAATAAAATGGGGATAAATACAGCGACTTCCTCATAGAGTTGTTGTAAGGATCCAATGAGATAAATTTGTAAGGTGCTTAGTATGGTGCCTGGCCCATAGTAGATACTCAATAAACGTTTATTCTTTTTCCCTTTCTTTTTTGCCTCCTGGATTCCCTCAAATCTAAACTAAAGTCACACTTTCTTCAAGAAGCCTTTCCTCTGGGATTTTCTCCAGTTTATCCTTTCTATATTTTTTTGCTATTGTTACCCTCATTAGACTGTGAGATCCTTAATAGGAGGAACTGGGTTTTGTTTTGTTTTGTTTTTTGCCTTTCTTTGTAACTCTAGCACTTAGCAAAATGCCTGACTCACAGTAGAGGATGGATATTCTAGATGATTATTTCAATTTTATTTCCTGATGCCTCAAACATAGAGAACTTTTTTATTATATTTAGATGGGCACTGTTTTAAGTAGTGAATGTCTACTCTACCTGTCTCGTTACGTAAGATGCACGAGTAGACTACTTTACTTCTTTACTTTGTAGCAAGACCATAGCTAACTGCTCCAATGTAATCTTTCTGATGACTTGGGAATACCAGGCTAGTTCAAATATCAAAGAGCAGTCACAGATTATGATACTTTCTCATTCTCTGAATGTTTACAAATATCATTGTTATCATTACATAGCATTTACTAAGAATCTTTTCTTTATTGAATGAATAACAGAAAGGTATTTTAAGCACATACTACATGCCAAAAATTACTTTAATGTGCAAAAGTGATATACTTCCTATTCTCAAGGAATTATTATTCTACTAGAGGGGAACAATATATTTAAGGAAAGTGGTGGCTAGGCAAGGATGTTTGGAGGCTATAAAGTCACAGAGATGATGATTGTGGATGCGGGGGAGGTCACTGGTCTGCTTTTATAAACAACATGGAAAGTAATGATATGGTGGAATCAATATGATATCGATCCCAGAGCAAGAAACAAAAAGGTTATATGCAGGGGTGCTTGTACCTTCACAATGGTAGAGCAGATGACCAAAATATAACCAGGGTAGAGGATCAGAAGCAAAGTATAGAGCTTACTAGATATAGTGGGCTACACAAATTTGTGCTTCCTGATTTGTCTATTGGGATAGTTCAGCTCTGGGGCAGAAGTTCAGAAGCTAGGTAGACTGAAGACACAAGAGTACGTTCTCTGGAGTTCTGGTGGTCTAGAGAGGAAGTGAAAGAATGTGGCCAGAGTGGAGGTCTAGAAGCATGATCTGGCTGGCTAGAGTGAGTTTGTGCTCTGTTATCATGACCATTAAGCCCCTAGGTGAGAGATTGAAAAGTGAATAGATTAAGGTGCAATAGCAAGGGATATTTTGTATTGCATGAACCTATAATTTAAAGTACAAGCTTATTATGGAGGAAGGTTTCACCAATAGTTTAAAATTACAACTTTTGTAAAGATCATGGAAATAGAGGAATGCTGCCCCCCAACTAACGATATTAATTAGTTTCAGGAAAGAAAATGATACTAAGTGAAACAACATTAAAGGGGGCAGTTAGTTTCAAAAGAACAATATTATAAAGGGATGATTAGCTAAATAGTGTTAGCAGAAGGTTTTGTGATGTAACAGCAGACTTTGATTATAATGTGCTAATGACATCACAAAAGGATCTTGGTTGGGCCAATATGCTTCAGGTTGTGTGTGAGTGTGTATTAGCACATGCAAGCTCTGGAGGACGCTTTCCACACTTCTGCCATCTTCAGATATACTAATATCTATGAACACTAGGAGATAATCCCTATGGCAGGGTAAACTTTCGCAATATTTAATGACATCCTAAAAGCCCCCAAGGCAATTGTCTATATCTAGTCCTGTCTGACAGGCACAGATAATGCTTTGGTACACTGAGAACATCTGGTGGGGGTAAAGGAAAATCAGATAATGAGCTCTCTGTCTAGCCCCAGTCCTAGATGATTGAGGGAAGGTAGAAAGGTTTATAGGATCGTACGGCAATATATTATGTAAGGGCATAAGAAATGTATGTTTCCATTTAAAAGCCTGGGAAGAAATTTGAGAGAATTAGAAAGCAACTTGAGGTTGGAAGACTGAAAAAGGCAGAATGGGAAGGATTCATAATCTAACTCCTTCTATTTGTTACCTATTGATCAGACATCTTTCAAGAACATAGTATTACCTAGTAAATTCTGTGAAGATTCTCAAATATGAGATCTCACATTTATAGTTGTTAGGTGCTTTATGTAATCACTAGTTAACTCTGGAACATTTTCCCTTTGTGGGTAACAATGACAGAACAGGCACCCTGCAGAATGTGAGCTTCTGTTTGCCACAGCTGCAGACTATACATAATGACTCAAATACAGCCATACTCTTCTTCATGTAGATTACCAAATTCTCTTCTTTTGTAGTGATTCATTCTGTCTTGTTTATGATCGCCTTTCCTTTGATTCAACACCATAATGTTTGGACACGCCAGTCCTGTCAAAATAGCTTACAGTATCTCAGAAAGAACTAAAGAGAAACATGTATAAACAAGGCAATTAATCTTGTCTTCATCCCAGAAATAAAGTTATCTGCGCCTTCCTTGTATTTGCAAACAGAGAGATAAAGCTCTGTATCTTCTATTTTCTTACCAAATGCATAAACCTTTCAGGATTGTGATGCTGAGTCATACACTACAGTCTGTGAGGAGCTATCCATATATTCAGTACTGAACATGGAAAGATTCATCATCTGCACCATGTGTGTCACTAACACAGCTTGTTGCACTTATCCTCTTACTGACCTCCGTGCTACCACAATCTATGGTTGTGTTGATGTCCGTAGGAGGTTCAACTTTTTTTTTATTTAGTGACCATTCAATTTGTTCTAAAAAACTGGTTATCAGTAGCAATGATACTATGAGTGTGAGTTTAGTTTTTGTAACTGAATTGATCAGTTGATGAATTGAATAACTATTCAATCAAAAAATACTCTATTATTAGCTAGTCTCTCTGAGTTTCAGCTTCATTATCTGTAAAATGAGAATACTGAATCTTAGTGGATCATAGTGGATCATTTCCAGCAACAACAGGCTATGATTCTAACCATTTTTCTTAATATAACAATGAATAATTGAATTAATTCTGAATTCTCCAGCTCTTTTATCACTTGGGCTTTTTTAAGTGTTTAAGCTATGAGAGTATTTCTTGCACACTGAATCCCAAATAATCAAAGTTCATTAAGGAAAAAACACAAAAGATGAGATGTGAAGCTCATTATATACTACCTAGTGACTAGATTAAAAGGGAAGAATCTTTTCTTTTCATTAGATCAAATTACTCTAATAAATCTGCATCAGACTGCAGATCATGTAGTTGTTTTTTTACACATGTAAAGTATTGATTTTTTTCCATATGATTAGGATTTGTAGTTATATGTCAGCACTATCATCAGTTTCAAATTATTCCAAAAATATCTGCTATCATATGTTGCTCTAAGTCATATGAAAAAATTATCTCACAAATCTCTTACAATACATGAAGATAAGTTTCAAGAATCAGGCAGGTTTTTTCTATTTGTGTAGTTGTAATACAACTATTGCTGCGTTGACAAAGAAAAAGGTTGTCACATAAAAATATGGAAAACAGAATCATTTGGTTCAACTGTAAACCAGTACTTACTGTTGTCAAAATTTTTGCCCCAATTTGTATCTTAGACAAGTACACAAAAAGGCTACAACAAGTATCACAAAAATGTGCTATGCTGCCAAAAAGTTGAAACTTTCTCACCTCTTGATTAAGTCACATTACCTTCACTCAATCTAAATCATAAGATCACAGAGTTTAAAGATATAAGGAATCTTTGAGATCACCTGAAACAGCTTTTTCAATTCACATAAGAAGAGACTGAAACCCAGAAATGTTAAGTTAGTTGTCCAAGATCACATAGGTATTATAAGAAAATGTGATGTGGTTGGAAAAAAAGCCTTAAAGTTGATATCAAGAGACATAGATTTGAATCTTTCAGAAGTGAGACATATTGCTTCACTTCTATGGAATTTCATTTTCTCATATTTGAGGTGGGAGATGGAGGTAAGAGAAGTCCAGTTGACTTCTAAGTTTCCTTCCAGATCTAGATCCTGTGATAAGCAATAGGCTCAAATTTAATCAACTTCAATTCATTTGAACCAAATGTATTACCTTTTCTCTACTTCTTGAATGATTACTTTTACATTTCAGTGAAAAATACTTATTTGGTACAAAAGTGTCATGCTGCTCAAAAATAACATTTGTAAAAATACTTTCTAATATTTCCAAAGAATTGTCTGTAAAGACATGCAAATCAGAATTTTATAGCCATAAAAATCATAAAGGCATGGATAACAATCATGATCTCAGATACCAACAACAAAAATACGACTAATTAAAAGAGCCAGAAAGGAACACTACATTTTGTTGAAAAGAGCAATAGATAATTTAAATAGATGTCACTAGCTGAATCAACTTTTTTTAAATAATAAGAAAGCCAAAATATCAGTATCAAAAATGAAGTAGGTAAATTCACAACCAATGAAGAAGAAAATTTTAAAATTCGGAACTACTTTGTCCAATTATTTGCCAGTAAAACTGTAATCCAAATGAAATAGATGAATAGTGATGAGAACAAATTATCCAGATTGATAGAATAGGAAATAAAGGACATAAATAGTCCTACCTTAGAAAAAGAAATTTATCAAGCCATAAAAGAACTCCCAAAGGAAAAATACAATCCAGAATCAGATGAATTTACAAATGAATTTCACCAAAATTTTAAAGTACTAATAATTTCAGGAGAGGGATAAGACATAGCCATAGTCTTCTGGATCACCTGAGTAACAAGATGGCAGAATAGACATTATTTCCAATACCTGTGTCCTCTAAAATCTCTCCAAAACAGAAAGATAAAACAACTTCAGTTATTTCCATAGTCTAGGAAAAACAGAATCCAAAAGAAGTTTAAAAAGACCCTCAAAGCCCAAGAATCTACTCTCATTAACCCTGAGCTCATTTAGCACCCCTCTTTCACCTTCCATGCTACTGGCATCAAGGATGCCCTAGCAGAGCCAAGGACACAACACAAGTTTAAATCAAAACCCACCCCAAAGCCCATTATCCCCCTCCTCTTTCCAGTACTATAGAGACTTTGAATCTAGGCTGCAAAAGCTTGCTCAAATCTTTAAAGTCAGTTTGTCCACAGGCCAAACTGTTTGCCAAGGATCAAAAGTTTGCCAAGCATGACAACTCAGAAGGACCAGCACTGCAAAGCCCTGAACTGAACTGCTTGTGCAAGGGAAAGCAGAAGTTCCAGTGCTGGGGAAAGCAAGTTCTGAGCTGCCATTGCCAACAAAAAAAGGAAATAAAGGGAGGATGATGGATTAATAGAACACTTGTATGTCCCTACTAAGACTGAGGAGGGAGTATAGCATCTAACTAGGGCTAGCTCTGACCACCCAAAAGCCAGCTAGGCAGAGACCTGGGCTGGTGAACCATGAACTTCTCAGTGTAGGAGTAGGCCACTTTGAGATCCGGAATTCAAGGAAACCATAATAAAAGGGGAGGGAGTCAGGAAGTGAGTAATAAGGAAAATGGGAGGGGGAAGGAGAGACCAAAGGTATCAAAGATTTCAGGAGAAGAAAATTTAAAGGTCTAAAATATAAATAGATAAATCAATAAGAAAAGCAGTAACAGCAGAATGAAATATAACTACCTGCTATAATTGCTTTAGGCATTTATGAATAAATACTGCAAAATGAAGGAATATTATTCAACACTTATTGAAAAAGATTACTCTATGGAATTGAGAACATGGAATCACAATACACTGCTCCTGAGTAGTATAAAAGGGAAATAAGAATTATGAGAGTAGAATTTATGTCTTGCACAACAACAAAATAACAAGCATAATAGAAAAAACTGAAATCTGCAATGGCAAACTTCACCAAAGAAACAAGAGAGAACTATAAATTGGAAATGCAAATACACGAAGTGAAAGACAATCTAGAAAAAGAAAAGGCAGAAAAAAAACCCCAAAACATTAAAGCATAATACACTCACTGCACAAGCAAAACATACATATCAGAAAGACAGGAGGAATAGAGACAACCTAAAGATCATAGTTTCACAGTTCTCCCAAAAGAACAGGGTAGAACAAAAAAAAAACCTACAAAAGAAATAACGAAAGAGAATCACCCAGAATTCTTGAGTATAGAAAATGAATTCTCAATGGAAAGAATTCACCGATCACCTTCAGGAAAAAAAAAAAGGCTGAAATTACCAAGATACAAGGTGGTTACATTTAACAATTCAATTTAGAAAAAAAGCAGTTCTGCAGTCATCAAGAGAAAGGATTTCAAATGTAAATAAAAAGGCATTTGAATATTGCAAGACTACTCTATACCACTAGAAAAGGAGAGAGTGGAATAATGTGTTCTGAAGACTATTGGGAGCTCAAAATTCAGCCCAGAATGACCCATCCTGCAAATCTAAGCTTAACCACATAGGACCAAAAAAAATGGACATTCAATGATTAAGAAGAGTTTGAAACATTTTTAGAAAATAAAAGCAGGACTAGTTCTTAAACATCATAAACAACAGAACTGCGTAAGGTGTAAATACAGACAGCAGAGTGACAGTGGAAATACCAGTCAGAAACTTGTTTCTAAATATATACAAGGAGACAGGAATGAAGGCAGAAGTCTGGTCGAGGTAACAGTGAAGAGGAGAACAGGGGTCATTATGGATAGATCTTGGTAACACCTGCCTACAAGTGAACAATTGTTTTTGTAGAACTACATCATAACATGGGATGACATGTGAAAATGGGGAGAAAAGTAAGGGAATGGAGAGGAGTGAATGATGTTCTGGGGTTAAATCAAGAACAAGCAATGAGGAGAAGGTGATCTCTGTGGTCTCAAAAAGAGAACAACCTACAGGAAAGTAGAGGGGGGGAAGAGGAAGAAAATATTTAAAAGGAGAGGAGAAAAGGCCATACTTTGGAGTTGGCGCTCCACTGATGAATGCTCTTATACATGAAGGGAGATGAAGATCATACATTGAATGAGGTCTGGAGGATTTGGAGTATGAAAAGTCTACTTATCTTGAGAAAGGGAGAATTGGAACCCTGGGAGCAACTGGCCCCTGGAAGAATGAGAGAACATGGACAAAGGAAGGTGATTTCCAGGCAAAGGTAGAAAAAATAAAGGTCAACAAGGAATGAAATAGATTAGAGATGGGTTCAGGTAGCTACTATGGGGCAACATTCTCTCTGACAACTTTAATAATTGGTACAGTTTTGAAAGTGTGGCACAATGGAAAAGAGGAACTCATGAACCCAATGGCAGGAAACACCTAAAGGGCAGAATCCAGAATGAATATGTTGGAAACTTTGATTATATAAAGAATGCAGAGAAGGGAGAGAGAACAGATGATTATAGGGGTCATGAATCAGAGAATGAGGGTCTAGAGTAAATAGAAGATAGATAATGGAGACAGTGAGAAATTTTTCTTGGAGAGGAGTATAAAAATGAAACTTGGAAACTAGTGAATAAAACTAGCTGAAGAAGAAGAGACAGGGGAGAATCTACTTGAGTAATTGAGATGAAAAGAGTAGGAAGAAATATATAAACAGATAAAAGATACAATGACATTCCTTCATCAGTTTTGGAGAAGTCCAGCAGAAAGATAAACAAAAGGGAAAATATGAAACTGAACAAATTTCTGGAGAAACCAAAGTTAAATAACTTAGGGTATCTTCTAAATGGGACAGCAAAGGAATATTTCTCTGCACTACATAGAACATTTACAAAAATAAAACATGCACAAGAGCACAACAATATTAAATATAAAATAAATATTTATTTATACTTTAATTTAAATAATTCAATATTTAATAAATAAATATTAAATAAAAACCAGTGAAAAAATGCAGAAAAAACCAATTCATCCTTTACAGACAATAATGCAAGAAGAACAGAAATTGATTCAGGGACCACAAAGATATGAACCCAGTGGAGAATTGATAGTGAAATATTACATAATCAATGGGTCAAAGTATAAATCACAGAAACAATTAATGACAATTAAATGATAATGATAAATTGACATAACAATTTCTGGAAAGCACCAAAAATAGTCCTCTGGGAGAAATGCATATCTTTATAATCGTACATGAAAAAAGTAGTAAAAGAGAAGATTAATAAACTGAATATACATTTTTAAAAATTTGAAAATGAACAAATAGACAAACTTAAATAAGTAAATAAGAGGAAATATTAAAAATTAGAGAAAAAATAGATAAATTGGAAATAAGAAATAGAAATGATAAATAAAATCAAAATCAAATTATTTGAAAAAACTAATAAAATGGATAGACTCAGAGCTAATCAGATGAAAGAGAGCAGAAAATCAAATCAACAAAATATTGAATCGGCAAAGTGAATCACAGCAAAACCAGAAGAAATACAAAGCTTAATCAAACTATGTTATACACAGTTAAGTTATCAAAACTGCAAGCACACGAAAAAGAGGAATACCTTCAAAGGTATAAAATATTCAAACTATCAAAAAATGAGATGAAGATCTTAACCCAATTTCCAAAAAGGAAATAGACCCTGCTGTAAAGGAACTTCTAAAGAGAAAATAAAACTCCTGAGCTTGATGGTCTTGCAAGAGAATTCCATCAAAATGTTAAAGAACAACATCCACACTTCACAAATTAGGTTAAAAACTGAGAAAAAAAGGAACCCAACCAGAATCCTTTTATGAGATAAATATAGCCTTACTACTGAAACTAGGGAAAGATACAGTCTGGAAAGAAAATTATAGACTAATATCACTAATGAATATTGACTCAAAAATTTCACCAACACTCTATCCAACACAATGTATCAATTTACCCCATTAATCATTCACTGTGATTAAACTATGGATGCAAGTATGGTTCAACATCAGGAAAGAAAACCATATAATTAATTGTTAAAAGCCAAAATATTCAAAACTACAAAGGCAGAAAAAACTCTTGACAAAGGATAACACTCCTTTATGCTAAGAACCCTGTAATATAGAGGGACCTTTCATAATATCATAAAAAGCATCTATTTCCAACCATAAGCAAGCATACTATGCAATAAGAACACACTATAACTCTTTCCAATAGATACAAGAGTGAAGAAAGGATGCCCACTACCCCCACTATTATAGTATATAATTCTAGAAAGGCTAGCAATAAAACAAGAGAAGGGAATTAAAGAGAAAAATAGGTAAAGTGTGAAAAGTATCCCTATTTGCATATGATATTACTTGAAAAACCTTAGGAATCAACAAAGATACTAAATGAGACAATTAAAAACCTAGCAAAGTTGCAACAAAATAAATCTCAAAAATCAACAGCATTTCTACATAATAATAATATCAAAACACAAAAATTAATAATAAGAATGGAAGGCAAATTTCAAATAACGACAAAATGGATTTTAAACAAATCTGGAGAGGGACCTCCCAAGACACATGAAAAGCTCATATAAATTCAATTACAAAGTATTTCTTTTTTTTTAATTTTTTTTATTTTTAAATAAATTTATGTAACTTTTTACATTCATTTTCACAAGATTTTGGGTTCCAAAATTTTCTCCCCATTTGTCCCCTCCCCCCTCCCTGATACACTGGACATTCTAATTACCCCTATCACCAATCTGCCCTCTCTTCTATCATCCCTCCCTTCCCTTACCCCACCTTCTCTTTTGTCCTGTAGGGCCAGATAACTTTCTATTCCCCATTACCTATATTTCTTATTTCCCAGTAG
>CM053769.1:658960835-659019814 GCA_028658325.1 Potorous gilbertii | reverse complement strand
GCCAGTTACTTGACTTCTGAGAGTCCTCTCCACCCCCTGGCCCACATCCACCCAGCTAGTGCTTGGGGTCTGAGATTCAAATGCTGCCAGCCAGTTACTTGACTTCTGAGAGTCCTCTCCACCCCAGGCCTAGGTCAGCCCAGCTAGTGCTTGGGGTCTGGGATTCAAATGCTGCTCCCCAGCCTCAGGGCTGTTGGCGGCAGGCCTGACTGCTCTTCAATGGGAGCTTATCTGCTGGTTCTCAGGTGGGGGCAGGGCTGCCTCCTAGGCTCAGTTCCCTCAAGGGGTTTATGCAGAGATCTTTTGTAATGGAGCTGGGGTGGAGCTCCTGCCTGCTCTGCGGGCCTCTGGTGGAGCATCCTCTGCCTCTGCCGCGGCCGCAGCCTCCCGAGGGGTCCGAATCCCAGAGATACCCCGCTCCCTTCTCAGCCCATCTTTCTCACTGACCTGTGCGTCTGTGGGTGGAGGGACCTTCGTGGCCTGCCGGAGATTCTTTGTCCCTGAGGCCTGCTGGGCTCTGCTCGCTCCTCTCAGTGCGGTGAGGCCAGGGCGGGGGAGGGGAGAACTCTGCAGGGCAGGGCTCCGCTCCCGTCCGGGGTACCTTTGCAGTCGGTTTTTCAGGGCTCTCTGCAACGGAAATCTCCTTCACTGTGTTGCTGCGTGGGTGGCTTCCACTGTTCCAGAATTTGTCAGGAGTTCTTTTTACAGGAAATCTATGGGCTGTGGATTCGGAGCTAGCAAATATGAGTCTTTCTACTCCGCCATCTTGGCTCCGCCTACAAAATATTTCTTAAGGAAGTAAAGAACAACCTAAATACCTAGAGGAATATTCAATGCTTATGGTTGAGCCATGCTAATATAATTAAAATGATGATACTGTTAAAATTAATTTACATTCTTAATGTCAGTTCAATTACCAAAAGAATAAGGAGCTTGATAAGATAATAAAATTCATTTGGAAAATCGAAATATTTAAAATATCAAAGGAAATTATTTTATAAAAAATCAAAACAAGGACCAAAAGGGAATAACACTTCCAGACTTCAAATTATATCATAAAACAGCAATCATACAACATATTTGGTATTGATTGAAGAATTTAGAGAGATAAATGGGAAAGATTAGGCAAGGAAGAGTGAAAAACGATAGAACTCAATAACCCAATGTTTGATCAAGTGAAAAACAAGTTTCCTAGGGAAAAGGTTCCTATTTATTTTTTTTTTTTGATTGCTGGGAAAATTGGAAGGCACCCCGAAAAACATTAGGGTTAGACCAACATCTTACACTCCACAACGCATTTTAAATGGATACATGAGCATAATATTAAAGATCATGCCATAACAAAATTAGAAGGGAAATAGATCATATAACTCTAACAACTATGGGTAAGAGATGGATTCCTAACCAAACAAGAGAGAGAAAATTACAAAAGATTAAATAAATAACTTGGTTTTCTTGAAACTGAAAAACATGCACAGGCAACATTAATGAACCTATTCAAAGAAGAGAAGGAGTTGAATCGGAAAAATATATGTATCAAATTTCTCTGACAAGAGTTTAATGTTCAAGCTTTATATACACACAAATGTATGTATGTATGTATGTATATATGTATGATAGCCATTCCACAAAAGATAAGTAGTCAAAGGATATGAACAAATAGTTCTCAAAGGAAGAGCTGAAAATAACTATATGAACAAAATGCTCTAAACTACTAATATTAAGAGAAAAACAAATTAAAAGAACCCTGAAGTTTCACATTATACTGTTCAAATTGGAAAAATTAACAAAAAGACAACAATAGTAAAGGGTGGAGGAGTTGTAAAAAGATGGGTACACTAATGCATTATTGGTGGAGCTGTGAAGTACTACAACCATTTTGGAAAGAAATTGGAACTAGGTAAAGTGACTATAAATTATTCATACCTTTGAGGCAGAAACACCATTACTAGTCTTATACCTCAAGGATGCTACTGATAAGAAAAACGTCCCTGTAATACTCCTAAATACTTGTAGTAGCACTTTTTTGCATTAGCTAAGAATTGGAAACATAAACTGAGGAATGACTAACCAAATAGTAGATGAATGTAATGAAATACTACTGTGCTGCGAGAAATGTTGTGTGTGAGGTGAATACAGAGAAGCATGGAAAGATCTGTACGAACTAATATAGTGAGCTAAGTGAAGTCAGGAAAAAAATATACATAGTAACTACAACAATGAAAATACATCAAAATTCGAAAGTAAGTGTGACAAAAGTATAAATATCAAGTAGGACTCAAATGACACCCATCATGCAATTTTGTGTGAGGAGGAAAGTCCCCAAGTGTTACACAGTGCCCAAATTTTTTAGCTTTTTCAATGCATTGATCTGTTATGTTAACATTTTTCCCTCTTTGAAAGAATACTATTTGTCATTGGAGCCAAGATGATGGAGTAAAAGCAGGGACTTGCTTGAGCTCTCCCCCAAACCCTTCCAAATACCTGTAAAAAATGACCCTAAACAAATTCTAGAGCTTCAGAACCTACAAAATGATGAGTGAAAAAAATCTCCAGCCCAAGACAGCTTGGAAAGTTGATGGGAAGGGTCTATCCCACAGGGTTGGAGGGGAACTCAATCCAGCATGGGCCATGCTAGAACAGACAGGCCTGAGTTGACCTCAGGGTATTAAATCACTGGCACCTGTGGAGGTTTTCAGACTTCTCACCCCAAAACACCAAGCACAACTTGGAAGGTCAGAATAAAAACCGTGTTGGAACTGTGTAAGAGAGGAGCATGATCTAGTTCTAGTCCCCAGGCAGCAGAGGAGGTGGAAGAGCCCATGGCAGTTATAGTAGTAGCAGCAGTAGCTGTTTCTGGAGCTCTAGGCCTACAGATTGTAGGGGGAATCAAGCAGCTGATCAGAGGGGGATTTCAGGGATATCTTTGCTGGTGCTGAGGCAGGATTAACTTGCTTTGCCCTGCTTAGATCTGGGTGGTGGTCCTGGGGCAAGGAGGGTTGCTGTCATGGTGGAACTTGAGGCAGCAGTGGAGAGAGAATCCTCTTCACAATTCCAAGGCAGAAGAGAGAGCTTGAGGTCACTCACAGAGCAGAGTGCTGACCAGGAGAGGAGCGAACACCTCTCCTTTGATCATACAACCTTGTAAGAGGTGAAAATTTGCAGATCCCTAGAAGTATTTCTGAACACAGCTACACAAAACCCCTGAAGCTTGGGACAGTACATCACGAACACCATTCCCATTGGAAGCATAGAACTACCTTGACAAAGAGCTCAAAAGTCAAGTAATTGGCTGGGAAAAAGAGCAAACAGAGGGAAAAATCAGAATATACAATCTTACTTTGGTGACAAGAAAGAACAAAACATAAAAACTAGAAGAAGACAACAAAGTCAAAACTCCTACGTCCAAAGCCTCCCAGAAAAATATGAATTGTTCTCAGGCTATGGAATAGCTCACAAAGGATTTTGAAAATCAAGAATACTATTTGTCATGTGGGATTGTTCTCAGGGAGAGGAAGGGGAAGGGATACATGGGATACTGCAGTGATATAAAAAAAGGCAATAAAATGCCAATAAGGTTTTTTTTCAATTTTTAACATTTTTATTTAAGTTTTGAGTCCCAAGTTATATCCCTCCCCTCCCCCTTCCCTGAGATGGTAAGCAATCAAATATAAATTTTACATGTGCAATTATTTAAAATATTTTCATATTTATTATTTCGTACAAGAAGACTCAAACAAAAGAAAAAATTAAAGCAAGTGAAAAATAGCATGCTTCACTCAGTATTCAAATAATATTAGTTCTTTGTCTGGAAATGAATAGTACACTTCATCATTAGTTTTTTGGGATTGTTTTGGATTGTTGTATTGCTGAGAATAGTTAAGTCATTCACAATTCTTCATAGAGCAATATTGCTGTTACTGGGTACAAAGTTCTCCTTTTTCTCTTCACTTCACTTTCCACAAGTTCACATATATCTTTCTAGGTTTTTCTGAAATCATCTTACTTGTCATTTCTTAAAGCACAAAAATATTCCATTACAATCATATGCTGCAGCTTGATTAGCAATTTCCCAACTGATAGGCATTCTTTCTGTTTTCAATTCTTAGCCACCAAAAAAGAGCTTCTGTAAATATTTTTGTACAAATAGATCCTTTTCCTTTATTTGGATGTCTTTGGAACAAAGACCTAACTCGATCAAAATGTATGCACAGTTTTATAGCCATTTGGGCATTGTTTCAAATTGTTCTCCAGAATTGTGGCATCAGTTCACAATTCCACCAACAGTTTTCCTGCACCCCTTCCAACATCCAACATTTTCCCTTTTTGTCATATTAGGCATTCTGATAGGTGTGAGGTGATACCTCAGAGTTGTTTTAATTTGCATTTCTCTTACCAAGAGTGATTTAGAGTACTTTTCATATGACTATAGATAACTTTGATTTCTTTGCCTGAAAACTTGTCTATTTCTATCCTTTGACCAATTATCAATTGGGGAATGGCTTATATTTTTATAAATTTGATATAGTTCTCTATATATTTGAGAAATAAGGCCTTTATCAGAGACACTTGTTGCAAAATTTTTCCAAGTTTTCTGATTTCCTTATAATTTTGGTTGCATTGATTTTGTTTGTGCAAAACTCTTCTAATTTTATGTAATCAAAATTATCTGTTTTACATTTCGTAATGCTCTCTAGATCTTCTTGGGTCCTAAACTATTCCTTTATCTGTAGATCTGATAGATAAATGACTCCATGCTCTCCTAATTTTCTTATGGAATAACCTTTTATGTGTAAAATTATGTACCCATTTTGACCTTACCTTGACGTACAATGTGAGATGGACTATAACTTGTTTCTGCCATATTGTTCTCCAGCTTTCCCAGAAGTTTTGTCAAATAATTAGTTTTATTCCAAAAACTTGGATCTTTGAGTTTATCACTAGATGATTGTGGTCTTTTACTATAATGTAATTTGTACCTAATCTATTTCACTAATCCACCATTCTATTTCTTCAGCAGCACAAGATTGTTTTGATAATTACTACTTTATAATAGAGCTAGACCACCTTCTTTTGCATTTTTTTCATTGATACCCTTGATATCCTTGAACTTTGGTTTTTCCAGATGAATTTTGTCATTTTTTTCCAGGTGAAGAAAATAATTTTGATACTTTGATTGGTATGGCACTAAAAGGATATTTTAAAAAAAGCAAATAATTCTAATTCTACTTCAACTGTTTTAAAAATATGAAAAAGGGAGGTCCTACCAAATTCCTTCTTTTTTGCAAATATGGTCTTAATACCTAAATCAAGGAGAGTCAAAAACTATGAAAAAAAGTATGAGAAAGAAAACTATGGAACACTACCCCTAATGAATACTGATGCAAAATTTTTAAACAAAATATTAGCAAGGAGACTACAGCAACCCTAAGGTCATACACTTTGATTGGGATGGATTTATACCAGGAATGCAGAGCTTGTTCAATATTAGGAAAGCTACAAGTATAATTGATCATATAAGTGACAAAGGCTATGAAAATCATATGAGCATATCACTGGATGCACAAAAAAGCTTTTGACAAATGCCACACCAATTCCTGTTTTTAAAAAAAACCACAATCTGGAATGTATAAGAATAAAAAGAATTTTCCTCAATATGATAAGCAGTGCATACCTAAAACCAAGAGTCAACATTATACATAATGAAGATAAACTAGAGTTCTTTCCAATAAGATCAAGGCTAAAGGAAGGATGTCCATTATCACCATTACTATTCATTATTGCACTAGACTTGCTAGCTATAAAAATAATACAAGAAAAAAACAAATTGAAGGGATACATTTAAGCAAGAAGGAAGCAAAACAATGTCCTTTTGGCTAATGATATGATAATTTATTTAGAGAATTCGTGTCAACTAAAAAAAACTATTTGAAATAATCAACAATTTAAGTAAAGTTGAAAGTTAGCAAATAAGCCCCCACAACTCATCAGTACTTTCCTCTTTAACCAACACAGTCCAACATGAAGAGATAGAAAGATAAATTCCATTTAAAATAGCTATAGGTAGCATAAAATACTAAAGAGTCTACATGTCAAGATGAACATAGGAATTATGTGAACACAATGACAACTCTTCACAGAGATAAATATGAATCTAAGTAATTGAAAAATATTCATTGCTCATGTGTACGCCAAGGTAATATAACAAAAATGACACTACTTTCTAAGTTAATTTATTTATTCAGTGACGTAATCAAACTACCACAGGATTAGTTTTTAGAACTAGAAAATGAATAAATAAATTCATCTAGAGGAATAAAAGGCCAAGAATATCAATAGAATTAATGAAAAAATGGACAAGAAAGTAACCTAGCAGTCTCAATCACAAATTATAGTGCAAAACTGTAATTATCAAAATACTTTGGTACTGGGTAAAAAATGTAAAGATTGATAAGTGAAACAGATTAGCTATAAAGCATTCAGAAACAAATTTAAAAAGTAGTCTAGTTTTTATAAACCTCCAAATTTCAGATAAATGTGCAAGAACTCAACTATTCAACAAAAATTGTTAGGAAAATGGGAAAACAACTTGTAAAGAAGTATATATCAATATCTCATATCATACCATAATAAGCTGCAAGTGCAACATGATTAAGACAAAGAGATTTCTAGGAAAGCTACAAGCAATTAAAGGAACGTGAAAGAAATTACCTATCAGATCTATAGACAGGGAAGCATTCGTGACCACACTGAAGATAGAAAGACTCATAAGAGGAGAAACAGACAGTTTTGATAAAAATTTAAAAGTTTTTGCAGAAATGAAAAACCAATGTACCTAAAAGTAAAAGTGGGAAAAAGATCTTTGCATCAAGTTTCTGTGATTGAGATTTCATTTCTAAGCTATATGGGGAACTGATTCATTCGAGCCATTGCTCATTTGATAAATGATTAGAGGATATTAATAAGCAATTTCAAAGGAATACATCCAAGCTCTCAATAGCCATATAAAAATGCTCTAAACCACTGTGTCCAAATTGAAATAGAAATAAGTCCCAAGGATGGGGTGGCATACAGACTTAGAAAACCACAAACTAACATTATTTTTGCAGTATTTTATTTTTATTTCTTTAAACATTTTTTTTTTTGTGAACTGCATGTGGCCTTTGGACCATGAGTTTGATCCCTCTGCTATAAATCACAAATAATTAAAGAAATGTGAATTTAAAAAACTCTAAGGTGTTACCTTACCTTCATCACATTGGGAAAAATTGACCAAAAGAAAAAATGGTAAATGCCAGAGTGACCAAAGGAAAATAGGTACACTAATTCACAGTTGGTAAAACTATGGATTGGGCCAACCATTCCGGGAAGAAGAAACTATTAAACTGTTATATCCTTTGACTCAGCAGTGTTACTACTTGATCTCTATCCCAAAGAAAGAGGAAAGGACCCAAGTATATAAAAATATTTGTAGCAGCTCTTTCTGTGGTAGCAAAGTCTCAGAAAACTAAAGAGCTTCCCAACAATTGAGAAATGGACAAAAATGATGCCATATGTGTATGATAGAATATTATTTATTGCACAATAAGAAATTATGAAAGGGTATGGTTTCAGAGAAGCATAAGAAGGTTTGTATAAAATGATGGTGAATGAAACAAATAGAACCAGGATAACAATTTCTACAATAACAGCAATGTCGTGAAGATACATAACTTTGGAAAACTTAGATACTCTGATCAACACCATTATTAACTACAATTCCAGTGGGCTCAAAGTGAAGTGTACTACCCACCACTAGATAAAGAGCTAACAGTTTCTGAATACAAATTAAGGAAAATGTCTTTGACTAGGCAAATGTGAGAATTTGTTTTTATTGGCAATTCATGTTAGTAACAGGTTTTGTTTTTCTTGCTTTTGGATAGGATAGGAGTAGCAGTAGGATAAGCAAGAGGGAGCAAATTCTGAACAGAAAATAAAATCAACATAGGTACTTTCTCCTCCCTTTACAGAAATAGGAGAAAAGGGGAGGTGTGGAACATCACATATACTGGGAGATACTTCATATATTTATTATTACAAGAAGTGTTGTTGTTTGAGTAGTGGGTGAGCAGGGAAATGATATATTTTAAAATGGAGGTGAAGGAAAAATAAAAGTTGGCAAAAAATTTATTTATTTATTTATTTTGTTTTCAACTTTCATTTCCACAAAATTCTGAGTTCCAAATTTTCTCCCCATCTCTCCCCTCCTCCCTCCCCAAAACGCCTTGCATTCTGATTGCTCCTTCCACCAATGTGCCCTCCCTACTAACACCCCTCCCTTCCTTTATCCCCATCTTCTCTCTTGTCCTATAGGGCAAGATAAATTTCTATACCCCATTACCTGTATTTCTTATGTTCCAGTTGTACACAAAAACAATTCTCAACATTTGTTCCTAAAACTTTGAGTTCCAACCTCTCTTCCTTCCTCCCTCCCCACACATTCCCACTGAGAAGGCAGCCAATTCAATATAAGCTATACATGTGTAGTTTTGCAAATGACTTCCATTATAGTCAAGTTGTGTAAGACTAGCTATATTTCCCTTCATTCTATCCTGCCCCCTATTTATTCTATTCTCTCTTTTGACCTTGTCCCTCCATAAGAGTGTTAACTTCTAATTACTTACTCCTCCTAATTGCCCTCCCTTCCATCATTCCCCCCACCCTGATTATCCCCTTCTCCTCTACTTTCCTGTAGTGTAAGATAGATATTCATACCAATTTGAGTGTACGTTATTCCTTCCTTGAGCCAAATGTGATGAGAGTAAGCTTCACTTTTTCTGTCTCACCTCCCCACTTTTCCCCTCCATTGGAAAAGCTTTTTCTTGCCTCTTCTATGAGAGATAATTGGCCCCATTTCTCCCTTTCTCCTCCTAATATGTTCCTCACTCACTCCTTAATTTTTTTTTAGGTATGATCCCTTCATATTCAATTCACCCTGTGCTCTCTGTCTCTGTCTCTCTCTCCATATATATATGTGTGTGTGTGTGTGTGTGTGTGTGTGTGTGTGTGTGTGTATGTATTATGTATATATATATATATATATATATATATATATATATATATATATATAATGTGTGTGTGTGTGTATGATCTCTCCAACTACCCAGATACTAAGAAAAGTTTCAAGGGTTACAAATATTATCTTTCCATGTAGAAATGTAAACAGTTCAACTTTAGTAAGTTCTTTGTGATTTCTTTTTCCTGTTTACCTTTTCATACTTCTCTTGTTTCTTGTGTTTGAAAGTCAAATTTTCTTCTCAACTCTTGTCTTTTCATCAAGAATGCTTGAAAGTCCTCTATTTCATTGAATGACTATTTTTTTCCCCTGAAGTATTATACTCAGTTTTTCTGGGTAGATGATTCTTGGTTTTAATGCTAGTTCCTTTGACTTTTGGAATATCATATTCCAAGCCCTTCAATCCCTTAATATAGAAGCTGCTAGATCTTGTGTTATCCTGATTGTATTTCCACAATATTCAATTTGTTTCTTTCTAGCTGCTTCCAATATTTTCTCCTTGACCTGGGAACTCTGGAATTTGGTTATTATATTCCTAGGAGTTTCTCTTTTGGGATCTCTTTCAGGAGGTGATCAGTGGATTCTTTCAATATTTGTTTTGCCCTCTGTTTCTAGAATATCAGGACAGTTTTCCTTGATAATTTATTGAAAGATGATGTCTAAGCTATTTTTTGATCATGGCCTTCAGGTAGTCCCATAATTTTTAAATTATCTCTCCTGGATCTATTTTCCAGGTCAGTTGTTTTTCTAATGAGATATTTCACATTATCTTCTATGTTTCCATTCTTTTGGTTTGGTTTTGTAATTTCTTGGTTTCTCATAAAGTTGTTAGCTTCCATCTGTTCCATTCTAATTTTTCAAGAACGATTTTCTTCTTGATCCTTCCTTTTCATTTGGCTAATTCTGCTTTTTAAAGCATTCTTCTCCTTTAGCAAACTGTTGACTTACTTTTCATGATTTTCTCATATTGCTCTCATTTCTCTTCCCAATTTTTCCTCCACTTCTCTTACTTGATTTTCAAAATCCTTTTTGAGTGCTTCCATGGTCTGGGACCATTGCATATTTATTTTGGAGGTTTTGGATGCAGAAGCCTTGACTTTTTATGTCTTCCCCTGAGGGTAAACATTGTTCTTCCTCATCCAAAAGGATTGGAGAGAATACCTGTTCACCAAGAAAGTAACCTTCTATACGCTTATTTTTTCCCCTGTTTTGAGCATTTTCCCAACCAGTTACTTGAGTTTTGGGTCCTTTGTCAAGAGTAGAGTATACTCTGGGGACCTGTAAGTTCTCAGGTCTTGCAAGGCAGCACAATCAAGGGAGAGGTGTTTACTCCCTGTCCAGGCTTTCTGCCAAAGTTCATATCAGCAGTTCAATTCCCTCAGGGACTTTAGGCAGGAGTAGGGTACCACTCAGGGCTGAGATTCAGACCAGCTGCTGAATTCCCCCAGGGGCTTTAAGCTGGGCATTCCAACAATGGAACAATGGATGTAGCCTGCTGCCCATCCTTGCCTGCTGCCTAGAGCCAAGGCTAGGGGAGGACCCTGCTGCCTTGTCACAGAGGTGAAAAAGCCCTCTTACTGACCATTGAAGCTGCCTCTGGCATTTATGGGTTGAGGGGTATGAAAATCTCCAGTGCTACTGCTGGGGATTCCAGCCCCCAAGGCCTGCTTCAGCCCTGCTCCTCCCAGCACCACATGGCCAAGGTTGGACTGTGCTCCTCATGTCTGGTGTGACAGACCTTTCCCGTAGGCCTTCCAGGTCACTGTGGGGTTGAAATCTCCTCCACTCCATTTTTCTGTGGTTTCTGCTGCTCTAGAACTTGTTGAAAGTCATTCTTTACAGGTATTTCATGGACTGTGGGGGAAAAGCTAGATTATGTGCATCTTTCTACTCTGCCATCTTGACTCCACACCACCCCGCCAAATTTAAGAAATGAAATAAAAAGAAAAGAAAAAGAGACTAGATGGTTCTTCAAAGTATGTGTATATCTTTAATCAGATATGGAATTATAAACTGTTAGATATTAATGAAGTTTTAGATGTCACCTAGTCCAGAGGTGTCAAACACATATTCTGTGAGTCAACCAAATTAAAATGTTATTGGGAAATATTTAACAAAAAAATAAAATAACACATGGATAGTATTAATATATTGTTTTCTAAGTCAATATATGTTCAGCAGGAATCCTTATGTAGTTTAGTGACCTTCATTTCTGTATTAGTTTGACAACACTGTTGTAGTCCAATTTCTGAGTTTTCATAGATGAAGACACAGAGGACAAAAGAGGTTAAGTGATTTGCCCAAAGTCACACAGCTAGTGAGTAACAGAGTTGAAACTTAAACACTGATTTGTTCATGGAACATCACCAAGCTGCTTTGTCAAGCATTCCATTTCCATGCAAAATGTGTGTATGTTTAACAGATCTATAGAGAACCTTGATGTTATACATATATGTTGCAGAAAATTTTCTAAAATGGAAGTAGTGTACCAAAAGAATGAACCCTAGGTCATAGTGGAATTCAGTCTTCTTGACCAATTAGTCTTTGTATTTGTATCCTCCGTAACTAACACAGTAGATGTTCATTAAGTGCTTGTTGATTGGATGATTGATTGACCTGGCATTTTATGGCCCAGCAGTACCTTTCATAGCTATTATCAAAGTCATCCATAAAACCAGCAGAGAAGACTATCAGCCTATCAAAGCAGTATATTCCAGCTGACAGAAAAATCTAGGAAGGGACTCTATGTTGTGTGATGGCTTAGTTATCCTAACTGTCTGCCTCTGAGTCTAAATTCAATCTGGAATCAGAATCCACAGGAGAGGGGAAACTAAATGGAAATGCTTGCCATGATACGATAATGTGCCATTGGGGCAGAATGAAAGAAAGTTAGGAGAAGATGCTAATATTTCCCTTTCTGAAAAGGAAAGTTAGTAAACATGAAGCATATCTGTGGAAAATCTTTGTGAGCTGGGCCAGTGACAAATGAAACCCTGCTTGAAATGCATAGTGTCTGTTTGTAATCACAAAGGGTCACTAAGAAAAACTTTGATTTTGCAATGAAATTTGGAAATCCAATGTGTTGTTATGCCTTAGTCATATTGGCCACCTGCAGGCAGTTAAGCAGCAGAGGGAGAATGTTCCAGTATAGACTACTTAATAACAGAGAAGTTTTTCCTGTTTAAAATACTTTATAGAAAGAAAATTATACCCAGGCATTATTATATACTATGGGTAATTATCAAACATGATTTCTTGATATGTGACAAGTGTTGGTATAATTTACCACAAAGACATTATCCATTTTGCCTTGTTATTAATCTCGATGATTGTGATTGAAAATGAAATACACTTAATATTGTGATTATTCACACAGTTCTGGTCTCCCTCTTTCTCAGGATCAGCAGAAACTCAGATGATATTCTTGGCACACCACAAAGAGATATAGGTTTGGGTAGATCTAGTATTCAGAAAGAGTGAGCTTAAATTGCTTAGGGTTCACTTGAAAGATCATAAAGAGAATTTGGAGACGCTGGCAGAGTCAGAAAACACTTAAAAGCAAATTATGCTAAATGACTGTTGAAAACAATAACGAGAAGACATGAAGGAGGAACATTTTCGCAAGCTCTGTGCATAAAATGTGGCTTCAGGAGGGAACACCCTGCTAATATTATTAGTCATATGAGTAATTATAAGCATATTAAAAACTCTTTCAAAAATGATGCGGAAAGCTTTAGCATAAAGCATAAATCAGCAGGCCCATGGATGAGTGAGATTATATGAAAGAAACAAATGATTGCCATAACATTCTTTCAGGCCAGGAATGAATGCTTTTAGGTGCTATTAGTGAGAACCATTCGGTAAGAGAGCTACTGAAATTTCCGTTGCAAACCATGTGCTAAAAAGAAGAAATAGAGGTTACCACCAAAAAGTAGAATTCAATTGAACAAGCATTAATTATGTAGTTATTATTTCCAAGTCACTGAAGGTACAAAGAGAAAAAGAAATGTAAGCAAAATGGCTCTTGGGGAGAGGGAAGGATACATTGAAAATATAGATGGTATAAGCTATATAAGAATATATATATAAAGAAAATAAGTAGAACTATAACGACCGTAATAGTTGAAGATCAGAAAGGCGAGATAGAGTCGCTAAGGGAAATATTGATTCTAGCAGGGATGCAATAAATGTTCAATAACAGGGCAGCAGCTCAAGCAATCATATTCAAAACAAATATATCCAAAATCATATGAATAGCTCAATAGATACAGCAAAAACCTTTGATAAAAGGCAATAACCATTTATGATACACATACAAATGGAGATCTTTTTAATATCATAAAAATGACTATCTTAAACAAAAAACAACCTTCATATCCAGTGGGAATATACTAGAAGCATTCCCAATAAAGAAATAGTAAAGTGAAGATTTACTTTCTTACTTCCACTACCATCCCACACAATTTATTTGCTATAATTCTAGAAATACTAGCAATGACAATACTACAAGAAAAAGAAATTAAAAGCATAAAGATAGTAAAAAAAAAAAAAAGAAGAAGAAGACAAAGCTATCCTTATTTGCTGGTAATATGCTAGTTTGCTTGAAAAGTCCAAGGAAAAATATTTGACGCAATTGAGCTTCAGTAAAGTAGTAAGCTTTTGAAGAAATCCACAAAAATCAACAACTTTTCTATATAATAGTAAGAAAATTCAAGAGACAATAGTAGTGAAATTCCACTCAAAATAATTATAAAATGCATAAAATATTTGGTGAACAACCTGTCAAAAATACTCAATACTTTTAAAGGTTCAATTACAAAATTTTTCTTAAAGATTAAAAAACAAAATTTAAATAGCTGGAGGAATGCTTATTGCTCATGGCTGAGTTGTGCTAATATAATAAAAATAGCAGTACTCGCTAAGTTAATTTACATAATTTTTGTTACATAACTCAAATTGCCACAGTAATACTTTGTACTGCCTGATAAATTGATAATGAAATGTGTTTGGGGGGCAAGGTCTATAATATCATCAGAAATAATAAAAAAAATGGGTGAAAAAGAGGGGAAATATCACTCCTGGACCTTACACTGTAATTTGAAGCAACAACACCCCCAAATCATTTAGCAATGGTTAAAAAAATTAGGATAGTTGTTCAGTGAACAGGTGAGATAAGAAAAAATCAGAAATAATGGAAACCAATAAATCAATGTTTGGCAAACCCTAAAATAGAAATTGCCTAGGAAAGAATTCTCTGTTTTCTAAGTACTTCTAAGAAAATTGGAAAGCAGGCTGTCAGAAGCTAGGTTTAGACCAGCACTATATAATATATTCCATAATAAGTTTAAAGGTGATAGGCAGCCTGAATGTTGAAGATTATACCATTAAAAATTAGAAGAGAAGCTTGTTATATACCTTTCATAGCTATGGTTAGGAGATTAATTCTTAAACAAATAAGAGATAAAGGTAATTCTAGGAGATAAAGTAACTTATTTTGATTAAATGGAATTGAAAAACTATTGCCCAAATAAAATTAATGCATTTAGGATAAAAAGGGAAGCAGTCAACTGGGAAAGTTCATGGACTCTTCAAAGGTGTTAATTTGGCACCAAGTGAAGGAGAGATATAGTTATTCAGTCAAATGAATCATCATGGGCAGTCAAACTAGATAAATCAGACTGAAATAATTTTATGACATGAATAATTTTGTTAATATTCACTGACCAAATTAATTACATCTACTTCATTTTATATTATGTAAATTCAACTGGCATAACTGAGACAAAATGGATAAAGAGCTGGCCTCAGAATCAGAAGGACATGATTTCAGATCCTAGCTCTGGCACCTATTGTCTTTGTGACCTTGAGCAGTCAGTTCATTAATCTGCCATTGTCTCGTCAAGGAAGGCTGGATGTTGTAGAATTAATGGTCATCGGCAATCATAGAGGAAGTTTGTATATCTAAAGTGTCTTGGGTCGATGAAATCACAAGTATGATACCTTCCCAGAAAAATACAACCTAAGGCTCAAACTCTATTGTATCAAACACATGATCATGTGTCTGAGTGATCAAGAAACAGTCCTCCTTAAGGGTATTTTAGGAACATCCATATTCATAAATATGGATGTTCCTAAATAAATAGTCCAGAGGCTTGTATTTTCCCACATATCCATACACTCCCCTACCCTAGAGGTGTTAAAGTGTCAAGACTACAGGGCTGCATTGCTGCAACACTTGAGTGTAGCCTGAACCAGATTAAAATGTAATTGAGAAATATTTAACAAAATAAAAGTCCAATAGAACCTGGATAATGTTAATATGTTGTTTCCCAAGTGAACATGCAGACTGCATGGATCTTTATGTAAAGTTTAATGGCCCTGTTTCTATATGAGTTTGACATCACTGCCCTGATGGTCCCTGAATAGAGACTCCAAGAGACAGCGAGGGAGAATAAGGTCATAGCTGAGACCTGATGTCCATATACATTCTACCAGCTCAGAAACATCCTCACCAACAACCACAGCAACAAAACAATGAGCACTAAGGAGACTGGATTCAAGTTTCAATTCTGACAATAACTAGACATCTCAATAAATCAGTCTGGGCCTGAATTTTCTCTTCTACAAAGTGAAGAACATTTGCCAGTGGAGGAAAGTATCTTCCAATTTAAGGTTCTTAATATTATGCGTTGCCCCTTCCCTCTTCCTCACAGCCTTCTGGCTGTCCTGTGGTAACTCCCTTTCCTCTTCGTGGTTACTATTGTTTTTCATTTTAACTTAAATGCACCTAAATATAAATATTGGGAGACAAGGAGAGCTAATATTTAGTTCTATTTGCATTGAACTCAAAATCTCTAGGATGACCTGGAGCAATGAGCTTGCAACTGATAGTCCTAAGCATTTCAACATTAGGTGAAATGACAGATGCTCTTTTCTAATACTTTTGTATGGAACTTTGGGATAGAGTTGGGAGTTTCTTGTCTCATAATGGGACTACTCCCAAGCTCACTTTTCCATAATTAATTTCTCCTGTGATTATTTCATAAAAAAAGCACAATCTGTAAGATATTTGTTTAAGAAAAAGAGCACAATCTATAAGATACTTGTGTAGGTAACAAAATATAGTCTTCTTTTTAAAGTTCTACTTGTGTTTAAAAAGAACACTTAGATCAAACATGAATTTTCTTCCTTCCTCCATGTGTTCAGGTATGATTTTGTCATACTGAAAAATCTGCAGAATTTTAAAAATCAAGCATGTACCCATTTCTCACAAACCCAAATACCTCTGGTGCCTGAGTGTCTTAAGACTTTTACTGAATTATGGCCTTAAACTATTGCTGTTAAAAGCAACATAGACATGAAATGAAAAAGTTTTTGTGTCTACTTCAAAACTGAATTATAAACAGAATAGCCCATATCCTCCAAATTTTATCAGTTGCCCTTCCTCTCCATTTTTGTAAGTCAGAATTGAGAGGCAATATAGCACAATAGAAAGAAAATAGGCCTTAGAGTTGAGAGAACCTGGCCTCAAGTCCCACTTGTGACATATGTTAGCTATGAAAGGGAAAAACCATCCTGTGTTAGCTTGGGATCACCACTTAACTTGTCAGTGCCCTATGCAACTGACTCGCAATATAAGATAAACGGAAGGTATCATTCTATATCAGTAGAGGTAGGTTCCTCTCCAGGAGTTTACGATAACAGCAAAATCACAAGTTCCAATTCAAAATAAAAAGAATTATTTACTAAGAATAAAATAAAATGATTAAAAACTAACTTCAAAAATCTTCTGAACTCAAGTTGTTCCCCAACAGAAAAAAACTCCAAGATTTTGAAGCTTTTTGACCTGATAAATTCATGCTAATCAGTTATAACAGGGCCTTCAATGTAGGAAGGCAATCATTTTATTTCTCCCTGATGCCTTATTTAACTCTCCTCAAAAAACCTTCTAAACTTCTTTTCTCTCTCATGCCACTCTCCCTTCCTACATTCTCTCAGATCACAGCCTTGCCTTTTATTTTACTGAGATAATTAAAGTCATTTGCCATTCATTCTCTCGTCTCCCATCCTCTTTATGTCTAAGCTCCTTGATATCATCTGCTTTCTTCACCTTTCTCTGTTTCTAATAAAGTTGTGTCCCTTCTCCTCATCAAGACTAACTCCTTTATGTATTCCCTTTATCCCATCTTGTCCTGTCTTTCCCAGTAAATTTCTCCTCACTTTTCTCCCTTTATGATCTTCAGTCATTGTATATCGATTGGTTCCTTCCCACTTTCTTCAAACATACCCATTTCCCCGTTCTTAAAATTCTTCACTAAACCCTATAATTCCTTGAAGTTGTCATCCTATCTACTCCTTTTTTAGTCAAACTCAGACAATCTGTCTTTACTTAATTGTCTCAATTTCTTCTCCTCTCACTCCTCAACAATCTGGCTTTCAGCCTCCTTACTCAACCAAAACTTCTCTTTCCAAAGCTACCAGTCACCTGTTAATTACCAAATGTAATGTTCACTTTTTTTCCAGACTTCATGCTACTTGACTGCCCTGCTGTATTTGACACAGCTTCTATTCATAGATACTTTCTCCTCTTTAAGATTTCATGATACTGTTGTACCCTGGTTCTTTTACATGTCTGACACCCTCTTCCCAATTTCTTTTAATGGCTCATCATCCATATCATACCCCCTAAATGGAGATATTCTCTGAGGCTTTGTCCTGGATCTTAACCTTTCCCTACTTTTTTGGGGCCTGTGCCCATGGATTTATTATTTTTATGCAAATAACATACAGATCTATATTTTTGGCCAGTCTGTCCTGAAATTCAGTGTCCCCTAACCAACTTCCTATTGGATATTCCAAAATGGATAGATGGCCCAGAGACAACTCAAACACAATATGTGTAAAATGGAACCTACAACTACTTGATCAAGGCATCAGTAGTCTTCCAGTCTCTCAGATTCATAGCATCCACATCATCCTTAACTCCTCACATTTTATTTGTTGCTATATCTTTCCACCTCTACAACATCTATCTCATTCTACCTTTTCTTTCTAAGTCCCATAGCTACCATTTAAGTGCAAGCCCTCATCCCCTCTTGCCTAAATGATTGCGACAGACTACTAATTGGTCTCAAGCCTCTCCTTATTTCTTTCTCTCTTGTTAAGCAGAACTGACCACATCACTCCTGTTATATGCAAAGATCAGTGATTATATGTTCCCTCTAGGGTAATATATAAACTTCTCTGTTGGGCTCTCATAATCTGGTCCCAGCTTATTTTTCCTCAACATTATTGTACATTATTCCCCCTCCCATACTCTGCAATCTAGCTAAGCTGGCCTTCTGACTATCCCTCACACATAATACTCAATTTCCTGCCTCCATGATTTTCCATTGGCACTCCCCATGCCTGAAATATACTTGCTCACTCTTCACCTCTGCCTCATAGAATTCCTTTCTTCCTTCAAGATGCAATTTAAGCAACTTCTTCTACACATTCTTTCCTGATTCCCCTACCCTCAATATCATTGCCCTCCCTTCCCCTGCTCACTTTATATTTAACTATATTGTATTTATTTATATTTTTCCTCTTGACACTTACATACTTAGTATGCACTTGTTTCTGCCTTAAAGTGTAAACTTATAAAGAGGAATTACATCATTCTTAGTATTTACCTCTTCTATATGCCTGGTACTATTTTTGTATGACCTGTAATAGAACTTTCTGAGATCATACTAGACTCAGTCACAACTGGACACACTGGACCTTAACCCCAACATTATGATGTCACTGGTTCTCTTTAAGTACAAAGGACAAACTGCAACTATAAAATAAGTGCTTAATAAATCCTGGTTGGTTTTTTGATCACTTGGTTGCTTGATGGTGTTGGCCAGAGAGGTGGTTTCATCTATATATATATGAAGACTGGATCTCTCTATCTTAACTCAGTTTGGAAATGCAGGCACTATTCATGAGACCAGTTCTATTATGATCAAAGTGGGAACTTTGCCCTGGGGCAGTTCACCTTTCCTTAGGCATCCTGGTGGGCCACCTACTTTTGGGAAATCACCATATTGATGGCAGACTTAGTGTACACATTTGATTGGCTTAGCCTACTGAAGCTTAGAATTCCTGAATTCAAGAGAGCTGGCAGGCCCAGTCTCTCTGATAGTAGGTATTAAAAGTATGTACCACTATTTCTAGCAGGCAGAAAATTTCAAATATGCTGTGCCCTAAAACAGATCTAGCATGGGACTGGAAAATCCTTCCTTTTACCTCTTTCCTCCTTTGTCTTCTTCCATCCCTTTGCTCCTTGGCTACCATACCTACTGTTTCCATATCTCTTCTGTTTGATAAGTTAATCACAAGGGGACAAAGAGAATGCTGAAGTCAAGGATCTACACAGTCCTTATGAGCTGGCATTGCGATTCAGAAAGCATGAAAGGAATACAGTGTCTACTCTAGTAAAGGACATTTCATGGTCAGCTTTGTCTAGTTTTCAGGTGTCCAGACACAGGTGACAGGTTCTTTGCCCAACAAGGATATGTGGCTTGTTCATAGGCACCAAAAGAGAATCCAGATTTAAATTCAAGTCCAAGGGTACAGTGATTCACCTAATCTCTTGTACTGTTTTGGTTGTCAAAAAATCTTGGCATTATCTTTAAACCATCTCTTTCTCTCATCTTTCATAACTAATCAGTTACCAATTCCTCTGGACCCCACAGCCTCCCTCTCCCTCTACTCTTACTGCCACACCCCACTTGGGCAGCTGTAACAACCTCTTCAGAGATCTCAGTCCCCATTCCCTCCCAGTCTTCCATCTATGTCATTACCAGAATCATCTTTTATAAGCTTGTTATTCCTGTACTCAAAAATCAAAGACTCCCCAGAGCCCGCTAAGTCAGGCTCTAACTCCTATGTCTGGCAGTCCAGAGCCACTGCAATTTGAAATGACCCTGCCTTTCTTTTTTTGTTTTTGGATCATTTTCAGTCTATTGATGTGTTTGGTTTTTACATTAAATTTACAGATTATTCTCCCTTAGTGAAAGGTCTCTCATGGCAAAGTGAAGCAAAGTATACAGTTGACTTCATCTAAAAGTTTATGTAATATTTTATATCTTTAGCACTCCCCCACCTTTTGATTTTTGTAAATTAGCAGAAAGCTATTTTTTTCTTTTACTTTATCCCCATACCATTGAAAAAAAAAGTATTTTAACAAATATGCATAGCCAAGCAAAACAAATCCCCTCGTGACTGTATGCAAAAAGAGTGTTTGCTTCCACACCCTAAATCCATTATTTCTCTGTCATGGACAGTGTTCCATCCTCAGTCCCCTGGAATCATGGATATTGTATCAATTATGGTTTTGTATCCAGCTATCATTGTGTCCATAGTATTGATCACAGTTTTAACAGCTTTCTAAATTACTGTTTTTACTATGTTTTTGTCATCGTATAAACTGTCCTGTCTCCATTCATTTCATTTTTCATTAGCTTGTAAAAGTTTCCCAAACTATTCATTTTTATAGTATCAATGTTACAACATAAGTAATTCTTCTGGATCTGCTCACTCCACATCAATTCATAAAGGTCTTTTAAGTCCCAACTAAAATAGCACATTCTACAGGAAACCCTTCCCAATCTTTTTTAATTCCAGTGCCTTTTTCTCTGGTGATTATTTCCAATTTATCCCATATAGATCTTGTTTTACATATTTGTTTGCATATTGTCTCCCTCATTAGACTGAATGCTATTTGAGAGAAGGAAGTGTTTTTTGCCTTTCTTTGTATCTCTAGTGCCTGGCACATAGTAAGCTCTTAATGAATGATTACTGACTGAATCCTAGAAATGTTTTTATACATAAATGATCTTTGCCTCTTTCTTTTGGTTATAGGTCTAGCCCTGGTAAGGGTGAATCAAAAGACACACTGTTTATTAACGTTTTGTTAATAAGATTGCTTTCCAAAATAGTTGTACCCATTCATAAGTATACCTGAAGCTCATCAATGTGCCTCTTTTCCCAAAACCCCTAGGAAGATGTTCAGTAATTGAGGAATGACTGAATAATTTGTGGTATATGAGAAAGTTTATTCCTTTTTCCAAATAATAATCTTTCAAATATTCAAACACAGATTTTATGTTCTCTGCTTTAGGTTAAATATCTTCAATTTCTCTAGCAAGCAACACATACACACACACACACACACACACACACACTCACATACACACAGCATAGATTCAAGTCTCTCCTAGTTAACCATCCTCTGGATATTCTCTCCAGCTTGTCAAAGGCCTTCCTAAAATGAGGTGTCTGGACACTACTTTGTTAGCTAGACACAATGCTCCAGATGTGCTCTTGCCAACCTATCATTTTCCTTGCTCTGGACATGATAGTTCTATTAATGTAATCCAAGATTGACTTATGGTTTCTGGTAATCACATAACAAGGTAAATCTTACCTTCTGCTAAAACTCCCAAGTGTTTTTCACGTGTATTGCTGTCTACCCACATCTCCCCTACTTCCCACTTGGACTTTTCATGACTCATCCTTCAGATGCCTCCCAGGGAGTGAGTGATCTTTTTTAGAATCTAGGTTTATAATAGCAAAATGCTTTACACATACAGCTTTGATAAGAGGCAGTTCCCACACTCTTTCTGGAAAGCGTCCCAAGTCAGTAAACATAATTGGAATGACCAGGGAGTTGGTGCATGCCTATCCTACAGAAACCAGATAATAGTGGTCAATTGTGGTGAAAATACTGTGTGCCTTGATACAGAGATACCAGTACATAGAGGCAAAATCAGCAGCCACCAAGAGATTCCACAGAGATTTGGATTATTCCAAAAGATCTTTCTGTCTACCTGTTGCAGTACCTGAAATTTCCATCAATGAATTCCCAGACCTATCAAAATTTAAAAAATTCATGTGTTATAGGGCATTTTAATGGATTATGGCATATTATTTAATTACTTGAGAACTAATTAACATGTGAGTTATGTACACTTGCACTGTTACTATTATAGCTAGTACATACCTGACTCCCAAGCTTCTCAGAAACCTATATCAGCTAGGAGTCCTAAAAGTTCCTGGGGAACACACAGGGCACTAAGCTCAGATCATAGACAAGCATGGTTAAATCTCTGAAGAGGAGAAGAGAGCAAAGGAAAAGAATTCCCTTATGTGCAACAAAAGGAAGGGAGGATATAAATAACACTCACATCGGAAATTACATAGTTTTTCTTGACTTTTGCAAAATTTCTAGATGTGGACTGTGTCTCACTGCCCTCTGCTGGGTAGAATGGTCTATCTCCTTCCTTTGTTGTTGGTCTTTGCCATGGCTCTTAGCCATGGTGCGCTATACTTCTTCACATCAGAGCTGACAAGTGAAAAGGCTGCTTCTCCAGGTTCTGTCCTTTTGGGATAAAGAAGGTAAGAAGATTAATCTTTCTTGTTCTCTCTTCCTATATGTTACCTGAGTCTCAAAGCCCATTGGGATGGGACTCTCTTGACCATTCTCCTCTGCCCTCCACAGAGGTGTGGGGCATTGAACATTGGCAATGGGGAAAGTCTCCTATCAATGGGTTTGGGGACTCAGGTTACATTCATAAAGCCTTAGCACCCTTCAACATCAAGAGTAATTCCTATTCCATCCATAAGGCCTTGCTTGGAATACTCCAGTCCAAATGATCTCTTCTTTCTCTGAACTTTTATTGTTCCCTCCCTCCCCTTCCCTTCTCCTTTCCTTTCCCTCCCTCTCCTTCCCTCCCCTCCCTTCCCTTCTCTGCCCTTCCCTTTTCTTCCCTTCTCTTCCTTTCCCTTCCCTTCCCTCCCATTCCCTTCCCTCTCTCCACATAGGGTATCATATCCTTACATTCAGATGTTTTGTCCAAAGAAATGTAAATTTTGATAGCTGAAACTTATCAAGATATCTTAGGGTTTACTGGGTAGACTTCCTTCCTAAAGACCATATCTTAAACGAAATTCACAATGACTCTGATTGATACTTGGGCCCTGGTGACTCAGAGTGAATGTAAATTACATGTTTCTTGTTTGATCAGAAACCCTAAGGACCTTCCCCTCCCAGACTGATTTTTTAATTAGGTAAAAGGGGCTGTTTCTGTGCTTATTTCTTAACCTACCCTTAATCACTGAATGTGAATGAGTGTTGCCTCAAAGTAAGAACTTAGAAGGGCCAAAGTCTCCCACTGTATCCTGGGTTGTCTCCAGTTATCCGGATCTATATCTTGTCACTGAACCTAAATGGCTCCAGAGGAGAAAGTGAGGCTGGTGACTTTGCATAGCCTTCCTTCACTGAAATCCAATTTACTTGCAAGTCATGGCATAACCTGATATCATGTTCTTCTTCAAGAATGAAGGAAAAACAACAAAAAATTGTATCTAAACTCAGTATTACACATTTCAGCACTTAATTAATCTCTAATGGTTTCACATGGGTGAGTTTAGTCTCCCAATTAGACTACAACTTCCTGTAGAAGTACTCCTGCTTTGTCCTTAGCATTTAGGTCCTGAAATAGATAATGCTTGACCACTTCCCTTCTTGAGTCCCTGTCTTCAATCTAAACATCCCCCTCTTCACACATACATGCACCTGCATGCACAAGTGCATGGGTACAAACACACACGTACACGCGCGCACGCACACACACACACACACACACACACACACACAGTGACCAGGGTGCTCTTATGACCTTGTAGTTGCCTAAAGCCATCCAATGCAGAGCCTCACCTAGGCTTGTTCTTTCCAGAGAGTGGCCTATAGAACAAATTAATTCTCTGACCAGACACACACACACACACACACACACACACACATGCACATATACACGCGCGCACACACACACACATAGATACACACTCCTCTGTCCTTCCCTCAGGGCCAGAGATCACAGCTGGATATTGGGGAAAAAATCTTTCTTTTCAGATATGAGTGACTGTGCTTTCCTTTATCCTTCTCCCAAGGGTCATTTGTATTTTAAAAAAGAATTCTTGCTAACCTCAATGGATCTCTAATTGCCAGAATTTCCTACTGTGACAGTAAAATGAAAATACTCCAGTAATGTGGGTGGAGATATTTTTGGATAGGAAGGGACTTATTAGGTCAGAGGATAGGCTATCATCTGCTCTGTAGTTACACAGCATCATCCCTATCTGGGTATTTTAAAGAAGGCATTACAAATACTTATTGATTGAATGACTGATTGATTGATTTGAAACATCATATATATGAGGATCATTCTTCTCTGAGGGGAACTGGATCACATGGACAATGAGCTTAGTCTAGTCATTATTAGAGGGACTGAGTTTCTCTAAAAGTCTCTATGGATCCTCCTTTCTAAAACTCTCCTGGAGCCTCGGTCCTAGAGCACTGATTAGTGCCATTCTTATTTATAATACTGAGAATGTAATTTCTGATTTTGAAGTGAATGAAATGGGAAAAATTGGACTAGAAAGACAGAGACAAGTCAAGTCAAGAAGGGTTTATTAAGTGCTTACTATATGCCAGAAACCATGCTAAGACCTGGGAATAAAAAATTATAAGGAAAAATAAAGACACTCTCTGCCTTCAGAGAGATTACATTCTAATAGAAGACAAGGTACAACAGGAAACTGAAAGGGGGTTGAGATTCTGGAGGGAATTGAATAATTTCACATCCCTCGTCATAAAAATTATATTTCTAGAAAAGGGAGTGGGGCTTAAAGATCATCTAGTACAATTCCCTCATTTTACAGATATGGAAACTGAGGCTTGTAGAGGGCAAATTCCCAAGGTCACATAGTCAGTAAATGGCACAGTAGGGCTCAAAATCAGGTCATGACTCCAAGTTTATCACTGTCAAGTTTCACACTATACAGGATCAGCAGCTTTGCACGTACATTTATCTGGATCTATAGCAGATGGAGTATATTACACTAATAAGAGCTGTGATATTCTGGGATGTTAGAAGTTTCCTAAGGGATGAGAAGAAAAGTGTATTTAAGGAATTACCACTTAGTCACTGAGGCACTGATCCATTACTCATCATTCTTATGTAGCTTTGGAGAATTGTTTCCATTACGGGTAAGCCTTGTAATAAGAAAACAGCATACATAGTACTTGTAGAATTGCTAACATGGGGAATGGATAAATTCTAAAAAACTCAAAACCTTAAGCCTAGGATTTTTCAAAACAGTGTATCATAGGTTAGATAGCAATTAGTCAAGGAAGATATTACAGCCAAAGGATTTGACTCTAAGAATTTGTAATAGACGGATTTTGGAGGGGTTAGGGAGAGGAAGGACACAAATTTATGGGAGCTTGGAAAATGTAATTAAAAGAGCCACAGGCATTCCTACAATTCCTATCACTTCCACTGAGGAAATGACATGTAAACCCATTAATATTACACTGTTATGAATGCATCATAAGGTCTCAGAGGGGAAAATATTATCATAGCAGCATTACAACTTTTAGAATGTAAGGTGATCTATATGCCTGGCTATTGAAAAAAATGGCTAATATAATGAAAAAAGTCACTTGTCAATGATATTTGAAAAGTCACAGATGATGGAAAGGTGCTATAGTCCTGAAGAAGAGTAAATGTCCTTAATTCGAAAAATATAAGGGTCAAATCTGTGAATTTCTGGCCTTTGATTCCTGATAAGACTCCAGAAGATGTTATTAAAGGGATGGTTAGTGAAATCCAGAGAAGGAAGTAGTGATCACATAGAGCAAGACAGACTTCATCTAGAACAGGCTATGTCAGACTAACCACAATATCTTCTTTAATTGAATTACTCAAGGTAAATCATGGAAATTCTGTAAATATTGTTTACCTAGATTTCGGTAGATCATTCGATAAATTCGCTAGGTTATTCTTTTTGGAAAGATGGAGAGATGGGGACTAAACGATAGAACAGTTAGATATTATAGAATTTGTAGTTGACTGAAAAGATTGGACACAATGAAGTGATTACTAGGTTGATGTCCATGTAGAAAGAGGTCCATATTATTGTTTCACAATTTAATCAGTGACTTGTAGATGATGTCGGTGTAGTGACATATAGTTGATATGCTTTTATCAACATTTCTAATTACACAAAGTTACAAGGGATAACTTAAATATTTGACAGAACCCAAAATGATTTTGAGAGGCTAGATTGTTGGGCCTGATTTAATAAGAGATTTAATACTAATAATATTTTATTATTTACAATAATAAGATTTCGTGATAAATCTATGGCAGCAGGGCTGTGCAGTGGGTGGAGTGCCGGGCATGGAGTCAGGAAGACTCATCTTTATGAGTTCAAATCCAGCCTCAGACACTCACTAGTTGTGTTGGGCAAATAACTTAAGCCTGTTTGCCTCCATTTCCTCATCTTTAAAATGAGCTAGAGAAGGAAAAAGCAAACTACTCTAGAGTAGTTTGGAGAAAACTCCAAATGGGGTCATAAAGAGTAGAAAACAATTAAACAACAAATAATAAATCTAACAACTTGTACATGAGTTCAAAGAATCAAAAAGTCTAAGACAGTGATGGCATACCTAAATATCAATTCATTTGGAAAAAAAAGGAAGTGGAGTAGGGTGGAATTAATGGACTTAAATGGTCAGAAAGTCAGCAATTCAGCAACCAAAACAGCTGTATTAAGGGAAGGCTGGTCAGGCCACATTTGAAATTATGCTTAGTTCTGGGAAACACATTTTAGAAAAAAAAAAGGGAAAGAGAAAGAAAAGGAGTGGAAGGGAATGTGTTCACATAGCAACTACTATGTGCCAGATAGTGTGCTAAGCACTTTATTCAAATATTTCATTTGATCCTCAAAACAAGCCTGGGAGAGATGTCCTATTATTCTAACCATTTTATAGTTGTGGAAACTGAGGCAGACAGAAGTTATGTGATTTGCTCAGGGTTGCAAAATTAGTAAATGTCTGAGATCAGATTTGAACTCAGATCTTCCTGATACAAGACCTAGCAACTCTATCCACTGTGCCTTCAACTATCTCAAGAAAGAACACTGAAAAGATAGATATTTGCTGAGTGGTTGATTGAATGTTGTTCAGGTCTCCTAAGATGAGAAGTGTCTGTTGGGTATGTAAAGGATACAACGGTCAGAAATAGCAAACATCTGTTGGCTCCTTGCATGTAGTAGGAACACAAGAAATAGCTAATGAATGAATGAAATACCTGCAAAATGTTGCTTCTTGGAGCAGCAATGTATGTGTTTAAGTCAGTATCATATTTTGGCACACCCTGGGAACACTTCTCTTGATTTAAAATTAGTCAATAAATATTCAGTTTTAAAGAATTGCTGCAGCTGAGATCTGCCCTTGTTTCCTGAAGTGAAAAAGACATGCTAAGAATCTAAAGAAAGAAATAATACACAGTACTTAATAAAAAGCTATAAAGTCATGAGGAGACACAGTCCCTAGTTAATTTTCTAAGAAATCTATAAGCAGGTCAAATGTTCTGAAATGGAGATCACATATTATAAATTACCAATTTTTTTGTTAAACCAATAGATTATTTAAGTATTTTGATTAAAATCTGTATATGTTAGAATGATGAAAATAATTAAGTGCAAAAAGTAAATCCACTGGACACTGAGAAACTCAGAGAAGAAGCATTCATAATAACACTAAGCCTCCAAGGGACTCGGTCTCATTATATGGGCAATTAAAGGCACACATTCAAGTCACTGGGTTATAGTTTTGGCTTCTTAGTCATTCTAATTTATGAGTATTTAATTAACTCCAGGGGGTGGAGTCCCCTGTTGTTACTCCTTGAATTTAATAAAATCATAGAGAAAATTATAAAACTAATTTGAAATGGAGAGGAAAAAAACCCAGTGAACAAAACAGAGCTTCATCCTCTCTCTTAGGCTCTCCAAGTTTATAATCCACTTGTGCTTAGCAAAGTTCTTCAGATTTACACATTATTTATCTCGTTCTTTGCTCAGGGTTTCAGTGGGCTTGGAAGAGAGGAAATGAGGTGAAATTAATCCCTTCCCACTTTTTTTTTTTTAGGAGAGTCTGAAAAGTGTCTTTTGTCGTACCTGCCTCCAGAGGACCATAATTATGGATGAATCAATCAACATGTATGTTCTAAGAGAACCCCTACCAACTCTCATCTTCTGCCACCACCCTTTAATGACATCCTCCCCAATGTCATTTTCTTGCTTTCCAATTGAAATGATAAGTCATGGAACTAGAATATAACCTAGAAGGGGCCTCAGAGACTTCATAGTATACCCTCCACCTCCCCACCCACACTCCTTTTGCAAATTAGAAAAACAAACTCGAGTGGCAAATTGCTTTTCCCAAGGTCACACACTTGATAAATAACAGAATTACAGTTCATACCTCATCTACTATTTAATTGTTGTCCACCTTCACCAACTGACTTATTTGTATACATTATTCATTGTTCAGAGAGTTATCTAAATCTGCTCCCAGTGACACAGTTTGAACTGCATTACTTAGTAAATGTGTTTCTAAAAAGCCCATTATAAATGAGATTGAACTTTAAATGAATTAGGAGCATCCACTACTTAAAACGTATGTGAACTTTGGCAAATTATTTCCCGTCTCTGGAAAGGCTTCAGTTTCTCATTTCTTATGTGAAGCCTGTATCACCTTCAAAGCCCCTTGCAGCTCTAGATTCTGTGATCCTCTGACTTCAAATGCAGTCTACTTGTCCAATCACACCATTTGCAACATAGATTCAAACCCAGACCATTATTCCAAATCCAGTGTGCTTTATATTACTGTCTATTTTTTATATTTTCAGTGTTATTAATGTTTTGTTTTTATGTCACATTGACAATTTACTCCTATTTTGTGCAAGATCTCTTGGAACAAAGTAAAACAGTTAACTAAACCGAATAATATGAAGGCTTAATCCAAAAGTACACACAACATTTCACATCTTTAACAGCTCCCCATCTCTATATTTTTTTTATTTTATTTTTTTATTTATTTTAAGTTTTCAACACTTATTTCCACAAAATTTTGAGTTCCAAATTTTCTCCCTATCTCTCCCCTCCCCCCACCCCAAAACACTTTGAATTCTGATTTCCCCTTCCACCAATGTGCCCTCCCTTCTAACACCCCTCCCTTCCCTTATCCCCACCTTCTCCCCTATCCTGTAAGGCAAGATAAATTTCTATACTCCACCATCTCTATTTCCCAGATATAAGCAAAAACAATTCTCAACATTTGTTCCTAAAACTTTTGGTTCCAACCTCTCTTCCTTCCTCCCTCCCCACCCACCTCCACTGAGAAGGCAAGCAATTCAGTATAGCCTATATATGTGCACTTCTGCAAATGACTTCCATAATAGTCATGTTGTGTAAGACTAACTATATCTCCCTCCATCCTATCCTGGCCCCCATTTCTTCTATTCTCTCTTTTGACTTTGTCCCTCCCCAAGAGTGTTTACTTCTAATTGCTCCCTCCTCCCAATTGCCCTCCTTTCCATCATTCCCCCCACCCTGATTATCCCCTCCTCCCCCACTTTCCTGTAGTGTAAGAGATTTTCATACCAAATTGAGAGTACATATTATTCCTTCCTTAAGCCAAATGTGATGAGAGTAAGCTTCACTTTTTCCCTCTCACCTCTCCCCTTTCCCCCTCTATTAGAAAAGCTTTTTCTTGCCTCTTCTATGAGAAATAATTTGTCCCATTTCATTTCTCCCTTTCTCCTCCCAATATATTCCTCTCTCACCCCTTAATTTTATTTTTTTATATATGATCCCTTCCTATTCAACACATCCTGTGCTCTCTGTCTCTCTCTGTCTCTCTCTCTCTCTCTCTCTCTCTCTCTCTATATATATATATATATATATATATATATAGGTGTGTGTGTGTGTGTGTGTGTGTGTATGTATGTGTGTGTTTGTGTGTGTGTATGATCTCTCCAACTCCCCAGATATTGAGAAAAGTTTCAAGAGTTACAAATATTATCTTTCCATGTAGGAATGTATACAGTTCAACTTTAGTAAATCCCTTATAATTTCTCTTTCCTGTTTACCTTTTCATGCATCTCTTGATTCTTATGTTTGAAAGTCAAATTTTCTTTTCAACTCTGGTATTTTCATCAAGAATCCTTGAAAGTCCTCTATTTCAGTGAATGATCTTTTTTCTCCTGAGATATTATACTTGGTTTTGCTGTGTAAATGATTCTTGGTTCTAATTCTAGTTCCTTTGGCTTCTGGAATATCATATTCCAAACCCTTCAATCTCTTAATATAGCAGCTGCTAGATGTCATGTTATCCTGATTGTATTTCCACAATACTCAAATTGTTTCTTTCTAGCTGCTTGCAATATTTTCTTCTTGACCTTGGAACTCTGAAATTTGGCCACAATATTCCTAGGAGTTTCTCTTTTGGGATCTCTTTTAGGAGGTGATCAATGGATTCTTTCAATATTTATTGCCCTCTGGTTCTAGAATATCAGGGCAGTTTTCCTTGATAATTTCTTGAAAGATGATGTCTAGGCTCTTTTTTTGATCATGGCTTTCAGGTAGTCCCATAATTTTTAATTTTTCTCTCCTGGATCTATTTTCCAGGTCAGTCATTTTCCTAATGAGGTATTTCACATTATCTTCTACGTTTCCATTCTTTTGGTTTTGTTTTGTAATTTCTTGGTTTCTCATAAAGTTGTTAGCTTCCATCTGTTCCATTCTAATTTTTAAAGAACTATTTTCTTCAGTGAGATTTTGAACCTCCTTTTCCATTTCGCTAATTCTACTTTTTAAAGCATTCTTCTCCTTGTTGACTTTTTGGCCCTCTTTTGCCAATTGTTACCCGATTTTTAAAGGTGTTATTTTCTTCAGCATTTTTTGGGTCTCCTTAGCAAGCTGTTGACTCTCTTTTCATGATTTTATTGTATCACTCTCATTCCCTTTCCAATTTTTCCTCCACCTCTCTTCCTTGATTTTCAAAATCCTTTTTGAGCTCTTCCATGGCCTGGGACCATTGCATATTTATTTTGGAGGTTTTGGATGCAGACTTTTATGTCTTCCCTTGATGGTAAACATTGTTCTTCCTCATCCAAAAGTATGGAAGAGAATACCTGTCTACCAAGAAAGTAACCTTCTATACTCTTATCTTTTTCCCTTTTTTGAGCATTTTCCCAACCTGTTACTTGAATTTTGGGTCCTTTGTCAAGAGTAGGTTTTACTCTGGAGACCTATAGATTCTCAGTTCCTGCAAGGTGGCACAATCAAGGGAGAGGAGTTTACTTCCTGGCCAGGCTTACTACTGAAGTTCAGATCAGCTGTTCAGTTCCCCCAGGGGCAACACCTTCCATGGACACCACCACCACAACTGTCCCTACTTGCTGCTCCCTCCCTCCCCCTCCTACTACAGCCTGGGGCTGGGTTTAGGGCAGGACTCGGCTCCAATGGAGGTAAAAACGCCCTCTCACTGACTTTTAAAGCTGCCTTTGGTGCCTGTGGGTTGAGGGATCTGTGAACCTCTGCTGCTTCTGCTGGGAATTCTGCCCTGAGAACTGCTCCTGTTCTGGTCTTCCTGGTGCCACCTGGTCCATTCCACGTCCAGTGTGACAGACCCTTCCCATCAGCCTTCCAGATCACCGTGGGCTGGAAATCTCCTCCACTCTGTTGTTCTATGGCTTCTACTGCTCTAGAATTTGTTGAGAGTCTTTCTTTGCAGGTATTTTATGGCTATGGGGGAAAAGCTGGCCTATGTGTTTCTTTCTACTCCTCCATCTTGGCTCTGCCCCCCCCAACTTTATATTTTTAAATGAAGTGAAATCAATTTTATCTCCCTCATATCCTTACCACTTGGTAGGGAATGATGGAAGGAAGGAAGAGAAAAAGCAAATATTTTATAATAAATGTGTGGTCAAGGAAAATAAATTCCCCCAATGGTTATATGCAAAAATATTCATATTTCTTTCTGCACCCTAAATCTATTTCTTCTCTGCAAGTTTCATTATCAGTCCTCTGTAATAACTCAAGGCCCAGAGTGACTTACCTAAGTTCACACTGTAAAAGTTGTGCTAGAATTCAGTGCACCTTTCATTCATATATAATTCGATCACTTCCCTTTTCCCAAGTCTTGTATCACAACCCCTCAGAGATTTAGAGAGAAAAGCAGGCCTAGGAGAGGATGAGACAATTCTCTGGCTGAAGATATTAGGGGGAGAAGGGACTGTACTCAGGTCAGACTGTCTATGCTCAGCCTACCTCCCTCCCTTCATCTCCTACTTTCCAAACCCTTTTCCCTTGCTTATCTCCACCTATGTTATCAATTTAGTCCTTACCCTCTCCAATCTCAATCCTACTTTGCCTTCCCTTTTCACTCTGGTGTCTGAAATCATTCTCCATTGTTGACAAACTCCCTCAACATCCTAAATCTCTTCTTTTCATATTCCTTCTATTTTCTGGTAGTCACTGAAACCTAGCTTCCTCCTGAAGGCACTCCAACTCTTGCTACCTTCACCAAAGTTCGCTTCTCTGCCTCTATACCCTCTGCCTCACTTAGGAACAATTCATACCCAAGTTAAGACATGGTTCTCATGACGTCAGTGGTCCTCTTCAAGAGCAAGGACCAACAAAAACAATGACAGACATACTAAGCCAAGGGGAGAAGTGAGCCTACTCCTTCTTCCCCACTTACACTTTCCGACTTTCCTGTTACCTGTTACCCATCAGCTCTTCTCCTTTAAAGTTGCCTCTATACTGTCCAGATAATTAGGCCCTCAGGTCACCTTCTCTTGACCTCAATGTTTGGCACCTGGTTCACACTCTCCATCTCAACCCCATTCCCTGTCCCCTTCCAACACTTTAGCCTCTATGTTCCTCAACCAAGAGGTCATACCTTAGGTCAGTGTTTCTTAAAGTGATGTCAAGTGACAAGTGTGTTTCACCAGGCATGCCATAATAATCCTGAAACTTCCGCATTCCCCAGCCCTACCCCAGTCCAATCTCTCACTCCTTGGCAATTTGCTGACTGCTCAACAAAATGGAGTTATATTCTTGAAGATACAAAATTGCCTCCTGTGCACCAAGTCCTGGCATATTTCACTAAAACAGAGAGGAGGATGAGAAGGTTTGGAAGGAGAGGTAGGAAATCCAAGACTGAGAAACCATTTTTGCCACCATTTCAAATATTTTGTGGGGCTCAGTTCCTCATGGCAAGGAATTTTGTGCCATGAGAAAATGAAAGAAAAAAATTAGAGACCCACTGCCCTACACATATCCTCATCTTCTACTTTGAATCAGTGAACTTGCCCTAGGTGCTAGAATTTCTAGCTTTGGCTCTGAGCATAACAGTCACATTGACTTATGCACTATCCTCAATGATATTTTGAACATTTCTACCCCTGAGACTTTGCTTTCACTATTGTATTGATTTCTTTCCATCAGTCCAGACCCTCCCTACCCCTTCAAAACTTAGGTTATATTTCACCTCCTTTCTAAAGTGTCCCTTGATTACTTACGCCTGGAGCATCTGCACTCACTTCACTAATTTCCCTTATTACTCCCTTGACAGTATGTATGACTGTCCTATGCATTGTTTTGTGATAACTTTTCTGTTTCACACCTTGAACCCTTATTTCAATCTTGAATTATTTGACTTTTTAACATGTGTCTGCCTTATCTCCCCAACTAGACTAAAAACCTCTTGAAGCCAGGGGCCATATCTTACATCAGGACTGTGAAACTCAAATAGAAACAGAGGCCACTAATCAGTACATAAGGTTCCCTCTATGACATACATTGACTCAATTTTAAAAGGTAACGTTATCTATGTTTTGTTGTTTTTTTTATTTTGTTAAGTATTTCTCAATCACACTTTAATCTAGTTTCAGCCAGAATGTGGAGTGCTACCAGTCACATGTGTTTAACACTTCTGTCTCACATGATTTTGTATACATTGAAGTGTCTAGCATTATGCCCTGCTTGTAATAGGTGTTCAATAAATATTTTAAAATTTGATTTGAAATCAGATCTTCATAAAATCAAATGGAGAGTAAGAAAGGACCCTGAGATAGGGCCTCAGTCCACTTTTTATACTCTGATCCATAGTGTCTCTGCCTTTAGATACAAACTCTCTGACCACAAATATCAGCCACCATGGCAGGTTTCACATGGACCTTGACAAGACTCCAGGTAGCATGAATTTCTTGTCCAGCCCTTCTCAGAGGCAGATACGATTTTGAGTTAGTCTAATTTAAAGAAATGGGTACCAAACTGAGATGCAAGGTTAAGACATAGTTCTGATTTATGTCTGCTGTTCCTTGGGAATCTCCAGAAGCATAGCTTCCATGGGATTAAGCACTCCATGGGATTAAGCTGACTACAATATATATAAGAGGGGAACTTTTATGTAATGGAAAGGGAGTTGTAGTAAGAGCCAAAAGATATGAATTGTAAACTTGTCTCAACCCCAGCTTGGGATATGACTTGAACTTGTTTAACTTCACTGAACCTGACAATTAAATAGGAATATTTCTTCTGTCAATACCACAAGGCTACTGTGAGGATCAAGTGAAACCCTCATTTTGGGAAACTCTTTTGGTATCAATTTGTGACATATAATTTGTAATGTGGTATGCAAATTATTGTTAAGATGGGAAGTAGTTAAATTCAGAGGTATAAAAATAACTCAATACCTTCCCCCCCAATATCTCCTCATTCACCATATACTCTACTTTTAAAAAAAAAAAAAGCTACACATTTAAAATTTTTGCTTTGACGTACATGCAAGATTTCAGCTAGTCAAAATGTGGTCACAAATATTAATATGTGCATCTTTTTGATTAGCAGGAGATAGCAAAAATCTCCCTTACCCTAGTGCCATCATTTTACCTTTTGCAACTTAGGATGGTAAGGCCTGGATACTTAGAATTATGTCCTTAGTGCCCATTTGCTTGCACTTTCATCTGTAGATAGCAGCCCTTGGACAATCGGCAATGTTATTCTTATCAGAACCATTTTACCCAGTCATATTTGAGGATGTGTGTGCATTTGTCCTTCATTGCCCAAGAAGACCATGCCATCAGAGAAATGATGACATGACTTGTACTTGACTTTGTTTTGAGTGAGGGAGGGCTATGCAGGTCACCAACCTCACTTCTCCAGAGCCATCTGAATCTAGTGACTAGATACTCATCATGATGACTGGAGATGACCCAGGATGAGGCAATTGGGGTCAAATGACTTGCTCAAGATCACAAAGCTAGTGAATGTCAAGTGTCTGAAGTGAGATTTGAACTCAGATCTTCCTGACTCCTGCACTGGTGCTCTATCCATTGAACCACCTAGCTGCCCATTTGAGGATATAATAGAAATCTGGAAGCAGGTGCTAAAATATGTATTCAGTACTTAGGGAAACATTTACAACTCAATAACCTACAAATACCCTTGAATACATTACCTGGAACCTAATACCTTCCTGTGTTTTGCTTTGGAAATTGATCCCTTAAAGATGTACAAAGAATTGGACTTATTGGTGTGGACCACTTGGATGGATAAACATAAACAATCCAAATATGATAACAACCTCATATGAACACACACACACACACACACACACACACACACACACACACCAGAGAAATTCAGTACACAGCCAAAGATGTCTATGAGCACTAGAGTTGCCCACCTTTTGTAGAGGCAAAAAGTTGGAAGGAAAGCAGGTGCCCATAAGTTGCATAGTCATAGAACAAACTATGGCATATGCCTGTAGTGGAATACAAATATGCCTTAAGATGATAAATATGACAAAATCAGGGAAGCTTGGGAAGCCCTGTATGAACCACTGTGAACAAAGCAAGCCAACACAGGAAACCAACCACATGATGGTCACCATACTCAAAAGGAAAATAATATTGAAAGACTTCAGAATTCTGATAAGTGCAGAGACCATTTGTGAATTCAGAAGACTGAGTGAAGCATATTTCCCATCTTTCAGCAGAATGAGGCACACATTGTCCAACATGGCAAATGTGTTAATGGCTGACTTGTTTTGCTGGGTTATACTTCTTCTTTACAAGAGAAGTTTCTGTAGATGGAAAGTGAGATAGGACATAATCACTAGGAAGTGACAGTGATAAGTAATCTAGAGTTCAAAGTATGACTATTTGCATAAGCCTGTCTCCATAGACAGAAAGAATAATTACTTCAGACTTTATGCCCGTGTGAGGGGTGCAGTTGGTGACTTTGGAAGAAGAAGTTGTTTTTCTTTTCTGGCTTTTGACTTTGAGAGAGGCTACACCGGGTTCCAGGTTTTCTTCAAAGCAGGTTACCAGAGAGAAAGAAGGATATTGGAAAGGTTGGTTGGTTAGTTGGTTGTTGTCCTTCATTCTTGAACCTAACCCTAACCAAAATGACATTACCATGTTCCAGTCAAGTTACAGTGCATCTGACAGTGGCTTATCAGACCAACATGAACTCAGAATGTGCTACCGCAAGTCAGGTACAAATAATCCACGTGAACATTTGAGATGAATTCTCAAAATTGGTGCATATTGAATTTCTTTTGAAATAGTTCAGTTCTGTTTTGCTCATACAGCACAGCTCCTTCTTTGATATGGGCACAACATGCGGGGTGGTCCTATACCATTGTCTCCCGTGACAAACAATCAATTCCAAAATTCTTAAGAGTGACCTTGAGAGTGTCCTTCTATGGCTCCTCCTCACTTCCATGTGGGTGCTTGCCTTGTGTGAATTCTCTATAAAACAATCTTTTAAGCAAGCATACATTTGGCATTTGAACAACATGACCAGCCCATCTGACTTGTGCTCTCTGCAGTAACATTGGAATATTTGTCAATTTAGTTCAAGAAAGGACCTTGGTGTCTGGTCTAGTTTTGAAAGAAGTGTACATGTACAGGAGGCAATGCCTAAATATCTCCCTATTTCCTGTCTGTCACACTAGATACTTCAAGAAATTTCCCTTTGAGTGAGATCAGGGAATCTCTTTTGTTGATTATCTTACTATGTTGAGAAAATTTCAGTCATTCATTTAGGTTCAGAGTCTGTCAACTATCTCTGTTTTGCAATTGATCTGAGAAACAGAATTAAGTCAGTCTGAGAATACAAAGAAAGGCAAAATAAGAACTAGCATTTATATAGCACTTTGTGGTTTGCAAAGTGCTCTATAAATATTATGTCCTTTTATCTTCACAACATCCTTGGGAAGTTAGTGCTACTATTATTTCTCTTTTGCAAATGGGGAAACTGAGGCAAACTAAGCCTGATCAGGAGGTCACAAAGCTAATAAGTGCCTGAGGCTTGATTTGAACTCAGGCCTTCCTGACTCTAAGTCCAACACTTTATTCACTGTGCCACTTAACTGCTTCAAAAACCGTGATCCCTGCTATCAAGGAGCTCACTCTCCAATGGAAAAGGTGGTATCTAAATAACCATGTATAAACAAGAAACAAATAAATGGAAAATGACCTCGGAGGGAAAACACTGAGTAGGTGGGCCAGGAAAGCTTCTAGCAGAAGATGAGACTTTAGCTGAGTCTTGAAGGAAGCTAGAAGTAACCCCTCAGATACAAAATGGAACAAATAGCAACCCCAAAGGAATGTGACCTTTGAAACAGGAGGAGATGAGAATACTCTTGTATGCTGCAGGCAGCTGATGTAATAGAAATAAATTCCTGTAAAAAAAGATGGCACCCATCATTGAAGCCATATGGCTACAAATAAGAATAAGTCCAGACATTGAAGGCTCAGAATAATAGGTAAAGAGAAGCCAAGTTTCACCAAAAGGATCATCCTTAACAACTTGCTTTGATATGTACATTCGGTCAACCTGACCGGAATATGACGCAGGCAAATGGAACAAGTTATAGAGAAATCAATCAGAAGCAAAGAATTTTAGGACTCCCAGGATCCAGAAAGTGCTCTGGGAGAGGAACAAAGGAAGAAGTTAAAAGAATAAAGTAAAGCCAGTGAAAGAATATGTAGGGGCAAGATAAGGAAATATCTTCCTTATGCAGGGGTTGGCTAAGGCCTGAGAAAGGAAAGGATCAAGGAAGGAAGGGGAGGGAGGGAGAGAAACAGAGACAGAGAGACAGAGAAAAGAGAGACTGACAGGGAGAGACAAACAAAGAGAGAGACAGAGAAAGACAGAGACAGAGAGAGACAGAGACAGAGTCAGAGAGAATTCATTCTTTATTTTGTCCCTTACCTCAAAGTCTTTGATGATGGTTTCTTATATGGTTATGATAAATCTGATGCCATACTCTTACCTTCTTCTGGAAAAAAGACCCAGAAGAAAGGGAAAAAACAAAACAAATGGGGGAGATAACAAGAAGGGGATGGGGAAAAGGAAAGAAAGAATGTAAAAAGGAACAAATAGTTTCCCAGATTAGCAAGCTGCTGCTGTCTTCAAATGCTTAGGAATAAGGAAGAGTATTAACTCCTTCCTAGAGTTGACAGACTTTAGAAACACCAAGTTAGGGAGTCAGATATAGAGACTGGGCCTGTGATTTTACTGGTTTTGATAACTGCTGGATGAGGAAACTCCCTTTACCGAATGCACATTGGTACTTTCTGTGCATTTTAGAGTCTTAGAGTGCTGCACAGAGGGGAGGTAACTTGCCAAGTGTCACACAGTATCTGTCAGAGGCAAGACTTGATCCTAGATCTTCGTGGCTCCAAGACCACCTCTGTATACGATGCTACCTCATTTAAGTGATACAAAGAGTAAATAAAATGTAGTCTCTGAATTCAAGGAATTCAAACTCTAGAAGGAAGATGTGCATATTGTTGTGTTCATCCTTTGTTGCTAAAGAAGACCGTGCCATCAGAGACACAAATAAAATGATTCCAACACAGGGCAGAAGAAGGTAGAATTTGGTCAAAATTTGTCCCAAGAATTCAAATGTCCTGCTGTCCCCTACCTTCACTCCAGACCTGCTGCACACGTTACATAGAGTCTGCTAGAAAACAAAACAAAACAAAACAGGGCAGACATATTTTTGACACTTCTTTTAGGCTTGGCCTTATTGCTTTCAAATACTGAATCCTGCTAATTATAAAGTGTAGCTTTCTATAAAAATTTCCCCCAGCGTGTGACTTGGACCCTATCAGCCTTTGCAACTTCTAGGTTGTCAATTTCTGATGGTCCCATTCTACCTGTATCAGAGGTTTTCTAAAGAGGACCTCTTTTCCTGCAGTTTTCAAGAATTCATTTGTTTTCTTCACTGCTGTGCCAGGTGAGAGTGACAATACATTTTCTCTCTCATCATATTCCACTGCTAAGAAGGTCAAATCCATACTACAGTCTCCCAGCAGGAAGGTTTTCTAAGGTACATGTAGTTCCATCAGCCAGACTGCGCAGTCCCTTACTCAATGCTAACAGGTCACTGAAAATTTCTTAATTATAATACACCAGGTTTATCAACAGCCATGGGTCTAGTTCAGGCTGCTGGTGAGTGTTCAACTTTGTCTAAATTTTCTATTCATTTACAGTCAGAGATTTTCCTGATGTTCTTCATTTAGTGCATATGGTTTAGATTCACAGATACCTTAGAGAGAGTCTCACCTAGTTTAAGAGAAAAATTGAAAGTTGCTGCATAGTACCTATTTGTCACAGTTTGGTGATGGATGTTGGGGAGTCAGAATATAAAGGGTTTGCTGTCAGGTGAAGTATAATAGAAGTGGGGACAGAGAAGTGGGAGGGACAAAGAAAGCATTCAGTATATGCTTATCATATGTCTAGCACTTCTAAACCTTGAGGTTACAAATATAGTGCGAAAGAATACAGTCTCTACCTTCAAGAAACATAAAGGGGAACTGGAAAGGGAGCAGGTACTTATGTTGGAAGAAAGTTTGCTGGTGAGGAAGTGAAACAATTCAAGGAGTGAATTGAATTGAGTTAAGTGAAAATGACTAGGGCCCCTCATGATGTGGTAATGCAGGTCAGGGATGCACTAATCAGGAGATCAAGCCTCAGGGAGCTCAGGCATCTCCAGGTAAGCCAGACTGCTGGTAAGGAAGGGTAACAGTCTGGAGAATGAGTTGACTTTGGTAAAACTCAGTCCTTCCTCAATTCTCTTTTATGGGAAATATATTTCAAGGAAGATTACAAAAAAACCAAATAAACCAAAAAAAACCCCAAGAAAGTAAAAGGGTAAAGAATTCTAATTTTGATTCAACTTTTGATTTAGTCTATTTATAAATCCTGGCAAATTGCAAGGGCAGAGAGAGGTCATACAGCTTTGTCAGGGGTGGGACTTGAATCCAGATCTCCCTGATATTAAGTCTAGGATTGGATCCACTGTGTGACACTCCATCTTCATGCTCCATTTCAGTTCTACCCTATGATTTCATTAATGTGAGGAATTCTGCATCAGTCTAGATCAACAATGTCTCCAATTAGAGTCTTGAGACCATGCTTGATGCCAATGGTCATAGTATCATTGTGGTTTCATGATGTGTTGTGGTGGGACTGTCTCAAAGAATTCAGTCAGAGCACTTCTAATCCAAGTATAGACATTTATTGAAATTCAAAGGGGAACCAGTAGCTTAGTAGACAAGATAGTCAATTTCATAGTGTAATGATGCTGATTACACAATGGAAATTATGAATACTATAAAGGAAGAAGGGATTTGTTAAGGGATCAGTTACTAGGGGAGGGGTCTCTTCTGTATTTGGTGGTCAAATATCCTGGTCATGCTGCTTTCTGATTTGCTAGCTGTATCTGTTCAAGATGGATAGGTAAGTGTTGTGGTCCTGTCCTGGGCTAAAATGGATGATGTGATTGTGGTTAAGTGCAAAGATACATCTATTCAAATATGTCAATTGGATCTGGGGGTAATGGGTAGCTAGAGTCAGTGACTGTCCTGAGTCTGGGGGCCTGTGGTGTAGTTAAAGCTAGAGTTTTAAATTTAAATTAGGATATGCCTGCTGTTTAGTGGAGCCCATAAGGAAGTTAGACTACTGAGGCTGGGGACAGCTTTCACCTCTCCCCCTCAAAGAACTGGGGCCCAAATTTATTCGGGAAAAGGGACAAAAGTCTCAAAGAGGTATAGAGCTGTTCCTGTCTTGATGAGTCCCAAGGAGGAGGTTGACTGGAACTGAGCATAAGCCACATCCAGAAGATGATAAGTTGGTATGGGCTGGAATTCACTGTTTGCTTCCAACTGTAAGAAAAACTGTAATCTAGAAGATACAAATCTGACAAGCAAGTTTAGTATGAAGGGCCCCAGAATTAAGGAGAAAGAAACCAAGAGTCCTATGATACTATTATTTACTTTGGACAGGATTATCTTATTTTTTTTACTTTCCCAAAAGTTTTCACTCTAATTCCACAGAGGATTAGATGATATTGAGGAAATATAAGAACACTTTTGCAGTAGAAGCTTTCCACCTCTGGGTTCCATAGTTATAAAAATGAATTTGCTTATAAGAGGTTAACTTTACTCCAATTATAATAAAAGATTTGGGAGGACATTTTAAGTAATTAACAGGCAGATGCCTAGCCTAATACTCATGTACTAGGTTGTTTAAGATATAGAAAGAAATATAATTTTAGGTGGAATAGCTCAGATCTTAAACACACATTTTATTATAGTAACTCAGATGTATCCCAGACTTAGTCTATGGCAAGGGTGGGGAATTTGCAGCTTTGAGGCCACTTGTGACTCTCTAGGTCCTCCATTGCAGCTCTTTGACTAAATACAAAGCTCAAAGAACAAATCTCCTCAATAAAAGGATTTGTTCTTCAAAACTTGGACGCAGTAAAAAGGCTACACCTAGAAGGTCATCAGGGATAACGATTCGACATTGTATTTGTACCTTTGTTTTGTAAATTTCTTTTCCCTTTGTCTAATTATTCCCATACCATTCAAAAAGAATGTTCTATTTCAGAGACTTCATCCTTCACTTGACTATGAAGGAAGATAGATGACAAGCCCAAGTACTAATATACCAAGTTGTTTGGCATATAGAACGATGACATATTCAGATTCAAGATAGCAAGATCTGATATACTTAGTTTGTGCTCACATCTTTTATTGACCAATTGCTGATTATAGAAACTTGCTATAAAAGGAAAAAAGAGTGATATGATTATACCAAATATGACAGGATAAAACATCCTTAGCTCTATTTGAATTTAGATAAGAATTATGATTATTAATTCTACCTCACAGCCAGAATCAGGAATAGCCATATGAGAAACATTCCTTTTCAAAGGAACACAATAGTGAAACTGAGCCAGGAGGATCTCACCTTGGGCAAACATCAAGATGGTGATCTCAGCTTTTCCCAACACCAAACCACTGCCTGTAATAGAATTTTAACACAAGTTTTTTCTGATTTCAGAGACAACTTCTATGACTACTATGCCATGCTGCCTTCTACATGTAGTGGTAAAAATAAGCATTAGCCTTACCCCAGAAGATCAGTTATCTAGATTTGTGATCTCAGGACCCCTTTATAATCTTAAAAACTATTAACACCCTGCCACCACCCCACACCAAGAATTCTTGTTTATGTAGATTGCACCTAGCTGATATTTACAACAATAGAAATCAAAATGTCTATGTCTTATTCTGAAAGTTGTTTTGTCTTTGCCTATCCCCTGAAAAGATCTTAGGGTCCTCTAGGCATCCTTGGATCCCACTTTGAGAACCAAGCAGAAAAAGCATATTTCCCAAAGCACCTCGTTATTTCAGAGTTAGAAGCTGGAAAATAAAAGGTGGATTTAACATAATTAATGAATGACTGAAAAAGCACTTTGAAAATCCTATCATTAAAGCAGCTATTTAAATGAAAAGTATAATCAGATTACATTTTTGTAGTCAAGAAAGATGAAAAGGGTAATAGCAGGAAGTGATACTGCAGTTAACCAGGGAACAAGGGGAGGGTAATTCTTTTCCAATAATACCTTTTTATCAACAAAACGCTTTCAGATAATTGCCTGAAAGACAATGTGAGCTCTATTCTCCTTTCCCTAGGTTTCCCCTCAGGTGTAAAAGTTCCCACTGACTACAAAGGGCACAAGTGCATGGGGTGGAAAAGGGGTCAGGCAATTTCTCTCTAAACTTTCTAGGTGTCCTTTCATCTGATCATCAGTTAAACATCAATTTGTATGTTCTCACCTGGTACTAGACACTAGGAACATTTCTGGATAATACTCATCAGTGTTCTTTATGGTAATGGTATCCAGACTAGGAATCACAATCTCCTAGGGATCCATGGCATGACCCTAAGAAGTGTGTTAACAATCAGTGAGAGAGTATCAACAGATTTAAACTGAGACCATTCTATTGATTTAAAATCAAAGAAGCTTTACTTCTGAGTTCTGTTTTTATATTGTCTTGTACGTATATACAGAGAAATGTGACTCCGGCTGAAAAATTTTTATGTCCATTGACTGTAATGACCCATTGCTAAATTATTATATTGTATGTCTTTCCATCAAATTACTTCAAAAGAGAAATTTATCTTCTTGTATAGCATTGAATAAATAAAATAAATTAGTCATTATTAAAAATTACAAAACACAAGGCTTCCCTACCCCCTAAGACAGACATATAATAAAGCATATTCAATCATGTTACTCATACAAAAAATATTTTAATTAGGACAAAATGTTTTCATACCCTTGATAGACAAAATTTTGAAATATTTCAATTTTAACTCCTTAAAAAATTTCAATTTATGAATGTTTTCTTAGGTATGTCATATAAGAGTATGTAGTTTGTAGAACAATTCAAAAATAAATATACATAAATTGGATACACTTAATTTTTTATTCTGATGAGGTGCAAAGTGAAAACAGTTTGGAGGTCACTGCTGTAGATCATCACATTCTAAATACGAACATAGAATCTTTGAATTAAAAAAAATAGAATTTAAAGAAAACACAAACTCCCTGTCCAATACATGAGATCCTCCTCTGTCCCAAAAGCCTGGACCAGAATTCCTCCAGTTCCAAATCATGTGAACTAGCATTTATTAAGTACTTGCTGAATGCCAGGCTGCATGCTCAATTGGGAATACAAATGGAAGCAGAAAGACAATCTTTGTCCTCAAGGAGCTGACATGCTAATGAGGAAACACAACACATAAAGAAAGAGGGGGAAAGTATCCCTCTGAAGATATACTAGAGATGTTGAAGGACCGAGGATATAAGTCCTGGGGAAAAGTGAACTTTCAGGGTGAAAAGTGAGTAGAGAAAGTTCAGAGTCAGAACTGTAGCTGAGGGATCTAGTCAGGCTGAGGGCTTTGACTAGAAACAGTCACTGTAATGGGTCACTGAGCAGCTGGAAGTCTAAGTTTTCTCATATATAAAATGAAATGGTTGAAAGAGGTAGTATCTGAGGCCCCTTAAGCTATAAATCTGAGTTCTTATTAGCAATCAAGCACAAAGTTTTTCTTTGTTTGGACATTTACCTCCTTCCAATCAGTGGTCTAAAGTCTACCTTGGGAAGTCACACAGAATAGGTTTGATTCATGTTCTACAAGAATTCACATGCAAAAATTCTTCCAAATACTGAAAACATACTATGTGCTACCCATAAACCTTCTCTTCCCCAGGGTGAACATCCTTAGTTCCACTCAGTCCTCATATAAAATGGTTTGGGGGGAAGAACCAAGATGGCAGAGTAACAGCTGGAACTTTCTAGAGTACTGCCTCCAAGCCCAGCCAAATATCTGTAAAATATAGCTCTAAATAAATTCTGGAGATGCAGAATCCACAGAATGACTGAGTGAAGCAAAGATCTAGCCCAAGGTAGCCTGGAAGGTCACCAGGAAGTATCTATCGCACCATGCAGGGGACAGAGCACAGTCCAGCGTGAGTCATGCTGGCACAGACAGGACTTGAACTGGCCTTGAGGAGACTGAATATCTCACACCTATGGCAGTTTCCAGACTTCAGGACCCCAAAACACTGAGGACAAATTAGAAGGTCAGTGGAATAAACCTGTGAGACCAGTAGGGGAAAGTGGAGTGTTCTGGCCCCAGCCCCAGTGTGGCAAAGGGGGAAGGAGGTACAGGTACATGTAGCAGCTACAGCAGCAGTAGGGGCAGAGACAGAGACTGTTTCTGGAGCTTTAGGCTGACAAATTGTGGGGGAATCCAGCAAGTGACAGTACACCCACCACCCTCACTGGAAGGAAAGATCTACCTTGACAAGGAGGTCAAAAGTCAAGTAAATGACTGGGGAAATGAGCAAAAAAGAATCAGACTATGGAATCTTATTTTGGTGACAAGGAAGACCAAAACATGTAAATAGAAGACAACAAAGTCAAAGTTTCTCCATCCAAAGACTCCACGAAATATGTGAATTGGTCTCAGGTCATGGAAGAGCTCAAAAAGGATTTTGAAAATCAAGTAAGAGAAGTAGAGCAAAAATTGGGAAGAAAAATGAGAGTGATGCAAAAAAATTATAAAAAACAAGTCAACTGTTTGCTAAAGGAGACCCCAAAAAATGCTGAAGAAAATAACACTCTAAAAATTAGACTAACCCAAATAACAAAAGAGATCCAAAAAAAGCAATGAAGAGAAGAATGCCCTAAAAATCAGAATTGGCCAGATGGAGAAGGAAGTCCAAAAACTCACTGAAGAAAATAATTCCTTAAAGATTAGAATGGAAAAGATGGAAGTTAAAGACTTTATTAAAAATCAAGAAATTATAAGATAAAATCAAAGGAATGAAAAAAATAGCAGACTATGTGAAATATCTCATTGGAAAAACCACTGACCTGGAAAATAGATCCAGGAGAGACAATTTAAAAATTATGGAATTACTTGAAAGTCATAATCAAAAAAAGAGTCTAGACATCATCTTTTAAGAAATTATTAAGGAAAACCTCCCTGATATTCTAGAACCAGGGGGCAAAATAAATATTGAAAGAATCCATCAATCACTTCCTAAAAAAAAAACCAAAAAGAAAACTCCTAGGAATATTGTGGCCAAATTCCAGAGCTCCTAGGTCAAGGAGAAAATATTGTAAGTAGTCAGAAAGAAACAATTCAAGCATTGTGGAAACACAATCAGGATAACACATGATCTAGCAGCTTCTATATTAAGGAATCTAAGGGCTTGGAATATGATATCCCAAAAGTCAAAGGAACTAGGATTAAAACCAAGCATCATCTACCCAGCAAAACTGAGTATAATACTTCAGAGGAAAAATGACCATTCAGTGAAATAGAGGACTTTCAAATATTCTTGATGAAAAGATCAAGTTGAATAGAAAATTTGACTTTTCAACACAAGAATCAAGAGAAGGATGAAAAGGTAAACTAGAAAGAGAAATCTGAAGGGACTTACTAAAGTTGAACTGTTTATGTTTCAAAATGGAAAAATAATATTTATAATTCTTGAGACTTTTCTCAGTACTGGGGTAGTTGAATAGATTATATACACATAGACAGAGTGCACAGGGTGAGTTAATAGGAAAGGATGATAACTAAATATAAAATTAAGGGTTGAGAGAAGAATATATTGGGAGGAGAAAGGGAAAAATACAATGAGGCAAATTATCTCTCATATAAAGAGACAAGAACAAGCTTTTTCAATGGAAGGGAGGAGAGGGGATGTAAGAGGGAAAAAGTAAACCTTACTCTCATCACCTTTGGCTGAAGGAAGGAATAACATGCCTCCTCAATTTGCCATGAAACTCTATCTTACATTACAGAAAAGTAGGGGAGAAGGGGAGAGAAATGTGAGTGGGGGGATGATAGAAAGAGGGGCAAATGGGAGGAGGGCATAAGTAGGAGTAAATACTTTTGAGGAGGGATAGGGTCAAAAGATATAATAAATGGGAGGCAGGATAGGATGGAGGGAAATATAGCTAATATTTCATGACATGATTTTTATGGAAGTCTTCGAATTTCTTGCCTTCTCAGTGGGATGGATGGGGAGGGAGGAAGGGAGAGAAGTTGGAACTCGAAGTTTAAAAACAAATGTTAAAAATCATTTTTACATGCAACTGGAAAATAAGATACACAGGCAGTGGGGTATAGAAATCTATCTTGTCCTCCAAAAAGATAGAGGGGATGAGGATAAGAGAGAGGTTGATAGAAGAGAGAACACATTGGGGGAAGGGGTAATCAGAATACATACTGTCTTGGGGTGGGTGGAGGGGAGAGATGGTGAGAAAATTTGGAACTCAAAATCTTGTGGACATGAATGTTGAAAACTAAAAATAGATAAATAAATTATAATTTAAAGAAATAATAAGATAGTTTCAAGTGCCCTCAGCATTCTGACTACTCTTTTCTGGCTGTGTTCCAGCCTGTCAAAAATGAGATTACAAAAGGTGACTGTAACAATACTGAAATGGTCTGATAAATACAATACATATTCGGATTACCAATCAGTAAACATTTTTAGCACTTATTTGGTGCCAGGAACTGTGCCTTCACCTTCCTTGATTTAGGACATAATGCTGCAGACATTTGGGGGGAACGGGTGCAAGCAAAAGAAAGTGTTGGCACCTGTTAAACTCATATCCATGAAAAATCCTGTCTCATTTATAGGAAGTATCTAGGCAATATTGTCTCTCCTATTCTTTATTTATGTGATTGATAGCATTTTGTTTTGTTTTGTTCTATTTTACTCATTTGTTGAGACCCATTCATTTATCCTGATTCAATTTCATCTTTTCTTTTCATTGTTTAATGGGCTGCCACAGCTAAAGAATGCTTTGCTTGGTACCAAACCCACTGGTGACAAGCCCTCTCCACACATAGCTTATTAGTCATCCTACAGCAGACTCATTTTGTTTCTGAGATTGTACCCAAATTTTTTTCAGCATAACTGAAACTCCCAGAGCTTATGTTATGCTAGCCTAGCCTTCAAAGGACCTAGGAACACCTCTATGTAGAATGGTATTTTGTGAGTATTTAAAATATTTCATTTTGCTAGTTTAGGCCCATCCATTTGAATTCTAATTCTACCACCCAGTGTTCTTGCTCTCCCTATCAGTTTCAGGTCATCTGCAAATAAAATTAGTACATATGCTATGCCTTCATCTAAGTTATTAAAATAAATATTGAATAGAACAGGATAGAAGACAGAGTCCTGCTATATTCCATTAGATACAGTGACACTCTTCTGGATGACACCGATCCATTAATCCTTGTTCTGTGGTTATTAATACTGAAGGGCTGTATGGCAGTGCAGCAGATAGACTGCCAGGTCTGCAGTCAGAAAAACTCATCTCTGTGAGTTCAAATCCAACCTCAGACACTTACTAGTTATGTAAACTCTGGACAAGTCACTTAACCCTGTGTGCCTCTTCTGTAAAATGAACTGAAGAAGGAAATGGAAAAACCACTTCAGTATCTTTGCCAAGAAAACTCCAAATGGGGTCACAAAGAGTCAGACATGACTGAAATGATTGAACAACATTGGTATCGCTGTATCAGTAGAAATAGCAATCAGTTCAAGGGGCACAAATTAAAGGTACAGGCCCAAATGGATACTTACTAATGAAATTCTGAATAATGAATGAGTCAAAGAACAAATCATAGAAACAATTAATAATTATGAAAGAGAAAATGACAATGATGGAACAATAAACATACTAAAATATCTGGGATACAGCTAAAGCAGTCTCCAGAGGGCAAACTCATATCTCTACAAATGTACATTAACAAAATACAAAACAATGGGAGTTAAGAACTGAAAATGCACTTTTAAAAATTAGAAAACCAAAAAACACTTGAATGAACAAACCTAAAATAAACTCATAAGAAGAAATATTCAAGAATCTATGAGTCAGCTTAAATATAATTCATCCAAACTACTTTAATCCATCATATAAGTCCCAGCTAGTGAAAGTAATGAATCCTGTGAAGTAGCCACATATTTTGAATTCATACTATTAGAAGTTATAATTATGTAAAATATGGTAATTGGTTCCAGTCCAATGGTAATACACAGTACAAATTCTAATAACACCACTTTCATGGGATTCATCATTGGCACTATTAGGGACTTAGCTGTAGGGAGTAAAAAGAATGAGAAAGATCATATGTACCCAATCATTTCATTTTACAGATGAGGAAACTGAATCCTAATAAAAAGAAATTACCCAGTTGCCCATGTAACTATGTAGTAGATTTTGTTTCTCTGATGTTAACTTCAATGTTCTCTATAGGAATTCTGCAAGGATGCTTATAATTACAAATGTTTGTAGAAAATTTATTGTTTTTTTCAGAACTCTCTTCATATATATTATGCATTAGTTTTCTTTTAGAGATTATATATTAGCTTCAGAACTCTATATTGTATAGCAAAATGAGTTATAAAAAGAAAACCAATTTTCCTTCTTAGCATCTTTCGTTGTTGAGAGACCCAGATCTTTTAAAAAATGCAAATTTGTTAAGTCTGACAATAATTGAAAAAAATAAACCCCTACAATTTTAATTAAGATTTTTTTATAATTGTCCATAATTCTGAAGAGTGTCTGTGACTCTCCTACACATGTCAACCAAATACGCAAATGGTTGGCTGTTATCCTTCATCTTCGAAGAGGACCAAAATGACATCACCATGATAAAGTGAAATTTCAGTGTATCCGGCTGTGACTGATCAGGCCAATAAGAACTTGGAATGCTCTACCACAGGCTGGGCCCAGATAGTCCATGTGAACATTTGGGGTGGATATCCCAAATTTGCACATCCTACATTTACTTTGTGCTGTCTCAATTCCGCTTTACTCAAAGAGCACAACACTCTTTCTGATGTGGGCACATCATGCTGAGTGAGTGGTCCTGTGCTAGTGTCTCCCATGCTGTACAGTCAAATCCAAAGTTCGTGAGAGAGACCTTCAGAGTGTCCTTGTATCATTTCTTCTGACCACCATGTGATCACTTGCCCTGTGTGAGTTCTCCATAAAATAGTATTTTTGGCAAGCTTACATTGTGCATTCGAACTACATGGCCAGCCTGAGTTGTGCTCTCTGAAGCATAGTTTGAATACTTGGCAGTTCAGCTTGAGCTATGACTTCAGTGTCTGGTACCTTATCCTGCCAGAATCTTTCTAAGACAGTTCAAATGAAAGCAATTCAGTTTCCTGGCATGGTGCTGGTAGACTGTCCATGTTTCACAAGCATGTAACAATGAGGTCAGCACAACAGCTCTGCAAACCTTCAGCTTGGTCGTCAGTCTAATATCTCTTCTCTCTCAAACTTTTCTTTGGAGCCTCCCAAACATTGAGCTAGTTCTGGCAATGTGTGCATCAACCTCATTGTCAATGTGTACACCACCTGGAAAGTACACCACCGAGACGAGTGAACTTATCCACAGCATTGAAAACTTCTCCATTTGTTGTAGCCCATGGTTCCACATACGGATGGTGTGGTGGTGGCTGATGGAGCACCAGTGTTTTCTTGGTGTTAATTAATAGGCCAAAATTAGCACAGGAAGCAAAGAATTGATCCATACTTTCAACCATATACACAAATACCCCCATCAGAGCTTCCATGTCATTATTGTGCCAGGCAAGCACCTTTTGCTTCCGACAAGTCTAGCCTCATATTCATTCAACACTAAGGAAACAATTATTAGAGGGCCTACTTGGCAAAAGGCACTATCCTGGGGCCTATGGGTAGACCATTGTAACAGGCTAGATGTCACGTAGGAAGTAGGTGCTTAAGGAAGCCATGCTAAATTGAACTCAACGAAACTGAGCTGAATGGAAGTGAATTTAACTAAATGCAGAATGTACAAATGAATTAGAAAGTATTGCAGAGGATTTTTTTCCATATAGTGCACGGTAATAATAGAGGGAATATTTAACTTCCCCAATCCATTCTCCTACCCTAGATGTAATGGGAAAGGAGGCCCAGGTAGTTTGAATAAACCTCTCCTATTTGGCCTCACAGAATTTATGGGGTTTGAAGATAAGAAATTAGGATGTGTTCTTAAGCTTGTAGGTCTGTCAGAAATGCTAATCTAGGTAGAAAGTAATCTGAGAGGTGGGAAAAAGAGACATTAGACTATGAAGTTACTCTGTTTCCAATTATGTTTCAATTATGAAGACCCATTTTGAGATTAAAAATGTAAGGTTTTGTCTCAGGCAAACTTCTTAGATGATAGAGACTGGCAGAAACTGTAATGGTAGAGAGAGGCATTAAAGAAATGCTACCACAACAAAAAGATCTAGATACCCTCTTCTGCCATACTCAGACGAGCCCATGACAAGAAGCTTTTCATCTTCAAAAAGGGAAGCCCCTGCTGGGAATTGTGGACAATTACAAGCATAGTGAATAAAACTATAAGAATTGGCACCACCAGCTTTAAGCTGACAGTAGTTACAGAAAGAATGATGATGATGATGATGATGAATGCAAGTGATGAATTCCCTCAAGTGGTTACAGATATTGAAATCTGTACTATTGCAAGTTACAATGAGGTCAAATATGGCAATTAGCTCCAGTCCGATGGAAATATGCAGTATAAAATCCAATAGTGTAACCACTTCAAAGGATTCATCATTTGTACTAAACAAGACCTACCTGTCATGATTTAAGGTTTGCAAAAATTCTAGTAGATGGGGGCATTATTATGTGAATTTCATAAATAAGGACAATTAGACCAAAAGAGCTTGAGACTTGCCCTAGTAACGTCTTCCTTTAAATTCAGGTCTTCCTGATTCCAGGTCCAGTATTTTATCCATTGTATGATGGGTTGAAGGAACTTGGGAGAGTTGTAGCATATACCACAGGAACTACAACATGCTGAGAACCATATCTAGTGCATGACTATAAGCTACTGAGGTGATACAAGTGCCTGGGGAAGAGTTGCTCATTAGCATATGTTGGTTTTCCATTAACTTTGTTTTAAGTTCCATTCAGTCTTTCTTTGGCCTATAAATTACAATTTCCTTCTCTGAGCTTATAAAGAAGGGGAGTTAGTGGGAGTGCATTGTATCACAGAGTGAAGTTTCAAGATTGTGTGGGTGGGGAACAACAAAGCACAGAGGTGAAAACTTTCCCAAAATGGTTCTGGGCCATTCGTGACCTGTGAAAAGACAATTTTGTACACTGGGTTAAGGAACATATTCATTTCAAAAAAGAGTGGGTAGCTGCCTGAGTTGTAGAGGAAATATATTGTAGTAAAAGAAATCTAGACCTGGAATTAAAAGACTTACTTTTAATTCCTTACTGCTGTGGGACCTGGATTAAGTCATTTAAACTCCCTGAGTTTTCTTTTTTTCTTTTACAGAAGGCAATAATACTCACACTACCTATTTCACAGTCATGAGGAAACTACTTGGTAAATTTTAAATCAGTATATAAATGTAAGCTATTACTATTATTTGAGAGGACCACAAGTTCCTACCAACCCCTCAAATCTCCCAAAACATTCACTAATGGTGCACTCATTACTATGGGTTGAGCCTCTATAAAAATGCAATTATGTCATATGAGTGTCAATGCATTGGATAAAGAACTATGCAGGAAGGCTGGAAAGACTTTCTTTAAAACACACCTCTTACTGCTTCCTAGGTGTGGGACCTTGGGTAAGTCACATAACCTCTATAGATCTCAGTTTTTTCATCTATAAAATCATGGTGTTGCAATGGGTTCAACCGGATAATACCTAAGCCCCTTCCAACTTTAAATCTCATGAGTGTTTGATTTCCTTGTTCCACCTTGTATTTCTTGACTGTACTAGGTACAGGGATCAGTCACTCTGCTATATGAGAGAGCAGAATGAAAAGGAGGAGAGGAACTATGTTTCCACAGTATGCCTCTCAGGTCTATGGGACAACAGCAACCAATCAAAAAACACATTAAAGCTTATTATATGTCAGGCACTATAAGTAGGCACTGGATGTACAAAGATGAAACTGCGCTTCCAGAAGTTGCATCTAATAGGAGAAAATGGCACATAAAAATGAAGGTATCTGAAAAGTAGATACAAAATAGGCACAAGATAATTTGGATGGCAAAAATACTGAAAGCTTGGGTACTGGGCTGAGCTTTGCAGGAAACTATGGATTCCAGCAGATGGAGACGAAGAGGGAGTATATTCTAGTCTTCTTGTTATTCAGTTGTGTCTGACCTTTTGTGGCCCCATTTGGGGTTTTCTTGGCAAAGATACTAGAGCGGTTTGCTATTTTCTTCTCTTGCTCTTTTGGCAGATGAGGAAACTGAGGCAAACAGGATTAAATGACTTGACCAAGGTCACACAAGTCTTCCTGTATCCAGGCCCTGCCCTCTACCCACTGTGCCATCTAGTCATGGGGGGAAACCAATGCAAAATCATAGAGATGGGAGATCAGATGCCATTTGTAAGAAATAATTTGGCTGAATGATAGCTTGTACACATGTAAAAAATCTGGAAAGATAAGGTGAGGACAAGTTGTTAACGTCTTTCAATGTCAAACAGAAGAGTGAATATTTGATCCTGGAAATAATAAAGAGACATTGGAGTCTTTTGAGTAGGGAAGTGGTGTGCCATGACAAGATCATTTTGGTACGTGAATGAAGGATGAACTAAAATGCAGAGAGAGAGACTTGAGGCAAGGAGACTGACTATGAAGTCATGTGAATAGTCTAGAAGAGAGGTGATGAGTATCTGAAACAGGATGATAATTGAATGAGCTGAGAGAAGAGGATGAATGTGAGAGATGTTACGGATATAGAAAGAACAAAATTTAACAAAGGATTTAACATGTGGGCCAGAGCAGAGCAATATGCAGGAGATGACACTAAGGTTGCAAACTTGAATGAAAAGGATAGTTGTATCTTGAACAGAAAGAGAGAAACTCTATGGATGAGATTGATTTGAGAGAAAGACAAGTTTTATTTTGGAGATACATTGAGATACTTATAAGATGTCCAGTTCAAAATGTATTCTAGGTCATTCAGGATATTTGATTGGAGCAAAAGAGAGAGAAGAGGCTCATTACATGATAGTCATTAACATAAAGAAAGTAATTAAGCCTCTGTGGGCTGATAAGGTTCAGATGTTGCCATGAAAGCAGAAAAGTGATGACCAGTTGTGACACTCTTAAGAAGGTGTGCCACTAGCTAGCACTTGGTCACTATTGTCAAGAACACATGAAATCCTTTTCTAAAGTAATAACCTTTAATTCTTAAGAATCAAGAGATTATAATTTAGAGGCTAGGAAATGATAACTGAAGTCACACCAGGCCAATATTGCCCCCTGCAGGGTTTGGAATCCTGCCTTCAGTGTTGCTGCCATTCTGGTTTTAAGCCCAGTTGGTATCAACATTAGAAAAAGCAACTTCCTTCCCAACAACCTTCAGGCCACTACAAATTCTACAAACTCCTGAAAGGACCCTCAGCTTGAGCCGGTGCCATTTCTTTTAAATTAGATAAGAATTAGATTTATTTGACTGTAGATTCCTAGTGCCTGTTTCTGAGTCCTACCTACCTATATATCCCCAGTGACTGAGATAGGGCATACAGAAAGAAGAGAGGAAGTAGGCAGAGTCTTGGGGCACATGCACAGTCAGGGGACTGGCCAAATATAGAAGATAATCCAGTGAAGGAGACTGAGAAGGAGCTGTCAGGCATCTCCAGCAGTGTCACAAAAAATCAGAGAGAGAGGGTCATCAGTAGTGTCCAGAGTTGCAGCAACATAGAGAAGTATAATGACTGTAAAAAAGTTATGGTGCTTGTTGTTTACGAGAGCCTTTGGAGTCCCTTAAGAGTTTCCTTGGAAAGAACAATTTCACTTGAGTCATGATGGTGGAAACCAGATTGCAAAAGGGTGAGAAATAAATAAGAGGAGAGAAAGTGGAGGCAGTTAAGGTGAACAACTTTTTGTGAGGAGTTTGACTAGAAAAGGGAGGAGAGCACTATCGTGGACCCCATAACCTAAAAACATCTTTTCTTTTCTCATCACAGGTGTTCTAGCTCAGTTCTCTCATTTTACATATCATCTCTCAAATTAGGTTTAAATTAATTTACTCAGGATCATATAGCTAGGTAAGAGCCAAGTCAGAATCACAACACAGATGTCCATACTCAAAGCAATGCTTTCAGAATTTTTTAAAAATATCTTTTATTAATTGCCAAATAAGCTTATCTTCAGGGCAAAGCACACTCCCTCCCTTACCACCTCACCCCTCGCACTTCTGTAGAGTTTTCTTCTGATGTCATAGTTATTTGGGCAGTTTATTCCATTTGCCTTTCCTCCCAGGGCCTATTTTCCAGTCCATTCAAACTTCCCAGACATGAGTTTACCGGAAGCTACAGCTGCTCCCCCAAGGGGTGCTACAACATCAGGGAATTGTACTTCCATTCTATCCTACGGAAGATTCTTAGTTCATGCTGGAAGATCATCTGCTCCCCGAGGGATCAGATACTGTTTTCCTCCGCTAAAGTGCAGTTGGCTTCATTAATGAGGCTCAAGGGGAAGTGTTCACAGTCAATGATGCCTCTTTAGCTCCAGATGTTAATTACAACCCCGCACCAAAGCTCCTGAGGATTTGTTACCACGTGCTCCTTTCCCTTTCTTTAGCATTGTTTTGGCTCTAGTGCTGAGATAGGATACTTCTAGCATGGGGTTGTGGTAGTTTTTGGATGGCAACTCTAGCTCGCTGAGTAAACTAGAGTCACACATACATACACACACCCACACACTAAGACTATAATTATGCAACTGATCAAAATTCTGATTAATTACGGTGTTAAAATCTGGCTCCTGAAGAAATGATAAAGACACTTCCATCTTCTCAAGATCTGGGCAGATTCTATGGATGGGAATTACCCTCTATCCCATCAAAGCCTGGTAACTTGATTTTGCTTAAATGTTTTTCTTTGTTAGTGGATTCAACAGTGGGATAGGGTTGAAGGGGGAGTGGTTCAAAATACATAAAGCAACCATGAAACTTCAAAAAATAAACTATATGCTAATGTACTAGGGTTTTCTATCAAATATGAAGAAAAAAGTTCATCTCCATGAAAGATAATTACACATAAAGAGGTTGGCAACACAGGGTAGTGAAATGAACACTACACTACAAGTCAAGAGACCTCGGTTCTTACATGACATCCTGCTATTAACTAGCAATGTGACCTTGGACACATCAGCTCACTTTTTTGGACCCATCCACAAAATGAAAAGGTAGAATTAGGCCTTGAAGATACCTTCCAGTTCTCAGATACCTATCATCCTATGACATATGATCTTATAAACTGCCTTCTATCTGCAACATGCTGTGATAAAACGAACACAGGTTTTATCATGTACACATGATGTATATACACATTTATACCAAGGCTATAGCAACCCTCAGGTCTGGCAGCAATCATTTTATGTGCCATCAATTTACCTCTCAAACTGTCAACCACCATATTTTTATTGAAACCTGACAAGTCCGAAATTGAGGGAAATCTCAGCATGTCATAATAATTCTTTGGTGTTGCAGGAACAAATTAACCACTTCCTTCCTCTTTCAGGGAATATCTTTCCAGTGGGAATCAGAAGAAAAATATTAACAAAGGCTTTTTCCTCCACTTTTCATTTCTTGAGTTTTGAAAGGCGGTGATCCTTGGAGCTAAAATATTGCTTAGGTGTTTTCCCTTAGCAATTTCTTTCCTCCCTAGAACATCTTACAAAATGTTTTACACATGTCATTACTATTCCCGTTTCAGTAGCCCAGATTAGCCCAACCTGTTATTATATTCTCGCAACAGGACCAAACCAACGGAGAAAAAGCTTACAAAGCAGCATTTATACCACAGGGAAGAGTAAACTATAGAAACTTATAAATTATTAATTCTCCAAAAGAGGAAGACAATTAAAAGTAGGTTCCACTTCCTAAAATACTGGCTACATGTCTTCTCAGTTTGTTATCATGATTCCCAAAAGAAAATCCCAAAGCAGCTCTGGGTTTCCCTAGCAACTGAATTAACTGTATCCCTGTATATCCAAACATCTGTATCTAAGCAAAAAACTAAACTCTGTAGCCAGCTGATGTATGTACGGTCTGTAAGGCTGATATTATAGAGGGAGTACAAGAAGAAGGAGGTAAAAAAGAAAAAAAACAAGAAATCATGCACAGATTTTTTTTTGGCCTAATTGTGATTTGTATCTGTGTGATAAAGCCCAATTGTGCAAACTCCTTCTACCAGTTGCAAGCTGAGTGTAATTTATAGTACCCTCCTGCCAAAAAATTATCTTGCATTTGTTTTATACATACAAGGTGTCCCCAGTGATTAAAAACTTAAATCTACACTAAGACTTTGTTAACAATTGGTTGTTTGGGGACACATTTTGTCTCTTCTAATAGACTATGAGCTCCTTGATGGCAAAAATTGTTTCATTTTTGTCTTTGTATCTCAGTGTATGTCTTATAGTAGGAGTTTAGTATATCTTTGATTGATTGGTTGTTTGATATAGTTTTAGAGTTTTCTGGGACACTGAGAAGTTGAGTCACTTGACCATGGTCACACAAGTTGTATGCACCAGAGAAGTGAACATGGGTATTCCTGGCTAGCTAGGTGGTACAATAGGTAAAGCACTGGACTTGGAATCTGGAAGACTCATCTTCCTGAGTTCGAATCTGGTCTCAGACACTAGTTGTTTGACCTTGGACAAGTTATTTAACCTGACTTCTCTCAGTTCCTCATGTATGAAATGAACTGGAAAAGGAAATGGAAAATCACTCCAATATTACTACCAAGAAAACCCTAAATGGGCTCATGGAATCAAACATGACTGAAAAATGACCAAGGGGGCACAGCCAAGATGGCAGAGTAGAAAGACACATATATGCTAGCTGTCCCTCCACAGCCCATAAAATACCTGTAAAGAAAGACTCTCAACAAATTCTAGAGCAGCAGAAGTCACAGAACAACAGAGTGGAGGAGACTTCAAACCCAGGGTGATCTGAAAGGCTGACAGGAAACATCTGTCACATCAGACGCAGAGCAGAGCCTAGGCCAGCCTTGGCCGAGTGACATGGCTCTGGAAGGAGGATATGAGCAGACTTCGGGGGTGGAATCTCCAGTTGCAGTGGCAGTGGTTCGCAGATCCCTCAACCCACAGGCACCAAAGGCAAGTGGGGGGCTTTTCATCTGGCCAAGAAGGGAGAAGGGCCTCCCCATAGCTCCAACCTCAGGCAGTGGCCACAGAGGCCACATCAGGCAGGCAGCTGTAGTTTCCACAGCAGCCCCTACAGCAACCAGCATCCACTGTTCGATCACAAAACCCCTGGGAGCACTGAGCAGCTGATTCTTACCTCAGCCCTGTTTGGAGACCCTGCACCAGCTGATCTTTATCTCACACTGAATGGCAGCCCTGTACTATACTATACTATACTATAAACAGTATTTCTCAGAAATGCTGTAGATTTGCCTAAATTTTGCAGAGAATTTTGCAGTCATGCCATTCCTGTGGAAGAGATAGAGATTTGACAATATCACCATTAACTGGACTTACTAAAGTTGAACTTTACATTCCTACATAGAAAGACAATATTTGTAACTCTTGAAACTTTTTTCAGTATCTTGTGGTTGGTGGGATTACACACACACACACACACACACACACACACACACACACACATACACATAAACACACAGAGAGACAGAGAGCACAGGGTGAGTCGAATAGAATGGAATCCTATCTTTAAGAAATGAAATTAAGTGGTGAGAAAGAAATGTATTGGGAGGAGAAAAGGAGAAATGAAATGGGGCAAATTATCTCTCATGAAAGAGGCAAGCAAAAGACTTCTCAGTGGAGGGATAAAGTGGAGAGGAGAGAGAAAAAACATGAAGCTTACTCTTATCACATACGACTAAAGGAAGGAATAAAATGCACACTCATTTTGGTATGAAAACCTATCTTACAATATAGGAAAGTGGGGGAGAAGGAGATAAGCAGGGTGGGGGGGTGATGGAAGGGAGGGCAATGGGAGGAGGGAGCAATTTGAAGTCAACACTCGGGGAGGGACAGGGTCATGAGAGAGACTAGAAGAGG